>JARDYH010000001.1:172067653-172767653 GCA_029215795.1 Anniella stebbinsi
AACTATACAATACACATCCCTAGTAGGGACCCATTGAGGGTGCCTTGTCCATGGACCCTCAAAAATCTGGAGCCAGCACTGGAGCAAGGTGTGTAGGGTGCAGAGACCATGCTGACAGAGCCCACAGTCATTTCCATCCTTCACAGACATGGAGAATGTCTGAAAGCGGGCACAGTGATCAGGAGACTGGGCTGCCAGCAATGACTTCCTTATTCACTGCATTACCATATGACAGGTAGAAATATCTGGGCAGAATTCACCTAGCCAAGAGGCATCAACTGATGAAACAAGTGACCAGTTACCTCCTGCTTCCTTTTATATAATGCTTGATTTAAATGTGAAGCTGGAAATAAAACAACAACAACCTTCTTATCTATGCAGCATTTTCTATGACCAGAACCTCATTTGGGCCTTGGTTGTTTCACACCTAGATTACTGTAATAGTCTCTTGGCTATTCCTCTTTACTCTCTTCATCCTTCATCCTGTTAGGACTGTTCTGGAGCTCCTCCAATTTGCCCATACCTCCTGTCATCATAGGACCTTGCGTTGGCTTCCATTGAAGGCCTGGGACCAATTTAAGATCTTGGTCCTGGCCTTTAGGGGTCTTCAGGTGCACCACCCAGTTTACTTTTCCAGTCTTTTGTCTTGGTATGGTCCAGGCCGGACCACCAGATCTACCTCATGGATCGTGGTGTCCCGGTATAGAATCATAGAATAGTAGAGTTGGAAGGGGCCTATAAGGCCATTGAGTCCAACCCCCTGCTTAATGCAGGAATCTATCTTAAAGCATCCCTGACAGATGGTTGTCCAGTTGCCTCTTGAATGCCTCTAATGTGGGAGAGTCCACCACCTCCCTAGGTCATTGGTTCCATTGTCGTTGCAGCACGGTACTCACATGACGACATGCTTGTCCTGCTTACACCCCTCTTCTTCCCCAGCCTTCTCTGTTTTTTCCTAGAATGCCTAAAGTCTGGATTATTTTCCCTAAGTGCATTTAATGCACCCTAAGCCTCTGTGTAGTTTTAAAGGAACTAGGGGCTTGGATGGATTGCATCAGGTCCTGGCAGGGAAAAGTGATCTGCCCCAGCAGCCGGCTCTAAGCCTCAATATAAAACCCAAACCTTGCATCCCAGGCTCAAAAGGGTTTTGTTTAATCATACAATGCCCGAATCTCTGCAGAGACAGAATTGTACTCCCTCGATGCCCCCAAAGAGCCAGACTAAAGGGTTGTTCCATTTTTGCATGGCAGAAAGGCGGTCTGGTTGAAGTGCTCAACTGAAAGGACCTGACTGGAGGGAGAAAGAGAAGGGGAAGGGTGGAGTGGAGTGGAGTGGAGTGGAAGAGCAAACAAGCGAAAGAGCAACTATTCAGGTGAAAGGGATCTTAAGCTTGTGGAGGCAAATCAGGGGAAAAAATAGGTGTGATGGAGCTCTACATGTTGATGTAGCAACATTCACATGGGGCATTATGGAGTAGTGGAGGGGGAATTGTGCTCATCAACTGGTTGTCACTGAGTCCAGATCTACACCAAGCAGGATGTGACACTTTGAAAACAGTTTGAGAACTGCATATGGAGTGTGTCCTGTGCCCAAGCAGTTGTCACTACTGTTATAAACCATTTAAAGCAGCAGTGTAGATCCTGCCCTAGAGGAGCAACCACGGCTGGGAGCAGGGTGAATTTACCCAACCCCTGCAAAACTCTCTGAAATGCTTCTATGTTTCACCACGTGCAATTTATATATATGTGGGGGGGGACTTTATTTGACTCAACACAAGATATATATTAACTGTAGAGTTAGTCCAATTGGAATTCAGGTATCTGTGCCCCAGATTGTGGCCTGCAGATATATGTTCTATACTGGCCTTCGAATGAATATACGTAAGGTGAGGCCTTCTACAAATCCTAGCTCTTCACACGCAAGCGTATATGCACACACTCACTCATCATAAACCAAGTATCTGGAAAGGACTACTGTGAGTGATGTAATGTGTGTAATGATGCCATGTGCTAGTGCTTGGAAAGCTCATGTGCTTTCAGTTCTTAAGGTGAAATCCTATGCATATTTAGACAGAAAAATGTCCTACAAATCTCAGCTGGGAGTTGCAGGACTTTTTTCTGTCTAAACATGCAAATGATTGTGCCCTTAGTTTGTTTAGTTAAAGAAAACTCTATTTTTCATCAACACTGCTTCTACTATGGTGCCATAAGTTACAGGCAGAGTCAATCATATTAGCAGGGCAAGGTGCATCCATCAATCTTCTCATGACTTGTCTGCCATGCATATATATATAGTGCAGATTAAAAGGTCGGTGAAAGACTGTTTGTTCATAATAGCCATCTTTCCAAAGTTAACATTGCAACAGGATAGGAGTCAGACAGCCATCTCTGGCTGAATGGTGCTGATGGCTTTTGCCGCTATTTTTGATAGTATTTCAGCCTTATTCTTAAAAAAGATATGTGCATGCCACAGCTCCACCAAAAAAAAAGTGGGTTTTTTTCCTAGATTGTATATGGACCGTACTCAGTGCTATCTCCTTAACATTTTAACTGAGCTTGCAAGGAGCTTCATCCCTAAAGGCAGCAAATGTCTCTAAATCAACATGTTTACTTTCTAATATTTGTTCAAGCAATCTTCTGCATGTGTCTTAGTGCTCTCTGCTTGATGAAATTAATCAGAGCTAATCAGTGATAATCACATTTGCTGGGTTTATGTTTTAGGTAAATAGCGGTTAATATATTTGGCAAGAAGAAACATTATACCAGACATTTGTATGTGCACTTATATATATGCCCACATACTACCACTATGTTTAGAAAAGCAATCATCTCCCTCTCTCTTCTTCCTCCTCTTCCTCCTGTGTGTGTGTGTGTGTGTGTGTGCGTGCGTGCGTGCGTGTTTTACAATAAATGTTGAAGACGTTGTGGGAAATTTTACATCGGTGGCGGACTTGCCTCATTGTTAAGAACTTTTGGTTACAGATGCGCCAAAAAATAAAACAAAATACATATGAGTCTAAACACATCCTCTCAGTGTTGTTAGGCTACATTGATGAAGAAAATGATAGAAGATGATAGAGAGATAGATCCACTTCATGGTAATTATCTGCTAATGCATTGATAGCTAGAAAGATCGCAAACACTTCAGTGCAGAAGACTAAGTGAAGAAGGACTGGATCATTCAGCAACATTCAGCAACATTTTCAACTTTCCCAGACCAATATATTTGGCCTCCAGTGTTGCACTTTGGCTTCATAACATATCATACAAGAGAAACAAAGCAGATGAACATCTAGTCATCTACCAAAAAGAAACCCCATGTCCATTCTCAGGCCTCAAAAGCAACCCATAAAACTTCCAAAATGTCATCCCAGGATCTGAAAGACATGACCATAACTAGGAAATCAGTGCCTTAAAAATGTCGCTTCTGGTCCATAAAGAAAAACCAGAGACCAAAAACAAAAGGACATTCCTCCTCTGGTTTCAAACTTGCTTTGCCCAAGAAGCAAAATAACTTATCAGTAATACTCTGACAATTCTTCCCAAATGTTCGAAATGTTCCAAAACATTTTGCGTATGTTACATATGCATATGTTACGTATGCATATGTTTCAGCTATGCTGAGAAATAAAACAGTTTCCATTTCTTGCTGAACTTAATCCTACTTACTTGCTCAATACTTTCTGTACAACTATTAAGAGACAGAAATGTTAATGCTGTGATACCTAGTATCCTATTCAAGACTTTGAACTTCCACTCCCAAAAGCATATCTTCCCCCACCCAGGGTGGGGACAGGTGTATTCTACAATATGCAAGCCTATGATCTACGTTCCTGTTCAAATGTTCTTATTTCTTCTCAGAGTGTTAGAAAAACTTTCGCTGATGCATAGACTAATAACATCTTATAAGCAGTAAGCACACTCCTAATGTTTACAGGAGGAAAGAAATAAAAAGGCGAACACTAATAGCTGGTATTAAACAGGCCATAAAATTGTTGAAGGAATAGGCCAATAACATGCTAGAAGAACATGGTGGAGAGGGTGATTATAACACTTTCTGTTGAGTTGCCCAGAAAGACTGGTATGGACAGCTAGTGAGTTGTCTCCCTTGGGAAAAAAAAACCAACCCCCAGAAAAACCCAGTTGATCTCTTTTTTATAAATTACCCACTGGGTGGGAATTAGGACTTCAGGAGGTTCTGCATTATAACAAACTCTTCTTTGCTACCATAGTCAGCAGTCCCATTCATGGGCTGTGAATGTCCCACCATCTCCTATCTTGGACAAAATGGCTCTTCCTGGCACTTTCCCATACTCCACCTGCCATCACTATTTTTTTTTTATGTCCACATTGTTCCTCCTACCAAAAGCTGTGGTGGAAGAATAAACCAAGGAATTGGCCAAACAGCCAAAGTATCAGCCAATTAAAAATATTACAATTAAAGCCCATCCAGAAGAATGAACACTCCAGGAAGGGGATAACAGTGAAAAAATAATAATCCCCCTAGCTAAGGAGAAAGCAGCCATAGTCTACTGTGCTCCTTCCCCCCTCCTCCAAATGAATGGGTTATGCTGCCTGATGCTCAGGCAAGGTAGGAACAAGGCTACTATACTAGGGTGACCAGATAAAATCCAGGTCAGGGCTCATGTAACTTTAACCGTTGTAGAGAAAAGGGAATTTCAGCCAGTGTCATTTGTATGCAATTAGTTCCTGGTGAAATTCCCTCTTCATCGCAACAGTTAAAGTTGCAGGGGCCCTGCCTTCTTTTGTATATGGTCACTCTAGTATACTGCCTGCACCTTTAACTGTTGTGATGAAGAGGGAATATCACCAGGAACTAATTGCATACAAATGACACTGGCTGACAGTCCCTTTTCTCTACAACTGTTAAAGTTACATGAGCCCTGACCTGGATTTTATCTGGTCACCCTACTATAGACCCAATTCCTGCCTCTCATTGCATCACATCAGCCTTTGGGCAATGCAGGCCTTAAAGCCTTGCTATACTACTCCCAGTAAAACTGCCTCTTTGTCCTCCCCTTCTTATAGCATTAGCAGTGCAGGATGGGGGCAGGGACTTTTATTACGACTGATCATCACCAATCTCATATACTTGAAGGGGGAGGTTGCATGAAAATTGGTGTGTATTTCCTTGCACGTCTTTTCAGCTGTACACATCAACGGCGCACATTTTTCAAACGTATGTGTTTTGTGTGGGCAAGTTTCAAAAGTACGCCCTTTTCAAAGACTTGCTTGTTGCATGAGTCGCATCACAAGCTCAGAAATGTATGGAATTCAGGTTGTACATAGATTGCATTCAGATCTGTGTTCAATTCCAGGAAGTGTGAACTGGATACATTCTAATCAAAAATGAACTAGAACAATTTTGTCACCTGTTCCCTAGCTAATACTCACAAATAAAGACCAGCTCCTTCAACTAGACTAATAGGAAATTACAGCTGACCAAGCTCAAGTTAGCACCTCATATCATTAGGCTTTCTTGTCCTTGCATTCTCTTGTTTCGTTCACTGTGAGTGTGACTGCAAAAGCACCATGTCAACAAGAATATACTCTAGATACCCACTGTCATGTATAACTGCTGTTTGCATGCCAGTTTCTGTTAAGGGCAAAGGGCACAATCACCTACAGGTCACTAGGTAGATCACCCAAAATGCA
This sequence comes from Anniella stebbinsi, assembly GCA_029215795.1. Classification (NCBI taxonomy): domain Eukaryota; kingdom Metazoa; phylum Chordata; class Lepidosauria; order Squamata; family Anniellidae; genus Anniella; species Anniella stebbinsi. The sequence continues at coordinate 172,073,329 of JARDYH010000001.1, forward strand.
AAGAGACAGTATTCTGCCATTTTAAGCTAGCAGAGGCAACCATGATTATTTCTCATTCTCATATATATATATATATATATATATACTCTGACCCCGCAGCTAACTCAAACAGCCTTTCATGAAATCCATTCTATTTTTATTTCTAGCTCACTACTGGGCCTTAATTGTGTAGCGGTGGTGTTTTTTTAACACCTCTGTGTTCACGGTGTTAATCTGCAAAGAAAAGGACAAAATGAAATGGGAAGAAAATTGCCTGCCCTTTGCAAAACTTTTTTTTCCCGTATAGATGTCTGATTATTCATTGAAGACTTGTGTGTAGTTATGAAGATTACTGGTTCATGCACTATCTAATCCTGCCTAACAATCATGGATTGTGCAGAGGAAAGTTCGTTTGAAGCTGGGCTGAGCTCAGAGGGACCTGGCAACCAATTCTGTGATAGTACCTGTACTTTTTTTGTGATGCAACAGCCTTACTCAGGTGTTTGGTACCTGGTGGTAGAGTAGGCTGACCAGATAAAATCCAGGTCAGGGCTCCTGTAACTTTAACAGTTGTAGAGAAAAGGGAATTTCAGCCAGTGTCATTTGTATGCAATTAGTTTCTGGTGAAATTCCCTCTTCATCACAACAGTTAAAGGTGCAGGCACTATACTAGAGTGACCATATACAAAAGAAGGCAGGGCCCCTGCAACTTTAACTGTTGTGATGAAGAGGGAATTTCACCAGGAACTAATTGCCTACAAATGACACTGGCTGAAATTCCCTTTTCTCTACAACTGTTAAAGTTACAGGAGCCCTGACCTGGATTTTATCTGGTCACCCTATACAAAAGAAGGCAGGGCCCCTGCAACTTTAATTGTTGTGATGATGAGGGAATATCACCAGGAACTAATTGCACACAAATGACACTGGCTGAAATTCCCTTTTCTCTAAAACCGTTAAAATTACATGAGCCCTGACCTGGATTTTATCTGGTCAGCCTATGGTAGAGAACACATGAAGGGGCTCTTAAGAACATGTGGATTAGCTCTGTCTCCTCGATGCTGTTGTGTCAGCTATGCTCCACATTGTGAGGGCTGCATGTGTATGGATGCATATGTGTTTCCTGATTCCAAACCCAAGCTTCTTCAGGCACACTAGAACGATTAGGATGGATGCCCTGGGCATTCTATCTAAGAGCCATTAATATTCTTACATTCATTTAGAACTTTATAAAGCTAACGCAATACTTTTCGCAGCAGAAAATGGGAATCATGGTCCATATACATTAAAACACTAGAATTCAGTTTCCCCAGATACTGAGTGTTCTCATGACAACATAAGGGGAACAATTTCATGTCCCCAAGCAACAATTACATGTCAAGTAAATAATATGTCCCACCATAGAACACATGTGGATGACATGGGTACTTTCAGTTTATTTCATTATGTATAATCATGCATTATTTCCCATATGCCCATCAGGCAATTGCCAGTTCATATTAACAGGGTGAGCTATGCCAAGTCATAGAAACGTCTCTGATTAATACATGAACAAAATAAGGTTATATAGTTAATTTATTGGTTTCAGTCTACTGGCCACACTTAAATTATCAGTAACACCTGTAGCTGGAGGATAGGGAACTCTGGAAACTCTGGGACTTGTTCAAGATCCAAAAGTGGTAATCGAAGACACTTAAATTTAATTAGTTACTTAAGGACATACAAACTCACACGACTTCTAATTAATGTGGAGAACATACTGCAATAGAGTGTAGAAATGGCCACTAATTCAGGTGGCTTTTTTAAAAAAAGAATTATACATGTTCACTATTATTAATCCGACATAGTTTTTAAGGTTAAAGGGAGCTTTTAGAATGGTCTCTCAAAATTCTGTATTCTATTTGTTCACAGAAAAATCGAGAAGACAATGGATTTCTCAAGTGGTAGAGGAGATTTTCCAACAATTTCTTTGAGGTGAAGGCACACTGTTAGCAGTAGCACATCTTTTCTTTTTTTCCTAGAATTTTTGTATTAGTTGTTGTCGTTGTTGCAAGTGGTAGCAGTGTCAACTGTGTTTGCAACATGGCCACCATTTTGCATCTTCTGCAGTCCTCTGGACCTAACATAATTCCGGGGCACTGTGGGGGCAGCTGTCACCCAACAATTTGGTGGAAAATGTTCAGGGAAAATTATGTGACGCATCCTTCGTTTTCTAGGGGAGGGGGTGCTCAGGGGAAAAAAATCTGATATTTTCTCAGAAAATTGTCTCCTGCAATGTTTCACCTCACCTCTAGTACACAGTCAGTATACCTGCAAATAAAAGATCTAGGGATAAGCAACCTGGGAAGTTCAGCACTGTGACTGTCCTCTCTGGAAAATAAAACATTGGACAAAAAGATAGACCTTGATCTGACTCAGGAAAGCAATTCTTATGTTCTTATGAAATTTCAGTTCTACTCAACGGGTACCACACCCCACCCTAGTGAAGTTATCTCTGTGATTTTAAACTAGTATAAAATGCGGGAAAGACTGATAATGGCTGGAAATTGTCTGTTTGGCACAGATGGAGAAAGAGTGTTTTGGTGGGAGGGCTAATGACTTGATGCCCTGGCACCTCGATTCAGGGAAGAACTGCATAGATCTCCATGCCAAAGTGGAAACAGAGTTCACCATGCAGAAAGAGATCCTCACACAGAAGTTTGTTTCCACACCCAAATGCTTCTTTCTAGCTGGATTTGGACAAGGTTTTGTTGTTGTGGTGGTTCTTTGTTTCTTGATTTATAATAGCTTTAGCATCTATACTGAGTTCATGCATTGAATTCAGGAACTCAATAAGCATTTGGGCTTGTACATAAATACTAGAAATTATTGTAATATATAAGCTCTGGCAAAATATTAAAAGAAAAAAAAACGTTTAAAACTAGAGCTGAGCCAAATGGAGGACTGCTTTTTTGTAAATGTTGTCAAGCTCCTCAAAGAGCAGTTTTCTCCCTCTTTGATTTTTGATGGGTACGGAAGGACACAAAACGTTCATGGTAAGGGTGTGTCTGTTGCCAAGGTAATTGGGCTTATACTCCATTTCACCATGCTACACTGCAACTGTAGTACTGTAGCAAAGCACTACAGTTAGTCTAGATCTATTCCTTCTTTCCCCCTCTCGTATTCTGGAAAATGATGCTTTGTGGATATCAGGTGTGGCCACCATCATTTTCTCAGGCAACCAGTTGTTTCCTGGCTTGCTTGCTGTGTGCTTGCAGGCACCAGGGCAGTTTCTCCAGTTGGGAGGTGGGGCATCAGCATGTTTCTCTAAACAATGGATATACAATCCCTCCTCCCCATTTTGAATGAGGGCAGTGAAATATTTGTCTCCCCTCAGTTAAGTATTTTCTCCCCGTTAGAACAACGTCTGTGTTCTATCCTTATTAGGCAACCCGAGCCAAAGTCCCATTTGGTTCTCCATTCAGGGATACATAAGCTTCCTCTGGCCTTTTTTTTTACAGGCTACTCTAGCAGATAACATACTTTAGTATTATTGAAACCGGTTCCAGCAAGGCCAGCTTCTATACGCCATAAAAACATGTCTCATAAAACATAAAGGAAAGTATAGGTATAAATACTTAAGATTATAAAGGAGAAAGTTTGTATTGTTCATAAGCTGTTTCAATGAGCATACTGTTTCAAGTGATAATATGTCATTAGAATAGGGTGTTACATATTTTCTGGTATATTTTATATAGTTATATTATCAGTGTAACTATATTGATATATTTAACGTTGCACTATGAGTTGCTGTTCTTAAAGAGACAAAAGAAAATATTTTTCTCTTGCTGTTTGTGAGTTCTGTCTTTTTAGACTTTGCCATATTGTTCTTTTCTTGTTTAATTGTCAGAACATATAATGCCATATATTAATTGAGTTTACACTGATACACTAAGCTGAATATTTATTCACTTACAGTTGTGCCCGAGAAGAATCTTTCAATTCAAAATGTGTTGGCCCCCAAACAGATTTTAAATGGATCTTTGAGGCTTTCTATTTGTTGTCCCTTAGTGACATCATATGTAGATAAAGTTGATTGGATACATGGTGCCATGGCATTGCCATATGCACAACAAGATCCCCAATTGGCTTGGATCATGTTATGGAGATTTTCTGGGGGAAATGGCACTAAAAAATAGCAACTGCAAATGGTCACAACCTCCTTTTTATTATTATTTTAAGTACATTGGGTGGGTTTGGGCAGACTATTCCTGATCCATACAAATGCCATATTTGCTCAGAAAATATTTGAATAAAAATAGGCAGCTCTGTTTAAAATAGGCTGACCAGATAAAATCCAGGTCAGGGCTCATGTAACTTTAACAGTTGTAGAGAAAAGGGAATTTCAGCCAGTGTCATTTATATGCAATTAGTTCCTGGTGAAATTCCCTTTTCATCGCAACAGTTAAAATTGCAGGAACTATACTAGAGTGACCATATTCAAAAGAAGGCAGGGCCCCTGCAACTTTAACTGTTGTGATGAAGAGGGAATTTCACCAGGAACTAATTGCATACAAATGACACTGGCTGAAATTCCCTTTTCTCTACAACAGTTAAAGTTACATGAACCCTGACCTGGATTTTATCTGGTCACCCTAGTTTAAAACAGCTCAAATCGGAAAGTGTTCTGCACAGGACCAGAACATATTTTGACACTCGATTAGTATAATAGCAAGAATGACTATCCGTGCATTTCTTTAAGGGAATGTTTACGTATATCCAATAATGGAAGCTTCTAGATTCCTAGGCCTACACAATACATTTTAAAGTATTTTCTGCTTCTATAACATAACTGAAAATCTATTAATAAACAGACATGGAGGAGAAGAAAGGTAATCACATTTTGGCTGCAAAAGCTGTGTTAATGGATGTAACAGCAAAAATGGATGATGTGTCACTAGAGATGTAAAAAGCAGAAAGGTAATTTGGGGCCTGATAACATTTCTCATAGTCATTAGTGGTATTATTCCTTTTTATTTTAAAGTCTTACTGGAATTGCAAAGCTAGCAAGGCTGATGCAAGTGCCTGCCATATTGGGTTTATAGTCAGTCCTAAATAACTCTCCTGCCTACAAAGGTGCTCCAAATAATTTTAGGGCTACCAGGAATAAAGAGTTTTAGACTTTTAGTTAACTCTCTTCCTCGTACATGATTAATCGGTTATAATATGTATGTATGTGTATACAACCATTTGAACTAGTGAAAGAAGTTTAAGATAACTTACCTTTTAATAAAAAAAAAACCCTAGCATTATTACAAATAAAAGCCATCTTCAAAGCTTTTTCCTATTAGATGAGCAGCCAAATCCCCCACAATAAATGTGTGTCCGTAATTTGCAGCCTGAACTGGCATAACTTGCAGCCCATACTAAATAATATTTATCCTGCACTACTAAATGCATTTACTAAAGAGGAGGTCCAATTAAACTTCCCAGGATTTACTTCTGGGAAAACATGCTTAGGATCATGCCATTAGTTGATTTATCTATCAATTGAACCAGCCTTGTAGTTAATGTATGCCACATACGCATAATCACAAACCATGCATTCATTTGCACAACAGCTGCTTTGAAAGGTCACACCTGGAAAAATCACTGACGTGGGACAAGGCCCTAGCTCAGTAAGGATCATTGGGACAAGAGGGACCTTCCAGGTGGTGTGGGTATTGGCTCCCAACAGCATTTTTTTTCTAGCTAGGCAAGAATGTATGAGAAGTTATTTTCAGTTCAGTTTTGATAAGAATTTGCACAGTTTACACCTTCAAGACTGAACACAGGCTCAGACACAATCTGCTGTTGAAGTCTGTACTGGTGCTGTGCTTTATCCTGCCTCCTATTCTGGGGTTTTCCCCCCATCTTCCTCTTAAAGTGGCATTGTTTTTTCTACCTCTTTCACATGAAGGGAAGAATTTCAAATACTTTTTCCTTGGGGAGGGGACAGAGTTTCCACATACCTTTTTAAGTTTAGAGGTGTCTGAAGGATCTTCTTTCTTTCTCATTTGTTTTTTTTAACTTTAAAAATGCCCCATACACTTGCATCAGCATGAAGCTCTTTACAGATGTCACCAACCCAGCAGCACGTTTTGACTTCCCATGAGACCACTGGACATTGACCTTTCTCATAGGCATTCAGGAAGAACTCCAAGGATGCAGAAGCCTCTCTGCAATGCGTCCCAAGGCTGCTGCAAGGACGAGCAAACTGGACTTTTCGAGCGTTTGAAAGACTCTTTGCATAGCTCTTTGCAGAGATGCTTGCAGCCCAGCAGCAGTTCCTGAATGCCTCCTTGCAGTAAGCTTCACTGCAAATAGCTCTGGGTTGCTGCATGGAAGAGCAGTTTTTCTAAAGCCCTAAAACTACCATTTGTTCTTGCTTTGCAGAAAGGCTTCTGAAGCCTGGAGCACTTCCTGAATGCCTATAGGTGATGGCTCATGGCAATATAGAAATGCCTATAGGTGGTCTTATGGAAGAAACCATATATATGGTCTTATGGAAGAAACCAGGCTGAAGAAATCTCTCTGTATGAAGACCAGGGCTACTGCATGTGCAGGGGCATTTTGGAAGTAAAACAAAATTAATAATAATAATAATAATAATAATAATAATAATAATAGAAAGAAGATCCCTCAACCATCGCCTACACTTAAAAAGGTAAGTGGAAATCCTGTCCTCTTCCCAAAGGAGAAAGTTATTCAAAATTCTCCCTCCCCATCCTCTTTTGCCAGAGGTTTAATTTTGTGCTTTACCCTCGCCCCCATGAAATGCTGGAAATGGAAGAATTGAAATTTTCAACCCAGCACTAGTCTGCACATTTCCAAGCTTGTCATGTGATTAGCAGACCACCCAAAAAAGGTTTGACAGCATGCGTACATTCAAAAAATGTGCATGGAAAAATGTGTACTTTTGGAAAATGTTTTTAATCAATGGGAGAGGAATGCATACCTATCAAAGGTGTGCACAATTAATGCATACATTTGGGGAATGTGCATGAAAGCACATCATCTAGTATGGATTTGAGTCATAACAGAGAACATGGGTGAGCTCAGGTTTTGCTGATTTGCCTGTCCCCACTGCTGGGATATCATGGGCTGAACTAGAAGACCCATGATTCCCCAGCAGGAAATTAATGCCAACACCAAACACAATTTCCTGCAGGCAATGTTGGGGTCTGTAGTCCATCCCCATTACTCTCTGCAGGGAAGAAAAATACAGGTAGCCTGCTAGGACTTTCCATTCTTCATTGGAGCTTTTTGCAAGCAGATATTCTGAGAATGCAAGCAACCTAAGGATTTTTTAAAAACAACAACAACAAATATTTAGTTACACATATACATAAATAGGACTGGGAAGCATCATATGAGGCTTTCTTATATGGAATCAGACTAGAAGGCTTACTAACCCAGTCCTGGCTACATTAAAGCCAGTTATTTCCAACTCTATATTGAGGTGAGGGGGAGGATGTTGTCAGAGTAACTAGTAGCCATCAAGCATCAAGGTCGTCAATGCTCATTTATGAAAGCATCTTCTAGCAATCTATATTCATTGAGTAAACATCAGCTAAACAAAAGAGCAAAGATCAGGACATTTATTTACTTGATAGCCATAACATTGTTATTTTGTTAAAAATGAATTACATTCATGTTTTGCGTTCATTCGTTATTTGGAAGATTCAGTTCTTTCAATTCTGTTAAAAGCTCTGAACAAAAAGTTAGTATGTCTGAGCACTTGGTAAGTTACTGATCCAGTGTACAATATTAATTCTTGTGCCTTCAGGAATCTGTATAATTCCACCTCCCTTTCCCCTTAGAATTCATCTGTGAGGTTTGGGGATCTAGGTACACATTTACAGAGTTCTGTAATAGCATATAATCACACTGCTGTTGGCTCCTGGGGTAGTTTAAGTGGTTTTTGGTTTTTTTAGATCAGGATTGCTGGTTCAAATGAATAGATAATGTGATTATAAAAGTAATTTTAGACAAGCAATAAGTGCATTCAAGATGACAAATACCTCTTTAAATAATCCCTTCGGAGTCTTAAGCTAAAAACATGATACAGCTCTCTTTTTTTTCATTAATTGGGAACATAAGGAAGTATTTTAAATGTGATTCCCACTAGGAGTTCAGTTAATCTCTGCTAAAGAAACTGGATTTAAAGCATGCATTTTTTAAGAAGCTTACAACTTCATTGAATAGAATATGCCACTATGGCATTAGTTCTGCAAAATATATGTTCATTTATCATGGGAATGCTTATTTAGGAAAGGTTGGATTATAGTTTGTTGTTAAAGTGAGCACTAGAAAAGATGCAGACAAAATGTATGTTATCGTAAGTCACGCAGATGACATGCAAGAACTCATATTGAAATGTTTTCCAAGCACAGTGGTTGAAATCCACCACTATCACTGTGTAAAGAAAACCCTTCAAGGCTGAATGAGTGGGGGGGGGGGATTTTTAGCCCTCCTGGGTGGTCTACTGATCTCCTCTTATGAGAAAGGAGTCACTTCATTGATAAGGAACAGATCCCTTATAACAAAGATCTTCCTTCTAATTCACTATGTGCTTAGCTACAGAGAAAAGCCTAAATGTCATCTAGGGATGACACTAAAGGGCCCACCCCGAATGGTGACTGACCACCCACTAACTCAATGGAGTTAGATTCCCACTAGCAACTTAGAATGGATAGGAGTGGGGACCATAATGATACTCACAATACGAATCGGTCCTCAGAAGAAGGCTTTATTGAACAATGCGTTGGAGCCAGAACAGGAGGTTCTGACTGCCAGGGTACTACAAGGCACTTGGTTTTATACACTTTTGAATCATGCATAATCAGCATTTCCAAGGGAGGGGGATGTCAGGGATTGGTCCAATCAAATGTTACTCTCAGACAAATTAATAAAGCTGACACGCGAATACATATTTGCTGATATAGAAATATATGAAATACAAGGCATTTGGCTTAACTCATGATATAAGCGAAACTTCCATACTCAGGATGTATGCTGCAGTTTCGGCCAAAGGACTAATATAACTCTTTAGCCGGAAAGTCCTCAACTTCCCTTTTACAAGCAGCTGCAACATTTCCCAGTTTCGCTTTAGCAAACAATTTTAATGCAGTTGGAGAAATGAAGCCATACAATGAAGATTATTAAAGTTCATCAGAGATGAGGCTGAATCAAACAATATACACATTGGCTCAGTTCAGATGACACATTAGGCAACGGAGGAGGGGGGGAACAATCGTCAGTTGTGTTGCTTATTGTGTCGTCTGGAGGGCAGCACACAATACACACACAACTGACAGTACGTTAATCAGGCACTTTAAATAACAGAGCGAAACAACGGGCTTGCCCGTTGTTTAGCCCAAAGCCCCATTGTTTAAAGTGTCATCCGAATTCTGCACCCCCTCATCCGTGGACTAATAATAATAATAATAATAATAATAATAAATTTATTTATTACCCGCCTCTCCCTCCGGATCGAGGCGGGGAACAACATCATCATAAAACACACAAAACTGATTAAAAATACATAAAACCAGTATATCATTAAAATACCAATAAAACACAAATAAAACACTTAAAATTCATCTGAGTAGGCCTGCTGGAAGAGCACAGTCTTTATAGATCTTTTAAATTCCTGAAGACTGGTAAGTTCACGGATCTCTCGCGGCAGGTCATTCCATAATCTGGGAGCAGCAGAAAAGAAGGTCCTCTGGGTAACAGTTGTCAGTCTAGTTTTTGTTGACTGTAATAAATTCTTCCCAGAGGACCAAAGCGTGCGGGGCAGATTGTATGGGAGAAGGCGATCCCGCAGGTAACCTGGACCCAAACCATGTAGGGCTTTAAAGGTAAAGACCAACACTTTGTACTTTGCCCGGAAAGTAACTGGCAGCCAGTGGAGAGATTTCAAAGCTGGTGTAATATGGTCACCCCTAGGTGTACCAGTGACCAACCTGGCTGCCATATTTTGAACTAGTTGAAATTTCCGGACTAGGCACAGAGATAGCCCTATGTACAGCGCATTGCAGAAGACGAGTCTCGAAGTTACCAGCGCATGCACTACCGTCTTTAGGTCTTCCAACTCTAGGAAGGGGCACAGCTGGCATATCAGCTGAAGCTGATAGTAGGCACTCCTGGCCTTCACATCTATCTGGGCTGTTATTTGGAGCAACGGATCCAGGAGTACCCCCAAGCTGCGAACACAGTCTTTCAGGGGGAGTGTAACCCCATCCAGAACTGGTTGACACACCTCCAACCCCAGGTTGTGGCCCTTGACAGTAAGCACCTCCGTCTTGTCTGGATTCAGCTTCAGTTTGTTTTTCCTCATCCAGCCCATTACCACCTCCAAGCATTCATTCAGAGGAGACACACTATCCTTAGCTGATGCTGTTGTCAGAGGCATAGAGAAATATATTTGGGTGTCATCAGCATACTGATAGCACCCCGCCCCATGCCTCCGGATGATCTCTCCCAGCAGTTTCATGTAGATGTTAAACAGCATTGGGGATATGATGGTGCCTTGTGGTACACCACATAGCAGCTCCTTCTTTGAGGAGCAACTATCCCCAAGCATCACCATCTGGAACCTACCTGAGAGGTAGGACCGGAACCATTGAAGCACAGTGCCCCCTATTCCCAATCCCCTCAGGCGTTCCAGAAGGATACCATGGTCGATGGTATCGAAAGCCGCTGAGAGGTCCAGAAGTACCAGCAGGGACACACTCCCCTGTCAATAGTCAAGCTTAGATCATCCACTAAGGCAACCATAGTAGTCTCAACTCCATATCCTGCCCTGAAGCTGGTTTGAAATGGGTCTAAAAAATCTGTATCAGAATAGAGTTCTGCTGGCTAGAGCAGCCAAAAAAACCCAGCCGCTCTATGCAGCCGGCAGAACTCACGGTGCATGCTGGGATACGGCTGGGGGACACACGGAGGAGAAGCTACAACCAAAATGGCCACCACAAGTTCCGTGCAGCCGGGGCATTTGCCGGTTCCGAGCAGCGCCGGCTGCAGAGTGTCGTCTGTGGAGCTCCTCCTGCCTAATGCACGGTCAGTACGTTATTTACCCCTCCGTTGCTTAATATGTCGTCCGAACTGAGCCATAGATTACTTGAGCTATTGCTATGATCACACCTGCAATATTCCCTCTACAATGCCCACCTCTTGAGCATATTAATAGCTCACACAGGAGACTCAACTGGGCTGCTTTCGTACAACAATGTTTTATCATGGTAGCTACACAGCATAATGCAATTGCAATCAAAATAGCTGCTATAACTATTATGACAAGACTTTGCAACAGATTGTGGAGCCAGCTCCTGACATTTGGAAGCCAGGAGCACAAGGAGCTCTACATACTAGCAGAGCTTTGTAACTCTGCATGGGAGTGAGACCAAACTTTGACCTGAAGATATTATCACTCTTTTCAGATCACCCAAAGTGAAGACAGGTGTAACATTTATAATGCAAAGAAAAACATATATTCTCAAGAGTGATCAATTTTTGAACACACATGCTCTGGTCTGAAAAAAAGAAGCCATGAACCTTCAGTTTGAACACAGGGGTTGTGGAGGGATCAAGAACATGCAATCTCTACAGAGTGTAAAACTGTAAAAAATGGAGGCTTCTCTCCACATGATCAGGAACCATGAAAAAGCAAGGTTCCTTTGCATATGGAGAGATTCCTCAAAGCTTACATTTGTTTGTGTAGCACTTTTACAGGCATTATATCGGACATGTGGAGTTTGGAAGCTTGCGATGCACACATGTCCAGATAACATCTAAAGAGGGCTTCAGGTAATGCAGTAAATGTATATTCAAATCACTTCCATCATGCTTAAAACCTTACATCTAACTTCACTCCTAAAGATTATGTGGATGATAGGGAGTGTATGATATACTTGCCTGATATGTAGTTCAAATATATTTAACTGGAAGAAAATATACCGTTGGTTTCAATAGAACTTATTTATTTTTATAGTTACTTTTATTGATTTTTAACAAATAAATAAACAATGAAATGACTTGGGAATACACTGACTACCATCTGTCATCAATGTTCTACATTATGATACAGATATTGCCTTAACTATATTCTATTCATTTATCCTATTCCGTTCATATCCTTTTATCCTAACAAATCTTCCCATAATTGACCAGGAGTCTGTGGTGGTCTTAAGGTTTCTTTGTGCCCAATCATAAAGGTTATAAATTGATGCCAAGTTGCATAGAAGTCTTGTTTATAGTTAACTTTCCTAGTGGCTCTTTTGACTTGGAACTTTTCCATAAGAGTGATTGACCATCGAGGTACTGTGGCTTTGTGTTCCTCTCCAACTGGCAGCACTTTAGGACTATAATCTTGAAACAGACTGGAAATCAATGGTACTCCCTCCATTTAAGTAACTAACAGTGCAATCCTATACATATATACTCAGAGGTAAGCCACATTACAGTCAATAGAACTTACTCCCAAGCCAGTATCCATAGGATTGCAACCAAGGTTTAGTCAATAAATTTGTTGATTAAAATGATCACAGACTGCAGCTCTAAAAGAAATCTATACTATTTCAATCATGGCAATTCATGGAATCTAACTGTCTCTGGTGAGGAATCTAACAGTTCCTTAAATTTGAAGACTCAAGCGTATCTATTTATACATCACAGAAGTCTGCCTTGTTTTCACTGTGTCTGCACATATAAATGCTAAAGAAAATAAACCATGCAAATGACATAAATGTTGTTTTTTATGTATAATGTATTATACTTACAAAACTGTGGTTTCTAAAAGGTGGGTTAGGAACATTCATTTGCAGGGACCTTCCTATTTTTGTCTATGTACCACAGCAAGTATCCATGTGCATCGATGGTGCTGTATGATGTATTTTGAGAGGGTTTTTTTAAAAATAAAAAATTGCATATTAATGAAGAATGGAATGGAACTATGGGTAAAAGCATGTGAAAATAGCATGGGTCAGAAATAGTCACAATTGGCCATCAGTAGTTTTGCATTGCTCTCTCTGAATGTGGCAGGTAACTCAGGACTAGGCAGGACGGGGTTGGGGAAAATAGAGAAAGCATTATTGATGTCAAGGTAATTTTGACATCAACCAAAGTTCAACCAAAGACTCACCTGGGTTGAAAACGTTAATGTGAAAAACAAAACCTATGAAAATTCAACTCAGCCAAATATTTGCCAATGTGATAAAAGCAGAACTGCAGGATTCTGATCGGGTTTCCTTTCTCAGTGACAGGAAAAGGCTGTCTTTTTCTATTGCTGAGGAAGTCTTTTTGACCATACAAGAAGAGGCACAAAGGATCTCCGCTATGATGTAGGGTGTGGCACTTCAGGGGAAAGGGGTGGATCCATGGAGTAGTGGGTGGGCACTGAGAGAGGGGTTTCAGGATGTGAGGATCAACCCCCTGACAGCTCCTAGTGGTTAAACAATCTTCCATCCCGAGATATAAAGATAGAGAAAACCATACACAGAAACATACAACTCAGAGGTTGATTGAGAGCTCCAACACACCAGTGATTTATTGCACTCTCGCCATGCTTGGTATGTGTTTTTGCAGTGCGGTACTCACATGACAGCATCCCTGTCCTGCGCTCATCTCACCTCTTCCCCTCTGTTTTCCATCTTATTTTGGACCAGGGAATGTCTGGGTTTTTCCTTCCATGTGCAATAAAGCTGCTCCTCCCTCCTGTGTATTGCTGTCCTTGCACTATATCGGACCATCCCATTTTTTGTTGTGGGCATGTGTGTCAAAGGGCGGTCTCACTGACAAAAGAGTGTGGTATGGTATTTCGCTCAACTATGAAGGGGGACGGAGAGAGGGCACCCGAACACCCCACAGAAAAGTTGAGCGAGGACACCACCACCCATGCCCAGAACTCAGGCCCATTTAACTCTATCAGTCTTACTCCTCAGTATGCATGTCTAGGTTTCCTGACCAGAATAATGTCAGCTTCCCCTTGCCATGCCAACATTGACCACAAACTTTTCCAAAAAACTAATTGTAATACTTCCTCTTCATTTATCTTGTTTAATGTGATCTTAGGGGAAAGCATAGTGTGTTGTTTTACCGTAATTGCGCAGTTTCAGGCTGCTGTACTATTGTATTTGTACGGTAGGTATGTATATATTAAGGGAGGCACGGTAGTGCCTTACTTGTTAAGGGACGTCAGTAAAAAACACGTTCCACCATGTTAAAGTGATAATTGGGGGGGGGGTCATTCTAACAGCCATAAAATCTACAATGTTTCACCAATCTTTCTGAAATTTATAGGTGCCAGAAAGAAATGTTTGTTTTACATTACCTGAAAATTTCAAGAAGATTGGTGAAAGATTGAGGGAAGGAGAGCAGTTTAAGGTAGAAAAGGAACACAAACCTGTCTCCCTGCTTTTGTCAAATGACTTCCTGTTTGCGAGTATTTGTGCCCATGATTTCCAGAGGGATTATAGACTTACTGCTTAATCCATTGATGGTATCTTCTTCTCCCTTCAGCCTAGTTGGAGGAATGCTTTTCCTTTTTTGAAAATTCCCTACCGTTGATTTTTAATGAATATTTATTCAATCCATAGTGCAACGCATGCATACACTGCACCACAGAGCTTATTATCAGAAGGGAGGGGGGAAGGGGGAAAACTGCTGCCTCTCTTCCTTCTCAAATGCAATGGGGGGAGGGGGAGGGCTGCTCTGGTGACCCAAGCAGCTTGAGGCAAAGGTCTATGTTTTGTTTTCAAGGTTCTGGATTGTTTCTGAAGTTAGGGGGGGGGTGTTTTTCTGAACTGGAGGAAATCTGCACCTGTGATCTAAGGGATGTTCTGACTCTGCAACCTGATCTGATGGGTGTTTACTCTAAAGTAAGCCTCCACCCAAATTGAGATTTCCTTCCACTGGAGTGGCCTGGGGGAAAGAGAACTCCGGGGTGGGAGCGCACAAGAAGCTGTAAATCCAGGAAGGAAATGCTGCAGAAATGGAGGAGGGAAAGCACAATCTAAAATCCCTACTTTGATAAGCAAACTGATCTGATAGGTTTACTCTGAAGTAAGTATCCACCCAAATTGAGCCTGGGGAAAGGAAAACTGCAGGGGATGAGAACGGGGTGGGCGGGCGCAAGTGTAGTTTACTATATGTAGAAAGCAATTTTAATAAACAAAATACCTCAAAAAATCTCAAATTGCTTTTCCACAAGGCACAGATGTGACTTTATATACCCATCCGGTTTATGTTCATATACATTTTTATTATTAGGACCAATGCTTTCCAACCTGTTTATAAATTATTTGGAACTAGGTGTGAGCAATAAGGTTTGCCATGTTTGCTGATGACACCAAATTATTTAGGGTTGTTCAAACAAAGAGGGATTGTGATATCCTCCAAAAGAATCTCTCCATTTTGGAACACAGGGCATCGAGATGGCACATGTAGTTCTATCTAAGCAAGTGTACATTGGGGCAAAAAAACCCCCCATCTTCTTGTTCACAGTTTAGTTTAAAGTGTAAAGTGTCACATCTCTGAGAACTATTATTTCATAATGAGGGTTAGCAAACAATTCTTCAGCATGGATTGGTGGGGCAGGGGTGGGAACTTGTTCCTGTATTCCAAAGCCTGCTTTTTGGTGTGCCTTTCTGAATATCACATCTTATTTTAATATCATTATCATTGTTATTATGGCTGTGTGGATTCTTTGCTCCCACTCATCATCTTAAAGTCATTTTATTCTCTGTGGAATGGGAGAATGTGGCTCAATAGGAGTAGTTTTGTGTGGTTGTTTTTCCTGTGCATCCTTTGTTACATACTGACCATGTTCAGATGACACGCTAAGCCACAGTGGTTAAACATTTATAGCTAAACACTATGGCTTAGTGTGTCATGTGAACCATTCTTAACCATGGTGTCTAGATCACCATGGTTTAAACACACTTACTGGCCATTTGCTGCAAAACGTATATATTTTGTGAACATGGGAATGAGGTTAATTGATACCTCTAATCAACTTTCACAGCATTATCTCAAGTCCAGTAACATTTCTTTATCATAGAATCATAAAATAGTACAGTTGGAAGGGGCCTATAAGGCCATCAAGTCCAACCCCCTGCTGAATGCAGGGATGATGATGATGATTCATTAAACAAAAAACCTACGGTTTACAAAAACAATGTTAATGCTCTACAAATTCCAACCAAGCACCAAAAAGCAGGGAAATTGGGAGTTAAGGCTCACAAACAAGCCTTAATGCCACATCCTCCCTAAGGAGGCAGAAAATGCAAGTGAAATTCTCATTCTCCCAAAGCAGATAAACCATGAGGACAGGGTGGACAATATGATATGCAGAGGTGACTGTGGGGTTGTGGAAAACTGATCACGAACAACTTAGGGCCACCTACTTCTCTTTTTTTGTTTAGAGCAGCCCTTCCCCAACCTGGTGCCCTCCAAAGGTGTTGGACTACAACTCCCATCATTGCAAGTCAGTATGTCCCATGGTCAGGAATGCTGGGACTTGTCATCTCAAAAATCTAGATATGCAATTTGATCTGCAGAGGTGACTGTGGGGTTGTGGGAAATGATGATGAACAACTTAGGACCAGCTACTTCTCATTTCTTAGAGCATCTCCTTATGTTGAGAGTTGCAACCCAACACATCTGACAGGCACCAAGTTGGGAACTGTTCAAGAACAAGGGAAGGCAGAATGTAGATCTCCAGATGTTTTGGAATTCAACTTGTAACAGCCCCTATCAGCATGGGCAGTTATCAGGAATGCCGTGAGTTGATGTCCAAATCATCAGGATAGATCTATTTTCTGCCCACATCTGTACTAAAGTATGATGTTTTCCAGCATTAAGATATGTGATCAATCAAGGAACTACAAAAGAGCTGCATCACTTTAAATAAACTGTCAAAACCAAATGAAACAACAATGAATGAATCTTGAATACCTAATCCAGATAGCCCTTCAGACATCAACATTAGTTTTCAATACATGGCATAGGATGTCTGTTTCTTGAATATCAGATAAAGGATTTCTCTTACTTGTTCAGGAGTGAGATCAAAGACAGAGCTACCACCTAATACTTTCATGCATAAGTATTATTTTAAAATTAAGTATGAATTGATTTTTGTCTTCCCCATAACACAGAACATGGGAGTTACAGTGCAACACATCTGGAGAGCACCAGGCTGGAGACGGTTGACTCCTATACATGTCTTCTCAGAAGCCAGTGCCACTGAATTCACTAGGGCTTTCTCCCAAGAGGTATAGGATTGCAAACTAATCTCATCTGAAAGGTGTTCAAGACAGCCAAACTAAACCTCTTCTGCTCCACTGTTGCTTTGATGAGATGATGTATTGTGCAGGGATTGTGGGGAGTGAACAGTATATTTTTTATAAATACATTTAAAGAAAAAAAAACATTGGTTCTTTGAAGGGCAGGATATTGACCAAAAGTTGGAAGTGCCTGGCACATGCTCTGGTTCTAGATCTGTAATGAATAGTGCCCCTTTTGTTATCAAGAGTGCTGCTATATGCGAGAAGTGTGTGAGAGAAAAGTATTGGGCAGATCCTGTATTTGGTAAGGGTATGGAACAGCATTCCCCATCCTACTGCCCTCCAGGTGTTTGAGATGACAAGTCCCAACATTCCTGACCATATATTTGTGAGATATATATATATATGTTGCAGGGGGAAGGAGAATATGAGGGGGGGGGGGGGGTTGGGAGATTTTGCTGGCATAGTAGCGACAGGTAAAAAGATACATGAGCACAGCAACACCCAGACATGAAAGTGTCCAGTTCTTGACTCATTAAGGAAATGAAGGGGGAAACTGCAGTCACAAACCAGGAAAAAAAGTAGGTGTGATGGAGCCCTGATTTCATCATTAGGGTCATTTAGGGACATATCAGGCAGCAAATATTCCAGCAAAAAATCATCTGAAAATAGGTACCTTACAATTTAGTTAACTAATCAGAATTTTCAATGACTCCAGAAAAAGTGTATACCCTACTCAATAGTCAGGGAGATAAAACTCTTAATAATTAAAAAATCATTCCAAAGGGATGGGAGGAGAAGAGAATTGATCTAAGTTAATAAGTTAAGAAAAACCCTGATTAGTAGCACAGTTCTAAAGAAAGAGAAAAAGACCGGTTGTTACTGTTAGAAAAGTATATCAAGGAAATTAAAGGTATCATCCTGAATAAGTCAATCAATTTCCTTGTTAATTTGGATACAGTAATTCAATCCCAAAACATAATATTCCATTTTAAGAGCTAGAAAATGAATTAATAAGTTCCAGTTAGGTAAAAGGTCCTTTCAAATTCATGTTAAATCAACCCCTCCATTACTACCTCTCTCTCTGGCTGCAATTCTATCCACACTTAGCTAAGAGCAGTTCCTATTGAACTCCCAATGATTTACTTCTGAATAGACCCACATTTATTATATACACATTACGTCACTCTCACTGGCTATAGCTGCTTGAGAGCAGGAATTCCTAAGACTTGGGGAGTGAAGAAAGAGGAAGGATGGAAAGGAAGAAGAAAAAATGAGGAGCAAGAGGGGAGGAAAGGGATGGAGGAAGAGAACCTTGCTAGCAAAGAAACTACCTGCTGCTGCCTCCGTCTGCCTTCTCCCTAGAGCATTGATGTGCACTGCCATTTCACCTTACCCCATAGTGAGGTTATAGCTGAGGCATATGGTGGGGGAACAGGCACATATGATTAACAAAATATCACAGTGATTGGGTTCGGATGATACATTAAAGCACGATGGGTTAAATAAACCATGATAGTTTATTTAACCCATAATGGCTTAGCGTGTCATCTGGGGAAGCAGCAAAATAAGTCACCCTGTTAACACATGGTCTGCAGTAAACATTATTTTCCCCATCGTGGGTTAGTGTGTCATCTGATGCACCAGCATAAGTTAAGGACATCACCTACTGAGGCAGTCAAAAACACTTCTATCGCTCTGCTCCTCTTGAGTGATCTCTGTTTCCAACATCTGCCTAGCAACAGATTGGCTGCCGAGTACACCCCCCCCCCCTTGGAGAAATGCTCTGCAAACTGCCAAAGTTTCTTTCAACTGCACACCTTTCCAAGACTTCCACATTAGATACAATCCCCCTTGTTTTCCACAGAGGGCATAGCCATGCAGATGTTTAGCTCTGCATTGGGTGCCTCCCCATGAGGGGAACCTGTGTATGAAATGTCATCCCACTCCTGCAAGCTTTCAAGGGTTTAGAGCCCCCACCCTCTTTTTGGTTCAGGTAGCCAGAGATAAAGGAAGGGCTTGGAAATCCAGCTTGGGAAGTGGGGTGGTGGTCAGAAGGGATTGGGGGCAAAGTGGGAAGGATAGCCTGGAGAATCAGGGTGACATGGGTTTCTGGGGCAGTGAGGGTGTGGGGAAGCGGCTAAGGATTTATGCTGCATAGAGAATGGCAGGGAGTTGGCAGAGACAGGAGACAGAAGAAGATGCCCCTAGCATGAAGCAAGCTGATCAGAGACAGGCAGGAGAAAGAAAAGTGGAATGAAGGACAGTGGGATATGAATTCCATCCAAAGGCAGCTGGGATACCTGCCTGCCTGGGTAGGAGAACTGCAGAGGGAGGAGGAGAAGGGGGAAAACTATGCACAGTAGTTTATTTGTCAGATCGAGTGATGGGGCACAGTGGGCTATTTTCAAAATAAGCTACTGGGCGTAGCTTATAAACCACCCTGGTTTTAAGTGATGTGGTTCTTTGCTGCAATTTAGGATTAAAGGTACATATCTTCTTCACTAGGTGTGAAAAAAAGTTGGACAACTAAGAATATATTTTCCTTCAAAGTTGAAAACTTAATTGAGCTACACAGTACAGCTAAATTTTGAAACATAATTGCTGGCATGGTTATATGTCAAATTTAGGGGATAATGCACCGGACCTCTGGTTTGTTTCATTTTGCTCCACAAAATTGTCACTGTAAACTGCCGTAAGCACTATTTCAGTAGAAAGCCAGGATGTGGATTTATTAAATAAAACCAAATAGACATGACTTTTTGTCGGAGAGTCTCTGGGCTAGGTGTTTGCCATCTTCAACAGCAATAGCATGGTCCTAATTTTCTATTCTTGTGATTTTGGTAAAGAAATTATGATGTGGGGAACCTAATTAAAACTGATAGTAATGAATAATGCTTGAAGTACAAGCTGATATCAGATTGATTTTTTATTATTATTATTCTCAGACATTGCCATGCAAATTGTACAATGAAGAAAAATTGCAAACCATAGATGCAGAAGGGGGATTAGATGGATGGCAGGAAAAACTGAGTTGTTGTCCAGTAGCAGTTTGCATTTTCTGATCAAAGATTTATTTTGATACAGAAGTCATGAAAACTTTCATTTACATATAATCAGAAGGCTCATTTGGCATTGTCTGCCATACTGAAAAAATATCACATGTGCCAGCCAGGGAGGGGAAGAGGTAAGAACTATGTATCTAATGTGCTAAACAATTTATTATTCCTAGAAATTCTAGTGAATATGTATCAGTTTGGAAAGAGTGGTCAGGTCAGGCGACAAACACACAAAAAGAGAAAGGGAACAGAGATAGCACAGACAAAAGTGAGACTTATGAATGTGAATGATAGGATCCAAAGAACAGTGAAAAATGAGTGTCCGGTACTCAAGTGGGCTCTGCAGCTGTGTTTCTCAAACTGCAAGCTCCCTGCCGCCCATTATGCATGGCAAGACACTTTTGAAGCTGAGAGGAGTTGCAGAAGTAAATTGTGATAATGGGAAATGAAATTCCTAGAGAGATGAAAAGGATCCCACTGGGTATACCTTGAGTGGATATGCATTTTATAATTTCTATTAGAATTACAATTTATTTATATCCTTCTATTAAAAACACCCACATTGGCATACAACATAATCATTACACCATAACATATAATCAATGAAAAGTGCAACTATATTGGCCCATTGTTGAAAGTAATAACAACCAATACAACACAAAAGAAAAGTAACATTTGCAAGGGTAAACGATGTTATATATTTAAACTGGCAACAATAAAATTAGGTGTTGTACCTTATGTCAAAAGAAGCTCTTTGGGCCCCATAACACCAATGTGACATACATGTGAAGCCAAGTCCAAGGGACCATAGGTTGAAATGATGGAGTGCATTTGTTACCTAGTATAACAGTCAGTTCCCGCTGTTTTCATTGCCTCACAATGTATGTATAAAACTGCCTATCCTTGTTGGGGGATGGGGCACAGGATAGGGCAGGAAAATCAGAGATTACTAGCTCTTGGTTGCATGAAATTTGGAGGGTTAAAAACACCATTCAACTTCTGGAAGCAAACAAACAAACAAACAAACAAACTACTTCTTTCTCTAAAATTGAAAGAACTATTGCTCAGCCACATGGACAGATTTGAAGTCAGGGCCCACTAAACCTTAGTACTACAATATATTTTCAGTGCCATAGCCATAGTCCTGGAAATGTGAAACAATAATCCCTGATTGCTGAGAGTACTTCTCACCACTGCGTAATCATAGCCAGTCTCAATATGTCTGGGATTAGAGAGATCATTTTCCAGGTTTGGAGAGGGGGGAATAGGGTGTCAGTCAGTGTGACACGCAGACAGTCTCGAGACTCCACACTTTTCATCTTAACAATTTGCTGCTGAACAGCACCACAAGAAAGCCAAGCAATACGAAGCCAGCTGCCAAGACAGGGCCTTGCTTAGTTGCTCCCCCCCCCCAACACACACACACTTGAGAAAACACAACAAGATTTGATGTCTGCCGCAGTGTGTGTGCGTGAAGGGGTGGAGAGTGTCCCTCACCTAAAGCTCCAAACGTTTTAGCTAAACTGGCAAGACATTAGCGCACCACACCACAGAGAAGTAAAACAGTGTAAATTGATATCTATCCTCACACACCGCAAGACATCAATCTAAATCATTTCCAGAGGGGTTAGCCATGTAAGTCTGTTGCAGCGAAAACAACAAGGAGTCTTGTGGCACCTTAAAGACTAACACATTTATTTGGGCATAAGCTTTTGTGGACACCGTCCACTTTATTAGATACAATTTAAATATGAAAGACTAATAAATTGAAGCCAGACAGACGTTACCTCTGACCCAACTTTGGTTTACGTGATGTTACTGGCACCAATTCATACCTAACCCAGTGTATTCTGGAATCACATTTAGTTTGCGCAAACACATGCAACATGGGAGATGCCCAGGCAGAGAGAAGTTACTCAATACAGCTCGAAATAGAATTGAAGCTCCAGATGTGCATGGGCATCAGAGGGCACCCACATTTGAGGAAGAGCCAAGCACAGTAAACCCCAAGCAAGAATCAACAGCACTACACAGCCCAAGTATCAGACACCAGATGCTGATGTTGAAGTGAATCCCATCCCTCCATCCTACTTTGTACAGGAAGATTGGAGACCCAGGAGTTATTGCCTAGCTTGGAGCTATAAACATAAGAACTTACAAAGAGGCCTGCTGGATCAGACCAAGGGTCAATCTAGTCCAGTAGTCTGTTCAAACAGTGGCCAACCAGCTGCCCATGGGAAACCCACAAGCAGGACATGAGTGCAACAGTGCCCTGGTGACTAGGGATGTGCACGACCCTGAAAATCGTATTGGAATCGGAATTGGGACATCCGATTTTGATCTGTATTGTATCGGATAAAATCGGACGTCCCTCGAATCACTTCGGATCTGATTCCGATATGAAAATCGGACATCCGATGCGAGCATCGGATGCTTATTTTTCCCTAAAGGCTTGCGTTGGGGGAAAGAAAGGGCTATAACATCTTTATTTTAAAAGTTAGAGACATGAAACTTCGTGACATTGCAGATGGGATGTTGCCAGTCATGTGTGCCAAATCCCAGAAAAATCTGTTCAAGCGTGTCATGGCTATGAAGTTTTGAAAGATCACATTTCTGGCTTTGACAGCTGATGAACATAGACATGCTGCCTCTGATATTGGCGGTAGCATTGAGCCATCAGGACTGGGCACTATGAAATATATGCCACGTTAGCCATCCTATGCAGGCAGCAAAACTAAGAAGGCAAGATCCTCAGATGAGCCAACACTAATTCAGCTTGGTAGGTCTTAAGTTGTTATGGGCTTTTCCTAGTTGCTATATCATTCAAGCAAACCAACATTGGATCATTCCAAATCGCACAGCAGCTGAGCAGAATTGCTGATATGCTTATTTTATTTGATTTTGCTGCATTTTCCAACACAACTGAATCAAATTCATAACTGCAGCTGACCTAGCATTTTGTGTTCCCATTTAGAGGCTTGTCCCAGCTTCATGTTCACTGAGGGACAAACTCCAAGGAATTCCAGTCAAAAAGCTCTGCCTCATGCATGACTCGAAAGTCAGAATTGCTCATTGAAATGTGATAGATTGGAGCGTTTGAAATGAAAGCTGTGTCAAAGCTGCCTTTTCTGGACAGGTTTATTTAGACCCCCTTAGTGAAAAGTGCTATTGATTTTTTTCCCATCTCTGTCCTTCCATTCAATGAAATTGAAATGGCTATTTACAGACATGCTGCTCTTTCATTATGGGATGGCACCACCACAATTTCCCCCTTGTAAAAGTTATGGAATCGTTTCACTATCTAACGCACAATGTGATTGGTTGATGCAATGCACCTGGCCATATTAAATTAATGAAGGCAGCGATAGATGTCTTACAGTTCCAGGTCTCACAAGGCAACCTCATGAGACAGAGGACTCGGTGTCAGTAAAAACAGCGCACAGTGCGCTGGGAAGTTGTTTTTTGTGGCACACATGGAAGTACTGTGATGAGAAGCCTGGTGCCAAACCGGCACGGATAAAGGTGCCAGAAATTTGGGGAACTGGTTCAGCTGCCTGCCAGAAAAATGATTTTTCTCTGGAACACTAGCTTTCTATTTGAAATACGAACCCAACAAAACGTGGAGACGAGAAGTCCATTTTGCATTTTAGCAGTCTGGAGAGGGGACAGCAGCACACGAAAACTTTCTCACAATTTTCAGAAACCAAAAGGAAGTCTTGAGAATTGCAGGCTTCTGACAGGCAAAACATATGTAGCTGCATGCATTGTGTCAGCCTCGAATCATATTCCCTCCCCCCCCCCCCCCAGCATCACATCAGAAATGCTTACATGGCTGGCTGCATACAGCAAAACATTCAGGTTCAAAAATTCAATTGCTGCTAATTGTGCAAGTAAGCAAGCAGATGTTCCCCATCAGCGGTAGGCTAGGCTGTTGTTGCTGTTGATTGCTTCTGTACATTGTGAGTGTGTCTGGCGTCCTGAGAACATTCTGTGAAAGATGACATTTGCCATGCAGGGAATTATTAAAACACCATATGCATCGCCGACTGGAACGGCTACATTTTACAGCGTTGGTCAGCTAAGTGTACAGTACATTTGGGAAGAGCCCATTTCCGGGAACATTTGTGTGGTACGTGTGTGCATGCGAGCGAAAGCATGTGTGGAATTCCCTCTGTGGAATATTTCTCCCTACCAGACACCTCTCAAGTCCTCTCTCAGTTTCATCCTGTTGGATATGTGTTGTTAGCAAGTGTAACATGGTTACATGTTTAGCCAGAAGAAGAGAAGATTGAAGGGAGACATGATAGCACTCTTCAAATACTGGAAAGGTTGTCACACAGAGGAGGGCCAGGATCTCTTCTCGATCAACCCGGAATGCAGGACATGGAATAATGGGGCTCAAGTTACAGGAATCCAGATTCCAGCTGGACATCAGGAAAAACTTCCTGACTGTTAGAGCAATACGACAATGGAATCAATTACCTAGGGAGGTGGTGGGCTCTCCCACATTAGAGGCATTCAAGAGGCAGCTAGACACCCATCTGCCAGGGATGCTTTAAGGTAGATTCCTGCATTGAGCAGGGGGTTGAACTCGATGGCCTTAGAGGCCCCTTCCAACTCTACTATTCTATGATTCTATGCCTGAAACCCCATATGGGGGTAGGGGAGTGGCTGTAATGGGTTTAACACTTCACATTTCAGTTTCCTATGAAGTAAAGCTTAGAGTGATTTCACCAGGAAGCTTCATAAAATCCCCACACACATTGATACCAGACGTGAGGGGAATTCACAGGACCACATGGGCGAGCCTCCCCATCACAGCTGATGACTATTTTTCTACCACGACTATTTTCCTTACCGGCGTTGCTCCCACTCCTTGCCTGCCATATGCACCTTTAGCAGTTGTTAAACTGATCATAGATGAGGTGTGAAAGAAGCTTGCTGCCTTTATTCCTTTGAACTTTTGTGAACTGCCCAGAGAGCTTTGGCTATTGGGTGATATAGAAATGCAATAAATAAATATAAGTTTACATTTTTACCTTCTAATACCATGTAACCTCTGATTTCATGAAATAAACTTTCTTTTGAATTTTAAATGTGTACCTGAGATTCAGTTTCGACCCCACCCATGGCTGCTTGACTAATTCTACTGAAAGATTGGACCATCCCTAAATATGGAGGTAAGGGTTGTGAAGTGTTTTGGACATCCCACAATGATTCAGGCTCTTTCACAGAAGAGTTTTCAATCAGCTTTCCATCCAAGAGAACCTGCTACCGGATATTTGTGTTCTTCCACATCCACTTTGTGCCTGTACCATCACATCACCCATTACCCACTGTCCTAAAAGTTGTCTGAAGATGTCAAAGGGCTACAATTATTTGGGCAAAATCAAGGGCACTATAAGACAATGAGAAGAGCATTTTTTCCAATGCTATTATCAGTATTTTGCCAGCACAAGTTGTGTTCTGTGGCATGTGTTAAAGTAGATATTTGCTGTTGTTTAAAAACACATGTGCATCCCATAAGGTTGAGAAGGAGAAGGCAGAGAGCAGTCACATCCTCCTAAGTAAAGACTTGAGATGGGCAGGGGGACAAGATGTGCCACAACCACAGAGGGAAGTGATGGTGGCAACCTTGTTAGGATGGGTGGGAAGCACCATCCCTTAAAGGGTCATCTCCTAGGTGGGGAGGCCAGGAGTACTGGAGAAAGAGAAGGCCAGGTAAAGGAAATCGGTATGTTAATGTTTAGCCTGAGAGGAGAAGGATGAGCAGGGATATGATAGCAGTTTTCAAGTGCCGAAAGGGTTGTCACACAGAAGATGGACACCGTCGGTGTTCTATCATCCTAGACTGTGGGGCATGAAATAATCGACTTAATTTACAGGGAGCCTGAGTTTGGCTGAATATCAGAAAGACATCCTAATGTTTAGAGCAGTCAGACAATGGAATCAACTACGTAGGGAGGCAGTGGGCTCTCTGTCGCTGGAATTATTGAAGCAAAGACTCAACAGCCATCTCTTGGGGGATGTTTAAATTGGATTCCTACACTGAGCAGAGGGTTGGACTTGAGGGCTTTAACAGCCTTTTCCAACCATGTGATTCTATGAAAAATAGGGATATCACAAGCACCCGACTGGCATTGGGAGTCCAGCAGGCTGCCCCTTGCTCAGACCCCCGGACCCCACCCACTGAGCCTCAGGGTGCTCATGGACCTATTCCCTGAGCAGCCATACACCCACCGAGCAGGTCTGGCAGCCTTCATTTATGTCTGTAAATTATGGCCATTGTATGCCTTCTTTACAGCCGCCATTTGCACAAGAAAGCTGCTTCGAGGCCCAGCATTGGGCAATCATCATCATCATCATCATCATCATCAACAACAACACCTTTATTTTTATGGAAATCCCAGAGCTGCCATTTCTACGCTAATGGTGGCTCATTATGGGGATGGACGGCTGCTGGACCCACCTGTTGGGCGCACAGTCAGCATGTTCAGGGAGGTGAGGGCAACAAAGGCTCA
Organism: Anniella stebbinsi; assembly: GCA_029215795.1. Taxonomy (NCBI): domain Eukaryota; kingdom Metazoa; phylum Chordata; class Lepidosauria; order Squamata; family Anniellidae; genus Anniella; species Anniella stebbinsi. The sequence continues at coordinate 172,100,194 of JARDYH010000001.1, forward strand.
GCAAGCAGCCGCAGGTACTGGATGGAGGTGAGTCCATCCATCCCTAATGAAGCCCACACGTGGGAGCAGCAGTGTCTTGCCTTTCACCTGTCCCTATCTGTGCTGTGCAGAATTACACTGTCCATATTCCCCAAAACAACAGCACCAAGTAGAGACCCAACTGGGGCGACTGAAGCTAGTGGTTAGTATTCCAGGAGAGAGCCAATACTGGGCTCCAGGCATGGTGTGGGGGGGGGGGGAGTGGAGAGATCTAGTCTCTCTCTTCCCTCATGGAGAGCCCATCCACTACTTTCCTCTGCCATTACTTGCTGCTCCTGCTCTGACAAAGCAGGCCTTCCTTCTCACAGTGGCCTTTGTGTGCACTAGCAGTGGAATACATGGGAATACATGATTTTTCTTCAAAGGAAATGAAAAGGCGTTGCGGGAACAGAGGACAAAATAATGAGATGACACCAGCAAGTTGGATTGAAAGAGGGCCACATTTTATTTAATATTCTCTCTCTGTGGAGGTGTATGGAGGCCTAAGTGGACATCCTATCTTGGCCAACATCTTGGCCTAAACAGGATCGGGTGAACCATTCGTATCATAATAGGTGTTGTGTAGAAATCGGCACCCACCCCGATTCCCCTTTTGGGGAAGGTAGGACTTCCGATGTCACCTCCCCTCATGTTGCAAAGCTCTGAATGGGTGAATATGGTTGGCCTCAGAAGCAACTCCTATCCTGTTATCTGGTGCCACAAGACTCCCAGCTGAGGGCCTCAGATGTCACCAGTCCCCATAATGGTGCCTAATAATGGTCACCAACCCTATCCTTACTCCCAATGCCTGCCACCTGCCCAGTTAAATGTGACCAGTTCACCAAATTAGCCTATTTAGTACTCCCCTGCTGTCTTACAGTGTGAAGTAGGCGGGAAAAAAACCAATTCAAGTGATTTAAGGTAAAAAAAAAAATCCTACTTGGCCCCCAAAAGGGGTGACCAGCAAGCCTACACTGTCTACAGGGAGGGAGCAGAGCCACGAAGAATGTGACGAGGAGAGGCTGCGCTCCCATATATGGGTGCCAGCCCCTCCCCAGCCTTGCCGGCACCAATTCGGAGGCAGCCAATGGCATGCCTCCATGTGTCCCCTCTTTCACCCCCACCCGCAAATGCCTCCTCATGCCCAGGCAAGCCGGCCATGGTTAGAAAGCCTTTCTCTGCCATTTATTACATTTCTCTACCACACAATAACCAAAGTTCTCTGGGCAGCTCACAAACCAAGATTTTTTTAAAAAAAAAAAAAAAACATAAAATACAATCACGTAATAAAACATCTAAAACATTTAGATGTTTTAAAGAGGAGAAGACTAGATAAAAACAACTCAAAATAAGAGCCATCACCAGTGCAAGGATCTTAAAATACTGTAAGATGCTTTTAAGGGGAAAGAATGAAAAAGGAAAACTAAAGAGTCTGAGAAAATAATTTTAAAAAGGTCTTCCTTTTGTTAGTTTAACTAGGGGTGCCTCAACAAGAGCGATTTAAAACTCTTTCAAGGTGCAGTAAAAAAATGACCTCTACGAGAACGGAGCGCAAATCGGAGGTTGAGGCGCGTTTTCTCCCCGATTATGCGCACTAACGAATGTGTGTTAAATTGCGAGTTTTTTCTCTCCGCAGCCGTTAAAGCACATTTTGACCATGTAAACAAGCGATTCTCCACATTTCAGCCACTTTAAAGCGCTTTTCATACTGCCGGTTATGCGCTTCACCACACATCGTTTACAGGATTTAGGCGTAAACGTGATTGTGAGAAGATGCGCATAATCGGACAACCAGGTGCCAAACCGAATTCTTATAGAGGGGACCTAGAATGCAGAGCATGGATGGTCAAGGAAATGGTGGAGAAGTAGCTGGGCAAGGGCAGCAGAAGCCGGCCACTCCCCTGTACCAGGTGCTTTTCCCGTTTACGCCTAAATTACATTGCAATTAATTGGGTTGGAAGGCAGATTTTTTTTTCTTTTAAAGGTTGACAACGGGAAAAAACGTATTGCAATAGTTTGGTCAGAATGTCAGCTTGAATCTCAGGATAAAATGAGGGAATTAATGGTGACAACCCCTGAAGACAGTGGCTGGTGTGGAGTATCCAAGTGATATGAGTATGACAGAAATGACTATTTACAGGGCTGACCCAAGACGTTTTGCTGCCTGAGGCAGAGCAGCAAATGCCCTCACCCATCCTACCAATATTGAAGTGCATCGTACACAAGGCCAGTCAAGTTAGCTCACACCCACCCACAATCACAGAAGTACCTCTCCCCCTCCCTGACAGCAAAAATGCCATAACAATAAATGAAGTAACTCACAATTTGCTACCTCTTTCATGACACCCAAATCAGCTACCTGAGGCGGCCATCTCACTCTGTTTAATGGTAGGCCTTCCCCTGAACTATAAGAGTACAGCAATGAAGGCAAGTGATACTAATAATAAGTTGAATAAAAGAAGTGAGGTGAAGAAAATAAATAAAGAAATTAAAAAGAAATTAAGTCATTTATTTTGCCCAGTGACCAAGAGACCAGCTTCTCAGTGGTCTCTCCTTACAATACTAAAAGGAAAAGACTGCCAGGAAAATATTCTAACTTGAAAGCTTTATTTTAATGACTCGTCTCCAAGGACTGTGGTTCTTATGGTTCAGAACATTGTTATTTTAGCTTGCTTACTGGCATCCATGGTCACAGTTGTCTGGTAAATGTAATGAAATACAAATCATTTGGAATCCAATGTTGTCAACCAAAATACCCACTTCGTTCAGATTCAAAACTCAAGGTCATGATGACAAATAGATGCAAAGTTGGAAAATGTTATTTGTATGATGAACATTCCTGGCTTATCCCTAGGGCTCACAGCAACGTGCAATTACAATTTACAATTATAAGTTATAAAAAGAAGGAAGACACTTTTTTTTTTCTAAAAAGAATTTTCTGGTACTAATTCCATGAACAGCCTTAATAAGATCTGGAGCTTACTGCAGCAACCCTGGGGACAGCTGACAGGTTTCTCTGATTTTCTGCTAGAAGGGCAGGGTGTACTCACTTTCAGAAGCAGTTAGGCCTTGGGCCAATTAGTGGGAGCACACTGCCTTTGCTGCTTCTTGCAAATATTGATGTATTTAAAGCATTTATGTCCAACTCTCCCTCTTCTTGCATTAGCCTACAATAGCATCATCATCATCATCATCATCATCATCATCATCATCATCATCATCATCTTCCCAAATCTATAGTCCCTAGGATGGTTTTCCCAGGATCCAGAGGATATGGCAGACTTCTCCCTCCCTGGGCAAAGAGGGAAGTCAACAGGATTGGTTTTTTTGGTGGGGGGGATGTACAAAGAATTCTGTTCCTTTTGCATTTGCATTAATTGCATTTGCATTAATGCACACTTGCATAACTGCATATTTGCACTAATGCACACCTGTGCAAAAATAAAACTCAAAGTATAATAATAATAATAATAATAATAATAATAATAATAATCTGCAAATCTGCTGGTCTGCTATGGTATCTGAAGGTGGGATTCATAGAAATCCATACACATTTGGAATCCATTACTGATTTTTCCAACATCCCTAGGATAAACCATCTGCTCTCACCTGTCCACTCTTGCCTTCAAACTCTTTCCCCCAGCCCTACCATTAGCATTACAAGGCCATTTATCTATTGTTGGTCACCCCACAACCTAAGTTATTTGAGCGACAATCAATCAAATAGTTTGAAACAAATTAAAAGCATCTCAGGATTGGAAAGCCCATGTTTCCCTTGTGATGTGGCTGCACCCGTAGATCAATGTTGTTTGAATATTCTGCAATGTATTGCACAGTAAAATTCTGGGGTACGGTAAACTTCTCTTCATTTTCTCCTCATTACTTGATAGTATGAGAGCCTGTAGAGATGAACAGATTCCTCCTCGGCCACCCCCCAGAATCGCTTGGTCATCTGTATTGCCTTGTGAAGTACAAACAAAGGAAGTTAGGTGGGTAGCTACCAGGGGAGCACTTTTTCTGATGTGGCACCCTGGCTGTAGAATGAGCTCCCTAGAGAGATTTGCCTGGCACCCATATTGTTTTCATTATCCCAGTATTTTAGCAATTTACTATCCCAGTCTTTTAACTCTGCTATTTCAAATCTGCATTTTCAATCTCTGCATTGCTGCTCAGTTTTATTCTGATTGTACTTTTTCATTGTGTTTTCATATTGTGGCGTTGAGCTTTTATACTATATTTTATGCTGTACTTATGATTAACTGTTGTAAACTGCCCAGAGAGCTTCAGCTATGGGCGGTATAGAAATGAAATAAATGCATCCGCTCGTCGATTGCGAATGTGTGAAAAGTGGCTATCTTTTACCATCCAGACAGCCTAATTATTTGGGGGTAAGAGCGGTTACCCTGGGTAAATTGGTTGCCGGTCTGGGCTTTATGCCACATAAAAAAGACCAAGGAAGCTCGTAAGCAAAACAAGAACCAGAAAGCAAAATAAACAAAACTCGGGCGCACAATGGACTTGACTGTATCAGTCATCAGGTGACTGTAAAGATACACAGATCATTTGTATATCTTTACATTTTGTGCAGTATTATCAGTTTGTATGAGTCTGCTCCATAGTGTGGCTTCAGTGAAATATGTTCCCAATTTCTCTGAGAACAAGGACTTCCATCCTTAACTGCAGACCTACCTTATACAAGCTCACTGAGCCTGTTAATTCTCTCAACGTCTAAGAAAGATTTGCCGCACATGGAATGTATGTTACGAGAGGCTTACAGTATGATATATAACATCCTTTTATTCTTACCCAGCATTACAGACTTTTCTTTCTGATAATACAAAAACATAATTCTTCAGCCTAATGCTCTTCCATTTATTCAGTTTCAATAAAAATTGTGATCTAATTGGTATTATGCAATAAGCCTTTGAAGACTAGGATTCACAGATTAATTTGAAGAAAAAGAACATGCACCGGCTAGTAGAACTGTCTCATCACTTTCTCTCCCTCACGCTTGCTCTCACACACAGGTTACATTGCCCTTTTGTTTCGTCTTGAAGCTTTCTGGATTTTCTGGGTAATTTAGCATAAGGAAAGCAAAATTACATATTATTTTTGGAAGAGGGCCTTTGGCCCTCTGCTAAAAATAAGGACATTGGGATGCCGCTCAGTTATTGGACATTGTGCATGGGCAGTACTCAACATTGTGATGTCATGTCCTATGCCAACCCCATGTTTTTCACTGCAGTGATTGTGAGTGAGAGTGACTCATGGTTCATGCTTCTGCACTCCTGTCCCACTTCCACCATGCAGCATGTACAATTCGAACTGGCCTGTGTCTGATTTATCCATACCTGGAAACTCGCAGATCCCACCCACAGTTTGTTCCCTTTCATCCAAGCTGAGGGAAAGACAGAAGGGTTGCAGATCTCATAGATACATATGGTACAGCTGACTTATCTGCTACATGCACTAAGGTGGGTGGGTGTATGTTATTGCCCTTATTGCATTGAGTTTCTCTACTGAAATGTAAGCTCTGACAGGCCCCTAGAATGAAGGTTTTAATTCTAAGATCAATTGTAGCTAGGGCTGTGCATAGACCCCCCAATCTGATCCAGATCCTGATCTGTCAGGTTCGGATCGGGCCCAATCTGACTCTGATTGGATCAGGCCCAATCCGATCCAACTCAGATCCAGATCAGTATCTGATACGGATCCGTGCACAGCACTCCCTCCCACTCTCCCTCTCCCCCCCCCACTGTCCCTGCTTACCTACTGCCTCCTCTGCATCATCCTACCATCGTCCTCTCTCCTCACTGTGTGCCGCCACAGTTCTCACTCGCATCAGGTGATGACATCACCTGACACGACCGGCAAATGCAGTGGCACATAGCGAGGAGAGAGGACGATGGGGGGGGTGACGTGGAGGAGGCAGCAGGTAAGCAGGGAGAGTGGGGGAGGGATGGGGAGAGTGGGAGGGAGTGCTGTGACTGGATCCAAATCAGATCTGGATCACAGATCCAATCTGACCTGATCCGGGCCCAATGTGATCCGATCCGGATCCAGATCTGTGCACAGCCATAATTGTAGCTATGGAAGCTTTACAAAAAGCCTCCGAAAATAAGCACAGTTCATTTCAACATTCCAGTGCAGCAACCCTAAATTCACTGTAATGCCAGTTTAGGAATCCTCAATACTGATGCCAGTTGGGCTCCTTAGCTGGCATTACACTTCCCATATCAGTTCTGGCTGCCCTGCAAATCCATGTTCCCATTCCAAGAAAGAAAGAAAAACACTGTTCCCGTCAAGATCCTAGGGATTTTCAGCAGTTGGGGGGTCACTATTGCAGATATGCAGAACTCCCTTTTTCTAGTCTTACTGAAACTTTTTAAAAACTTTCCACACTTAAGGATGGGTGAAAATTTTGTTTCAATTCAGTTCTGATATTTTGCAACATTCTCCATATTTGGAACAAAACAAACTAGGGATTAAAAACAGTTTGCTGTGGAAGAAACTGACAGATTCATCCATCCAGGACCAGAAGCTTTCAGTACTTTCTCTTAAAGCCTAGATTTGAATTCCTGTGGATTTAACCATGTTAGTGGTTAATTAGGGTTTGCCTCTTTTGGGGGGCAAGTGGGGGAACAAGATTCTCCATCTTTAACCACTAACTATATGGTAGGCAGATACATAGTGGGCATAGCTGGTGTAGATTGGTGAGAATTTGGTTTTAGTTCACTTTTGACAAGAATTCATCAAAATTCACAGGATATCATTCATATTCAGGAGAGAAGGAGCTTGAGACTTTAAACAAATTGAAGGCAAGAGAAAGCAAAATTAATAGATTTATCCATCCTTGCTGAACAACATTTGCTTTGAGTTTTGCTTCAGGTGAAATTTAATGGTAATATAGCCATGTTTGGAACCTATCCCACCCACCCCCTGAGAAATTTTGCTATTGTCATCAAAACTGGTTTGGCTTATTCCTCATACTTCATTTAAGGAACAAAAAAAACAAAAGGAGGAGAGCATCCGAGTCAGAAGAGAAAAAAGGGGAGAAACAGGTTCTTAGGATGCTTAAAATTCTTTATTTCAAAGCCCAATGCATTTCGGCCTCAAAGGCCTTCCTCAGGGGGTTGATAAGAGATGTCTGCAGAAATACTCCTAACAAGATGATCATCTCCTACGATAATTAATTATCGCCATTAATTATCATAGGAGACAATCATCTTGTTAGGAGTATTTCTGCAGACATCTCTTATCAACACCCTGAGGAAGGCCTTTGAAACAACACAGGCTGAAACGCATTGGGCTTTGAAATAAAGAACTTTAAACATCCTGTTTCTCCCCTTTTTTCTGTCCCTTAATTTAAGGAAACTCAAATTTGCGTCAAATTTTACTTTAGATGAAATCTAGTAATGGTCTGGAGATACTGACTCCCCTGAGAAATTATGCCAGTCCTATCAAAATTTGAGAATCTCTTTAGCATTTCTAAGGTGAAGAAGAACCCAAACATTTACTACAAATTAATATCAGGGTGGCGGGCATCCTTATTAGAATCTCTAGACTATACTGAAACTCTTTCCCCAGAAAACAGCAAGCATGCATGAGTGGAATTTCTCCTGGCTGCATATACTTTCCTTCAATTTTCCTTCTCTTCCCAGACTTTTCCCTATGGTCCCTCTCATCCAAGCCTTTTTTGCTTTGTGCTGTAACTTTTATGGGTGGCTAAGCCTCCTTCTTTGCTAGGCCAGTGTTTCTTCTATCCATAGGCAATGGGTAGAAGAAAAATGTGTTCTAGGATCAGAGCCCCTCAGCCAATGGCAGATGGAAATCCTTTATGCCTAGAATGTTCCCTCTATGACACATAGGGAATTCAACTATTCATTACCAGTAGTTTTCATCACCATCACAAAACCCCTCCACAGTCTGCAATGGACATGTTATTTTTCAAAACAACTTGCAAACAAACATTTCCTTACTGGAAGTGAATTGTCATAACTTATTTTGATCAATACCATATCTAGCAAAACAGGTTTTTTTTCTTGATTTCTTTACTTTGGCATATACAGCTTTTACCAGCTGTGGACATTTTCAGCAAATGGCCTACAACAATCAATTTTATTTTGAGTCCAGATGTCTGGTAAAACAGTACGGGCTACAATCAAATTCTTTTCTTCCTGTAGTTCTCACATTCTGTTTGAGTTATGCTAGGTGAACAGGACTATGTAGCGATAGGTGATCATTTTCTCATCACAGTGATTTAAGCAATTGAAGAAAAGAGCTGGGAAAGCATGCCTCCAAATGCTATTCTGGGGGTCTCCATTTACTTCTGCAATGTTTTCAGGCGCCTGGAGGCTATAATTTCTAATCTGAAGCAATAGGATGAATTGCACAAACACATAGAATCAGAACTTTCCTTTTAAAGTTCTGATTTTTGGGGAAAAATTGATATTGGAAGCAGACATAAATAGGGATTAGTACTGCATCATTTAAGGATTAGTACTGCATCACCAGGCTGAATGTATAGACCTCACCAGCTCTGTATTGTCGTCAGGCAGACGTTTAGCAATATCCTGTTTTTCAGTTCCCAACATGCCATTATATCAAACCCCTGCAGGGGACTCCATGCAAAGCTGCTGGGCTGTGCTCAGGTTGATGAGTTACCAAATTATGTGGGCCTGGATCCAAATCAGGGGTAGGCAATCTGTGGCCCTCCAGATGTTGGACTGCAATTCTCATCAGCCCTAGCCAATAAAGCCAATGTTGGAGTACAATGGGGGTTGCAGTCCAACCAGTGGAAGCTGGTGACTCCACTTTGGTGGGGCTGAGAACCCATTTTGAGCTTCAGTCAGAACAATCCAGAACTCTCAAGGAGCTATCCAAGGTGCTGAACCTTACCACCAAAATAGTTTCAGCATCTTGAATTGCTCCTTTGGAGTTCTGGCTGAAGCCCAGAATGGATTCACAGGTCTACCAAAATTGGAGCCACCAACCTCAACTGAATCCAATCTCAACTGAAGGGCACATCTTGCCTGCCTCTGAACTTGCATCAGCAAACTGGAGTCCTAGCAGACCATTTTATTTATTTATTTATTTCAGTTTTATACCGCCCACTAGCCAAAGCTCTCTGGGTGGTTTACAAAAATTAAAACCATAAAAAACCATTCAAAATATAACACAACAACAGTATAAAAAATAAAGTATGAGAACACAAGCAGGATAAAACCAGGCAGCAATGCAAAATTAATACCAATTTAAAATACATATTTAAAACAGATTTTAATTGCATAGGAAACCTTTTTTTTATATACTCACACAAGAAATTCTGAAATATGTTTTGATCAAGCAATTCTCAGGGCTGCCCCTTCCAAAAGAGACCATTGTTGTTGTCGTTGTTTTCCTACAGAAACCCACCCCAGCTCCTTTTTTCCCCAAGCCAGGCTTCCAGATACTTGTTTCCCATCCAAAACACATAGCTGGAAGTCTATCTGGCTGAGGAGAAGCATGCAGGGAGACAGTTGCAGGTGATAGGAAGGGTCAAGCAACCTCCTACCATCCACATTCCCCCCCCCCACACACACACACAACTTACTTCATCCCAATACTTATTTTCAGAGACCAAATGGTGGCTGGGTGTTCCAAAGGTGTGAAATGTCTAATTGAGGCTCCAGTGACAAACTCAGATTAGTTGCTCTGTGATGTGTGAACCAACCTAATGCAGTCATAGATATATCAATGTATTCCCAATCCATATCATATTCACACACATCCATTCATTTATCTCATTTCCACATCAATCTGCAATCTTTTAATTTGAAAAATGCATGAAAATTCACATTTAACCCCCCTTTTTACATAATAAGGATGTCTTATGTTTTAAACCCTAAAGTACAAAATACTTTACCCTAAAATACACATTTGTATACTCATTTTGTTCATTTTTTTATTTTATGTTTTTGTGACAAGAACTGTATTTCAAACTTTGGGTGAAAACCAAAAGATAGTTCTATTCTGATTGGTGTATTAGTCCAGGAAGTGCAAATTAGGTTGGTTTGCTTAAAAATGTGGACTGAATGAAATCCTCAAGTATCCCTAGACAATAATTATGTAAGTGGAATGATGGTCATTCCTAAAACATTAATGGCCGTATCGGAACGAAGACTGTGCGACATACTAAAGAACTTAACAGTTCTTTCTATCCCACATAGCTTCTCAGAGAGAACCACTTGGGAGCAGAGGCAAAAGATTCCCCAGAGGCACTGAATATCTTTTAGAAACATATACTGCAATCCTTTATAGACTGTACCTTCATAGACTGAAACAAGGTCTTTCTTGGGACCCTTAAATGTTTCATCTCACTATAAATAGGAAAATACTTGTCAAATGAGTTGGAAGAAGTATTTTAAACAAGCTTAAGGAAGCAGAAGGGTGAAGAGTGCTTATGAACTGTGTTTTCTCCCTCCGGAGAAATCGGAATGAACGACTGGATAAGTACAATCACAGTTGACTTGGAGGAGATTAAGTCACGGGGTCACTCTGTTTCATTTGCTCCCTCCCAAATGAAAACAGAGGATGTAACCTATTGATGGACTAGAAAGCAAACAAGCACTTTTAAAAATGGCTATTTAGAGGCCGTTCTAAAGAGGCACTCCATAGGGCCATCTCCACATGGAGTGCTAGTGGCTGGAAATCCATGTCAGCCATGGCTGCTATGCCAGAAGCAATTATGAGAATCAACACTCAGAAATACAAATGCAACAGTTTTTCAGGGATGTATCTGTACTGCAGTGTTCTTCAAATAGACTTCTGCACAATTGTAAAAAACAAAACAAAAAACAACCACCACTTTGGCACTTCTATAATGTTTCTTTCAGGTTATCACTATGAATTAGTTCAACTGTTTACAATTGAATTTGTAAATGAAACTGAATTTTGTTACCTTTAGGCTGACCAGATAAAATCCAGATAAAATATTCCCTCTTCATCACAACAGTTAAAGGTGCATGCACTATACTACAGTGACCATATACAAAAGAAGCCAGGGCCCCTGCAACTTTAACTGTTCTGATGAAGAGGGAATTTCACCAGGAACTAATTGCATACAAATGACACTGGCTGAAATTCCCTTTTCTCTACAACTGTTAAATTTATATGAGCCCTGACCTGGATTTTATCTGGTCACCCTAGTTACCTTCTGGTTTAAGTGGAAGGGAGTTAATCTACACCAGGGCTGGTAGAAGGCAGATCTGGATCGAATGGTAGATCACTGAGTTGTTTATTTAGAGAAGCTGGTGAGTGATGAGCAGGTAGACAAGAAGTGACGTACTGGCTAAAGCAGCTTTTCCTAACATGGTGCCCAACAGATGTTTTGAACTTCAACTCCCATCAGCCCCAGCCAGCATAGCCAATAGCCATGAATGCTGGGAGCTGTAGTCCAAAGCATTTGCTGGAGAGCACCATTTTGGGAGAGGGTGGGCAAAAAGACTGAGCTATGAATCAGGAAGTCCCGGTTTCAAATCTTCTCACTCACTAGATGGCAAACCGCTCTTTCTTATTCTCAGCCCCCAAATGTGCCAGACAGGGCTAATAACACTGACCTGCCAGACAGAGTAGTTGCAAGGACTGTAATCAGCACTCCGAAAGAACCATGTAAATGATGTTGTTATGGCATGTCACTTCCAATAGGGGGTTCCTGTCAGGACCAGTGTCAAGGGTGGGCACAGTTGGGCACAAGCTCTGGACACACACCCCAGAAGTGGCCCTCTATCAACAGTCCTCTGGAGTTGCACCCTCCTCTTCCCTAGGGCAGCGGGCCTCTCATTCTGGCCCAGACAATGGCTGAATTCGTACAACATGATAGTCAATGGTGGGATAATAACCAACTTTGCAGTTGTTCATCTAGGGGGTACTCCCCACACAACATGGTAAGAAATAGTCAACCGTGGTGTGGATTAGGATCAGCGCTGAGTTGACTATGGCAGCATTCGGACGACACGATAATCAATACAACTGACGATTGTTTCCCCTCCCCCAGTTGCTTATTGTGTCATCCAAATTCAGCCAATGTTATAGTGAGAAGGAGAAGGAGCTGGAGCAACTACCAACTCGCTCACTGGCTCTCTGCCTGTCAAGCAAAAGCAAATGGCAGCAATTATGAGAGAGATAATGAGGAGCAATAGCAGCTGGTGACCATGGCAGTGAGAAGGTAGATTCACTGAGGGATAGGTCCCATTGTGAATGTCTTGCCCAAGGGGCCCTCAAAAAGCTGGAGCCCCCAATGATTGCCAGTTTAACCTCAGAAATTGGCTTCCAGGTTGCCCAGGGAATGTTCCTTCTCTTTCTCTTACAGCACTGATACAATCAGCAGCAGCTCTGCATCAACTTTACATGGATATGTAGCTAGATGGTTTGATTTAAATAATGAAGCCAAGAGACCAGACAGCACAAAAGACATTTGAAAATCAATCTACAACAGCACAATAGATTGGAGGGGAAAAATAGATGCATTTTCTGTCTGTTAACTGGTATAGCATAACATCTGCCTTCATTCTGCACTCAACAGATACCATTGAAAAAGCCTTTGAACTAGCAAAGAAGGTCAAAGGCAACATTACTATTCACCGGCTATGCATGAAATGATTAATGTAGCTTATAATATAGGGGGGGAAACCTAAAATGTATATCCTGATGCATGCTGCAGGTTCCTGTACATATTTTGTGGCTTGGCGAAACATGCACAGTATATTTTAAAGCACAGTTTCTTAAATTGCTGGCCATGTTTCACTTTCAAGTGGTCCCTGTGGTCATGATGAGAGTAAGAGGAAAATATCAATGAGTTCAGGATTTATTTGGTATGTAGGCCACATGCTCAAGATGGAACCCACTTCCCAATTAGATTTCAAAATTCAAACTGAAAATGGCATGATGGTGGAGATATATATATATATATATATATATATATATATATATATTTAAAGCCACCAGGTAATGTGCATATAGCTTTGTTGCCTCATTGTTACCAAGGTAATACACAGCACCAAAAATGACACCAGAAAAATAGTTAAAATAGATATATTATCCATACAACCTTTTTAAAAGTCAAATAAAGGCATCTCCATGTCATGATAACGAGTCTCATGTTATATGAAGTAACATTTTGTGTTTGACAGTCCCAAATCTACTGCCATTTATTTTTTGGAATGATCTCAATTTCTAGAAATGTGTCCATGCACCTGTGTGTGTGTATATGAGAGAGAGGGAGAGAGACAGGGAGAGAGAGAGAGAGAGATGGAGAGGAGGAGGAAGAGAGGGTGTTTTTTTAAAAAACAATCATCTCTGCCATTTATGATTTTTGACACTTCTACAGAAGTGTCTAAAAGTTTTACAGAGCAATCTTAGACATGTGTATTCTGAAATAATCCCCACTGAGTTCAATGGGTCTTACTTCCAGTATAGTTGCATAGATTTGCAGCCCTGCCCCCGCAAGCTAAAAAGCACTTCCTTTCAGGGGGGATTCTAAAAAACCTTGATAGTTTTAATTTCTTTTTTCTGCAACTCTGCAATATCTTCTTTTAAAAAAATAAAAAAAAATTGGATGATCAACATTCTATGTACAGTATGATCTTTTTGACCCACCATATATATATATATATATATATATATCTCCTATTTTATTTGCAGTTTTATTTTTTATTTCCAATCCATTCCCCATTGTTTAAAAATGCTAAATTTCCCCACCTACCCCCTGTCACAGCAAATAGGGCAGGCTGTTTACCAAGATCTCTTTCCTGGGTTCTAAAGCCAATTTAGAACCCATTGCCATAGGGCAGTGGTAGAGGACGTGCTTTGCATGCAGAAGGTCCCAGGTTCAATTCCTTCTATAACCTGGTGCCCTCCAGGTGTTTTTGACCATAACTCTCAGGATTGCTGGTCATTGGCCATACTGCCTAGAGATTATGGCAACTGAAGTCAAAACTTCTGGGGAGCACCAGGTTGGAAAAAGCCAGAGCAGACACTGCCGAACTAGGTGGCCTGAGTAGAAGGCAGCTTCCTATGTTCCTAGAATATATAAGAAGTGATTGGGGGAAGTTGTCCCAGACTACATTACTTTGCACTTTCACTGAACCTTATCTGTCATTTTGATGCCCATTCGCTGAATTACAAAGGTCCTGATGAGTGCTTCACACACTGCTTTCTTGCTCAGCGCCTGAATAATTTGATGACATCTGCGAACTGGACAAGCTCCCTGCCCAAGCTGGACTCTAGGTTATTTATGAACAAATCAAACAGCCCTGGCCCGGGATTTTGAGGCTCCTTGGACACGGCACTCTCAGTGCCCCTGTTAACCTGAAAGAAGCAAGGAATGCAAATTGAGATTTTAGGCTGCATCTCATTGGATCCTTTGTGCACAGTTGAAATGGTAGCACTATGAGAACAGTGGCCCCCTCAACTGAACGTGGGGCCCTGCAAAAACCCAAACTTACCATTTCCCGGAGCCAACCCTGCACTGATACAAGTACAGATTCTGGAAAGACCCTGCTGAAAACACGTTGAGATTTTTCAATATGGTAACCAGTATATAACACTATTAAAATACAAGAATATGCTACTTCTTACTTTCAAAGGTTAGAACTTCACGCATTCTGTATTTTAAGTCACAATCTGGGGCAGATCTACATGTAGCCCTTGATGCGCCCTCCCTGTGCCCCGAGCCACCCTCGGAGCGTAGCACCCTGACCAATGTGGACCAAGTTCTGCTCGCACCCTGGCTGTAGCCGCCGCCCTTTCATCCCGGCCAGTCCCGGGGAGGGAGGAGGGAGGGGGAGGGTTGTAAAAAAAAGCCAGTGATCTGGAGAGGGATTTCCCAATCGCTGGCTTTTGTTTACAACCCTCCCCCATCTTTCCCTGAGACCGGCCAGGATGAAAAGGCTGCGGCTGTGGCGAGGGCGCGAGCAGAGCCTCCGAGGCTTGGTCCACACTGGTCCATCGAGGACTACGTGAAGTTGTGCCCCTGGCTTGAGTTAGCTGTCTTGCTTTTTGGGGCCCAGCATCTCTTGTTCTGTAGAGAACAAATGATTAACACGGAGAGCATGATGCTCACAGCAGTTATTCACATAAGAATGCACAAACATGCCTGCTGTCCTGGTAAACAAGCTTAGGAATAAAATACAATACCAAATACACAGTGAAATGTTCAGGATAAAGGTTCATTTTGTCTGAGCAGCATCTTTCCATATCCTCAAATATTCGTGCTATCTAAAAATACTTCACTATCTTACTTGTGTTTTGAGATTATATATTCATTAATTTTGTGTGCAACTCAAAGTATTATATAAGATAAACTTAATATATTCTACACTTTCAGATAGGGATGTGCACGCCCGAAATTATCATATTTTATCGTTTTGGAATTTCAGACCAAAAAAATATAGTCTCCGATAATATCATAGGTTAATCGTATTGTCTTCACAATAATTATCAGAAATCCAATATTTAATTTGCAGCCCCATTGTGCCCTATAGAGCTGAGGTTTTTTTTAGAAAAACCTATAACTTCTGTATTTTCTAAGTTAAAGGCTTGAAACTTGGTCACAATGCTTATGGGGTATGCCTAAGTATGTGTATGAAATTTGAGATTGATCCCTCCAACCCTCGATTTTATATGAATTTATTAAAGAACGTTTAAATTCTGACAGGTCAAAAGTTTCACAATCTTTCAAAAATTCATATAAAATACAGGGGTGGAGGGATTGATCTGAAATTTGGCACATATGTGTACCAATATGTGCTAGACATGTGTATGAAATTTGAGATCGATCCCTCCAACACTCGATTTTATATGAATTTTTTTAAGATCCTGCAGCTTTTTGACAGGTCTGGATGAACGCACATGGCGAGCTGTCATTCTGACGTAACAGAATTTAAACGATCTTTAATAAATTCATATAAAATCAAGGGTTGGAGTGATCGATCTCAAATGTCATACACATACTTAGGCATACCCCATAAGCACTGTGACCAAGTTTCAAGCCTCTAACTTTTAAAATACAGAAGTTATAGGTTTATTTATATGGCAGTCTGATAATCCGATATAATCGAGGTGAAAATTATCAGATCGGATATTTATCGGAGGTTTTTCTATCGTATCATTATCATTAAACGCATGCACGATAAAGAGCATATCGTCTCATTATCATACATTTTAACGATACGATACACATCCCCACTTTCTGATACTCCTTAAATTAATATATGTAGTCTTTGCTGCTAGGAACTTTAGGAGTTTTAATATAATTCCGTGAAACACCAGCTATGGAAGGCTATATTTCTGAAAATTGTGCCCCATTGCAAAAGCCATTCATGATTTCAAGGACAGTATCATGCATCTAGGAGCAAGAGTATCTGAAGCAATAATATCCATTCAGTTCACAAGGGGGCTGAATAGACAGAGTAAAATTACTAGCTTGTGAATGGGAAGCCCTCAGGGTGACTATATTTTAGCAAGAGAGCTACAGTGTGAACATCGGGACGAAATGACTTTGTTTCAAGTGCAACAACAATATAGTAAAATTATCAAGGGACCTACAGGAAAAAACTGTAAAAATGGGGGCACAGAGACTTCAGGCAAACCTGCAATAAATTGGAGGAAGATCTATCATCTGTCTATCTGTCATCAGTTCTCAAGGCTCCATGAAGGAGAAGGATGTAAGGTCAGCAGTGGAGCACATCCTTTGCATGGAAACAGTCTCAGGTTGAATTCCCCAGCATCTCCAGGTATAGCTGGGGAAGACTCCTGTCTGAAACCATGGATAGCTGCTGTCCATCCATGTGGACAATATTGAGCTAGATGGCCATAAAGCAGTTTCCTGTTCCTAGGTAACTAAGGAGATAGGCCTCAATGGGATACCAGAAGAAGGAAGCATAGAAGTAGACACGTGTGGAAGCTGTTGCTTGATTTCCATGGGGTTTTCTATCACATAGCCTCAGATACATCCACAGACGGTCTACAGGGTTTCTCAAACACCCTTGCTTTCAGGAGCTGCAGATGTTAATTGGATATAACATCTGCCTATGCAGATGTTATCCTTTACTTTCAATTAGATGCTCATCCCCATTCTTAAACCTACCCCTCTCTGGTGTGCACAGTAATTAAACCATCCAGCAGCAGATCTGCAGTTTTTCTGGACATAAATAAATTTGATAGAACTGGACAGAAGGTAAGGTCCACTACTGCTGCCTGCACTAGAACTATAATATCCACACACCAGTGGAAATTGAAACTGCCAGATTATTGCAATATCACTACATAAGTATGAGTTGTTGCAAGGCTTTCTTGTGGGGAAAAGTAAAGTTCATTTGGGAATTCAGTTACAGTGTGGGCAAAACAGGACTACCATAGCTCTCACTGCCGGGGCTCCCATGAAAGGTGCAATGTGTGCCTCATCTCTCAGGGGGTTTACAGTATGAAAATCCAATCCTCACACATATCACCCACCATAACTCGAGGCATTTGCTAGTAAAATTCGTAAGTTTGCACAAGAAGCATGCCATTCCATTTTCAACTTACGCTGTTGCCTGGTGAATACATTCAGAGACTTTGCCAAACATAGCAGACTCGATGGCGCAATACATAATCAAAATGATTCCCTACTTCTATTTTTTCCTGCATCTTTCCAAAATCAAGGCATGTCTCTTAAAGATAGAAGCAGGGGCAGTGGATATGGGTGACAAAATAGCAATAGTTCGATGTCTCTGGCCTCTGAACCACTTGTGGATGCACACAAGCCCTAGAAGCCAATTGCTGTACCCAATGTTAGTCCTACTTGGAGTAGATCTATTGAAATGAATGGCAGTTAGGTTAAATGGACATTTGATAGAACCCATTGCATACAACCCCAGTCTGTGTCCTCCCAGGCCCTTTCTACACCATAGGGGTGTAGCAGGAGGGAGTGGGATCCCGGAAGTACCTAATACACACCATCAATGTACAGGAACCAGCCGGGGGCCATCCCAGGCAAAATGCCTGGTGTGGAAAGGGCCCCAGTGTTCATTCACCTCTGATTGACATTTATTTATTTATTTATTTATTTATTTAACATTTCTATACCACCCAATATCCAAGCTTTTTGTTTGGTGTGTGGGTGGGTGGGGTTGGACTTCTGGTCTAAAGTTTTAAGAAAAATGTTGAAGATGTGTGTCTCCCTGATTTCTTGTTTTTGCTTGCATCTTTGTGGCTGGGCCTGACCTGCAAAATTTTGAATCACTCAGCTGATTTAAGTCAAGCATCCATACATTGCAGCTTGCCAACTACTTGCCAACAACCACCATCCTGTTCTTGCAGTTTTTCAAGGTTTATCAAGGTTCTGATAAAAGCCAGTTGGCAACATCTGGCTGGCTGAGTGTCCCATTGTCTAGGCCTAAGCTCAGCCCAAAACGGAAGCACTAACAAATGGGGGGGGGGAAGGGGGATCCTTCATGCTCTGCTTAGTTTACATTCAGAAATGTTCCTTGATATTTGGGGAGAGATGGGAAGGTAATATTGTGGAGCAGAAGTTTGTTCAGTCTTATTGTATCGCAAAAGTGTCTAAAACCATGGTCACAACGGAGTGGGTTAAGGACAGCTGTCCTCAAAGACTTGTAGTTGCTTTATTAGTCTTTTGTCAACCCCGAGGGATCCATTTTCCAGGCAACTATGCACAGAGTTCAAAATGGGCATGTCTATGGCATTGACTCATTTTGTCTCATTTTGCAGTTGTTAAGCCCACTATTGTTATTAATAGCTTTTCTAAGGCCTGTGGAATATCTCACTTTTCAGAAAAATATCTGTAATATCCCTCCAAAGACTATGCAAAAGAGCCAACTTCACCTCTCATGGTAAATCCTCTTCTCAGTCTAATATAATATAGCATATACCACAGTGAGAAGAGTTTGCTACTGCTGTTGTGTTGTTGCTTTTCTCTCTTTTTAAACAATATGTTTCTTCACTACAACCTGGAGCAGTCGTTCATTAGTCACAGCAAGAGAAAAATCAAACCAATTCTTTCAGCTTTTAGTTGCCCATCATTTAAAGGTTCTGGGGGCTTCATCAGCCGTGAACTTAATATGTCTGCAGGCATGCTATTAACTATGCACACAAAGGCAATTTCCACCCCAGCCATGCACAGTGTCACACACGATTGCAGAGCTCAGTATTACTATTATTTTTATTATTATTATTATTATTATTATTATTATTAATTCCATTTATATACCGCCCCATAGCTGAAGCTTTCTGGGCGTTTACAGAAATTAAAAACACTGAACCTAAAAAAAACTGATATACAAAATTTTAAACCATAAAAAGCATAAAAACAGGTTATAATTACAATATCATTTATAACAACTATTCTGGGTCAAACCACCACCGCAACAATAAAACAACCCTCAACATATGTTGTTAAATGCCTGGGAGAAGAGGAAAGTCTTGACCTGGCGCCGAAAAGATAACAATGTTGGCGCCAGGTGAGCCTCGTCGGTGAGATCATTCCATAATTGGCGGGCCACCACTACAACAACTGCCTCTGCTCATCAGCCATTGCTTGCAATTACCTGCCAAACCCCCATATGGAGCACACTGTGCAAAGGCCAACTGCATGCAAAGAATGTAACAGCCTACTAAAAATCTGTGCATGCTGCATGTGCTGTCAGCCCATATAGGGCCATCTCCACATAGAGTGCTAGTGGCCGGAAATCCATGTCAGCCGTAGCTGCCATGCCAGAGGCAACTGTGAGAGTCAACCCTCAGAAGTACAAATGCAACAGCTTTTCAGGGATGTAGCCGTGTCACCATATTTTTCAAGTAGACGTCTGCACAATTGGACAACCTCCCACCTCAGGCAATTCCATGATCTATCATGTTCCAAGTTATGATAACGAATTAGTTCAACTGTTTGTCATTGAATTTTGTAACTGAAACAGAGTTTTGTAACCCATTGGCAACAAGATAATTTTCAACCATCAACCAAAATTGTACGGCTAAAATGAAAAAAAGCTTGGAAAACCAGGAATGGATTTTTGTCTGGAAGAACTGTGAGCTTCATGCTGAGTTCTGGTACTCAAAACCAATTATTGGGCTCAGAATTCTTTAATTCTAACTTGATGCTCCAGTCAGTGGATCTCAGGGTTGTGGCAAACAATCACACACATACACACACACACACCACACAACAATAACAGCAACAACAACAATGCTGTGATGGAAAATTCTTTCACATTTTTTTCAACTATTCTTATTCAATTTGATAGAAAAGAAAATAGTTTCCAGAAAGTGCTCAAAGGAGAAGAGAAACGTTCATGGATGGGATATCAGATGTGTGTGCTTATGCAGTGGCCAAGGGATTGTATGAATGCCCTTTTTTATTGTACAATCATTTCTCTGGCAGTCTGCAGCCTGTCTAGCTTCCTGCCCTTCACTAAAAGATCAGGGGAAATGTCTGAAGGTAATTCCTCCCACACATGGCCTTCTGAGACCAGGGAGACGTCTAAACACTCAGAAAGCCCCAGGGTGGGTGCACGGTGGTGTGTCGTCGATTGCACAACGCCCCTGCAATCGCACAACCACCCCAGGGCTTTTTGTTGAAGCTGTTGTGTAAAGAAGTTGGGACTTACCCCAAATTTTCTCTGGAGCGAGACGAGGATGTGCAAGACAATGTCATGACCGTCCGTTGCCTTGCTCTGGAGTTGCAACAGAGGCGTGGCCAGGCAGTGCCTGGTGGAAGGTGACCTGTGATGGGTCGTCTTCCACCAGGAAGAGAGCAGGGGCATCTCTGGTCCCCGGATGGCCACCCAGAAACCCAAGGCCACCCCAAGGCCGCGGGATTTTCAAAGGACACGGTGCCAGTGAGGGCAGTTGGAAGGCTGCAGAACGATGTGTAATCGAAGAAAAATGCAGCACCCTCAGACACCTCACAAGGAGAAGAAATTCTAATGTGCCTGAGTATAATAATAATAATAATAATAATAATAATAATAATAATAATATGGAAAGCTCTTTCATGGGACTGGGGGAAACTTTCAGGAAACTGGAGATCATATTTTAGCACTTCTCGTACTCTTCTCTGGAGCAGGACACAACACTGCTCTCTCTCTCTCTCTTTACAAGGTTTGTGGGGAAAGAGTGGCATCATAAGCATTTGCATTAGAGACAAAATGTATCCACAATCACCCCCTCAGAAATTAAAACATTTGAGACACCTTGGAGAGGAGCTGAGCTCTGAGGAATGGCAACTAGATATGAGCAAAAAAAATCAACCAGGAGACATTTTTTTGAGGGAAGTTCTGATGTTTTTTTCTTTTCTTAACCCCCTCAAAACAGAAAACAGCTTTATGTAGAATTTCCTCCAACTTTTCTCCAAGTGTGTGTGCATGTGTGTGTCTTGGCTGTTTCCCAAGGTCGTTGGGTATGGGAACAATGCTAAGTAGGGGATATTGGGGTGCTGAGACTGCCAGCATAGTTGCTGCTGTTGACACTTGCAGTACAAAAAGGCATTAGGGGAAGAAGAAGAAGAAGAAGAAGAAGAAGAAGAAGAAGAAGAAGAAGAAGTAGTTGCGGTTCAGCCACTGCTAATGGTGAGCCCCCTCTTGGAGAAACTGTTGGACAATTTCTCCTCACCCTGAAGAAATTTCATGAAATGACCGCCCTCATACAATTCCTCTGTCCACAAACAGGGTAGAAAATTTCAAGAGCAGTAGTGCAGAACTTAAGGCCCAGGGGTCTCAATCTGGCTCTTCAGGGGCCCCCAATGGCCTCTGATAGTTTGGCAGCTCCACTTTCCCCTGACCTCTGATAATTTGGCGGCTTCCCAGCTTTTGTGCAGTTCTGTTGTGCAATCCCCGCCCTGCCTGTTCTAAAAGTTTGAAATGCCTCTCCTACGGCTTTTCAACCAGGCAGTAAGACCTTTAAGCTAAAATACGCTGGCATTTTTTGCCCCAACGCTTTTGCCTTTAGCTCCACCCACCACTAGAATGTGGGGCCCCAAGAGCTTCTCCAAAGCAGAATTCAGCCCTCTTTTAGACGTTCAACACCCATGGTGCAGAGCATCCACCTCACTCACTTATGAATTATAAATTGTATTAATATGCTGTTTGGTTTTAACAATATATGGTTATTGCATTCTATGAGTATACTGCATACTGAAAGCCACCTTGGGAGTGTTTTACCATAAAAGGTAGCCTAGAAATATTGCGAATAATAACTAACTGTAAGTTATGTTATTATAAATAATAACTAACTTGCTATATGTTATGTGTATAGGTATCAGGATTAGGGAAGGCATGCAGGTCTATTTATTTATTTATTTATTATTTATTTATTTATTTATTTTATTCCATTTATATACCGCCCCATAGCCAAAGCTCTCTGGGCGGTTTACAAACATTGAACAATTGAACAATTAAAACACTGAACAATTAAACACTGATTTACAAAATTTAAAAACATAAAGCATAAAAACAAGTTAAAATTAAGAGGACTATGCCTTTGTCTTATGAAGAGACTCAGGCTGCCTCTACATGAGAGGTTTAAAGCTCTTTCAAGTCTCATTAAAAATGTTACCTCTACATGAGCGGAGCGCAAATCGGGAGTTGAGGCGCGTTATCTATTCGATTATGCGCATTATCGAATGCGCGTTAAATAGCGAGTTTTCTTTTGCTGAGGCCCGTTAAAGCGCATTTTGACTATGTAAACATGCGATTCTCTGCATTAACTACTTCTAAAGCGCATTTCAAACAACCGGTAAGGTCATCAGTTGTGCGCTCAGTTACCTCCCGCGTACAGTCACATTTACCATAAAGCGCTTCCGAGAAGATGCGCATAATCGGAGAACCAGGCATCAAACCGAATTCTTGTAGAGGGGGTCTCAGTGTCCTGGTAAATAGGCAAAGCCAGGCAATCGGACCTCTCCTTTCTTCTGGCCCTCTAATTCATTGCAAGCAAAATAATGTGGGCATGAATGTCTTACGGTGCAGTCCTATACATCTTTACCCAGAAGTAAATTCCACTGTGCCCACTGGTGCTTACGCTCTAGTAAGTATCTTTGGAATTTCAGCCTAATTAAACACCATGGTTTGAATATGTGCAATCTGTCTTCATGCGTATGCTTTCAGTACATAGTGAATGTTTTTGATACCCCTCTTAGTGGTTGTTTATACATAATACATAAAGGGGTGTGCACTCTGTAGGCTAAAATAAAATAAAATTCTGCACCTTGGCAATTGAACCCCTGCATCTGAAAAAAAAATGGGATTCTGCAACCTGTATAAATTATGCAAACTAAATGTTTGTACAATGTATTCTGTATCATGCTGCATAATTCAGTCTGATTTTGGTAGTCATGGCAGGACAAGGAGCTAGGAAAGGCTCTGACTCAACCATCAAGTGCTGGAAATGTTATTCAGCTCCCCTTTTGGGCTTCTTCTTGCTACAGCCCAAATAATGCTAATAATAATGTTCTGGGGAAAACAAGCAAATTTCAAGAGATTTCTAAAATGCATTGTTTAGAACAACAGGAGGATTGTGCCCAAAAAGGAGCTTAGATTTTGACAGCTGTTGTGAAGCTTTTCTTGTTCCATTCCCTGATGTGATGCAGATTGACATTTGTGGGCATGGGAAGTACTTTGCATGCTATTCTTATGCAGAGTTTTACATTCGACTCTCCCAGGACTGGTTCACACATTCCATTTTACAAAGCCTTCACTGTGTTTTTTCATCTTTGATGCCATAGAGCATTCGTAGGACACTACGAACAGTGAAACAAATGTTGAAGCAGGCATCAGTCCAATAAAAACTCCAGCGGTAGAAAACAGCTTAGCAATTTTTTGTCAGAATTTCCCCCCAAAGGTTTTCTAAAATGAAGCCATTTTCCCCTTTTCTGTCAGACATTCCTTTGCTCAAAGACCTAATGGCTTCCCAATACCATCACCTGCAGCAGGAACTGGGAGTTTGGCTTTCTATGACAAATCTGTACACAATTCCTGACACATTGACTGAAGGTATGGTGACCACCAAACACTTAAAAAAAAAAGTCCTTCTACATGTTGTATGTCTTGGACAATAAAAATAATGGGAGCCGTCAAGAACCTGACAGACTGAATTCCATACACAGTGGACAGAGTTCAGCTTGATTGGTTACAATTTGTGCCAGTCAATACTTTCAATCAAAGTTATCAAAGCAATGCATAAAGCATCCCATTTCTGGCCACTGTGTGAACATAATGCAGGAATATGCATTATGGTCTGATTCAGCATGGCTCTTTTTATGTCCTTGTGCCCTTACTTCAAAACAATAGAAGTGTGCAGCCTCCAGCCCCTTCCCAATGAAATGTTAGAAGTCTTATCATTTCATTGGGAACCATTTTCCTCCTACCCTTATAATTTGTCAGCTGCTTCAACCTGATGAAGGAGGTGCCAAACCCTCTTCATGCTTTGCTTTTTACCCAATGCAGTTATACCTAGGGGTGTGCACGCCAAAAAATATTGTTTTTATCATTATCGTCATTATGGACCCAAAAAAATATTGTCTTCATTCATATCGTAGGTGATCCGTATTGTCTTCACGATAATTATCATTTAAAAATGATATTTTTGGCAGAAAGAAAAAAATGCCTTTAACTTCAGTATTTTAAAAGTTAGAGTCTTGAAACTTGGTCACAGTGCTTCTTGGGTATGCCTAAGTATGTGTATGAAATTTGAGATTGATCCTTCCAATCCTCGATTTTATATTAATTTTTTAAAGATCGTTTCAGTTCTGACAGGTCTGGTGAGCTGTCATTCTGATCTGTCGGAACGGAAATGATCTTTAATAAATTCATATAAAATCATGAGTTGGAGGGATCGATCTCAAATTTGGAACATATGTGTAGCAACATGTGCTACACATATGTGCCAAATTGGAGATCGATCCCTCCAACCCTCGATTTTATATGAATTTAGTAAAGATTGTTTCCGTTCCGACAGATCAGAATGACAGCTCACCAGACCTGTCAGAAGAGAAACGATCTTTGAAAAAATCATATAAAATCGAGGATTGGAGGGATCAATCTCAAATTTCATACACATATTTAGGCACACCCCAGAAGCACTGTGACCTAGTTTCAAGCCTCTAAATTTTAAAATGCAGAAGTTATAGGTATATTTATATGGCAGTCCGATAAAACGATAAAATTGCCCGAAAATTATCGTCTCCGATGATTATCGTAGGATTTTCTGTCATATCATCATCGTTAAAAACATGCATGATAACGACCTTATTGTATCGTTAGCGGCGATTTTAACTATACGATACACATCCCTAGTTATAACCTGGAGGATTGTAGAAACTCCTGAGAAATGTCACTTGTCTTATTAAAGTATTTCGGCTGCCCACAGTCACCCTCTGTTTTTTCACCTGATAGGAATCCCAACATTTGGTTCAAATTGCACTTCGGGTAAAATTTCGGCAGCAAGTCTAGCACACAAACACGCCTCTCCAGTCATAATAAATAGAACTTTAAAATGCTTAAAATGGGCTGGAATATTTTCCAGATTTTAATTTATCTATATGTAATGGAGGCACATGAACATATCCCAGGAGAATAATAATTTAGTATTGAACTCTGTTACTATTGTGGGGAGATCTTTCCTTCCCCCGTCCCAGATTTAAACTGCAACATTTTGTCACTAGAAAAAGTTATTTATTTTACACCTCTTATGTAATGTAAAATGTACATAATGTAAAATTCAATGTTTTTAAAAATGTCTAAAATAGGTATTTTACTTGGTAAGATATGATGAAAAATCAATGAGGGTGAAATTACATATTATCAAGAGCATGGGGCTGATGTTATTATGATTGGTGTTTCCCTGTCCCTTCTCCACCTTTATGGTGGCTGGTGAGGCAATGTGCTAGGTGAGCCTACCAACTGCCATGAGGAGAGAGGGCCTTTCCAACCATACATTTCATAAATAGGATGCAGCAGGAAATGGACGGGGCATCGTAGCCATTATTCTTCAAGTATACATCACAGGTGCAGGATGATGACATCATTTGGGGACAACTATACACTCAACAGCCATGTATTTGCATGGTGTTTGCTGTTGGTGGCTTTACCTAGTGGAACTAGCAGACCAGTTAGTGCTGTTCCACATCAACTGCTATCACTGGCAGGGGGACAACTACAAATAGTCAGGAAGTCAGGGCAAAGGGTTAGTTGATGTAGACATAGTTGGAGGTGTTATGGGAGTTAGTGTTTTCAGTAGCAGCCCATGTGCTTTTCATTCCTTCCTAAAAATACGAATACTTAATCCCTGCATTAAGCTGTGCTTTGGGAAGAATCCTGACAAGGCCCAGTAGGCTTTCCCTTCAGCAGAACAGTAGCCACAGACAGCTTTGCATGCTTTTCATAGCCTGGTGCTGCAGTGCCAATAAATATTAAAGTGTTAAATCTAACTCAAACCATTTACACGGTGGCAAGCAAGATAAAGTATTTTAGTGCCTTACTCTTACTTTAGTGCCTTATATACTCTGATCGCCATCTTGCCAGAGGTGTTTAGGGCCTCACGCCACTGGTTGCTTGATTTACTCTTCTTACCTATGGCCCAGCTGCTGAAATAGATCACTCTATTACATTAGCTGGCACTTCAGTACTAGTAGGAGGGAAATCTACTCCTTCCAGCTGGCTCTTCCCCCAGTGTTTGCATGCAAGGACTTGATGACGACTAAGATAATGAGATACTATAAACTATCCCTCTACATTTAGTGTTTTTTCCATAATGTAGGCTTCCCATTGAGCCTTCTGCTGGCACATTCCTAATTCCGCTTAATAGTTATTGCAATAACGCTTGGAAAAGCTGGTGCCTTTTAGGTTACCTATAAAATGTCTGCAATTCAAAGTGAAACTCTGAACACAAATACATTAACACAAGTGACCACACAATGCTTATATATTCAGCATCAGACTGAAGATATTCATTTGATCCAAGGTCCATATTAGTGATGGTAGCAGCACTCAAAAAAGAAAAATAACCTTGACCAGATGATATTTGAAATTCAGCCTCATGAAAAACCTGCACAAGTTCTACCATTATATATTCTTTTTTTACTAACGTAATATCCTATATCTTAAAGAGCTTTCCCCTTCCATTGTACCAGCCACAATTTGCATTGTGCACACTATAAATATATTTCTAAATTTAAACAGCACTTATTGTATTACTAATGCAGTGGATATAAGTCCCTGTGTCATATTCTGAGGACCTGCTCCACATAAATCCAGTTAACTTCTTAGAGAGATGAAAAGTGTCTCTGTTACTAATGGGTTTTCAATAATATTTAAATCTTACCCACAACAACAAAAGCACAGACTGTCGTCAAAGCTATAAAATAAACCCTGAAAAAGGACTGAATGAACAAGTAGCTAACAATATGCCAATCCTCTCCCTAATAACCTGCTGTGTCCAGTTATTTGTCCTTACCAATGAAAATGTGGACCATCAAGCTAAACTCCACTACAAAAGTGTGTGTGGGGGGACCTTTTTCATGATAGTTCCAAAGATCCTTCCAGAGTAAGGGTGGACCTCGGACAGCCTAGTGAACTATTCACAAATGAGTATTTCAAAAGCTCACAGTCCTCTTCACATATTGAAGGAAATAGCCTTCCCCACCCTGGTGCCCACCAGGTGTTTTGTACTACATCTCCCATTATCCCTGACCATTGGCCCTGCAAACTCAGGCTGATGGGAGCTGTCATTCAAAATATCCAAAGAGCACCAGATTAGGGGAGGCTAATGCATACAATATCACATTGTCAGGATTGGCAGGTAGTAGGAGGGCCATAGATTAGCCAGGAGAAGATAAATACTTGATCCTTGCCGGGCCACTAAAGAACAACCTCCTGCCTGTTACACCCAAGATTCCAGGTCCTGCTTGAGTGTAACAGGTAGGAGCAACTCCATCTTCAGTAACTGACTGCAATGACTCTAAAGGGTGGAGAGCTCAGCCGCAGATTTCCTTCTGGAAGTGACACTCACACCTTT
This sequence comes from Anniella stebbinsi, assembly GCA_029215795.1. NCBI lineage: Eukaryota > Metazoa > Chordata > Lepidosauria > Squamata > Anniellidae > Anniella > Anniella stebbinsi. Next base: position 172,128,259 of record JARDYH010000001.1, read on the forward strand.
AGCTTGGTCCTAACTGCACCTACAGTACAGTTGGGAACATTTATATTTCCAGAATAAAGAAAATTGAAAGAACAACATGAAGGCTGTACCCAATGGTAATCTTACAAATCCCATTCATTTCAATGGGTCTGCTCTAAGTAGGGCAAACATTGGATACAACCCAGAAGTGGAATGCTAAATAAATGGCCAAATTCAAAACCTGATGACTCTGTTAATTTCACTTGAACATATTTTAGAGAACTGTAGCCCTGCATTGGCTGCAGCAGATTCTGGGTGAAGGGGCTAACCAAGAAGCAGGCAAAGGGTCTAGCATACAGGTCTTGATCCAATAGGTTCAGGTTAACATGGGAGTGGTCAAGATAGCAGGCAAAAGTTCAAACAGTCAGCTACACTACACAGTCAAGGGACACAAAGATCAGCAGCAGAGAAGGCCACGTCCAGGGTACAAAGCACCGGAGCTCACAGAACTATATTGTTCCAGTACTAACTAGGCAGCCACTGAAAATCTTTAACACCAGAGCCTGCTGAGTCCCACGCAGAGCCCAGCTGCAGTAAATTAGAGCTGTCTGGTCAGAGCTCTACTCTTGAGGAGTTACTTTCCCCTGAGGAGTTCTTCTTTGCAAGGGAGCATGCTTCTCATGGAAGCCCTACTAGCCTATCACTTGAGGTGATGACACTCCTGGGGGCAGTGATGGCCGTCGTGGGGAAATCTGGCCCTTTTTGGGCTCGTTGGATGTCTCTGAAGCCCCAAGCTCACCTTGCTTTTGCGAGTCAAGCCACCGGCTTTTCCCCAAAATCTGGGAGCTCAATCAGGCATATCATCCACATTATGTGGGGTGAGGGGACTTTTTCACACAGGAACAACATTATCCATGGTAGCCCCATTGTGCATGTTAGTGCAGGTGGATGTTATGTAAATAAAACTCTGAAACTGCTGAATGCCTGCTAATATTTGTCTAATCTCCCACTGTTTTCTGCAAGCCATCTTATTGGTTTTATACAATATTTGGACAATAATGGCCTTTAGCAGGAAGTGCTTACTGTGTTGAGAGCAGTGCCATACTAGCCTTGAAAACGTTTTCTGATTCAGCAAAGGGGAAGGTAACTGAGAATTACACCTTTAATTTGCCCAGATAGTGTCCCAGAGCCATTCTACATGGGTCATAAACATATGTTAAGTTACGATCAAGCCACAGTGAAGTCTATTTATATGAATTATGTGCCTGGAACAAGCTCCAGGCACACAAAATAATCCTCATTATGAGATAAAACTGCAGTGCAGATCACACAATAATAATAATGGTTGTCTTGTAGAGACTGGCTTTCAAAAGATCCCTGTTTCTTCCTCCTTTGCTCCCAGCTTGTCCCAGCAACACATACATCTTTTTAAGAAGTTGCCCTATTTACATAAATTCCAGCTGTCTTTATTTACAAGGGACAATGCATGTTTACTGTTTACTGTCCCTGATAATTCACCATCCCTGACAGTATTTTTGCTTTTAGCGGTAGTGCAATTGGGTTAAGACTTCAGGGCAACTGTCCAGGGCCCTACTCAGGAGAATGGACAGGGGTGCCCCCCAAAACAGGGCTGGCTTTTGGGAGGAGATTTTGTTAGTGTGAGTATACATGGTACACTGTTATTTTATTTGATTTATCTATATCACGGGTGGGCAACATATGGCGACTGCCACCCCACTCTTTTCCTCAAAATTGACAGAATCAAAAAAGGGTTCCTCCAAAGGGGGCTGAATCCAAGGCTGCCTCTACAAGAGAGGTTTAAAGCTCTTTCAAGGCTGATTAAAAAATTTACCTTTACAAGAGAGGAGCGCAAATTGGGGGCTGAGGTGCTAAACCTCCAATTATGCACATTATTGAATGCGCGTTAAACCGCGAGTTTTAATTTGCGGCGGCAGTTAAAGCGCCTTACCGCCGTGTAAACATGCTATTCTCCACATGTCAGCAAGTTTAAAGCATGTTTCGGTCGTCCTGTAATGCGCTTCACCGCCTCTCGTACAGAGTTATTAGGAGTAAATGCGCTTCTGCGAATATGCGCATAATAGGGCAGCCAGGCGCCAAAGCGAATCCTTCTAAAGGGGGTCTATATCTCCATGCTTATAAGAGAGATCCTTTTTGTTTGAGGAATGGGATCAAAATACTTAAATAAATAACATTAATCCTTTGTTTTGTTTTCTGAACATAAAATGCTAGTATAATTATTTCCCTTCTTTCTCCCCAACAATAGTAAACGTTGCTGAATGTCTTTGAGTCGAAGCTATTTTATGGCAAATGCAACAACATCCATTGGGAGATCACACATAGTATTAAACTTACTTAACTTGTTAAGACACGAAACCATTAGGGTAAGTTGACCACACACCCTGCTGCGGCTTCGGAAGCAAAGGCAGCAGGCAAGAGGCAGATAATAACCAACAGTGATCTGTAATGGGGGGAGAGGAAGCTTCTGTGTGAGAATCAGAGCATTACGATTCAGCTTCTATAGGTTTTGTTGTTGTTGTTTTTACTTAGTGCAACACCCAAAATTAATCTCTAGCTTTGATAGTAGAAAAACTGCTTTGTTTATCTTTACTTTTGTTCTCTGCCTACCCAAGAGCCTTTGCATTTTGCATAAAGTTGCTGACAAAACCCAGGAACAACTGGATCAGCCGCTACATGTTAGCTTGATGTTTTTAATCAGTTTTATGTATTTGTATTTGATGTTGTTCCCCACCTCGATCCAGAGGGAGAGGCAGGTAATAAATAAATAAATAAATAAATATTATCCATATAATTCTAGGAGTGACCTGGACGACTCCTAATAGAGCCTAATCCATTTGAGTCCCTTCCTCTTCATCTTAAGACTCTGGCCATGCAGACTTCATGACTTTCAACACCAAGGCAGCCTATTTTTTTTTCTCCTTGCCCCAAATCTTTTTGTAATGGCTTTCCTGATGAAAAGATCTGGAGATTTCCAAATCTTGCTCATAATTTTTGCTTCTATCACTGGTCCTACAAAAATGGTCCTACAAAAATGGTCCTACAAAAATGACAGAGGATTTTCCTCTGGATCTGCATGGATTACTTTGTTTTGTTTTGTTTTATTTCAGTACCAGAGTGTCCCCACTTTCATCTGTGAAATGTTGGAGAGGGTGCATTTATCCACCAACCAAGATTGTTGCATGTTAAAGTTTCATGCTGAGAAGAACTAAAAATAAAAACTTTGAAACTAAATGCCTTTTTTCTGTTAGCATGGTGTTTATAACACCTAAACTGTTTCAGGTTTACAGTCATTTTTGTAGTTACTGCTAAAAGTTATCAGCTTTGTCTTCAGAAACAGAACTGCAGTTTGCTTTTAAATTAACAAACCAGAGGAAAGCACAAAGCTCACAAGGTTAATTTAAACTTGTCCTATCCCGTTTTCTTCTTTTTTGGAGTTTTCCATTAAACAGATTGAGAGCAATGCTGTGAACCTGAAAAGACCACACACCACTAAGAATTAGGGATGTGCACTGGATCGGACCCGATCCACGATCCGAGTCCGGTCCAGTGGGAAATCGGATAAATTATCCGATTTCCGATCCCGCAGCTGGATCGGCCGATCCAATCCGAACCGGTCCGAAAAAGCTCCGAACCGGTTCGGCGGATCGGCGGATCGGCGGGCGCCCACTGGCGCCCACCGCCGCTTCCATTGGCGGGCGCCAGCGGGCGCCCGCCGATGAAAGTGGACAGCGGGGGAGGGGGAGGAGGGGGGCACTTACCTTCTCGGCCCGGTGGCTCCCGTCCGGCGCCGGCGCCTACTACTACTAGCAGGCTCCGCGGCCTGCTCTAGGGTGGCGCGCCGGGTGATGTCATCACCCGGCGCGCTACTCTAGAGCAGGCCGCGGAGCCTGCTGGAAGTAGTAGGCGCCGGCGCCGGACGGGAGCCGCCGGGCCGGAAAGGTAAGGAGGGGGTGCGTGGAGGGGAGGAGGGGGCGCGCAGAGGGGGGAGGGGGGCCCTTACCTGCCCGGCCCGGCGGCTCCCGTCCGGCGCCGGCGCCTACTACTCCCAGCAGGCTCCGCGGCCTGCTCTAGGATGGCGCGCCGGGTGATGTCATCACCCGGCGCGCTACTCTAGAGCAGGCCGCGGAGCCTGCTGGAAGTAGTAGGCGCCGGCGCCGGACGGGAGCCGCCGGGCCGGAAAGGTAAGGAGGGGGTGCGTGGAGGGGAGGAGGGGGCGCGCGGAGGGGGGAGGGGGGCCCTTACCTTTCCGGCCCGGCGGCTCCCGTCCGGCGCCGGCGCCTACTACTCCCAGCAGGCTCCGCGGCCTGCTCTAGGATGGCGCGCCGGGTGATGTCATCACCCGGCGCGCTACTCGAGAGCAGGCCGCGGAGCCTGCTGGAAGTAGTAGGCGCCGGCGCCGGACGGGAGCCGCCGGGCCGGAAAGGTAAGGAGGGGGTGCGTGGAGGGGAGGAGGGGGCGCGCGGAGGGGGGAGGGGGGAGGGGGGCCCTTACCTGCCCGGCCCGGCGGCTCCCGTCCGGCGCCGGCGCCTACTACTCCCAGCAGGCTCCGCGGCCTGCTCTAGGATGGCGCGCCGGGTGATGTCATCACCCGGCGCGCTACTCGAGAGTAGGCCGCGGAGCCCGCTGGTAGTAGCCGCCGGCGCCGGACGGGCCGAGAAGGTAAGCAGTGGCGGGGAAGGGGGCTTACCACCCCCCGGAGCCGTCCGCTTCTATCCGCTGGCGCCCGCGGGCGCCAGCGGATGGAAGCGGGCGGCCCCAGGGGGGGTAGGGAGCGCGGGGGAGGGGGTTTACCTGCCGGGGCCGTCCACAGCGGACGGCCCCGGGGGGGGGAGGGAGTTAGGCCCCCCCTTACCCACCCGCCGCCATTTTTTCCTCATAGACTTGCATTGCAATGCAAGTCTATGGGGAAAAAAATGGCGGCCGATCCAAAAATGTACGATTTTTGGGTCGGGATCGGACTCGATCCGGTCCGGGGGGCCTCCGATTTTGTCCGAACCGGTCCGGGACAAAATTGGAGGTCCCGATCCGGGTCCCGATCCGATCCGGGGGGTCCGTGCACACCCCTACTAAGAATGGTTGAAGGAATAGAACACAACTCTGTAATAGCTAGGATCCATTGGTAATATATCCCAACCTGGTGTTTCTTTCCACTGTCTACGCAAGTTTCCTTCTGGAATACTTCAAGCTTTGGCAAAATTACCAGTTTTATATCTTACATTTGTGAGGTTATTTGAAACCTAAGTGTCTTTACAGAAAGAAAGAAAAAAGAAAGAGCCAATGTGAGTCTATGTTTACAAGAAAAAGCATACAAGAGATGAGGGCATTTACGGATGTTAAATGTAGGATTTTGGTTTAGAAAGCCACTAAAATATGACCACAAATTGTGTGACATTTCACTTTTTAGAGCCCTAGGAAAAGGCACAACATGTTGGTGCTCAAGATGAAAAAATTCAAGTGGTACCCATTTCTTTAATTGGCACACAATCCAGTGAGCTGTTCTCCTATTCGCTTCTTGGAAACTGTTCTTATGCAGCTCCTGTTCATTTTAATGGAACTTATGGAGAACTGACCGTTGAATTGAGTTGCACAGATCATATCTGTCTTCCTTATGTACTGCAGCACTTAATGCAGGGGTGGGCTATAAACAGCTATAAAGACTGTTCTCTTCCGGCAGGCATATCCAGTGTAATTTTTAGAATGTTTTTAGGACGTTTTAGGATGTTTTAATGATGTTTTAGGATGTTTTAATGCAGTTTTAATAATATTTGTCATGTTTTAATTAGTTTTATGTATTTTATCATGCTGTTGTTCCCCGCCTCGATCTAGATGGAGAGGCGGGTAAGAAATAAATCGTTATTATTATTATTATTATTATTATGGGCAACTTGTGGTCCTCCAAATGATTTGGACTACAACTCTGATTGTAGGCCGAAATGTCTGGGGAGGTCACAAGTTTAGGCTGATCATATGAAAAGGAGGACAGGGCTCATGTAACTTTAACAGTTGTAGAGAAAAGGGAATTTCAGCCAGTGTCATTTGTATGCAATTAGTTCCTGGTGAAATTCCCTCTTCATCACAACAGTTCAAATTGCAGGCACTATACTAGAGTGACCATATACAAAAGAAGGCAGGTCCCCTGCAACTTTAACTGTTGTGATGAAGAGGGAATTTCACCAGGAACTAATTGCATACAAATGACACTGGCTGAAATTCCCTTTTCTCTACAACTGTTAAAGTTACATGAGCCCTGTACTCCTTTTCATATGGTCAGCCTACACAAGTTGCCCACCTCTGCCTTAACGACACCAAAATCCAATCAAATCAGGAGGGTCACACCATTCAACAGGATGATGAAAAAGACAATGCCAGTGGGTAGTGGAAGTATTTATTTATTTTTAACATTTGCATTCTTTTTCAGGGACATACTCTGTAAACAACTACAGCATCTAATGCAGAAGTAGACAATGTAGTACCCTCTAGATTGTTTGAATTAGCTCCTATTATCCCAGGCCTTTGGCAATACTGGCTAGAGCTAATGGGAATTGCAGTCCAAAACTTCTGGAGGGCACCAAGTTGCCCGATCCTGATCTAATACAAGTTGCCCAAAACTAATCTAATCCTCCAGCTTCCTTCAGAGTAGATGACCTTGTTCAACAGTCACATTAATGAGAAAGCCACCATTCTATTCCGTTGTTGTTATGAGAGCTTTACTATAACGGAAACTGAAGACTCCTGCCTTAGCACATTAAGGTGAACATCATACCAATTGCACAGATGTTGAGATTCTTATCATCCTCAAATTGTTCTTGTCAGTTGAGATGTACATCAGGTGACTTTTCATTATGTGGTGCCTGGAAGCTGAATATGGGAATGACTTCCATTGAATTGCATTTGAGGTCACAGAAAGTTCTTTTAGTTGGGTTTGGACAGAGGTGAATAATTCACACTTACAAATCAGTGTTGGTGATTACAGGCATGTGTGAACCAGCCCTTTTTGGCAAAGCAGTCAAACTTGTGCCCATTAAACTGTTAGGGTTTGGACTTCGTACCAACTTGATGACTGTCTTAGAACGTTGGCCAGCTCTAAAGTGTCCACCTCTTACGCCAGATGCATCTCTTTACATTTCCCAATGCTGCATGAGAGAAGGGGGCTGTAGTTCTTCTGGCCATTCCCTTGTTGGTCCTATAATCTGTTACTGTGCCACCTAATTTAGAGGGGCTCACTTAGAGATCTGCTTGCCACTTCAGGTGTGAGAAAGGGAATGAGGAGCTGGGGCCACTTTTACTTGCTGTACATTGGTAAGAGGTGGCTACTAAAAAAAAAAACCTTGAATGTGTTCCTGCAGCTTTAAGGTGTACTTCAAAAAATGTGCTGTACATTTAATCTCCATAACTTTCACTATCAGATCAAACGAGAATTAACAGGCAGCTCAATTTGCTTGACTTGGTTTTTCCTAAGCTTTTTTTATTAGTCTTGCCATGGAAGAAATTGCATGGATATAGAAACCTCTTAATCAAGTCTTTAACTTTCCAAATGTTCTGGCTTCCAGGAAATATGATTTTGAGATGCTAATGATGCTCTGATTTTATTATGGCGGTTTCTTTTTCTTTTTCAAAACCTTCCTCTTTTGTATGCCCTTCTTTCAATTTATGGCAATAAATATTCCTCACAGTATGTTAACTTTTATTTTTCACATATTCACCATAATCAAGCAATGTCAGATCATCATTCATTTTATTCAATATGTTTTATGAGGTTGTACCTTTCGACTGCCAACAGTTCCTTATAATCGGAACAGGGGCGTGTATGGATCTGATAAAATAGGAATGTCCCTTGGAAATTCTCCAAATGCACTGGAATTTACCTAATGAAAACTGTGAAAGCAATTAGTTCCTGGCTAGAGATGTGTATGTGTGAGTTTTTAAGCCTCTCCTGTTTTAGTTCTCCACCATACTTGGTAAATAGAGGATATGGCCCTGGAGTAGAGAGCAGAGTTTGTACGCTAGGGATAAGTGAGACATTTGTTGGGTTCACATTTTAATGCGAGATTACCCAAATTAGCATCTCCCGGAACCAAACATGGAACCAAACACAATTTGAGGTACATTTATGAGCTGCAATGCATTCCACAAACTGAAATTTGTCTGAAAACCTGCATGCCTTTTCAAAATGCATGCATTTCTAAAATGCACACAAAAGGGCCACAACGAAGAGCAAATGGTGGAGTCATTTCTTCCCATGGCGGCAAGGGGGAGAGAGAGGAAGAGCAATGTACCTCATGGCCAGGCCAAGTCGTGAGCTGAGAGATCCCAGGTTTGCTTTCCCCCTTTTTGTTTCATTTCCAGGGCAAATCCAGCCCCCCCTCCCCACACTCATCCTTTGGCCTTTTAAATGTGCCCACCATGTCTGGCATGCGGAATGCCCACCCCTCCCCCTAAATTTATTATTGGTGTGGGTGTTGTGAGGGAGCCTTTGCTGCCACCCCTTTCTCTCATGCCCCCATGGGAGAGGCATAGCTTAGTAAATGGAGTGCTTGGCAGTCGGGGATCCTGGGTATATCCCACCCCCTCCTAACACCTGGGTATACAGTAAAGGTTGTGTTCCCTGTCCAAAACCTATGGCAATTTATTCTGGGCCATAGGGGGTTTTTTGGGGAGCAGCGGAGTTGGAGAGGTCATAGCTCATTGTGACAGAGCACAACGGGGATTCCTATATTCAGCAGGGGGTTGGACTTGATGGCCTTATATTATTATTATTACTACTGCTATTATTACTATTGTTATTATTATTACTACAATTACCATTATTATTATTATTATTATTATTATTATTATTATTATTATCTGCATTTCTATATCGCCCCACAGCTGACGCCCTCTGGGCAGTTTACAAAGATTAAAAACATTGAACGTTATAGGTCCCTTCCTGCTCTTCTGTTTTATGATTATCTTTGGCATGCAGTGGGTCCCAAGTTCAATCTCCCCTTCCCCATATCTCCTGATAGTGCTAGGGAGGAATCCTGCCTGAATCCCTGGACAGTTGATGGCAGTCAGTGTTGGCAGTGATGGGCTCAAGAGACTGACAGCAACGGAACCAATGACCTAGGGAGGTGGTGGGCTCTCCCACGCTAGAGGCATTTGGGGATGGGGGGTTTTGGACAGCCATCTGGTATTGAGAAGAGGAGTGGACATGGTGGCCTTGTAGGCCCCTTCCAACTTTACTATTCTATGATTCTATGAAATCAGCATCAGGCAGCTTCCTTTATTCCTTACTCCCGTGTAGGTAGGAATGGATGAGGTTGCCAGTGGATCAGTTAACAATCTGCCAGCTCTATTCAGGGCAAGCACTGAGATCTAAACTTACCCAGGGATTAGGAAATAAGTTGGTGTGGAATCTGGCAGAGCGGATGCCAGTGCGTATGGATGTTGAGGTGCTGGATGGAAAGGTGGTTTGAGTCAATATAGGCTGTTTTTCAAGACCATGTCCATTTCCTAAACTGCTAACCTAACCTCATCCTTTTGATTTGGATGTGTGGTAGGCTGCCTCCAGTACTGGGAGAAAATGTTGGGTTCACACACACCCATGATCGCATGTAAGGACCTGGCGTAGCTTAGGAGATTTGGTGCCCTGGCTATATATCCAAACTCTGGAAGTTTAAATTCCCTAAAAAGTGGATGTAAGGAGTGGGCATAGCACAGTGCCAGGGCCCCCCTGTTGGTATACCCAAACTCTGTGAATTTAATTCCCTTAGTGAGGTAAATGTTTCCTGTTTAATTTATACAGCTGTGTTTCTCTTGCTCTGGCAGGAACAGTTATCGTGTAAGCCTGGACATTTCAGCATTCAGCTACATTTATATCTCAATTTGTGTTTTCCCTCCATATATCTAAAAAATTTACTCCAAGGCTTGGGAATTGCAGGCACACAGAAAGAAGTGTTTGGCTCTTGACCTGCTTGAATACAGTGAACTGGAGCGAATCAGATCTGGTCACAGCATATCGGGTGATGATGTCACCCGATATGAGCGGGACATGTGGCATTCTAATTGGTTAGAGTGCCGCATTTGCTGGTTGCGGCGGGTGATGTCATCACTCGACGTGAGTGGGAAATGTGGCGGCACACAGCGAGGAGAGAGGACGAAGGCAGGATGCCACAGAGGAGGCAGCTGGTAAGCAGGGAGAGTGGGGAGAGGGAGGGGGAGAGCGGGAGGGAGTGCTGTGCACAGATCCGATCTGGATCTGAGTCAGATCGGGCCCAATCCAAACCTGACAGATCTGGATCCGGATCAGATCGGGGGGTCCGTGCACAGTCCTGGCAAATACTATAACCACAGACCAGGATGTTTGGTTGGGTCATGACCCATGTGTGCGACCATCTGTGCACAGCATCCTTTGCTGGGCTGGATGGAGGGCTTTCAGATCAAATTTTAGGATGCAGCTTCAACCGAGATGATATGCCAACATGCAGATGTGGCATGCATTCTGAGTACCTCCTGCTCACCTTATTTTAGCTGTGTTTCCCACCATCAAGCTTGTTCTGCCCCAGTTCAATGGGAGGCTTTCCCCACCCAGCCACCAAGCAAAGGAATGTGTATGTATATTTGTGCACGTTTTTCCAACTTACATTTACTTTTATGCATACACACATTGACTAAAACCATGGCGGGAATGGAAGGTGGAAATAGGGAGATGACACAAGAAAGTTGGCTCTAAATAGGGCCACATTTATTAGCTTTTTTGCAAGGGCAGATGGAGGCCTAAGTGGGCATCCTATCTTGGCCAATGTCTTGGCCAGAATTGGGATCGGGCAAGCTATTCCTATCCTGTTAGGTGTCGCATGTATGTCGACATCCCCCAGGATTCCCCTTTTGGGGTAGGTAGGCCTTCTGATGTCACCCCCCCCCCCCTCAGGTTTCAAAACTCTGAGTGAGTAAGGTTGGCCTCTGTTAGTATTCAGAGGATCCTCTTCATTGTTTGCGATCCATCAAATGGCATGTGCTTTTTTAATTATTGCAGGATAAATTATAGGTATACATTTCATTTTACAATGGTGCATCCGAATAGAATTTGGAAGGGAAGGGAACACAACAACAGCAAAACAAAACACGTCCCACAGGCCAGAGCTAATATTTCCCAACTTGTTGAGGCATAACCAAAGGCCAGAAAACTCTCGCCCAACTCATGAGATCTGCCTGCTCAATAAACTCTTTTTCCCATTACAAGCCTGGCTGCGCTCATTAGGCCTGTGCTAAACAATCATCTAAACAAATTTTGAAGCACCAGGCCAGAGAACTGATTGAAAATTCAAACTTACTGTCACCAAGGGAACCATTAGAGTGGCTGACATGGAATCTAATATCTGAATTAGAGCACCATGTCCCCATCTTGTTCCAGTGGAGCTTAGCAGGGGTGCAACAGGAGGTGCACAATTCAAGATAGGGGGCCTGCCTGAGAAAGCATATGGACAATAACTGAGGAAGGTAATGTAGGCCCCAAATCATTTAAACAAGGAGGGCATGGGTATCTATAGCAGTATTTCTTAGATTCAGTCATGGAAAGCTGGGATATTGATTGGAAAGGGCATGAAGGCTGAGGGGAAACTACACCTGCAGGACTTTCCCACAGCCAGACAATCTTGGCATGAATGGATGGCACAAAAAGACACCAGATGCAAAGGAATAGCAGGAGCACTGAACAGATTTTCCGTGGGGTGCTTTCCAGAGAGGGCAGGGCAAATTGCAATGTCTACATCAAGGGAGAAAGGAGACTATAAAGGGGAAGGTTGTTAGAAAGAATAGAGGCAGTCTTAAGTAGTCCTGTTGTCTGATTTAAGGCACATATTGGGATTAGCTGGTGCCCTGTGCAGTCTAAGTGCTCCTTCCAAGAGTTATCTTATCACATCGTTGTCAACATATAGGAAAAAGAAACCATTGTTGTGTTTCTCTCTATATTTCCATTCTTCACATTGAATTAATTTGGCAATATCCGTCTGCCACTGAACTATGTTTTTTTTCTTGTTTTGCCTCACATTAATATTGTAATAGCATTCTTATATGTCTTTGAAACCGTATGATTGCTGCCCTTGGATATAAACAACTTTTCTACTATATATTAAGATGTAAAGGTCATTTCTCATTTTAATGTGAAGCCCTAATCCGAACAGTGTAGTGTACAACGGTGTGCCTGCAGCCTCCAAGGCTGTGGCTGGGCATGTACATGGTGAAGAGATGAAAAAGCACACCCTTACCCATACCTTTGAATGCATGTGAAGTCCACCTGGGATGCCTCTCATCCAAACGTGCATTGCATTTCTTTATTACTTATATGTATTACAAGGTTTCTAACTCACCTTTCAGGACATAGCTTTCAGGCCACATTGCAAAATGTTCATTAAATCACATAAAACACTTTGTAGAAATGTACAAATCACCTCCCCCCCCCCCCTCACCGATTAAATGAGCAGCAGCAAATAACTCAGACACCAGCATATCCAACCAAATGTATTCTCACATGTTCAAAGTCATCTTAAAATACAACTCCAGGGGGACCATATGTATTTTCCCAGGTAGGGAATTCCACAGATGTGGGACCACCAATGAAAAGGCCCTGTCTCTCATATCCACCATTGATCTAAGAGACCATAATAGGTTGCATAGCAGATGCTCATCTGCCTCCAGTCCATCTCCATGTTTCTCTTTCCAGCAAAGGAAGCTGCATGGGATAGAAGCTGCTTCTGTTGAATGAGGACACATAGTGCTATGGGGATATAAATAATCCCATATAAAAATCCTACTAGCCGTACCTATTTACTAGGCGTGTGCACGGACCTCCCAGATCGGATCAGGACCGGATCGGGACATCCAATTTTGTTCCAGATCAGATTGGAACAATATCAGAGGTCCCCTGGATCGGATCGGACCCGATCCTGATCCAAAAATCAGATGTCCAATTTTTGGATCAGCCGCCATTTTTCCCCATAGACTTGCATTGGGGGAAAGAAAGCTTTCCCCCAATGCAAGTCTATGGGGAAAAATGATGGTGGGGGGGTGAGTGGGGGCCTAACTCCCCCCTCCCTGTCCTTCCCCCCCTCACGCTTCTTACCAGCAGGGGCCTTCTGCTCCCATCCACTGGCGCCCGCAGGCGCCAGCAGACAGCAGCAGACGACCCCGGCAGATAACCCCCCTCCTCCCCTTTGCGCTCCTTACTTGCCGGGGCTTTCCACTGGCGCCTGCGAGCACCAGTGGATGGCCCCAGCAGGTAAGTGGGAGCCCCCTCCCTCCTTGCAACCCCCCTTACCTGCTGGGCCTGTTCGCTGCCATCCGCTGCCGCCCGGGTGGCAGCGGATGGCAGTAGACGGGCCCCAGCAGTTAAGCCCCATCCCCGGCACTCCATACCTGCCTGGGACGTCCGTTCCCCTCCGCTCCTGGCCGCTACTGTGAAGCAGGCTTCGCGGCCTGCTCCTAAGTAGCGAGCCCGGTGATGACATCACCTGGCGCGCTACCTGGGGGCAGGCCGCGAAGCCTGCTTTGCAGTAGTGGCCAGGAGAGGAGGGGAGTGGACGTCCCAGGCAGGTAAGTGGGGGGCCCTCCTTCCTCCCCCCTCGCGATCCCCCTTACCTGCTGAGGCCCCTCCGCTGCCATCCGCTGCTGCCCGGGCGGCAGCGGATGGCAGCAGACAGCCCCCCCAGGTAAGCCCCCTTGCTCCTTACCTGGCGGGGCGTCCTCCTCCGTCCGTTGCCGGCTCTAAACTACTGCGAACTAGGCCTCGCGGCCTAGTTTACAGTAGAGCACCAAGTGATGATATCATCACCTGACGCTCTCCTTTAAACTAAGCCGCGAGGCCTAGTTTGCAGTAGTTTTCAGCCAGCAACGGGAGGAGGAGGAGGAGGCCCTGACAGGTAAGCCCCCCCCGCTGTCCGCTTCCATCGGCGGGTGCCCGCTGGCACCCGCCAATGGAAGCAGCAGCGGGCGCCAGCGGGCGCTCACCAATCCTCCGATTTTCCCCAAACCAGATCGGGTCCTTCCAGACCAGTTCGGAAAATATCAGACGATCCAGAGGGGGGATCGGAAATCGGATAATTGTATCCGATTTCCCCTGGATCGGCTCCAGATCGTGGATCGGAGCCGATCCAGTGCACACCCCTACTATTTACCTTCTCACTAGGGGTATGCATTTACTTTGGGTGAAACATGAATCTGAGTTGAAGTGGCTGCTCTTGAGATATTTATTTTGAAGCTTTGGAACTGCTTTGGAACCTCAGAAGGGTGGTGGTGTTGTTTTTAACTTTTCCTGGTTAAATTAATATATTTCTGAACCTCCCCCAAGTTCTCTATAAAAGTGAAACACCAGGCTGGGGGGACGAAGATAAGGTATGTGTGTATTGTTTTTTATTATTATTTTGTGACAGCTCTAGCTTTACCAGATCTCTCCAATCACAGTGCCCTTGAGAGGGAACTTGTAGGGACATATCAGAAGCTATTGCATTGGTGTTTGCTAGTTGCCTCTCTTGGGGGCAGCAAAGCTTAAAGTATTTGTGGTATTAGTGGTTGTGTATTTTGCTTGTGTGACCTTTCTTTATTCTACTTCAAACTAATCCTCTTCATAAAATCCCATCCTTTACATAGAATTTTAAAAAATCTCTTGCTGTTGTGTCTGTCTTAAGGGTTATTTATTAGCTAAGTCACTTCCCTGCATTAAAAGCAGACATTAAAAAATAATGATTTGTTGTCTCCCTGAAATTTGCAAGTGAAAAATTCATCTTACATATCTTCCAATTCTTTTTCAACCCACTTGTTATTTGTAGCCAAGGGGCTATGAAAGATTCAAAGTGCAGGAAACAAAATGAGGCCAGGAGAAAAGTCTCTGCAATTAGTTCACCCTTTAGTTCAAGGCCAATGGCTAAGTTAATTACATGAGCACCATTCGATTTTTATGTCTTGGGTGGGTTGAAAATAATAACAAAGGGGACTGGAATGGGCTCTGCAAGCTATATTCCTCCCTACGACTTTCATCTAATCTCTACCTATAAAGTGGAAAGTATGTGTGCGTCACATATGTCCGGAAATGTTTACCCACTTCCAGAATAGTTAGAAACTTGTCACGATGACATAGTGATAGGTCTGGCTATACAATGTACCAGAAAAATCTAAAAACACGAATTTGGGGAGTTTAAGTATTTTTAAAGAATTTAATAAGAACCAAGGCTTATGCGTACAACTCCCAGCATGCCTTGGGTGGAACTCCCAGCATTCCTTGGGCAGGAGGCCAGACTTACTGGCCTTTGGCGGCCATTGTGAGTGCACAGGTGGATGGCTGCTGTGTGTCTTTCACAACCTGACTCCTAAGGTTGGTCTTGAGCAGTCAACCCAATTACACATAAAAGGAAACAACCCACATAAATGGGCTGTGTCTATTTGCGGTGCCTCCTCCTGCACTCTGCGTGGTTTTAAAATCCTGACTAGATACAACAGCATGGCTTTGAGGAGCCAAACATGCTCAAAGGCACTTCACCCTGATATCGCTGTTTTCTCAAAAACTGGGGGAAGCATGCACACAACTTTTGCCCTTAAGAGGGAGGGAGGAAGGGGAGATGTTCTGCGCATGCCCAGAAACAGACCCGACAAAGGGGGTGAAGTCCCCTTCAGTACAGGTCCAGATGGAGCACTTGGTAGGTGAGAAGTGCAGGATGAGGCAATCCCAGCAGGATTGGCTGGAGCTGGGCATATCCACTGACAGCTGTTCACAACCCCTCCTTGGTGATGCTACTCCTACACACTCTATCGAGGAGCATCATCATCAGCAAGAGGATGTCTCAGAGGATGTAGGAATTAGCAAACCAGGTCACTATCTCTCAGTCCTAACTCAGCCCCCACTTTCCTGACCTCTCACTAAGGCCGTTTCTACACCAGGCTATTTGCCTGGGATGGCCCCCGGCTGGTCCCTGTACACTGATGGTGTGTATTAGGTACTCCTGGGATCGCCCTCCCTCCCTTCCTCTACACCCCTATGGTGTAGAAAGGGCCTGTCTTTGTTCTCCTTCTAACTGACTTTCCCCAACTGCCACTGCATTTATATTGCCGAAGCTGTCTGGGCGGTTTACAAAAATTAAAAGATTGAACATTAAAATGTCAATATACAAATTTAAAAAACATAAAACATAAAACAGCTGATATTTAAAAACAACAACATTGTTGTTAACAACATTCATGAAAGTAACATCAAGTCTTGTTTGACCCTAAGTTTGATTCAGACCATAATGCAGAATATTAGAATTGGTTTCTACCCTGTGTTTAAAAAAAAAAAAAATTTTTTTTTTACAACGCAGAGCTATTTCATTAACATTAATCAACACATTCACGGTACAGTGAAATCCATTTGTATTTTAAATTCGCTTGCATCATCAGATGTTTACTTTTCCAGTATGCCTCCAGTTTGGCTCCGAGGTTAAGGGCAAGTGCTGCTTATTCAGCTGTTCATGAAATGACTTTATATCTTTCTTCCAAAATGTGACACTATTACTTGTATTGCAAGGAACAACATTCCAGGAACTGGCAGTCCGCTCCTAAGACTTGCAATGCAAGCAAACCAGTGTTTACAGTGGAGTCCCTGACACAACATGACCAATGGTGCTGGTTATTACAACAGCATTACAGGGGCTTTTGTCTGGTATTGCAGAACGCTACACATGTGCAGATGTTTAAGATGGTAGAATAGTCGCAGCAGGAGTATGCTCTTCTGGGGCATAGAATCCAAAAGCTTGCCAATATGATTAAGGGGAACATTGGGAAGAGCTCCAAATCCTCCCCACTTCTCCCAGAAGACAACCTCACAATCAGCCTCACCTTAACTGCTATCACTGTTGCATAGCACATGTGAACGGGGAGGCCACATGGTATGGACAGTGACTCTCACGGGTTCCTTCCCCATCTTTTGGCCCATGATGTGAATTATTATTATTATTATTATTATTATTATTATTATTATCAGACCGATTCAAATAATGCTGGTTATAACACAATGGGATCCCACCCCCGCCAAACTAACCAGATCACTTCCCCCCCCCCAAAAAAAGTTATCACAAGAAGCCTCAGAAGATAAATTATTCCATATTATTAGGAAGAAGAGTTCTCCATTATGCAGAATAAGTTTCAAAATAAAGCCATAAAATATGCTCCATGTGACTATATTCTGAAAGACAGAATCTCTATAATAAGAGACCCTCCTGTCCATATCACTCCAGACAGAGTTCTTTGTTTGAGAAGTTAAATGGTAATTAGCATGAAATGACACAGGCCTTCTTTTGTCTGTATGTGTATAGGTCATTTCACAGCCTGATATTATATTTACTAAGCCACGGTGCACACAGAATGGCTTCTACACTTGGTAAGTGGGAGAGCACTATCCCACTGTGCTGCTATCAGTTGCAACAATTCTATTATAAAAGTCAATCACCAAATAAGGGTTATATAAGCGATGTGTTGCAGCCAAAATGATGTGAGGTGTGGCAAGCCACACTTCAGCCTTTGCCGCCTAGCCCTTGTGAAAAGATTGTCAGTGGAACCAGAGTACAAAAGAGCACCCCACTGTACTTTGGCCATATGACTTACACAAACAAGCAAAGCCACCTGTTATGCAAAACAAACAAACAAACAATTTTCTTTTCAACTGTAGGTAGGAGCCTTTCCTAACCTGGTGCCCATCAGTTACTTTGGATTACAACTCCCAGGATTCCTGACCATTGGGCATGGAGCTGGGACAGATGGGACTTGTTGTCCAAAACATCTGGGGGCACCAAATTGGGCAATGGTGGTCTGTATTCAAGAACCATGTTGCCCTTTTCCTTGATAGCTTGGCGATTTACACAGGATCACACCTTTATATTCTACTAATGTTAGGGTGACCATATTTTGGAAACAAAAAAGGAGGAGAACATAGTTGGCCCTCAAGGGGGCTTCCACACCAACATGTCTGCCCCCAGTGGGCATGTCCAGCACCAAGGCGGGGTGCCCACCTGAACATTGTCTTGGTCACATGTCTGATTTTACAACACACAATTAAGACAAATCTGTTCTACATACAAGTGAGACATCCAAGGACTGAAACTGCTCAAGGTGCAAGATGCCAAAGAGGAGGCTTGACAACCTGAGTTTGAAGGATATGGTTCCAGTGTATATTTAAAAAAATAATTTTAAAAACTCGAACTTTAAAAAATTCCTATAAATCAATGGACAAACGGATCTGCTTGAAACTAGGCATGGCTAAAGCCCTACATAAGATCTATCATGATGCCAAGTTTCATCTCTTTATCATTAAAAACGATGGGTTTAAAAAATATATATTTTAAAACCTTAAATTTTAAAAAAAATCCTAAGAATCAATGGATGAACAGATCTGCTTCAAACTTGGCATGGCTAAAGCCACACTCAAGAGATATCAAGGTGACAAGTTTAATCTCTTTATCTTTAAAAATGACGGTCTTTATAAAATTAATTTTAAAATCTCACATTTTACAAAATTCCTAAAAATTAACAGTTGAACTGATCTGCTTCAAATTTGGCATGGCTAAAGCCCTACCTAAGGGCTATCATGATGCCAAGTTTCATCACTGTACCTTTAGAAATGACGGATCTGTAAGCATTTTTGTTAATTCCCATTGACTATAAAGTAGAGCTGCCCTTTGGGTGGAGGGAGGATGGGAAAAATCCAGATTTTTCTTGAAATTTCATAATTTCCCCCCCTTCCTGGATTTGTTACCAAAAATCCTGACATGTCCTGGTTTTTCCTGACATATGGTCACCCTGACTAATGTGGAATCCAGAACACCACCCTGGATCCATGCTGTTCACTAAAAACAATTAAAATCTGGCATCCCAGCATTGTACCCATTGCTTCATTGGGCTCTCTTCTATTCCCAAGCCCAAACTGCATAATGGAATATTTACACCCCTGTATCAGAGGTGCCCAGAGACCATGGGCCCCTACAGCTAGGCAATCCAATCCCCATGACAATGGAAGAGGTGGGCCATATATACACAAAGCCATGAAATTAATTAAACAAAAAACCTACCGTTTACAAAAACAACGTTAAGGCTCCCAAGCCTTAATGCCACATCCTCCCTAAGGAGGCAGAAAGTGCAAGCGAAATTCTCATTCTCCCAAAGCAGATAAACCATGAGGACAGGATGGAGAATATGCTATGCAGAGGTGACTGTGGGGTTGTGGAAAACTCATGACAAACAACTTAGGGCCACCTACTTCTTTTTGTTTGTTTGTTTACAGCAGCCCTTCCCCAACCTGGTGCCCTCCAAAGGTGTTGGACTACAACTCCCATCATTGCAAGTCAATATGTCACATGGTCTGGAATGCAGGGACTTGTCATCTTAAACATCTGGATATGCAATATGATATGCAGAGGTGATTGTGGGCTTGTGTAAAATGATGATGAACAATTTAGGACCACCTACTTCTCTTTTTTAAGAACATCTCCTCATGTTGAGAGTTGCAACCCAACACATCTGACAGGCACCAGGTTAGGGAATGCTTTGTATATGTGTCTATGTGTCTATGTGATGTTGGGATACTTTGCTCCAGTGTGCATCACTTAACAAATGATTACACAGAACTGCTTTTTCCCACTATGGAGAGAGTCTGTTGGAGCTCTTTGTAGTCTTACTTCATTTTACAAATCCAAAATATTTTGGGATCAGCAGCAAATTTGGCCATCTCACTGCTCACTCCTAGTTCCAGATCAAAGAATTATTATTATTATTCTTATTATTATTATTATTATTATTATTATTTAGTAGAAGTATTAATACTTTTATTAGTATTATATTATACTCTGTTGGGTAGAAGAGTCAGTGGCTCAGTTCGGACGACACATTAGGCAACGGAGGAGGGGGGGAACAATCGTCAGTTGTGTTGCTTATTGTGTCGTCTGGAGGGCAGCACACAACGCACACACAACTGACAGTACATTAATCGGGCACTTTAAACAACAGAGCGAAACAACGGGCTTGCACGTTGTTTAGCCCGAAGCCCCGTTGTTCAAAGTGTCGTCCGAATTCAGCCCCCCCTCTCTCCATGGACTATTCCGCTTTGGAATAGAGTTCTGCTGCCTAGAGCAGCCAAAAAACCCCAGCTGCTCTATGCAGCTGGCAGAACTCATGGTGCATGCTGGGATACGGCTGGGGACACACGGAGGAAAAGCTGCAACCAAAATGGCCACTGCAAGTTCCTTGCAGCCGGGGCGTTTGCCGGTTCTGAGCAGCGCTGGCTGCAGTGTGTCGTCTGTGGAGCTCCTCCTGCCTAACGCACGGTCAGTACGTTATTTACCCCTCCATTGCCTAATATGTCGTCCGAACTGAGCCAGTGTGTACCCCAAAGCACCCATGGTAGAGTTGATGACATTCTGAATTCTCTTAGCTTGTCTAATATTTTTTTATCAGGTTGAACAAAACTATTGTGTATTCTTTTCTTCAGTACCAACATCTTTGACAGGCTTAATATAGGATTCATTGACCACAGGCTATTTTTAGAGCAAAAAATAAAAAATAAAAATCCAAACTTGGATAGTTTAAAATTAAATTGAGCAATATTTCTAAACAGCCATAAGGCTATTCTTGGTACTGGGTCAGATGTAGTGATATAAGAGGATGTTCAGACTCCATTTAGTTGATCAGTTGCAAAGAAGCTGCTCTAGTAAGGAGGAAGGGGAAAGCCCTAGACTGATCATTTTTTCAAGTGCCATATCTCCCCCCACAAAAACCCATGAGGTAGGTTAGGCTAAGAGTCTATGACTGGCCCAAAACCATCTAGTGAGTTTCTTCTCCTGCTCACTTTCACAGAAATGTAAAACAAATGTTTGGTGAAGTTTGGGTTTATGGCATGTGCTACTTTTACCCTCACAACCACCCTGTAAAATAGGGAAATCTATGCCTGGCTCACTGTTTGTCTATGTCTGTGTGCCTACCTCTTTCATATTTACACACAGAAAGGCATCCTTGGGTTTGTTCTTTACTTACTACATACCATAAACTATGTGTGTATAGAGAAGTCAGTCGCAAATGATGCAATACACTCACTTTTTGCTCTTTCTAATACATTTGTTTCCCAACCAACTTACCACTAATACTGTGATGAATCTAACACTAAAATTTGTAAATTTTACTATATTAAGATTAAAGAATCCACATGCATCAAGTGCAAATCAGAGAACCTACCATTTTTCATATTACTGTTCAATAATTAGGATTATTTTCCTAATTATGCCTTACATGGAAGTTGCCTGTTTCACAGCAGCCAGGTTGACATTTTCATCAAACTATCCACCTCCCCTACCCCAAAATTCTTCCTTGGCGTACTTCTTCCTGGGCACTTTGCCTCACAGTGGCTTCAAAATGGCGGCAGTTGGGTTACATGATGCTGCTGCGAATTCGAAGCAATCTAAGGGCAAAGGCCCTTTGCTCCGGACTAAAAAAGTCGGGCATTTAGCCTGACTTTTTCAGAGCGGAGCGGGCTGGGCAGGGAAGGGGGCGGAGCAGTGAGCCATAACCTCGCTGCACTACCTCCACTGTCCTCCCCCCCATTTTTTTTTAAAAAATTAAAAACCACTTATCGTAGAGAAGGTGGGCAGCCGCCCCAGCTGCCCCTCCAGCTGATGCTGGGTGGGCACAGGTGCAGTGGCCGCGGCGACAGGAAAAGCTGCCGTGGGGGTCCTGCCATGAAGACTGTCAGCAGCAGCATCAATGTGTGGCGCGCCGATTGCTGCCACCGCTGCATGCCGGAAGAGGTGCCATGAAGAGGCAGCCTTGGTCAGTCACTGCTAGTTAGCTCAGATCCTATCAGTTTATATGTGAAATTGTAATCCTCCCCCCAATGTGCATCACATTACACTTGCTTACATCGAACAACATTTGCCATTTTGATGGCCGTTGTCTTGGTATGGAGAGATCTTTTAGAGCTCCTCACAATCCCCCTTTGTTTTAGCATGACTAAATAATTTGGTATCATCACCAAACATGACCACGTCAACGTTCTTTTCCCCCCTCATTCTACTATTATGAGAAAGGGAGAAACTGCCTCCCTATCCACTTTCTGCACAACATACATAATTTTGTATACTTTATCATGTCTCCTCTATTCACAATTTGTTTAAGGCTGCAGCACTTGCTCTGAGGAAACCATGCTGCTTATGGTCAAACCAAGGCCCAACAATCATAAGGAATACTAAGAGAAGCCATATGAACATAAAGGGAAAGGAAGTATGAGCAAAAGCTTAGTACTTATTTAAATATTTTTGCCCCATTTTTGCAGTGTTTAAAGCAGCTTACACAAAGTAAAAGACTGCTGAACAAACTTAGCAGTCATAGACTAAGAGGAGAGGTCCTCTTATGGATCAGTAATTGGTTAAAGAACAGAAAGAAGAGAGTAGGAATAAATGGTAAATTCTCCCGATGGAGGGAAGCAATGAGTGGGGTCCCACAGGGATCAGTATTGGGAAAAATGATTTTCATCTTGTTCATAAATGATCTGGACTTAGGAGTGAGCAGTGAAGTGGCCAAGTTTGCCAATGACACCAAATTATTTAAGGTATGTGACAGTTCGCTAGAAATCTGGTGGAGGCACCGGAACTTAAACAACCATGGAAGTCCTTTGTTTAACAAAACTTGCACTTTATTAATGACAACTTATCCATTAACTTTTCCTAGATGGGTGCAACTATCAAATAACTGTCCCAATGGTCTCTTCAGCGCTTCGTATGTTGCCCGGGTAAAATGGATGATGTTTCCCATCCACTCTTGCACGTAGCAGGCTGCCCAATTCCCTGCTCCTTACAGACCTTCTGTCCACCGATGTCTTATCTTTCCTCTTTTCCACAATCCCTTAAAATCTTTCTCCTTCTCTTCTTCCTCCGCTTATTTCCTTCTCCTCTCCTGCTTCCTTTCCCTCCACCCCCAACCGACTCCAACCGCCACACCCTCCTTTTTCCCTCCTTCCGTTACTATAACATTCTGTTACTATGACAACCATGCCACATTCTTCACCCCTAGTTTTTTTAAAGGTCCATCCCTGGACTCTTACACTCCTTGCCAATTAATTAACATTCCTAAGAGAATAATATTATAAAACAAATTATTGTACAACCAACACTACAATAATGTATTTTTACAATTTTCCTACTTGGTCTCAATCTAACATTGTTCTATCCACCTCTGTGGAGGCATCGCCTTATTTGGTCTCTGAGAAACCAGCTGTTCGTGTGATATTGGCATGGTATCTAAAGCAGAATCCCCCTTCCCGGATGGCTCAGCAATGCCTCGTACACCTTCTCTCACCAAATCACCCTCTTCCACGTCTCTTTGAGCTCCTGCTCTTGACTCCAGACCAACCCCTCCACAACTTATCCACACTCCCTCTCTCATATTTGGCAGATTCCACAATGACCATTGTATAGCATTCTCCCACCAGTTCTCAGGTATGGCTTTGCCGTTTGCCACATCTCTAGAGTTACTCATAGAATCTTTTCTTGCACATTTCCTTTCTCCCACATCTATCAACTGTCTGTAATTCTCTATCTCCTTATCAGATGAACAAAGTTTCAACTTATTTCTATGTACAGTTTTTCTTACTTCTCCAGTGACATTTGCTATTACCACAACAGGAACATTTTCAAATGGCATCTTAACTACTTCATAAATATCTTTCTCCCAATAACTTTCTAACTTATTCTTTCTTTGTTTTTTTAACCACACTTTGTCTCCTACTTTTATTTCGGGCAACAGTAATCCTTCATCATAACTCCTCTTTTGCTTACTCTGTTCCTTATCAATATTAACCCTTACTTGTTTATACAATCTCTGCAATCTTTGATGATGACATTTCACCCAATCATGAGGACCAGTAGTCACAACTTGATCCTTTGTTTTGCTCCCGGTGACTATGTCAGCAGGTAACATCTCTCTTCTGCCAAACAGCAGATAATAAGGTGCAAACCCCGTAGAGCTCTGAATGGTGTTATTATACAGGGACATCACCCCAGATAGATGATCTGACCAACATTTTTTTTCTCCTTCAGCTAATCCTCTCAGTAAGTTTAGCACCACTTGATTTATTCTCTCACACATCCCATTTCCTTGGGGATGATAGCTGGTAGTATGCATTTTCTTTATTCCATATAATTGACACAATTCCTTAAATAACTCAGATTCAAAAGCTGTCCCTCTGTCCATTAAAACTTTTTCTGGATATCCATAAACATTCACAAATTTCTCTACAAAAATCTTAGCTGTCATCTCGGCACTACAGTTTTTTACGGGCTCAGCTACTGCGAACCGAGTAAAGTGATCTACTATGGTAAGTATATATTGATATCCTTTTGTAGACATTGGCACTTTCAAATGATCTAACGCTACCAATTCCAATGGCCGACTAGAAAGAATAGGCACTAGTGGTGCCTTTTCTTTTTTAGCAATACCTTTTTTTAAATTACAGGTTTCACACTGACTCACCCAACCCGTTACATCTTTCTGCATATTTGGCCAGTAGAAACGAGCTCGTAATAGGGCTTCTGTTTTTTCCATGCCCCAATGTCCAGAGTCATTGTGATATCGTCCTAGTAATTGAGGTACACACTCAGGAGGAACCACTGTTTGATACACCCGTTCTGATGTTTTAGGATGAAGAATAATCCTAACTAACTTTCCTTTCTTTATCACTAGCTTTGACTGCTGTTTCAATAAACACAACTTTTCTTTAGTTAATTGTCTCTTAGCAATTTCTCTTTCAGTTCTGTTACTATAACATTCTGTTACTATGACAACCATGCCACAGGTAGTTAAAACAGAAAGGGATTGTGAAGAACTCCAAAGGGATCTCTCCAAGCTGGGAGAGTGGGCATCCAAATGGCAGATGCGGTTCAATGTAAGCAAGTGTAAGGTGATGCATATTGACTCAACCCCCTCCCCCAACTTCAAGTAAAACCTGATGGGATCTGAGCTGGCTGTGACTGAACAAGAAAGAGATCTTGGGGATGTGGTGGACAGCTTAATGAAAATGTCAACCCAGTGTGTGGCAGCTGTAAAGAAGTCAAACTCCATGTTAGGCATTATAAGACAAGTAATTGAGAATAAAACTGCCCACATCATACTGCCTTTATACAAATATATGTACAGTTCTGGTCACCACACCTAAAAAAAGATATACAGCTGGGAAAAGTGCAGAAAAGGGCAACTAAAATGATTAAGGGACTGGAACATCTCACCTATGAGAGAAAGTTACAACAACTGGGATTGTTTAGCTTGGAAAAAAGGAGGCTAAGGGGAAACATGATAGAGGTGTACAAAAGTATGTATGATGTGAAGAATGTGGATAGGGATTCATTTTTCTCCCCTCCCATAATACTATAACCAGGGGTCATACCATGAAGCTGATTGGTGGGAGATTCAGGACACATAAAAGGAAGTACTTCTTCGCACAGCACAGAGTTAAACTATGGAACTCACTTCCACAGGATGTAGTGATGGCCACCAATTTGGATGGCTTTAAAAGGGGGTTGGATAAATTCCTGGAGGAAAAGGCTATCAATGGCTACTAGCCCTGATGGTTATGTGCTCCTTCCTATATCTGAGGCAGTAAGCCTGTGTGCACCAGTTGCTGGGGAACATGTGTGGGAGGATGCTGTTGCACCATGTCTTGCTTTGTTGGTCCCTGGTCAACAGCTGGTTGGCTACGGTATGAATAGAGTGATGGACTTGATGGACCCTCGGTCTGATCCAGCATGGCACTTCTTACATTCTTAAAATGACCAGAAGTAAAATGTAAGATCAATATAGGATAAAAAGGGCACAATAATATTTACAAAAATCACAACAAAAATAGTACCTAGCCCCTAAGGAGAGCCCATGACATATGGAGAGAATCAATCAGTGGAGTAAGAGCACACACACACACACACACACAGCCAACAAGAAAATAACTTGTAAATTGTAGGATTATTGTTCTGCTGAAAAGAAAAGGAAATCTTTACCCCCTCCACCCCCACCCCCGAGGCTCCAATTTTTAAAATGCTGCAATCATCTTCATGCTTACCTGGGAGTAAGACCCACTGCATTCAATGGAGTTTACTTCTGAGTAGACTGTTAGCATTGTTAAGGGAATCCACGAGGCAGGCAGTGGATTACTTTTGAATAGACTGCTAGCACTGTTAAAGAAATCCACGTACACACAAATCAAGCAAGCACAGCAGTTTTTAATTGTAGGAGTACTGTTGCGCTGGAATGAAGAGGAAATCTTTACTTCCAGGATTCCCCCTCCACCCCACCCACCCCAGGCTCCAATTTTAAAAATGCTGCAATCATCAACTTGGTTACCTGGAAGTAAAACCCATTGCATTCAATGGAACTTACTTCTCAGTAGACTGCCAGTACTGTTAAGGGAATCCAGGAGACAGTCAGTCACTACCCCTGACCTCTCAACATTCTAATCCAGTTGGAGAGGAGGGAGGGAAGGAAGGAGAGAGAGAGAGAGAGAGAGAGAGAGAGAGAGACGCTACTCCGCATGCGTTCCTTAGAGGGAACTCCATTCATTACTATGGGAGCTTATAAATCAAATTTAAAACAAACTAAAGGGAATTTTAAGAAAAGAACACCTATTCTTTCAACTCTAAGGTAAAAGGAAGAGGACATTGTTGGGATTTTAATTATTTAACCTGTCAATTCGTAAGGGGACCTCGACAAAAACTATCGCCAGCCCAGTCTCAAATACCAAAGTGAGCCTGAGAGGATTCCCCCCCTTTTGACTTTAAACTGCCCTCCTTCCCTCAGTCTTTCACCAATCTTCTTGAAATTTTCAGGTTATGTAAAACCAACATTTCTTTCTGGCACATGTAAATTTCAGGACGATTGGTGAAACATTTTCGATGTTATGAATATTAGAATGATCTCCCCCAATTACCCCTTTAACATGTTGGAATGTGTTTTTTACTGAGTGATCTTAACAAGAGACTCACAACTGTGAGTCTCTTAATTAAGTAAAAAAATGAGTTTGCATTGAAAATGTACCATGAAAATGCACCATTTTTCACTGTGATTGTGAATACAGGAAGATAATAAAGACAAGCCTATTTGCCATGGGAGTCTTGCTAGCCCCCCCCCCCATTTTTATCCACTTTCTCCACACCATGCATAATTTTGTACATCTCTAGCATGTCTCTTTGTCCTAAGCTGGGGTTCCAGATGTTGTAACCTTCCTTTCCCCATGGGTGAGTTTTTCCAATCCCTCGATCATTTCCAACCCCTCGATAATTCCAACCCCTTGATCATGTGCACCTTTTCCAACTGTACGATATCCTTTTTGAAGTGTAGTGATCTGAACTGTATGCAGTGTTCCAAGTGTGGTTGTTTTCTACTGCTGACACAGTGTGCCCCTTCCCAAAGATATCCAATAGTACTGCCTCCCATGTGCAGAGCACTTACAGGTGGGGTAGATGTACATGCAGTCAATGGATACATCCAGAGGAATGCATCACCACTGGGAAGTTAAAGGGAGATGGAAAGAGAGGGAATAACTAGATGTGTCATTAATTCCATGACTTCAATTTATGCATATAGATTTTTTAAAAATAAACAGCGGGCCTGGAGGGTGCTCAGAATCAGGACCATGGTGGATGGGGAGGAGAGTTAACTCTTCCTCCCACGCACACCATGTTCCATAGGAGCCAATGAACACTTCCCTCCTGTGTGGATACAGCTTTGGGACACAGGTGTCTGTTTTCATCAGGAGAATGGCATGGGGGGAAGAGAGAGTTAATCCCCCTTTCCCACATGCCAAGGTCCCAATTCAGACCCTCCTCCTGTTATTTAGATATAAAACACGCCACCACAACAATGACAACAACGACAACAACCATAGACATCTTAATTGCAATCACTCAATTAATTTTAACCTAGTTTGGTCCTGAGCCAGGCTGGGAAATCACTTTCCCCTTGCTTGTCAAATCATCACCAATTTCTTATACTCCAGGTGCAAAGCCACTTCCACATCCTACTCTCTGCATGTCTACATTGCAATCAAAAACTGAGACAGAGGATTCAAGGGAGTTAGTGGCAAAAATCACAGAAAGTAATAATCTGGCCTTCCCCCCTCCCCCAAACCATGGCTTTGCAGAAAGTGGAAAACATCATAAACACATAACTATATTATTCAGCAGGCCCATCCAGTTACATCAGTTTAATAATTTCCCTGGTTTTCTGCTTAAATACCCCCCTCCCCTGAAATTATATATGCATCTATGTATGGACCTACCTTAATAGTGATCCAGTAGTTCTGCCCATGAGTTAAGATCACTGAAGCAAAATAAAGAAATGTTTCATTGACTTTTGGGGTTCTGCTCCCATCCGGCAAGAAATTTAATGGCTTAATTTTCTAGAAGCATTTTCGTTCTTTATCATTTCATGTTAGCTTGACAGCAAAAAAAAAAAAAAAAAAAAAACTCTACAAACATATATTTTATATAACATAAGGTAAAATGGAAAAATCTAAAGCACTAACAGTTATGTAAATAGACACTCTGATGATGGAGTTTGCTTTCTCAATCCCTCAGGGGAATGAAAATCCTTTCTCCCCTTTTTGGAACATGTTAAAACTATACAGGGAGAGAATGCCTATTTATCCACTTCTCTCCATCGCTCCCGGATTAGTAAAGCAAAGTAACAGGCAATCAGGCAAGACAGCAGGAAACTCACACCTAAAATGCATCTTAGGATGGATAAGATGCCTGGGAAGAAATTGCCTGTCAATAAGTCACAGTGCTAGGAAAGATTGATTCATTTTTCCCCTCATGAGAGCAAAATAACTAATGAAAATAACAAAGGTAGGATGAGTCTGACCCAATGGGCAGTACAGACAGCTGCCAAATGCAGCAAAACCCCAGAGCGTCCAAAGCTAATTGGAAAAATCCTCAAGAGCAAATGCATTTTCCTTTTCCTCTGCCCCAGACTCTTGGGAGAACATG
This sequence comes from Anniella stebbinsi, assembly GCA_029215795.1. Lineage (NCBI taxonomy): Eukaryota > Metazoa > Chordata > Lepidosauria > Squamata > Anniellidae > Anniella > Anniella stebbinsi. Next base: position 172,157,265 of record JARDYH010000001.1, read on the forward strand.
GGTTGAGATGTAGGGCAATGGTGCCCTAGCTGCCCGGTTTTCACAATTGTAGGCCTATTTCCTAGAAATATCATCTTTAATTTTGGACACATCTGCTACCGATCTCTCACTTACCTGAGGACCACCATTTCTGAAAATTAAATTATTCCTTGTGTGTATGAGGTGCCACCAGATTCTTACCCTAAGATGGCTGTTAACTGTATAAAAAGCATACATATTTAACATTCCAATGAAGTTGCTGCAATATGTTGATGCTAAATATATGAAGTGTGGCATTCAAGAATGTGGTGTCACCAAAATAAACAAAGCGCTCTCCCCACCTCAGAGACAAGTCTACTGCATTCTGAGGGCAAAACTCTGTTATCGCCTCATGTCAAGAACTCCATTAACTTTGCGCCCCAACAGTGTGTTTAACTCCATTTGGCCAGGCTGAAGTGGCATGTAATGTTGTAACGAACTGCTTGCCTGTTATCTGGAAATGTGCTAATTGGACTGAATAATTTCAGTTGCATTCCTGTGGGAACTCTCATTCTGCCCTATGGGATGTGATTGGTTAACTAAGTTCTCCTTTAAGTTGTTAGGGGTTTAAGTATAAAAAGAGGGGACTTAGAACCGCTCCTTTGTCCTTATGCTTCAACTTGTTTTCAGGCTTTGGATTCTTTTGGTCCTGGATTGAACGATCTATACTTAGATAATGTATAAGACAGATCTAGGTATTTCTTTGTTATTTTTTTTAAAAAAAATCCAAAGGTTACTCTGATTTCTGTATGTCTTTTCCCCCCTTTTCCCCCTATGTAAATAAACTTAATCTCTACCTTTAGAGCTGTGTGTGCTTTCTTCCAAGTAAGGCTTAGTACTAAATCCAAAGTCTTCCGCTTGGTTACTTGCTATTATTTATTGTTCCAGACTTGAGGCTTGTGAGTAGGGTGGGGTGAAGCTGAACCCCTATTCCTTAACCCTCAACAGTGTCCTGTAAGGTCTGAGAGTCCTCTGGCTCAGGCTGAGGCGGACATAAGGGGTAGTTGGCAGCCTACCTCGGCAATTGTTTGTCCCTGCCTACACTGCCTGGATTTATGAAATGGCAACCCCCTTCCTCCTTTCATACTCTGGATCTCCATTTTCCCTTCTCCTCCCACACCCACAATGTGAAACTAAACAGCAATATTACCAAAGTTACTGGGTTGGGGTATAAGTGTTGGCAATTCATAAAGGGCTTGTTCAAACAACTCTCTAAACCATGGTTAGGCTGCTAACCTCTTTGCAGCAAATGGATATTGGGCACGTTTAAACTGTGGTTATGTAGCCACCATGGTTAGGAATGGTTCACGTGACATGCTAAATCATGGATCATACAGCACACTAAGCCACAATGTTTAGCTCAAAATGCTTAGCCACTGTGGCTTAGTGTGTCTTCTGAACAGGATCAATGTTCCCCTCCAGAGTGACCATCTGAAAGGCTGTCAGGCAGAAGATGGAGACTGACTCTCCATTGCCCCAGAGGGCAGGACTAGAACCAGTAGGTGGAAACAGCAGAGAAGCAGATTTTGGCTAAACATTAGGACTAACTTTCTAACAGTATAAGCAGTTTGACACTGGCTCAGAAGGCACCATGCTCCCCTTTGCTGGAGTAATTTCAGCAGAGGCTGGATGGCCTGTTGTCAGGGACATTTTAATTGCATCCACATTGCATTGCACAGGGGATGGGATTACATGATCTCCGAAGGCCTTTCTGACTCTGTGATTCTGTGATAATCTCCCCTCGCAGGTTTCTTCATTGTCTCAGATTGAGATTCATGGAAGAACTGCTCCCAGACTTCCTCCTCTCATTCAATTACAGTGGAATCCTATGCATGTGTACTCAGAGGTAAATCTCATTATGCTCAGTTGGTCCAAGTCCCAGCTAAGTGAGCATAGGATTGCAGCCTAATTCACACATCTGTCACCCCCTCCCCTTTCCTGTCTTCCCTCCTTGCTTTCTACCTTGACACATTTTTAGTAGAACTATATCCCATCTTTCTACCAAGAAAGAGTGGTCAGTGCTCCTAACAACAATAAAACATGATTAATAAAAAGAAAAACTTGATTAAAACACAACATAAAAAGCAAACAAATTAAAAGCAAATTAAACACCACAACAATAAAAGAAATAAACAGCACCAACCATTTTTTTTTAAAAAAAAGCCCTTCAACAACAGATCAGTTTATATGCTAAAGGCCTCCCTGAACAAATATGTATTTACCTGCTGTTGGAAGGACAACAGAGGGGGGAGTGGACAAATTGCCCTCCCTTGGCAAGGAGGTCCAGAGCCTGGGAGTGACCACTGAGAAGACCCTTGTAGAAGATCAGCATTATCACCACCACACCATTCCCAGGTCTCTTTGGTCCCTAAGCCATAATCAGACTGAAACTACATATTACAGAGAGCAAATTGCAGCTGAGAGGAGGAGCAGCTCCATATCTCCCCCTCTTCTATAAACGTCAGGAGCAATGCAATAATGTGATGTCATTTTACTCTGCTCCCTATTCCCCCTGCAAGCAGCAACCAAGAATATGGAATGGGAACCCTCCTTGTCCCCACACGCACAGTAAAGCAAAGTATAAAGCCTAGTGGCATCATACATTAGGGACAGAAACACCTCACCCCACTCCTCCTAGGCTGGATTCATATTTGGGCTTACCTAGCCAAACTATTTTCCTAAGAGGTCAGAACATATCTTGGTTATTTCCAAGCCCAATTCTGAGCCTCTCATGGGACCTCTTGTGCTCCTGGGGATGTTATCAGGAATGCAATAAAGTCCAAATCCTTCCCATGAGTCCTATCCTTTCCTTAATCCCTTCTGAATGAGTTCAGAAGTAGATGTTACCAGTGGAGGCTGGTAGGTCCGATGTCAGTGGGGCTGTGAATCTGCTCTGGGTTTCCGTCTTAACCAGTCAGAAGACTCAAGGAGCTATCCAAGGTATGGAAGGCATTTGGGGGGATAGGGTTCAGCACTCTGGATAGCTTCTTGAGAGTTCTGACTGGTTGTGACTGAAATCCAGAGCAGATTCACAGCCCTACTGACATCGGACCCACCAGCCTGCACTTGGTGTTTTATACACAGACAAACACACACACTGGACTGCCACAGAAACTCCATTTCCACTCCCCCTCTGTAATGTCTACCTTTAATTCCCCATGTGCTCTGGTCTGATTACACAGATGGTTACCTCTTGGCTGGCAAGGGTGGGGAAGTGCTCCATGAAATGACACAATAGACCTTTCCAGGCATTCATAGTCATAAGGTCCCCATAAGGTCCCCACAAGCCCCATCGTGCAATGGCATAGAGGTCTGAATCAGGGAGCATGCTCCGTGCAAGTAGGCTCCTGCACAGTTTGGAATTCTGGGATCACACAGAGCTCTAAGTCACACTGTGAACCTACATGCGTAGAGCAGGCACTCCAATCCAGACGTTTGTTCTCCAATGCATGGACGGAGGTGGGGACACAACAGCTGGAGCAGAGCCAATGGGCACGTTCTTCATGTCTCAATGTGTGAGTTTTAATCCATTCATGATTTTATGTCAGAGGTGGGGCAAGCTCAATGCCAGATCCCCATTGTCTGTGAGAGCCTCATTTTTGTTTTAGTAATGTCCACTTTTGGCCTCACTCATGCTTCTGATTTTTCCTCATACATTTCGAAGCTGAACTTAAAATTATTTTAAGTTTTGTGAAATTGCATAAGGGAAGGGAGAGATGATCTCCAGGGTAATCAGACTTATATTCAAGGCCAGGAGGGCCAGGGCCTCCTCCTCCTGAGATCTCCCTCTCTCAAAGAATCAGTTGATGGTTTTTGGTTGGTCTCCATTTCCAATACTGCTCAGTCAGTATTAAACCCAGAATTCTTCTATAAATCAAGTTAGCCATGTATGAATTCTGAAATGTTGAACTACAGTCATGCTTTATTTATTCAAGAATTGAATGCCATCACCTTTGCAGCAAAGAAGTGCACAAAAATATCTCTAAATGTGACTTCTTCCAGTTTAAAACAAAATTTCCCAGCTGAAAGCAAGGTTACTTTACAATCCATCCACACAATGGCTGTGATATGGGCTCCATCACACCAATTCCCTCCCCCCGGTTTTTTAAAATCCCCATTTCAGAAGCGCTGAAAGCGCTCCTTCCTTTCACTATCATAGCTATACGGGTGAACTCTTCTTTTGCTCTCCCGCTGCTATTGCGCCTGCCCAACCTCACCCGCTCCTTCTCCTTCCTCCTCCAGTTCATTGGTTCTTGTCGTTGATGAATATTGTAATGGACTTGGCAGCCTTCCCCCCTCGCTCATTGGAGCTCTTATTAGGATGTACAAAACTGCTTACATCTGTGTAATTCTTAAAGCTAAAGAGATGAAATCTGAGGTTTCAAGAGCTCTGAAGTAGAGTTTTCTGCATGCCAAGTTTGAATCAGATAGGTCCATGCCTTGATTTTTAGAAATTTTAAAAATGCAAATTAACCAAAATACTTACATCTCTCTAATTTATATAAAGAGATGAAACTTGGCATGGTGATAGGTCTCTAGGAGAGCTTTCAGCCTGCCATGTTTGAATCAGATCAGTGTATCCCTTGAGTTTTAAAGATTTTTTTTAATTTCCCTGCTCTTTAAACCTTTTGCCAATTGTACACCAGTGCACTCTTCCACCTCTTTGCATTTGTGAAGGATCACTTTTCCTTTCCTTTGAACATGCAAAGCTGAGCATTTCCAGTTCATAAAATAGAGATGGCTGGTTCCCTTTCTCCAAAGTAAACTGTATTTACTTCAACTGTATTTACATCCAAGTCATACTACATAGCTCTGTTTTACTTTAGTTACATTGTTCTTCCTTGCTCAATTCTTTCAGATATTAATCTGTTGCCAGGGACAGGGCTAGCAATTCACTAGTCATGACTCACTGGAAAGGATAGCCTTTTGTCTTGTAAATTGGGTCTCCTTGGAAACATCCCGTGGGCTTGATTTTGTATTAAACTGCTTTGCTGAAGAAGATTGCAGACAGTAAAAGGCACTAGAACACAAAATCACTAGCACCAGGAAATGTTTTCTCCAGCCCTATAGGATAATATAATATAGGACAATATAGGACAATATAGGTGGAAGAATAATTACACAAAACAGAAGAGAACCACTAGGAGGATTTATAAGGCAGGTGGATAGGTGATGGATGTATGAGAAAGGATCAGAGTGGTTTGAAAGGTTAAGGTGGATAGGCGCCAGGGTGAAGTTCTGTGATTCCAACAGGACAAGAGTTCAGCAAAACAAGGAAGCCCCCAAAAAAGAGGGAGTTGGAGCACTGAAACCTTCCTTCCAACTCCTAAGGTGAAGAGGAAGTCAGTTGTAAAACTGCCCTGGCCAATTAAAAGCATGCTCTATTCTTTCGTCACTGAAAATGGCCTTCCAGACACACACCCAAACACGGAAGTGGATTTACTGGTTTACATTTGGGTTTTTATTGTGCACTTCCAAGATGAAGCGGACTTTCCCAGGCACAAAGTAAGCCGCCAGAACGGAGGAAAAAAGGGAGAATAGTACAGGACAAGGACGACGTCATGCGAGTCCATAGCAACAAAAAGCGGAAAGAATGGTCTACGAGAGTGTCATGACCCCAAATGTGATGGAGCCCTTAGTCACAATCCTCAGTAGTCACCAGCCACACATACCCTTCTCCTAACATTTTAAATCAAACGCTTCTCAGTGCCATTTTAGCACCTGTGTGTGTATGTGTGTGTACTCTTTAACAGTTTTTGAAGCTGGGCAAAAAAAGAAAGTTTTTAAAAACAGTGGCTGCTAGACAAGGCAAGAGCTAGGCTTACATCTGAGTAAACATGGTTACAATCAGGGTTTAAGTTCCTTGGGTTCACCAGAGAATTCCAGATTTCTAGTCTAGTCAATTACACAAACAAATCTCAATCAAATACCTCCCCCCGCCCAATCTAGTTAGTTTCATAACCTGACTAGAAAACTTGCCTGCTTGATTTTCACTAAGACTGACCTAAAATGTCTTCCTTGACGTTTTTTTCCCTCCCCACCTCCGGGGGGTACCATTTGTATCATTCGATTTGATTGAAAATAAATTGCTTGCAAAAGGAAATTCACATTAAACTCATAGGTGGGGTTTAGAAACGCATGGGTTAGAAATACTCAGACTGGGTTTTGGTTGCTTGTGCTTAACGTACTTATGAGGTGACCAAGGAGCATGTGTGAGTGAGTGAGTGTCCTGTCTTTCATTGTGCAATCATCTCTCCAACAGCCTGCAGCCTCTTTGGCTCCCTGCACATCACTTAAAGCCCTGAGCACATCATAAGGCAATTCTTCCAATAGGGTTTTTCAGACCAGGAAGTGCAGGCAGCCAGGGAAGCTGCAGAGTAGAATCATAGAATAGTAGAGTTGGAAGGGGCCTATAAGGCCATCGAGTCCAACCCCCTGCTCAGTGCAGGGGAGTTGTGTAATAGGGAAAACATACACATGCAGTACCTTTGGCCATTAGATACAACCAAAAGTTGCACCTCCAAAAAATCAGAATACATTATAAAATGCCTTGGGAATGAGGCAGAAAAATGCAAACCTCCTTCATGGGGAAAAGAAACTTTCAGCAAACTGGGGAACAGATTTTGTCATAGCACTTGCTCCACCTCTTCCTTGGAAATGGGCTCAACACTGCCCCCCCACCTGCTACAGGGCTTTCAGGGAAGTAGCAGTATGATATGCATTTGCATTAGATACAAGATGCATCCTTTGGAAATTTAATGTTTGGAAGACTCTGGGGAAAGTGCTGAATGCTGAAGAATGACAATTAGAGCTGAACCAAAACATCTCTAGATTTTTTTCTAGAGATTTTTCTTCTCTTACCCCCTGGAGATAAAAGATCACTTTGCAGAAATTTCTCCAAATTTTCTTCACCATTTGGGGAGGGGGGTTTCCTTCACAATGCCCACATATGATGCTAGCTATGGAGTGTTCTGGAGGATGCAAAATGAGGGTCCAGGTTGCTGTTGTTGCCACTGTGGTACAACCCTAGCCAATGGTGAACTCTACGTGTTGGAGGATATACTCTCCTTCTTTCTTTCCTTAACAGGATTTCTGCCATAAAAAGGACAAAAGAAACAGTTGGAAAACATGGGAGATGTCCAAACTGGAACTGCCATAAAACTGTGTAAATGAGGCATGGCAATTGCACATTAAAAGCCTCATCTGGAAGCACCCCAAATATATAGCCTTCCCACTTCAAAGTGGGATTTACCAGAAGAACCAGAAGAAGGAAATTAAAATCAATGTGATCTTGCCGCCACACACATAGCATTCGTTTATTCCCACAAATGTTACTGCATATACAAATGGATTAAAAATAACTCTAGCAGAAACTAAAATAATAATAATAAAAAGCTTCTGGAAGTGTCAAATGAATTGAAACAGAATGAAGCATGAAGACTTTGTAAACATAAAAGCAATAATGGATTTCTCTCTAAAGCTGTCTAAGTTTGTTCAGGAACCCATTAAAAACTTAAGACACATAGCTGCCCTAGAAGAGTACAATTTAAAATGAACTCCAAGTTATTGGCTGCCACTGGTGGTGGTGGTGGTGGTGGTACAATGCATGGTGTAATGTTATTGGTACCTGCCATGCATTGTACTGACAGTGTAGAATGGCAGATTTAGGCCCCAGTCCAGGGTCAGTCCACAACAATTAGGTCTCCAGGGACAGAGGAGTGCTGGCTCTCCATCCAATGGAGCTGGAGGTGAGTAACATGGTCCAAAGCAGGCAAGTGACAAATACCAAAAGCAGCAACCAAAGCCAGAACCAGGTAATGTTATTTAAATCAGGGCTGGCAGGTCAACTTCCAAAAGCAGCACAAGAGAAGAGAACAGGGCCCTCAGCTGAGCAAGGCTTTAAGCACATCCACCTCGGCTTTGCTCCACTTCTTCAGCGCTGGGCTCGCATGACGTTGTTCCCCTCCTCACCCTGCTCTCTCACCCTGAAGTCGCAGGTTTTAGTTTCTGTTTTGATTTATCCCCCAACGGGCAAAGTCCATTTCAGGCAAGTTCCGGCAAGCTCAACAGGCTGGGCTGAGGTATCGGAGCAAAACCGACCACGGGTGATTCAAAACACTACATTTGCATAGGAAACGGAGGGAGAACCCGCAGAAGCAATCGGGGGGGGGGGGATGGTACCTGTCATAAAGGCTTTAAAAGCAAGGTCCAAGTTTGGTGTTTTATGTGTGGTGACCCCCATCTTTGAGCAGCACTGCAACCGAGCTAGCCAGATGAGGAAGACCAGCAGTACAAGCCATGGAAGTGTTTAACATTAACCCAGGCCCTGACACCAAAACAGACATCACTTGAAAGACATAGCTAGCAGCTATATATTATCTTCATTTTTACTCTAGAGTAGGTGCAGGGGGGCTGGATCAGGGCCCAATACACCTGCAATTTCTATTGCAAAATAGTGAATTCCATTTGTTTTATGGGTCATTATTTTGCAACAGAAATTGAAGGTGTGTCCACCCCCACACACAGCTCCATATTGGGCCCATAATGGGGGGGGGGAGGCTTAGAGTTCCCCTTGCCCCCTCAGATTTTCTTTTCAAGTAATGTCTGTTTTGGCTCTGGGCTTGTTGGTTAGGAGGCCCTCTAATCAGAGACACTGTCCCCCTAAACTCATATTCCCAGAGACAGCTTCCCCCCCTAATTAGATTCCCCTGAAGGACTGGCCTTATTTACCACAGAGGTGTCACAAAAACACTTTCTCACCAGCACAGGCATCACACAAGAGCGCTACTGGCAGAAACAAAGTGCTTGGCCCCAAGCTGGAGATCTGTTCCTTTAAGGTTATCTGCTCTCCAGGAAGAGGGCAGAAATTCTGGACCTTGCCTTAGTTGTTCAGAAGTACAACCATGAAGTAAAAAAAAAAAAAAAGGAAAAGAAGCAGAACCTCCATTTCCGTTGTTTTCTATGAGTGAGAGAAAGAAGTGTTTTGTCCCCGTCGATCCAGTAGTTACTGTGAAATAAGATGGTTGCCTGGGGTGAAAAGTGTATTTGGAAGATAGCATGGGGACCTGACTGAAATAAAAAAATTACTCCTAAATCTCTCTTTTTTCTCAAGTTGACCTTTTTCAGGTTTGTAATATAATTCAATTCCATTCCAAATATCAACATCGAAGACCACACAATCAACTTTTTTTTCTCCTTTTTGTTTTTTGCTGAATGTTGTTTGCGTGATTCACGTTCACCGGATGGTAAAAATATGCACCTATTAATCACTCATCATAAACTCCCCTGCCAAAATGCAATTGTGAAGTTCAAAAGATATTTTTTTTTTAAAAAAAAGCTTCTCATTTTGGAATGCTCTTTCTCTGTTTTCTTTCCAGGTTTCGTTTGTCACAAGAAAAAACACCACCTAGGACAAAGCCAACAAAAACCTGGCACTCTTGTAAAATAGTGATACAAAGCCTAGCAGATATATGCATACGCACGCCCACACAGACACAGAAACGCACACACTTGGATCATCTCCATAGTAAACTAAAAGATTACAACTTGCAAGTTCGTAACTCAAACCTTGAGGCTTCATGGCAGGAACATCCTACCAATTCGGAACAGTTCTTTCAAACCACTGGGGATTGCTTCCTAACATGCTGCTTATGGAGTGGTCAGGGAGGGAAAACTGCTTATGGAGTGGTCAGCACCAGGTCAAAACTTTTCTTTTCTCCCAGGCATTTTAACAACTCAAGTTGAGGTTTGGATTGACATTGTGGCCAGGCTTAATAGTTAAAATGTTTTAAAGTGTTTTAATGACAGCTGTTTTATGTTTACGGTTTTAAATTTTGTATATTGTCTTTTTAATGCTCAGTCTTTTTAATTTTTGTAAACCGCCCAGAGAGCTTTGGCTATGGGGCGGTATATAAGTGTAATGAATAATAATAATAATAATAATAATAATAATAATAACAACAACCCACTGGGAAGCTTCTTTCGTGCATGTCTGTATGGCTGCTAGCAGAAGGGACAAGAGCAGAGCTTTTTCCAGAAAGGGGAAGGGGTATTGATGGAGCAATAAAAAGGACAAATTAGTTATGTATGTAAATATGCCTATATGAATGAATAAATGAATGAATGGTGAGCTACAGGCCTGTGAGGTATCAGGCCTCAGAGTCCCTGGGCCTGCAATATGCTCACCGTAATTGGCAAGTAATATGAAGCCTCTGGATTGGTCAGCCCTGTTATACTTCCTAGGAGCCTGGCGTCTTGTCCCTGCCTGGACTACCAAACAGTACTTTTCACTCCTGTCAGTTTTAACTCAAACCCTCCACTCCAGGGCTGGGCGGGGGGGGGGGGGGGGCAGGGGGGCCAGTTGGCCCGGGGCCCACGATTTTGAGGGGGCACTCTGATGAGGGGGCACTCTGTAGTGTAAGTGGCCCATCAAGAAGCGAGGAGCCCGCCTTGCGGAAACAGCACAGAAGCTGTCCATCGTGAATACCACGGTCAGACTACAAGCTCCAGAGGGCTATGCTACATGCGGGGCGGGGATATATGTGCCTTGAGGGTTGTAGAACAGGTTTAATATGAAGGTGTTATGTAGAATGGACATGTTGGTGGGCATGCCCCCTTGTTGTCCTTTTTTGAAATGGGGGGGCACACATTTCCCATCTGACCTGGGCACATTCCCAGCTCTGCACAGCCCTACTCCACTCAAGCTCCAGCAAAGTTCGAGTGAATTCCCTGCATCAGCAAACATCTAACTATATACCAGAGCCTACGTTTGGATGCGACTGCCCACAGCCCTAACCTGGCTCTGACAATATGGTTCTGCATCTCTTCAGGGAACACTTTGGCCTTGGACGTGCAGTGCAGAGATGTACTTTACCCTTTCTTCACATTGCTTGTTGTGAATTAATAACGACAGTGTGCGGCTTCCATCATCTGGTCCTCTTTCCATCAAACAGACAGTGCTGACAATGCATACAGTAGTTGATCACTTATCTCCGCACCCATGAAAATGGTGCCAAAACTAACCACATGTCCAGCCCTCCTTGTTTGATATCATTATTCTTCTAAGCCTTTCAGGATTCATTTGGCACTCACAAGGGGAAATAAAAAACACATACCCTTTTGAAATGGTCTCCGACTTCCTGAAAATCACCACACAGAGATTAAAACAAATCTCTCCAGCTTTCAAAATGATAAAGAGTTTTATGCTTCCCTTGATGGACAGCAAGAACTTTTGTGCCTTCCTTTTTTAGCTGATGCTGTCTCTCACACTGACATGCTGTGGAACACAAAATCCACGTTTCTTAATGTAAGGGCAACTGAGAGGTTGCTTTCAAAGTTATTGAATCTGTTCTAAGCTTCTCAGATCATCAGTCTTGATTCCCCTTGGGACATATGCTTATTTTGCACTGATAATCTACATAGTTTATATCTGTGGTCTTTTTAAAAAGTGGGAGGGGGAGGTCTGTCAGCTCTACAAAGAAATATATCTTTTCTTCAAGCAGGCCAATTCAATATCAATTCAGAGATTCATTATTCACTATAAATGTACTAGGATGAACAGATCAAAACAATCTGTGCATTTTTGTACTTTGTAGTTATTTATGGTCCTTCTGCTTTTTCTAAGCAATTCCCGATTTTTCAAACGTTCCTAAACTTGAACACTAATGATTGCAATCAGACTTAGTCATACTTAGAGTAGATCAAGTGAAACCAGAACATTTAAAAGGAAGTACTTTTTCCTGCAGCTCATAGTTAAACTATGGAATATTTTAATAAGATCTAGTAATGGCCACTAAGTTTGGTTAGTTAGTTAGTTAGTGATATTTATGAATTGCTCACATTAAAGAAATTTCTAAGTGATATACAAAAACAAAACAACAAGTCTTCATACAGAGTACAAGACTCTTGGACAGGTGTAACAAGGAAACAGGCAAATTCATACAAGATAAAGCTATCAATGGCTGCTAATCATGATAGCTATTTATTACCCCCAATATTGAAGGCAGTATGCTGGGGTACACAAGCAGGAGGATGCTATTGCACTTGTGTGGTACCTGTGGGCTTCCCACAGACACATGTTTGGTCACTGTGGAAACAGAATTCTGGACTTGATAAGCCTTTGAAATGATCCAGCATGGCTCTTCTTATGTTCTTAATGGGATTTATGTTTAATGCTCTTTCAAGGCGCTTAAAAATTTTTACCGCTACAAGAACGGAGCTCAAATCGGGCGTAGAGGCGCGTTATCTCTCCGATTATGCGCATTATCGAATGCGAGTTAAACAGCGAGTTTTATTTTGCTCCGGCCGTTAAAGCGCATTTTGCCTATGTGAACAAGCGCTTATGCGCATTAACTACTTGTAAAGCGCATTTTGGTCATCCTTTAATGCGCTTCGCCGCCTCTCGCTGCCTCTCGTGCAGAGGTATTAGGTGTAAATGCGCTTCAGCGATTATGCGCATAATCGCCTAACCGGGCGCAAAAGCGAATCCTTGTAGAGGGGACCTAACATAAGTCCCACTAAGTTCAGTGCAACTTCTCTAAGTATGGCCATGGGGCTGTCTACATGTGGGGAAAGCCCCGGGGTGGCTCTGCAGTGGTGCTGGATCACTTATACAACACAGCAGCTCCGAAGTTAACAAAAGTTGGGGACTTACCCCGACTGTTTTCTCTGGAGCAAGGCAAGGATGGCGCATCTGCCATCTATTGCTGCTCCAGACTCATGACAGAGGTGTAGCTGGGCAGATGATGACCCCTGATTAGTCACCATCTGCTTGGGCAGGGGGAAGGGGGTGGGCTAGCAATCCGAATGGTTGCCAGAATGCCCCACACTGCTTCCAGCATGGGGAGAAGACTCTACAGGGATCAGGGTAGTCACATCTCTCTGCCCCCACCATATCCCTCAAGTACACCCAGCAAGCTACATGGGGTCAGGATCACTGGAGCGGGGAGGAGTCCTCACCTGCCGTATCTTTGGAGGTGGGACATGGTGAGTGGGGGGGGGGGGGAGGGACGATGACAGCAAAGAGGTCCCTATCCTGAGCAGCAAGGAAGGGAAGAGAAGCCAGGGAGAGATGGTGGCAGCATCTCCAATAACTGATGTAAACCCCGTGCTCGCTCCTTGGCATAGGGATTACTTGGAGCAATCCCATAGGAGTGAAACTGCAGGGTTTTGGGGGTTCGCAGCACAAATGTGTCATATTCAAGACAGCCCCCATGTCTCAATCCAACCCTTTGTGTTTATAGAAGCAATTGGTCAATCAATATGCACCCCACTGTGTTATACCACTAGCATAACATGCCCACAATTCAGGAAAAACATAAACACACACCCAGAACATCAACACTAAGAGAGGGTGAGCTGGTATTTTAGAAGAGGTTTATCTTACTTATTTTGGGCATAAAATAAGGGCCACAGCTATCAGCGAAAGACACTACTAGACCCTGCCCATAGTCAGAGATGAAAGAGAAAAAATGACCAGAAGGCTACATGGTGATGGAAGGCGACCAGTCTACTGTGTTGCAAAGAGCCAGTGCTGCATCATTGTGGCCATGCTGTTCACCTATTCATTGCTCACCATCACTACCCTAGGCCCCCTCTACAAGAATTCGGTTTGGCGCCTGGCTGTCTGATTATGCGTATCTTCTCACAATCGCCTTTACGCCTAAATCCTGTAAACGACATGCGGTGAAGTGCGAAACATGCTTTAAAGTGGCTGAAATGCGGAAAATCGTTTGTTTACATGGTCAAAATGTGCTTTAACGGCTGCAGAGAATTAAAACTCGCTATTTAACATGCATTTGATAATGTGCACAATCGGGCAGATAAAGCGCCTCAACCCCCGATTTGCGCACCGTTCTTGTAGAGGTCATTTTTTAATTGTCTCCCAGTAAATAATCAAGGCTTCTTTGCCCCTCAATCACATGGGTGAGAGCTGGCAGTGCCTCTCTTCAGATAGCCTGATTTTGCAGTTTCTCTGTAGATTCTAAGCAACAGCAGCCTGCATATGAGAGCCTAGCCTGCTAGATGTCTCTGGTGTGACCCTTGCCAGGCTCAAAGAACCACTGGACCAAACAAACCCTAGTTGTTTATAAAGAAGCTGCCTGTGGATCAGTATGATTTTGCTGGGCACAGAGGCTATCTGCATGAGATCATGGCTGATTAAAACCCTTTTGACATAACAAAGAACCTCCATATGTGAGACCCTGACAAATATGGAGGTTAGGAATAGGAACGTATGAGAAATTCATTTCTGTTTGTTCCCCCCCCCTCCCCATTTTGCACCTCCTGGACTCAAACACAACCTATGGTTGAAGTCTATACATTTCTGTGCTTGCAATGTGTTTGTCAACATACATTTGGAAAAATACACATGGGGGGGGAGGGAAACAAGCAAAAATCACATCTGATGAGGAAACAAGACAGAACAAGCTTCAAGGTAGAATTTGAAGAACTCTGATAAGCTAGGGTTTGCAGGTTCATACATCTCTGATGAGGAATGCATCAGAGATGCATTGCCAGTGGGCAATGAAGCCGTAACATACCTGAGAGAAATGCTGAGATGGCCTTTCATGGTGATACAAGTAGCTCATTTTTGGTCCTATTTTGTTTTATTGTTATTTCGTTCTTCTTGGTTCTTGCATTGTTCACTGTTCAAATCGAGCTTCTGGCCTTTCTTCATCTTTTAGATCTCTACCCACTGAGGTGCAATTTCAGGCCCAGATCCATACTGGTGTGTGTTGTCAGGTCTGACATGCCAAGCTAAGTCCTGGCATAGTGAAGGGTTGGGTGCAGGTGTTGCATTAAAGGAATAGTTCAGGGCAGATGTATGTGGGTCCTCCTGTCTGGGTCTAATATTTCCAGATTATGTGGGGAAAGATGGAACCAGTCTCAAAATAAGCAACAAATAGTCTCTCTTCCTTGATTCTGCCCCCTCCTGAGAATGACGCCATTCACTGGATATCTGAGAAAGAAGCTAAAACCATGAAACTTGAGTTCACAAAGCATCTACAATGGTGGGCAGGAGTTGGATCATGACCTTTATCCCTTGCTGGAATATTTCCAGCAGCTGATGCTACATAGCATAATAAATATTGGTCAATAAAACTAGTAAACAGTAAGATATTTGCTTTGCCTGGGCAACTACTCCAATAATAATAATAATAATAACAATAATAATAATAATAATTTTATTTCTTACCTGCCTCTCCGTTTGGATCGAGGCAGGGAACAACAGTAAATATAAAATATGATAAAATACATAAAACTGATTAAAAACATGGTACATGTTATTAAATAGCAATAAAACTTCCTAAAAGCATCCTAAAATTCTCTGCATAATTCAAATATCTGCTGAATAATTTAATGTATTTTTATTTTTAAATCCACCATTTGTATCCTAGACTTTGACTCACAAGCTTTCTAAAAGATCTGTGCAGCTCAATTTCCTTTGAATCAGAGAAGGAAGAACAAAGCAAAAGAAGGCAAAGAAATATAGGTTCATAAAAAAATATGCATCTGACACTGCAACCATAATATGTGCTATTTATACACCTATAATAACCAGGTTTTGTACAAATCAGAAATGCTATAACACTTGTGGTGAGCATTGCAGCCGTCTTGGACACTCCATAAGACAGCTCAGAGTGGCTATTTTGAAAAATATCAAATCCAGGGGGGCATGAAGTAGCAGCAAAACAAGGATTCATGATACACACATACACACACAGATTGTGAAACCAGGACTTACAATAGGAACTGTACATTCATCTCCCTTTATAAAGACTGAGAGGATCATTTATCATTATATTCCCCATTCTATTTGTAGTATATGTTACCATCCCTTTAAAATGGGGATTGTTGAGAGTAAACATTTCATTAATGTCCTTGTAAATGCTTGCTGCCGGTTCGGAAGATATATGTTGTAACCTACAAAAGCTTGTGCTGTATTGAAAATTGTTGGTCTGAAAAGGTGCTATTATTTAATGCATACTGAAGGCATTCATATATCACACAATCAAACTAAAATAGTTGACTTAAACTCAAGCACTGCAGTTTAATGAAGTTGCAAGCAGACAATTATCACCTAGTTGCATGCATATAAATTACCTTTGATTCTAATTTGGATTTGCGCATGTATGTAGGAATTGCAGCCAAAGCAATAGGAAGTTATAGATGGATCTCAAAAAAGAAAATCAGTCATCATAACAATAGGTATTGCAGAGGGCTAGGTCTGTAATATATATTATACTTACCTATTAAAATGAAAACAAGGAAACCTCATATAGAAATGTATTGAAAAAATCAGTCAAAAGGGCATTAGGTATGGATTCCTATTGCAAAAACTCACCTCGGAAATATCTAAAAGCAAGGGCTTTACTTATTACTCTATTTCTATGTCTGCCTCTACACGAGAGGTTTAAAGCTCTTTCAAGTCTCATTAAAATTTTTACCTCTACATGAGCGGAGTGCAAATTGGGAGTTGAGGTGCGTTATCTATTCGATTATGCGCATTATTGAATGTGCGTTAAATAGCGAGTTTTATTTTGCTCCGGCCGTTAAAGTGCATTTTGACTATGTGAACAAGCGATTTTCTGCATTAACTACTTCTAAAGCGGATTTCAAACAACTGGTAAGGCCACCAGTTGTGCGCTCAATTACCTCCTGCGTACAGTCATTTACCATAAAGCGCTTCCGAGAAGATGCGCATAATCGGAGAACCAGGTGTCAAACCGAATTCTTGTAGAGGGGGTCTATGTTTGCAGTAGATCTTTTAATTTCTAAGGTCACAGTCCTATGCATATTTACACAGAATCCAGTCTTTCAACTCCCAGCATTCCCCAGGTGTCATGGCTGGCTGGAGCATGCTGGAAGTTGTAGGACTTCGTCTGTCTAAACATGCATAGGATTTCACCCTAAAATCACAATTCCATCCTTGTTTTAAGGGTGCCTCCAGAGGGACAGTTCCTTGGAGAAAAAAGGCGGAATATAAATGCAATAAATGCAATAAATAAATAGAACTACTAGCCGTAGTATATTGTGCAGCTTTTCTACCTTTGCCTCTTTAAAGGATATTTTTGGGAAAGAAAAAAAGATGGAGAATTGGTGGGAAAAGAGGAGAGGTATTGACATCATTCGTCCCTGCCCCCTACCTCCGGTGTAAAATTTTATAATTGAACGGTGAAAACCTTCTTTGGAAGCACTCCAAAAGTTTGCCTGTAGACATGCTGCCAGATAATTTTGCATAAGATTTGTCGCAACATTAAAATAAATAAATAAATCTATATTTACAAATATAAACAATTTTAACAAAAATTACAAAGTGCATCAGGCCAGATCTGCACCAAGCAGGATCTAACACTATGAAAAAGGATTGAAAGCGGTATATGGAATGTGTCATGGGCCCCAACAGTTATCAGTGCACCTCAAGACCGTTATAAAGCAGTCATGGATCCTGCCTAAATCTTTCTGACTGGAATTCTCCAGGGATTCTACTGAACAACACCGACATTCAAAATCAAAGTGTGTACTATGGGCTGTGGGGGAGAAAATTTAAAGTTTGGTTTGCGTGGCAAAGAAATCATCATCATCACAACGAAAGGAAAAACAAAAACAAAACATTTGTATGACACTTTCAAATACACAGAGCACTTTGCATACATTATCTAGTTGCAATTGTTACAGCAACCTTGTAGGTTGAGTTAGTATCAACCCCCCACCCCCGGCTCATATTGCAGTTGGGGAGATTGAGATTGAGAGAGGAAGGGGCTTGACTAAGGTGACCTAGCCCTCACCTTCACGGCGTCGGGGCAGCAGTGCGGCGGCGGCAGGTGGCACACCCCGCTTTGGCGCTCCTTCTGCCCATCTACAGCGGAAGGAGCGCCACGGCAGGCTTTCTTGCCACCGCCGCCACCGCCTTGCTCCCCCAACAGAGCATGAGCGGCAGTTTTAGGGGCGTCTGGGAGCATCCACCCCTCTCTTCCAAGGTAAGGTGTTTTTCTTTTACTTTTTAAATGGGGGGAAGACAAGAAAAGAGAAACAGCCACTCCTCCTTCTTCTATGCAAAGCCACAGGCAGCGTACAGAAGCAGGCAGCGGCTCACTGGGGGTGGCTGGGAGGAGAGGAGGAGGAGCAAAGCGATAGAGATCTGTGGGTGGAGAGGGGAAAGGGGAGCAGTTGGAGAGAAAGAGAGTTGTGGAGGGAGAGATTTCCATCTCTCTTTCGCTGGGGTTGGAAGAGAGAGGGGTGCCACAGTCTATGGCGCCTCCCAGAAGCTCTGGAGGAAGAGCGACAGATGGTAAATACCATCGTCTCCTCGCTCCAAGCTAAAAAAGTTGGGGTAAATACCTGACTTTTTAAGAGTGGCGCTTCGGGGCTTTGCCCCTAGATGGCTTCGGAGTGTCAGCTGCGTCATGGAGATCACCTGCCGGCACTCTGAAGCCACTGTGGGGGGGAAGCACCCGTCTAGAAGTACCCCTAGTGAGCTCATAGCAGAAGCAAGATTCAAGTGGAACTTTCTGATTTCTGCCTCAGACTGCAATTCTATACCTGAGAATAAATCCATTGACTAAATGGGGCTTATTTCTGAGTAGGCATGTATACGATTGTACTTTCGGTCCCAGCCATTTTGCTGCAGCTGTTCTCTTACATAAGAAACCACCTTTTATAGTTTAGGACATCTGCACACGCAAACCTATATTTGGAGAACAAATTAAATTTTGATATTCTGGTCAGGTGGGACAAATCGCAAGCTTGCTGTACTTCAAGACAGATTCGTCTCTTTGTACTTTGGCGCAAATAGTACAGAGTACCTTGTGCTTGCCAGTGCCAGAAGGATTTTCTAGGTATTTATCCCACATGCCTCTGGCTATGGAATAGCTTGGGAGTAAGCCCCACTGGATTCAGTAGGACTTACTTCTAACTAAACACACAACAAAGTCCCCAGGTCAGTTGGCTTTCCTTTTCCCTATAGAAGTAGAGAGAGGAGAAGGAGAGATATTTGAGCTCATCAAGGTCCTCCGTTTTCCATCTGAATGCTCAGTTTGCCTCGTTCTCATTTCTGAACATGAGCATCTTTTTGTAAACCTGTGGGCAGGGAATGCCTTAAGGAATATCTTTGTACACTGCCTTGGGAGGCTTTTAGGCTAAAGGGTGGGATCAAAATGCTATAACAAATAATAAATAAATAAAAGTGCATTTTCTAACAGGAGAAATTGCAGTTTTAAAGTACACAGCCAAATGTGCATTTCCCCCTCCCCTGCCTCACGGATTAAAACATGAAATGCACATTTTAAACTGCATATTTTTCAAAAGGGGTGCTTTTTGCAAACAAATCAAAACAAAACAGCTCACAAGCTTGAGAATGTGTGAGTTTTTTTTTTTCCCAAAAACAAAAAGTAATTGCAGACATGGCTGGGGCTGCGAGCAGAGCATGTTTGACTGTTATTTGAACTGAAACAAAAATTTTGTACATCCCTATTAATGGGAGTGAACCACAGCAATTAATACTATAGAGAAAAAATTTAAGATATTCACTTGGGGTACGCTACTGGAGTTGCAGCTAAACCTTATCCTTTCTCCTGGTGACCTTGGTGATCCTGAACACTAAGAAGTAAGCCTGTTCCTAGCTCCATCCTGACTTCTGTTTCTTGGTCATGCGATGGAAATTGGGAATGATGTGACAGATGAGAGAGAGAGAGAGAGGAGAGAGAGAGAATTTGCCTCACATTGAACAGTATTAGATTACCAAAATTTGTAAAAGTTTTGTCTATGATAGCTAATCTCTCCTGACAACAGCGAGGTGTGGAGGGTGGCAACAAGAGAGAGGGCCTTCTCAATGGTGGCCCCACGACTACAGAATGAGCTCTACCTCAGGGCTGCCTGTTGCCAACATTATCATATTTTCAGTGGGCTAAAAGTTCCCCCTACTACCAGGAATTTAATGGCATATGATGGGGCATTTATGCCAGTCATCTCAACAGGTCTAACATTTTATTGAAA
This sequence comes from Anniella stebbinsi, assembly GCA_029215795.1. NCBI lineage: Eukaryota > Metazoa > Chordata > Lepidosauria > Squamata > Anniellidae > Anniella > Anniella stebbinsi. The sequence continues at coordinate 172,177,278 of JARDYH010000001.1, forward strand.
CTGTTTTTAGCTCTCTAAATTGTTTTAAATTTTGTTTATGTAAACATCTATGCTGTATTCTATGCTGTATTTTTATGTTGTATTTTATTATTTTATTAATTGTCCCAAACCACCCAAGCAACTATTGGGAGGTATAGATATGGAATGAAATGAACAATTAGCAAGGCATTTCACATGACATTTCATTCCATATATGGTCATGTTGCTTAGCTTTGTCTTCTGTAAAAGTCATATTAAGGCCATTGAAATCACTGTGGCTCTATTTGCAATGCATCTCAGGTCAAATACTTTGGATTCACTGGATTGTGGACTAGGGCAGGATCTACACCACTGCTTCAAAATGGTTTGTAACAATAGCGACAACTATTGGGGTCCAGGACACACTCCACATATAGTTTTCAAACAGTTTTCAAAGTGTCATATCCTGCTTGGTGTAGATATGCATTTGATTTGTCCAGCAGTCTGCATCTCTGTGTATGACAAGCCACAATACATACAACTATGATCCACTTCTCTCTTTTTTGTTTGCTGATGAGGATATTAAGATCCCCAGTAGCAATATTACTTTGGGATATCTAAGCATAGCTTTCTGTTCTCTCCTTGTATTGGTGTTGCCCTCTTGACTTTTGTAAGTGCCTTTGAAACCAGCTCCCCCTTATCCAAGATGAAAATCCTGGTCACTACACCATACTGGCTCTGGACCTAAAGCGAAGCCAGCCCAATCCTCCCCCTCCATGCTATCAAAAAGAAGCTGACATAAGACACAGTATGCCCTGCAGAAACAAACGGAGGAACCTTCACTATTTACATCCTGATTTGTTGTTCATTTTGCACCTGCACTTGGGTTTATTAGATTAAAGCAGCCTGGTGTGCTTGAATACATACATTCTGCACTCAAATTTCCATCCTCTTAGTTCAAAACTATGCCATCCACAGAGATAATCTAGAAAAGCAGCCATTTGGAAGGACATACATATTTCACAAGGCATCCTATCATCAACAAACACTTCTTCAGAGAAATAAGGAAAGAAAGGCACACAGGAGTGGAATATTTTACAAACATTAATATAATGAAGAATTAAGGAGGGTTTTCTAAGGGTTACATCCTCATTCATCATATGTTTAAAACATCTCAGTATAGTTTGGACTGCCAACCACTTGCTTTTATAAGGCTTGCCTTTTGCATTTATTTACAGTAAGGTTTGTTGTCACCTCTACAGTTTTACCTCTTGTTACAGACTCTAAGGCTCAATTCGGACGACACAATAAGCAACTGGGGGGGGGGGGAAACAATCGTCAGTTGTTTTGACTATTGTGTCATCCGAATGCTGCCATAGTCAACTCAGCGCTGATCCTCATCCACACCACAGTTGATTATTTATTACCATGTTGTGTGGGGAGTGCCCCCTATGGTTAGCGTGAGGGTTAGGGTTAGTCAACCCACCATTGACTATCATGTCGTCCGAATTGAGCCTAAGTAGACTATCCCAGTAATTGCATTTTCACTGTTAATGACAGCAAACGAGGAATGCAGTGTAACTAATGTCTATGTTTTTCTATTCCCAAACCTAAATAATATATATATATATATATATATATATATACGCTAAGGTGATGTGTGGGAATGCAGGGCAATGTGTGGCATGGAGATTCTGAGCTATGACACGCTGGAGGTTCCTAGCTATGAGAAGAACTTTGTATGCTGGAGATTCTGAGCTATGAGAAGAACTTTGTGTTGCTAACCAACAGGATACATAAACACAGCTGGGATCAGGGGGGTGGTTGGGAGGGAGCAGAGGGAGGGGCTGGGAGGGGCAGAGTCCAATGGACTCCTGGGCCTACCAAAATACATCCATACCAACATCCAGAAAACAGTCATACTTAAAACATGTTCAATAGTCAGGAAATTCCTGAATCTGTAAATGACAGAATGTTTTGGCAAAGCCCATCATGTCCGTCTAGAAAAACCACCACAAGCTTCACTTTGAGAGATTCCTAGCCAAAGTGCTCTCTGCTGGTTCTAGCATTCGGCCTTATCCTCCCTTGGTGGTCTCTAAAAGGTTTACACAAGGTGGTGAACAGTAACAGGCTGGATCAGTGCTGCATGGCTGCATCTAGTCCAGTTATCATTTGCATTTCCAGAATTCCCCAGAGTGATGCTACATCAGCAGCATTGTGGGAAATTAGACCTGGTTGCTCCACTTTGCCTGGTCAGAACATTCAAAACTGTATCAAGGCATGTGTCAGAGGTACACCCAGCCAGAATTATAGGGCACAAGCAAGAGTCTGAGGATGACAGGAACTGATACACACCCTACCCTTATTTATTTATTTCCCACCTTTCCATTTAAAAAAGCACAAAGCAGCTAACAAAAAGTTAAACACAATAAAACAAAATTACTAATAACTGTCAAACACAAACACACACACACACATAAATACAAAGCAGCGATTAAAACAATTGACATCTACCAAGATCCGTTGGGAGAGGCGGGTGATAAATAAATAAATATATTATTATTATTATTATTATTATTATTTAAACAATTCCATGGACACAATTAAAACAGATAAGTGCAGGAACCTAAAAAAAACAAGCAAGTACTCACCGACATAAATGGCCTCAAAGCTCTCCTGTACAGAATGGTTTCAGTCATCTAGCATAAGGGATTCAGTAGTGAGAGAGCAAGGTAAGCATCTTTTGGGAGAGAGTTCCAGAGCCTGGGAACGGCTACCGAAAAGGCCATCTCCCTGAACTCCAACTAAGCATACCTCTAGAGATGTTGGGGCACACAAGAGGACCCCTGTGGAAGAAGAAGGGCAGGGCTGATATAGGAGTAGGTGGTCCTTCAAGCATCCCGGTTCTAAACAATGGATGGCTTTAGAAGTCATCACCAGCACTTTGAATTAGACTCCGAAACAAATTGAAAAAATGAATTGAAAGCTGGTGCAGTTGTCCCAATAAAGGAATCTCACACTCCCTGCATGCAGCCTTCATAAGCAGCCTTCCCACCACATTTTGAACTAACTGTAGTTTCTGGGTCCACCACTTCATAGGTAGACCTAGATAAAACACATTTCAGTAATATTCACTCAGCTGTCACCACCACCAACTATTCCAGCAGGCTGTACTGAGGGAGATTAGAGTGGAAGCAAGGCCTTTCCTGTCCTGCTGAAAGACTTGGGTTCCCCCCCCCCTCTTCCCTCCCCATTCCTTTTTCCTTGTGTGTTGTGTCTGTTTAGATTATAAGCCTGCAGGCAGGGGCTGTCTTGTTTTACTAACTATATGTTAGCTACTCTGGGAGCCTTTTTGTTGAGAAGCAGGCTACAATTACATGCAATGAATAATAATAAAAATATAATTATCCACTCATTATCTTGGGAAGATTGCACCCATCCCTAACGTGAACACATGATAAGGCTTATCACTTGAAACAGACAGTACTGATATGACCTCAGTTTCCCACATCCAGTTTATGAAATCAGAGAAACAATTGTCACTTCTTCTTCTTGTTGAAACACTGTATATTTTTCACCTTAATCTCTTTTATCCTCCTAGCTCCCTCTCATCCTTTCCCCTTGTCTATCCATTGAAAATTCCTTGTGGCAAAAAACATCATGGTGCTGACCTAATAATGCTGATGGTACTCTTAATCTTAAAATAAATATTAAGAATGAAATAACTCCTTGGCAATCATAACAAAATTCAATCCACATTTTGAAGGATTGCCAGAAGGTGGCAAGTTGCTGTCTCAGTATGTGTTACTTATTCATGTACCTATCGGGCAGAAATCCAGTTCCTTTAAAGGAGCCATGGATCTGCTCCCCTGCTATCACTAATATGTGATGCAGATGTTCCACGCACAGCCTGGATTCACGTAAGCTTGGCTCTCATGATCTCCTCCCCCATCCCCTGTTGAATTGATTCTTCTTATAAATAGGCTGGCACATTATTATTAAGCCCTAGTTCATATGCTTATTAGGCGATGATCCGATTCACATAGTGGGAAGCAGGCACATCTCTCTACCACCTAATGCAGGGGTAGGTAACCTCATACCCTCCAGATGTTTTGAACTGCAACTCCCATAAGCCCCAGCCAGCACTGCCAATAGTCAAGGATTATGGGAGTTGAGGTTGCCTATCTCTAATCAATTGCAATGTCACAGCTCCACAGATGTTCAAATTCTCCCTTAAAATTCAGTTTGCATCATTCACATTTTCTATTTTCCCAATTAGGAAAAAATGTGCATTATTGATTGGGGAAAACGTGCATCTTAAAAGTGTGCATTTTTCTCAATAAAACAACAAAAAGTGCATTTTAAAAAAGTGCAAAAGGTGATCATTTCCCCCCTTAGGTTAAAGCTTGCAAATGAAGGCTTTGGAGGGGAATGTGCATTTGTGCATGTTCACAAGTACACATTTTTGGAAATGCACACTTCCTCAAGTGCGCAGTTTGAAACAGAAATGCAAGTTCAGGTATTTGCAAAAGTTTCCCGAGAATGGTACTCCTGCTCAGGTTTGTGATTAGGAATGGGACATTTGTGAACAGGAACAAAATTCTCATGCCTCACTATGCACAATCTTTCAGCCCATTTTTGATGGGGAAGAACCACATAGATCATGACTCCACATGGCCATCACCACAATCCACACTGCATCATGTGAAAGTGGGAGGGATCCTATGCCTCCTCTAAAGGAATTGGATCTCACCACCTGGTAAGAATATGAGCTGGACCTCAGTGATGTTTTAGCACATTCACAAAACAAATCATCTTACCATGAAAGTTAATGCATGGGAAAATTACCCCAAACCCCAAATGAGTCCTGGGTCAGCCTTCATTAATGGTCTCCACCATATATCAATTGTGGATCAAATTCTTAAAGGCAAGAAAGGGTGTTCTAGCACAGGGATGACCAAAGCAAAAGCACTTTCTAGTGTTACCTCTACCTCTTACAACTTAACAACCTGTTTTTCTCCCTCCTTTTACTTATGGATGAAACTGTGGAAAAAACTTTTTAATACTTCTTGACTAAAAACAACAACTGCTAAGGACACCAAAGACCAGATAATTTTCTTCCAGGGTCCTAATCTGGTCCATAGACCGCCGGGAGAAATCCATGGACTAGCACCATTACAGGAGTGCTATGGGTCTCACCGTGGAGGCCTTCGGTTGGCCGAACTCAATCTGCATCCCCAAAGTAAAAATTAATTTGCACTTTTCATATATGCGCCATCAGCACAAGAAAAGGAAAAAAACAAACAAATCAATTGCCTCTCCAGCTCAGGAGCTATACTACACATTAATATAAGAGTAGTGGTTTTCAATGCTTACCTAAATGCATTACCAGAAATTACAGAGCCAAGGTATTGATCTGTGTGAGTCATCTTCTCACAAAGGTTTTCAGAATTATAACCTTCTGGACAAAGCATGGCTGGATTAATCATTATGTTAAGTATGCCATAGAATAGAGTCCCAGCTACCCTGGGACCCCACTGTGTTGCTACTACTGGCTGGTGTGTGCATGCATCCTCATCATTGTGATGGACTAGCATTAAATACCCCACAACTCGGAGCACAATGCCTGATAAAATGGCAGAGCCGCAGACTCCCATTTCAATTTGCCAGAACACTTATAATACCAAATTCTAATTTTAGCTCTTCAAGCAAGTTAAATCAAGGAGTTATGCTCCTGGTGCTAATTATGCACCTGGAATTAAATTGCGCACCTGGGGTTAAATTCAGGTCAATCCACTTGCCCATCTGCAGAGCAAATGAAAAGAATTAATTTGTTTTATTTATTTATTGCATTTTTATACCACCCAATAGCCGAAGCTCCCTCAGCGGTTTACAAAAACTAAAACCGTAACAACTATTCAAAATATAAAACAGTATAAAAACGTAGCATAAAAAATCAATACAAGAGCACAAGCAGGATAAAGCCGAGCAGCAATACAAAAAATTAATACAATTGAAAATACAAATTTAAAACAGCAAAGTTAAAAATTAGACTGATGAACTGTTAAAATTCTGAGGAAAATAAAAAGGTCTTCACCTGGCGTCTAAAAGAGTATAATGTAGGAGCCAGGCAGACCTCTCTAGGGAGCCCATTCCACAGCCGGGGTGCCACAGCAGAGAAGGCCCTCCTCTTGGTAGCCACCTGCCTCACTTCCTTTGGCAGGGGCTCACAGAGAAGGGCCCCTGAGGATGATCTTAGGGTCTGGGCAGGTACATATGGGAGGAGGCATGGACCACATTGCTTTTTGGAAAAGTGAAGGGCTGAACAAGGCCAGATGACAATTGTGCTACTGCTTCAAGGTGCTCCTGTTCTCTTCAACTGGTTTTGCTCACTCACCTGCGTTTCCCATCAGTGAAGTCAGTTTAGTGGGGAGTCATCACCTCATGCTGCTGAGAGTGCCTTGAGGTGGCCATTCCACTGTGTGGTAAAGGGAAGATCACCATTGGACCCTGTGCATTGCCCAGTATTATGTGAGTGGTGGAACTGGGGGAATCATGGGCTATGTTGGCAGAGAGAGGGAGGTTGGCACAGTTCCACTGACATACTTCCATGAGACAGACCCTCAGGCCAAAAAAGATATCCCATCCCTCCAGTAGACTTTCCAGCATGGAGATGAACATCAGACCAAATGTCTATCTAGTACAGCATTTTGTTCCCACAATGACCAGATGGATGCCTATCAGAAGCTCACAAGCCGGTCATGAGCACAATAGCAGCAAGATATTTCCGGGGTGGGGTGCAGGAACTCCAGAACTGGACACAGTATTCCAACAAGGAATTTGCCTTTTTCAGAGCAATCACGTGCCAGATCGATATCAGCAAGCTCTCAACCACAACCCTATGATCTCTTTCCTGGTCAGTCTTAGTCATATGCATATATGAAAAGTTATGGGGGGGGGGGGGAGTTTGCCCCAATGTGCATCACTTTACACTTGTGTACAATGAAGCACATTAACCATTTTAATATCATTTCTCTAGCTTAGAGAGAACCTTTCGGGACACTTTGCTGTCCCTTTTTGTTTCAACAACCCTAAATAATTTGGTTCTATCAGCAGACTTGGCCATCTCACTGTTGTCCCTAAGTCCAGATCATTCATGAACAAGTTCAAAAGCACTGGGCCTAATACAGATCATGGCTTTCATTCCTTGTTGATTTACCAAATATTAAAATGAGGGTAGCCTTTACTTGGGCAAGATTAAATGTTCTTCCGCTGGCAGATTGGGTGGGTCGGCATAAGGGGGTTCCTAAGAAGGATAGAGTATGCAGTTGTAATTCTGTATCAACTGAAGATATCATTCATGTACTCTTAGAATGCTCATTGTATAACGATCTCAGAACCAAATATATTTATCCATTGTTAAGTTCACTAAAGGGTAGGCCATCTCTTGTTAAGGTTTGTTTCTTATTGTCTGATGTTGAGAAGTATGTATCCTTTAGAACTTCTAAATTCCTTGTCAATGCTCTACAAATACGTGCCACAAAGTTTAAAGATTGTATGGAAAATGATCCAGCTCTTATTGGTTTACTAGCAGAGTTAATTGTATAGAGTGTTTTTTTCCCCCTTCTTTGTAAGTGTGCATAATGGCAATTTGCTAAGACACAATAAAGTATGTTTGGTTTGGTCCTCTTCTTCACTGTTTTCATTATTTTTCAGCAACACTTGAAATTCTATATGCTTGATAATGCTAACTTTACTAACACTTTCCCCAATGTGTGTGTGTGTGAGAGAGAGAGAGACAGAGACAGAGACAGAGACTAATCTAACCTACTTGTAATTTCTGGATCTGCCCCCTCTTTTTAAAAGTTGGAGTTACATTGGCTTGGCTACTTTCCAGTGCTTTGGTTCAGAGGCTGTTCTTATGGACATATTACATTTTTGTTAGAAGATCAGCATTTTCACTTTTGAATTCTTTAAGAATTCTTGGATAGTTACCATTTGGACCTTGTGAATTGTTGGTTTCAGTTTAACAATAAAGTCGAGAACCTCATCTCTTATCACCAATATTTGCCCCAGTTCAACAAATTCTCATCCTGAAAATAGCAGTTCACGAACGGGTATCTGCCCTACATGTTCTGCAGTTAAGACAGACTCAAAGAATTCTTTTGGCTCCTCTGCCATCATGTTATCCTCTTTCAGACTCCTTTAGCTCTGTGATTTCTACAGCGCATAGCACATTACAAATGTGAGATCAGTGGACCACAGTAGAACTACTGTTATGGGCACTTCCCCCATGCCAAACTACTCTGGCCCTAAAAGGGTAGATATCTGATCAGCCTGTGGCATGGTACTAGGACCTGGAAGGTGGCCATTAACACAACTAACTTCTGACAATTTATTTCCAGGTATATCCCCACCGCAGGAATAATTTCCATGGCTTAACCTATACCTGAAAAAGGGATGGGGGAAGATAAAATCCCAAGGAGCACAAAACTATTCATTTGTTTATTAGCTCTACACATTCTGGACTAGAAACCTTCAGGGGTAATGAACATTTGATAACAGTATAATTCCATTACAATAGCTCTATATTATAAGCAACATACTTTATTGTGTCTTAGCAAATTGCCATTATGCACACTTACAAAGGAGGGGAAAAAACACTCTATACAATTAAAACTCTGCTAGCAAACCAATCATTTTCCATACAATCTTTAAACTTTGTGGCACGTATTTGTAGAGCATTGATGAGGAATTTAGAAGTTCTAAAGGATACATACTTCTCAACATCAGACAATAAGAAACAAACCTTAACAAGAGATGGCCTACCCTTTAGTGAACTTAACAATGGATAAATATATTTGGTTCTGAGATTGTTATACAATGAGCATTCTAAGAGCAGTGACTTAATAGTTGTCGGGTGATATAAGGGGCCATTAAAGTTTCACCTGGTCCTTTGAGGACTCCGGCTGTGGTCTGGCACCTCAGTCTGAGCAGCATGCTGTTGCTTTCAGCCTCTGCCCACTACCTGTCCTGATTTGCCACCTCCAGTCTGTTTATGCAGTAATTACTCAGACATCCAGATCCAACACATGCTTTTAACTTTTCCTAACAGCCCTAAAAGGACTGGCTAGATAGTACCCATGTCTTCTCAAACAGTTTTGAGCTCTGCTCATAGTTAACATAGAGTGAAAGCAACCCAAAGTAAACCCCAGCATCTGAAGCTCCTGCCTGAGACTCATTGTGCCAGAAGCTTCAGAGGAAAGATAGTAGTGTTTGATTTCTTTCTGCCTTTAAAATAAAATATAAAAATAAATAAAAAGCTAGCTGTTGAGAGAGAGATTGATCCTTCCACCTTGAAGACGTCCTGAACTTGCAACTGGCAGCTCCTACTTCAGAACATAAAGAAAAGTTTCTTAGACCTTTGCTACAGAACGGATGTTCCTGCCATGGCCACTGTTTCTATAAAACATACGCTGGCCATTTTATAGGTAACTCATGAAGGGCAAATTCCTTCAGCTCCTCTCACAATTAGGTCATTTTCCAGGAAAGCTCAGGTCTTGTGTTCGATAAGGAAGAGGCAGACATTGGGTCTGGATTAAAAATTTGTCCAAAACTTTAATTGAATACATATGTGAGTAAAGGAGGCGAGACAATGAACACATGACACCAACTGTATGGATTGAAAATCAGGCCACATTTATTAAATTTGATCTGCAAAGGGGAATCCCTGGGTGGCTACTCAACTATGCCAGCACTATGAAACTGGGCAAAACATTCTTTTTCTGCTGTATGTCGGTTATAGAATTAGCACCCCTCAGGATTTCCCTATTTGGGGAAAGGGGGGCACATCTCCTGTCACATGCCCCAGGCCGCAAAATACTGGGTGTGCGAGGGAAGATGGCCCTACAGGCAATCCTTATCCCCTCTCTGGGGTTGCAAAGCCCTCAGCGGAAGGCCCTCAGGCATCACCTGTCACCACCAAAGATGCCTCAGAATGATCATCATCCCTATCCAGACAAACTTAGCCCACCGAAACCAGACTACCTAGGGGAATGTGACCAACTGAATCAAAATAAAATCCACCAAATCATCCTAACGTACTCCCACCCCACCTACAGTGAGAAGCAGGCAAAAAGATACACAGCAAGCCAATCAGACTGTGTGCCAAGAATTCTTGCTTGGCCCTCAAAAGAATGAGCAGTTAACCCCACGATGCACAGAGGGAGGGAGCCATGCTTCAAAGAGGCCGGGAGGAGGCTTCCACAAGCTAGTATCACCTGGTAAGCCCCGCCTCCTTCTGGCCAGTGGCACCATCAAGCCCCACCAATGCTAAAGCTTTCAGGTACATCCCTTCATTTCCCCATCCACACCTGCAATGCCCCCCCCTCGGCAGTCAGGCAAGCCAAATGTGGGGCAGGGCATGTGTTATTATAGATATATGTCCAGGAGGGGAGGAGGAGAGGGGGGATTTCTCAAGGCCTCAGGAACAGTAGGTCACTTATACTTCTCCAGGGGTTCTCAATGAGGTGCCTGCAGGACCCCCCCTAAATATTTCCCAATTTTATTTTATTTTTACTATACATACATGGATTTGTATGAAATGCACACAACTTTCTAGGAATTACTCATGGGCTACAACAAAATATCTAAATAAGTCTCCATTTGAAGGTGACAACTACACGCCACCCTTTCAAATACCGAAAGTGTTGAAAGGTCCACTCAATCTACTGCATTATAGGAGGTGAGTGTTAATCCTTCCAGTGTTGTAATATCACTCTTTTTACCTGTGAAAAGAGTGCAGAGAATCCATTTATTAATTTCTATGAAGCAGGTAAATAATTTAAAAGAGTGACTACATCAGTGACTATTACAGTCTGTTCCAGTACATTTCTTCTGTGTAATATCCACCCTACAAAAAGAAGCAACTACTTGACATTGCGAAAGCATATGTTTAAAAGAAGCATTCGCTGTATGCATTGCCAGCAATTAACTGAACTTGAGAATCCCCTATTAAAGAGATACGCGGTGTCCAATAGATATGAAGCAAATGTTTTTGCTGAATAAGATGCAGTCTAAGATCCATAGACATGAAAGCTAGATACCCACTGGTTAGGCATTTTGTGGTGGTGCCCACAACAGTATCTCAATTCCCCAAATGCATCCATGGGTCCAACAAGGGGACTTCTGACTAGTCTATTTGGGTCCTGGTCTGGCTATCCATACCAGAGCGAAAAACCGTCGAACACGTTTGAGGTATGTTTGCACCACAACGGCTGGATTTTAGGCATGTATAAACACCTGCAGGGCATTTATACACGAGTAATGCCTGTGGTGGCCTTTGCACGTGGAAACTCAAAGACCGTTCTTATTTCCAAGGTAAGAAACAGGATGGAATTGAACACGTGAGGCACCAGGGATCCAAAACCAGGAACTTTAGCAATAGGACCCAACACCTTACTCTCTGGGTATGACTGTTTATTGGAGAAGAATGCTGTTCGCTTGCTCTGTTCAGTGGGACCACCACAGAAGCCCAGAGATTGATACTGATGGGCAGTATAAAAATGTAATAATAAAATAAAATAAATACTGCAGCTACTGACACAGCATGGGACAGGGGCCAAGACATATTTTGAAGGTCTTGCTTCCTTTCCATACCCACCCTGTTAATGATGCTCAAGTCTCCTTTGGGCTTTCCCCCAGGACTCACTCTGTCTCTTCCTTCTGCTGCTTGATTAAGACCCAAATCCCCTTCTGAAAAGAAAAGCTGTCACACAATGTAGCATCTACAGCCTTGGCAGTAAATCTAACAGCTTTCCTCCCAGAACAGCAAGTATTCCTTGAAGTTTCAAAGGTCAGGATGGGCTGCCCTTTCTCCTGTCAGTTTAACACTTCTTATCAAAAAGACCGACTTTCCTTTAGCCGCAGATAACATCTTTAACATAAAAGTACTATGCAGATTCACTGTAGGAACAGAATCAATTTGATTACACAAGGCAGGTGAGTCAGTTTAGCAGTGAGAAAAGTCGCATAGTTTACATGGGGAAAGTAAGATATTTTTCTCTCGCTCTCTCATTCACTTCCCTGGTTAAAAGTACAATATTAAATTCCATCCATAATTTGAAGAACTTACCCATACAGCTGGTATTCCATGTCATCTTCTATTAAAAAAGAAGAGGGGGAAAAGCCAGATACAAGACTCTTACATAAGCCTGAAGCAACAAAATATTGATCTCTGAGGGTTCAAACACAGAGCCCTCCAATCACTGGATAATATGATTGAATTGAAATTGAATTTTCTCTCAAATTGAAACTGAATGGCTTCTCTACCCACCCCAGAGTATTTTGAATTAATCTCTGGGTCACCTAACATAACAACCATTTTGTTTTTTTCCTTAGCTGCTCTGTGAACAATAACAAAATTGAGCCAGCAGCCTTAAGACAAGGTGGAAAAATAAAAATCCATGCATTATCTTGGGAAGAACATGGTATTTCTCCCCATCCTGGTGCCCTCCAGGTGTGCTGGGATACAACCTCTATCATCCCCAGCCACCATGGCCATGGAACCATAGGGAGCACCAGAAAACAGAACCCAAGATGGAATTATCCTATAGGTAGCAGGAGGCTTGATTTTCAGTGACATATTTTTCTAGGAGCTTAACGTTCATGATTATAGGGGAAGACTAAGTGTTGATTTAGGCACAGCAAAACTTGCTGCCACTTACTAGCCCATTATCATGATGAGCTATGCCATGATATGATAACTAACTACTGATGTTACATCTAATCCCCCACTCTTAACATTTTAGGGTTTCAAATTAGGATTGTCCCTCCCCCCCCCCCCCCCGGAAAAGTGATTTGTCTTTTAACACCTCCTTCACCTGCTGGATTTCTGCCTCACAGATACCTGTTACAGGGACAAAAATCTTGCGAAAAATAGCTCATGAGTCTCATAACACCTGTGCACTGCCTCCCTCTCCAATTCAAACCTCTCCTCAAACCCACCTTTGCTTGATTTATATTTTAGACCTCAAACTGAAAAGAAATGAATCTTTAATTCATATAGCTGCCTTTGCTCACATATATCAGATGTTATATTGGCCTTGCCTTCTCCCTACCTTTGTTATCTGGCAATGTCAATTTTATTTTAGTTTACGTTAGTTTATTGCTTATATTACTCTATAATTAGGGTGACCAGATCGCCCGGGGTTTCCCGGTCCTAACTGGGAAACCTGGAGCGATGCGGGCCAACCGGGGGGCGGCGGGGGGAAACCGGGGCTGTGGGGGGTCACGCAGTGGCGGCGGTAGACCCGGTAGGTCCGGGCTAGGTTTTGGGGGGGATGGGAGCGCAAGGCAGGAGGTGGGAGGCCCCCCCACTTACCTGCTAAGGCGGCTGCTTCCCTCCAGTGCTCAAATCTACTGAGAAACAGGCTTCACAGCCTGTCCCTCAGTATTGCGCTGGGTGATGACATCATCACCTGGCGTTCTACTGAGGGACAGGCCGCGAAGCCTGTTTCTCAGTAGATTCGAGCACCAGATGGAAGCGGCTGCCCCTGCAGCTAAGGAGCACGAGGCGTGAGGTGCAAGGGAGGCGCGGAGCACGCGAGGCGTGAGGGGGCCCCCACTTACCTGCTGGGGTGGCTGCTTCCCTCCAGTGCTCGAATCTACTGAGAAACAGGCTTCGCGGCCTGTCCCTCAGTAACGCGGGGTGATGACGTCATCACCCGGCGTTCTACTGAGGGACAGGCTGCGAAGCCTGTTTCTCAGTAGATTCGAGCACTGGAGGGAAGCGGCTGCCTCTGCAGGTAAGGAGCGTGAGGCGGGAGGCGGGAGGCGGGAGGGCCCTCCACTTACCTGCTGGGGCGGCCGCTTCCCTCCAGTGCTCAAATGTACTGAGAAACAGGCTTCGCGGCCTGCTCCCCATTTACCAGCCTTGGTATGAAACAAGTGCTCAGTGTTAGGGAGCGTCAACAAATTCCTTGTTGGGTGGCTAAAGCAGCTTTAGTAAAGCTGCTTTTGCTACCAGACGAGGAATTTGTTGACGCTCCCTAACGCTGAACACTTGTTTCCTGCCGAGGCCGGGAGCAGCACGGGCATTTTAAAGCAGGCTCTTCTTTCTCCTGCTGGGAGCCCAGGAGCAGAGCAAGAAGGGTGAGGGGGGCTGCAGGGAGTCATGCGGCGGTGGCGGAGATCGGCGGTGGCAGTGGAGGACCCAGTAGGTCGGGGCTGGGTTTTTTGGGGGGTGGGTGGCTTGGTGGGTGGAGGGGTGGCGGGGGTGTCTGCTTGTTGGCCGCATGGTAGGGTGACCAGATAAAATCCAGGTCAGGGCTCATGTAACTTTACCAATGGTAGAGAAAAGGGAATTTCAGCCAGTGTCGTTTGTATGCAATTAGTTCCTGGTGAAATTCCCTCTTCGTCACAAGTGTTAAAGTTGCAGTGGCCCTGCTTTCTTTTGTATCTGGTCACTCTAGTATAGTGCATGCACCTTTAACTGTTGTGATGAAGAGGGAATTTCACCAGGAATTAATTGCATACAAATGACACCGGCTGAAATTCCCTTTTCTCTACAACTGTTAAAGTTACATGAGCCCTGACCTGGATTTTATCTGGTCACCCTAACTGGCCATGGTCCAGAGTGACCATATGAAAAGGAAGCCAGGGCTCCTGCAGCTTTAACAGTTGTAGAGAAAAGGGAATTTCAGCAGCTGTCATTTGTATGCATGCAGCACCTGGTGGAATTCCCTCTTCATCATGACAGTTAAAGCTGTTGTTGTTGTTGTTGTTGTTATGATGTCTTGAGTGAGTACGTGGATGGGTGTTGTATATTTTATGTTATTTTATTTTTTGCCTTGGGTGTGTGTGCATGTCTGTGTGTAGATTTATTATGTTGATGAATGTTATTTTGCCTTGGCTAGCTGTGGATTATTATTATTATTATTATTATTATCATCATTTTGCCTTTGGTGAACGTGTGTGTGTGTGAATGAATTTTTATTTTTGCCTTAGGTAGGTGGATTCCCCACCATGAACAGCACCATTGGTTTGTTGCTGTAATAATAAAAAAAATGGCTCCAAAACTGCTTTTGTGCTGATACTGATGCAGATGTTGATTATTATTACTACATGCAAAGGGGTACATGCTCTCACAACTTTCAGCTCAGTTCCAAACATTGCTTTTCTGTATGGCTTTGAGATTATGGTTATTTTACAGTATGGCTTTGTAGATTCCCCCCCCCCTCCCCCAAAACCTGGTGAAAGGTTAACACTTAAAGTTGCAGGAGCCCTGCTCTCTTTTGTATCTAGTCATGCTGGCAATTGTCCTGTCCCAGCAAGATACTATAATAATAATAATAATAATAATAATAATAATTATTTATAACCCGCCTCTCCCTCCGGATCGAGGCGGGGAACAACAGTAAATATAAAATACAAAGACCACAATGAATGAGATATTAAAAACAAATAAAAACCAATACATCATTAAAAACATCTTAAAATTCAACTGGATAGGCCTGCTGGAAGAGAACAGTGAGTGCATAGTGTGGCTTGTCTTGTCTGAGTGTGTCTGGGTCTCCTAGGCTTTGAAAGCATCTTTCTGTAGAGCACCTGCTGGTTGCATGATCCATGAGGCCAGGCTCTGGTGACTGCATAGTTCTCCTTGACAGGAGGGGCTTGCACTTGCTAGAGAAAGGTGAACAGATGTGAAGAGACTGTGATTCTATATTCATTTATCTGGGAGTAAGCTTTATTGAAATCAATGGGACTTGTTTCTGAGGTTTCTTTGGGCAGGTTTCTTTGGGTCCCTGATTGGATTTCTGTTCTTTGCACACTGAGGCAGTGCAAATTCAGGAGATATTTGGATAAAAGGAGGGAAAGATCCTTGTCTAACGTTGTGATAATGGGTATCCGTTCTGGCCTTTCTTTGTATTGCTATTGGCCATGGTCTTGTTTACGTCCTATCTAAACTGCTGAAGCCTAATGAACTGTTTGGCTGTAGGAGCAGTGGATGGAGGGCCTGTATCTGTGTGTACGCAACCTCTTAGGGGCTGGCCATGTTGGGGTGTTCTCTTTTTTGGTTTCCAAAATATGGCCACCCTTCACACAGAGTATAGCAAAAGCTTCAAAGTACAGCAAAAGCTACAAAAATAGGACTGAGCAAAGTTAATTTCAGATACATTGAATGTCTCACTTGGTCTTTATTTCTGTGATTTTAATATTAAGGTAGCACGTTTGTCTTAACTGTGTGCTGTGAAATCAGACATGTGACCAAGGCTATGTTTGGGTGGGCATGCCCCTTGGGGCTGGACCCGCCCCTGGGGGCCGGACATGTTGGTGGGCATGCCCCCTTTGGGCGGCCATTTTGGACCTGGATTTTGGTTTCCAAAATCTGGTCACCCTATCTATAATACGCTGGGTAGAGTGATAGCAAAGAAGTACTCACTGATAGTGCTGCTGCTTATGACGATGATGTTTTGAGTTAATGATTTGTCAAGGTATAACCACATGTACAGATCAGTAAAACATCTTAAAAGTTATATTGCCTGCTTGCTAGTCTGCCCACCCCATATTACAAACATATTCCTAATCTGGTTTTAGCAAATGCAAACTTTGTAATAGATTGACACAAGCTATCAATACTGACAAAAACAATAGTTGATAACACACCAGATAGTAGGGATGTGTGAATCAGCGAATGCAAGCGTGCCAAAGTTCTCCATATTCTGTCTCAAAGGCTGTTCCGACTGAGTCTATAGCAGATTGTGAGCTTCCCCCCCCCGTTTCACATGAAAATCCATGTGTATTTTCCCAAATGTACACATCAATTGTGCACATCTTTGAAATGGATGCATTCTTCTCCCATTGATTAAAACATATGTGTGCACATTTTTCAAAAGTACACATTTTTTCATGGACATTTTTCAAAGGTATGCATGTTATGGAACACATGTTTGGAGGTCTGGAAATCACATTTCAAGCTCCGAAATGTAAGGACTTTGACTGCAGATTGCATCCAAGTTCATGTTCAGTCCAGAAGGTGCTAACTGGGTAAATCTTGATAAAAAATGAACTGAAACAAATTTCTCATACATCCCTACAAGACAGAATATTTGCAGGTGAAGTAAGAAACAACCAATAATAATAGATATACTGCGATGTCTGGTCATGTGATATAATGTATTGTGTGTGTGTGTGTGTATATATATACACACACACACATATATATACACCTACACACACACCTACATATACATGGTAATGTTGTCAATGGTAATTGTATAGAGTGAATACGGTAATTGAATGAGTTGGGAGTGGGGTGTGAGTGAATGGACTGTTGGTGTGCTGGTGACTGATTGGTGGAGAGTATGAGGTAACAGTGTTTTAAATAGGAGTGTGGGTAGCCAGAGTCAGTTAGTGGGAGAGTTAGTGTTAGAGAGTGCAGGGATGAGTTGTTTGTTATTTTGAGGCTAGAGGTTGGGGGAGGAGTAGAGAATAGGATAGGTATAATAAAAATAGAAACAAAAACTTCAGTGCTTTATTGAATACACACAAATACAGCCTATTTACTGCTATAAAGTGTTATTAATGATCATTTATTTTGTTCATCAGCTCATTGTGGTAGTCCATGTGAGACAATAGGTAGGTATAGTGCTTAGGCTGACCATATGAACAGGAGGACAGGACTCATATAACTTTAACAGTTGTAGAGAAAAGGGAATTTCAGCCAGTGTCATTTGTATGCAATTAGTTCCTGGTGAAATTCCCTCTTCATGACAACAGTTAAAGTTGCAGGGGCCCTGCTTTCTTTTGTATATGGTCACTCTAGTAGAGTAGCTGCACCTTTAACTATTGTGATGAAGAGGGAATTTCACTAGGAACTAATTGCATACAAATGACACTGGCTGAAATTCCCTTTTCTCTACAACTGTTAAAGTTACATGAGCCCTGTCCTCCTTTTCATATGGTCAGCCTAAGAGTGCTGGGAATATATGGTGGCAGCGATATTGAGTGGGGTCAAAGTTTTGTAGAAAAAGCAATATTTCCTTGAACTGGGCTGGAAGGTATAGAAGGAGCAAGGTTTGAAGTGAAAGGATAAATCCCCTCTTGTACAACGCAAACATGGCCATGGCCTCAGGGAATGGATCCCTAGGAAAGGGGTATGACATGTATCACTCATTCTTGTTATTCTATCTGGAACAAAGTTATGATTTAGAGAACACATTACTATCCTTTTTTCCAAATGCAAAAAATAGTGGTATTATATTTCTGACAAGTTACCTTACAAACAAACATCATGAATGCCTCCAATGACCAGTTCAAAATTTAGGAAAGATGACAATACAGCTGCAAACCTACTTGAATCTGCTCACGAAATCAAACCAGAACTGACTTGACACAATAAACTCAGATGGGGTTGTTTCCCTTCTTTGTATTCCACAATAAAATGTGAAATGCAACCAATGTCCAATCACAGTTTGAAGTCATCCTTCCCTGAAGTTCCCTTCAAGAGATAGATGGCTCGGGACCACAACACCTGATGGAACGCCTTTCCAAACATGAACCTACCTATACACTACGTTCAACATCTAAGGTGCCTACTCCAAGGGAAGCTTGGAGGACAGCAACAAGGGAGAGGGCCTTCTCTGTAGTGGCCTCGCAATTATGGAACGATCTCCCTGACAAGGCCCACCTGGCGCCAACATTGATATCTTTTCAGCGCCAGGTTAAATTTTTTCTCTTTTCCCAGGCATTTAGCAATATTTGATGAGCTTCACTGATCCTACATCAGTTTTTAAAGTTGTTTATAGTTGTTCTAAATGTATGTTTATGTGTATGTTGTATGTTTTTGTAGTTTTAAATTTTGTATATTGTTTTAAAGTGTTTTAATCTTAAGTAAACAGCCCAGAGAGCTTCAGCTATGGGGTGGTATAGAAATGTAATAAATAATAATAATGGGCTCATGATTTTGCTCCACTGCTGTTTCTTTGTATAAAGAAAGCAGTCTCATGGGATGTTATTTGAAACATTTATCCTTCTCTAATTTAAAGACTGAAAGACAGGTTGGCTCTTTATTTGAAGACTTAGGGTGCAATCCCATACCTGAGGGAAAGTCCCATTGAACATAATGGGTCTCACTTCTGAGTAAATATATTAATTCACTGTTATTCTTCAATTTCATTACACTGAAAATGTTATTGGGCAAAAGGTATGTGTCAGAAATCCATTGAAAACTGACATAAATGTCAAGAGTTACTTGTAAATGGCGACATCCACAAAGATTGACTTTTGCTCTAAAATATATGGTACCCAAGAGTTCAATCATGTGACAGATATTCGTAAGTACCAGCTTTATGAGAAAATCTACACTGGAGCCAGGTAAGGCTCCATCTTAAAGATCAACTAGAGCTGATTTCAGGACCACAATAATGATTCAAAACCCAAATATCTCCAGTGTGACAAATGTAATAGGTAGAAAACATATCCTGTGGCTAAGTCTTTAAAATTGTATTGATAGTGAGGTTTGGGAAGTTTAATCATACAAGCAACATTTTTTTCTTTCTTTTTAGACATGCTAAAACCTTCTCTCCTCTTCTATGTTTGAAATAGCGTGTGTCTGCACACGTGAGAGAGACCCTTGCCTCACAAAGGGAAACCAATGCATGTTACAGAATACATAGCCAGCTGATGCCACCTCCTGTTAGCATAAATTAGCAAGACTCGTTATCTTATTCTCCAAGGATTGGCTACGTTGCATTTCTTAGTTTCATTGAGTAAAAAATGCTTTCTACCAACGAAGCCTAAAGAGATTTTCAAGCCAGTGGGAGGTTCAAATGCCTGAGCATGGCCAGAAGAGGTTTATCTTTGTCTATAGAGGTTTAATTTTTTTTCTGGAGAGGCCCTAGGCTAGATCTACATTACTGCTTTATATTGGTATTGAATTGCACTAATAACTGCTGGGCCACATTACACATTCCATATACCACTTTCATAGTGTTATTTCCTGCTTTTTATTCCCCATTATTACAAAAACTTCAACAAATATCATTGTGTGTCCTACAAGGTATAAATTAGGGGTGTGCATGCTAAAATATCTTCTTTTATCGTTATCGTCATTTCAGACCAAAAAAATATCGTCTTCATTCATATCGTATCAGTTGCTACACGTATGTGCCAAATTTAAGATCGATCCCTCCAACCCTTGATTTTATATGATTTTTTTAAAGATCGTTTCCGTTCTGACAGATCAGAATAACAGCTCACCCCGTGCGCTCATTCAGACCTGTCAGAACAGAAACGATCTTTAAAAAAATTCATATAAAATCGAGAGTTGGAGGGATCAATCTCAAATTTCATACACATACTTAGGCATATCCCATAAGCACTGTGACCATGTTTCAAGCCTCTAACTTTTAAAATACAGAAGTTACAGGTATATTTATATGGCAGTCCGATAAAATGATAAAATCGCCCAAAAATTATCATCTCTGATTATTATCGTAGGTTTTTCTATCGTATCGTTATCGTAACTTTTAGGCACGATAGAGAGCATATCGTATCGTTATCGTAAATTCTAACGATACGATACACATCCCTAGTGTAAATGCTCAAGTGGGGTATATTGTTACCATGACGGGATCATAATGATTTGACACAAGGTGTAGACCTGGCCCTGGTTCATGTGCGTTTCACCAGTAGTTAATATCCTGCTTCTTTAATGTCCTGCTTCTCCATGACTTTTTGTTCTCACAAAGCATTTGATGGCTTCCATTTTAAAAATAACTTATACAACAGAAGCATTTTTAAAGAAAAAAAAAGAGTTGGGAACCCTCTCTAAAAAATAACACTTCACCAGCTTGTGAATGAAATGCTTAAGAAATGTTGTAGTTTCTACTTTGTATGCCTCACTTTTAAATGTCATATAAATTCTGATTTTTAAAAATACGTTTAATTTTACTTTTCAGTTTTTATCTCTTGATGTGTGTTTCTCACTCTTCTCAATCATGCTTATGTTGGCCATACGCTACTAGAATTTGACTAGACTTGTTATCGAGATATTTTTGGTCTTCCTTTTAATTCTTTTTATGAGAAGGTTAAACTGAGGAATTTGTGGAGGCTGAAACACTGGAGCAGTGACAGTTAGTTTTGTGCTGCAAAGAGGTACAGAAAGAGACTGAGGATTTGGCCTAGAAGTTGAGGGGCCCTTACTCAGCCTACATTTCTGCATATAATCTAATTCAGTGACTTTGTGTGAACTTAAAGTGAATAGGTAGCTAGCTGTAATTGGTTAAAAATGGTTAAAACAACAACAACCCCATAGCATTCTTAAACAAGAGTCTGGAAACTTTATATAAGAAACCTTAGGGTTTCAATGCTACTAGGAAGTAAGATGTAATAGACATGACTTTTACTTCAGAGTAAAATGCATAAAATTGTACTATACTTAGTGGGATTTACTTCTGCATAAACATGCTTGGAATCAAGCTGTATTTCCCCACTTTTACAGAAAGCAGGAGATAAGAAAACAGAGGTCAGGAGCAAGTTAAGTGTATTGCTTTGAAGATACCTGCTCCATTAGCAATATTTGATTAATGGCATTTAAAAACAAAAACAAACAAACAAAAACACTATTAACTTCTGAAATAAAAATATCAGGAACGTCTTATACTTTCATTTTTAAATACAAGTCTATGGTTTTCTTCCATGGAATGTAATTCTAAAAAAGAAAGTGAATCAATCACTAAGAAGCCTGGGAGTGGAGAGAAAAATCCAATAAATCACTCATGGGCAGAGATGATAAAGCTAAAGTCTTGTGTACTTGCTGTTCTCAGAACACTCTGGAAGGAGGGGTCTCTGGAACACTGCTGCAGCTTTCAAAAGTGTGGCTTCAGGAGGCAACACAAACTCACCACCCCCTTAGGATTTCCCTTTCACCTTTCAAGGAAGTGGGTGGCAAATGCCATCTTTAAATCTGTAGGCCTGCAGTTCATGCCATCATCCTCAGCTCTCCCATATCCATTTCCATTAATTCCCCCAAATTTAGCAGCAGTTCATTCAAACGTATGTTTGCAGGTACCTGGAGTCCTCCCATCCATTTCATGCACCCCACCCCCGCCCACACAAATTCCCATTTTTATATTCAGTAGCAACAAAGGTAGGGTGACCAGATAAAATCCAGGTCAGGGCTCATGTAACTTTAACAGTTGTAGTGAAAAGAGAATTTCAGCCAGTGTCATTTGTATGCAATTAGTTCGTGGTGATATTTCCTTTTCATCACACCAGTTAAAGTTGCAGGGGCCCTGCCTTCTTTTGTATATGGTCACTCTAGTTTAGTGCCTGCATCTTTAACTGTTGTGATGAAAAGGGAATTTCACCAGGAACTAATTGCATACAAATGACACTGGCTGAAATTCCCTTTTCTCTACAACTGTTAAAGTTACATGAGCCCTGACCTGGATTTTATCTGGTCACCCTACCATATGTAGACTCACTTGGGCCAGATCTCCACCAAGCAGGATATAACATGTTGAAAGCAGTTTGAAAATGGTATATGGAATGTGTCCTGGTCCCCAACAGCCGTCAATGCCATTATAAACTGTTAAAAAGCAGTAGTGTAGATCCTGCCTAGGTCCATGCATAATCCCTTGCATCTCATGTTCTTCCTCTTTGCGCCTTCTGTTCCCTCTCCATTATCAAATGTCAGATGGAAAGCTCCAAAGGACAGTCTCATCACAGTATACACACAATTCCTTGCGGTGCCACCATTTGTGAGTAAAGGAGGTGAGACAACAAAGAGATGGCACAAATGTATGGATTGAAAATTTGGTCACATTTATTAAATTTGTTCTGGAAAGGGGGATCCCGGGGCAGCTACTCCACTATGCTGGTATTAGCCGGTCAATGAAATCAGGCAAAACGTTCTTTGCCCGCTGGACGTCGATAGATTAAAAGATTAGGTGCTGATTTATTGATGCTTTGTAGGTGCTAGTTTGTTCAAGTGGCTCCAGATGTTATCCAGCCATGTGAAACATTTAATCATTGACCATGTGAATCATGTGGCACCACCATGAAAGTATATCTTCTGTGATGAGACTCCATGCAGTTTAGGGAAGGGACAATGGTCCAAATCTGCCCCTTTGAGGTTTCCTAGATGGCTACAGCCTCTTCTCCTGGCCTCACCTAGGGTGACCATATGGAAAGGAGGACAGGGCTCCTGTATTTTAAACAGTTGCATAGAAAAGGGAATTTCAGCAGGTGTCATATGTATGCATGCAGCACCTGGTGAAATTCCCTCTTCATCACAACAGTTAAAGCTGTAGGAGCCCTGCCCCCTTGACCAGATACCAAAGTAATATTTATGGCTCAAATTTTACTTAAGTTTATGTGAAAAGCTAGATTCAGAAATAGAGACCTTGTGACCTTGTGATATTTTGTATTTAGGATGAAATACTACTACTAATTATATCAATACTACTAATAATAAAGATAATAGAAGAGTCAGTTCCACCTGTTTGGAAAATAATCTTTTCAAAGGCTGCAACTTATTTGGGAGCACTGAGCATAGTGGGATTTACCTCTGAGTACATATGCATAGGACTGGGCTTAAAGGTATATTTTCTAAGATGGTGCCTTCCATGTTTTGGGCAAGTATTTAGATTAAAGAAATTTAAACATTAAAATTAAAATCTGCTGCTCCAACTAATTGGCATACTCATTAATTGTTCAAAATGTTTTTAATTAGTTATAAATAATGGTGGTAATAATAATAATAATAATAATAATAATAAATGTGTGAGTGTTCAGTTGCTTTCTCTAAAAATAATGCCGATTTAAAAAAGGGCCAAGAGAATGAGAAGATGACTAATCAGTTACAGTTTTTCATACAATGATGGTCCTAACACATCCCATGGAAAGCCTATCCCACCCCCCAAGCCATTCCTGTGATCCTTCTGAAATGTCTGGGAAATGCAGGTAATCCTTGAAGCAAGACTGTGATCTGGGCTGCAAGCCAAAGAGAGAAAGTCTAGTAAGAAAGAGCTAAAAGCACAGTACTGGGAACAGTACATACATGGAATGTTGATCATGCAGAAAAACTTGCCCAAGTCAAAAACACCTTTCATTCATGTTTGATGTCACAGCAAGCTTTGGCATGGAGTCACAGTTTTATATTTTTTATATCCACAGAGTAACCCTTTATTTCTTATCTCCACTGTAGCTTAAATGCATGAGCCTCTCTTGCCTCTTTGTTGTCTTTGTTAAGAAAGAGCTAAAACTCAGTGACAGATCACATGTTGGACATACATAAGGTCCCCCTTTCAGTTTGTAGGATATCAAGTAGGAGAGCTGGGAGGAACCCTTGCTACTGCTGGTCAGAGACAGTAACAGTGCAGGAATAGATTAGCAATAATCTAACTGAATATAAGGCAGCTTCATATTTTTACATACCTCCCCCACTGTCAAAATGTCGATTGTAAGCTCCTCAAGGCAAGCAATTTTGCTTAAGGGCTGCTTTAAATGAGCTATTTATAACATGCTCGTGACTGGCCACTTACGGCGGTTTCCTGGTTGATAACGATGCAAACCTCCAGTGCCTCTCCTGTTCTTTCAGTGGCTTAATTGAAAGCCAGGGAAAAAGTAGTAACAAAAAGACCCCCTTTTCCATTTCACCATGAAAAGAGGAAATCGCAATAGAAGAAGAGGCAGACTACAGTGCCATCTTGGGGCTGTATAAATTAAACCTACAGAACTCCTGGTTAAAGGGGGAAAGGGGAGGGGGAAGGGAAGTGTGTGTAAAGGGAACACGGCATGATTGTGGGACAAAAACAGAAGCCAGAAAGATGCAGTGAAGTTGTGGGATTTTCCCTGGTATAGAAATACTCTATGTCAGACTGGGAATACGTGTTTAGTGGCCAACGGGATCGCTGAACAGCTGAAAAGCAAGACATACTTACAAACTGAAAATATTTTGACTATGACATTAGAATGCCATCTGTCTTTTTTCTTTTGTGCAATCCATGTCAAGCTGACCTTTTCGGAATGCAATAATTAAACACGTTTCTTGATCTCTCTGCTTTACTGCTAGCTGTGTAGCTGTCCCCCGCCTCCAGGAAATTATCTTTTCTCAAAGCCGCAGATCAAGAAAGGAAAATTCTCCTGGCAGGGGGTGGGGGTGGAGACACACGTAACAAACTGTCCCCTTTCTATTAATGGAAATTGCACTGCCCCTCTACTCCCACCCCCAGCGGTGCAACACTTGATAGGTTATTTCAGAAAGGCCACAAAACTAGAATAAGAGAAATCAAGCAAAGCGTGAAAGACAGAGCATACCCTGTCTTTTGCATGGCAAAGTTTCAATGTAGCACGTTAAATAGCTTCTAATTTCAAAAGCACCCAAGACAATGAGCCTATCTACACACGCAGGATAAAACACTTTGAAAACCTTTTGAAAACTGTATATGGTGTGTGTCCTGGGCCCCAACAGTTCTCAAAACTGTTATAAACCATATTAAACCATTTTAAACCATTTTAAAGCAGTAGTGTAGATAGGCTCTATAAGGGCAGAAAAGGAAATGGCAAATGGCAGCAGAAGGTTCAGGCACACATCTTACCTGAGGTTTGGGGTAACAAAAGACATAAACATCCATAAGCTATTCAGCTCCAAAGCACCCATCCTTCCAGAGGACTGGGAGCTGTCTATAAAGCCAGATCTACACCAAGCAGGATATAACACTTTGAAAACGGTTTGAAAATGGTATATGAAATGTATTGTGGGCCTGAACAGTTGTCAAAACTGTTATAAACTGTTATAAAGCAGTAGCGTAGAACCTGCCCAAGTCTTCAAAGCCTTGCTGAGCTGCAAATTGGTGCTGCGTTGGTGATACATTGCAGCCACTGATGTGTAGCCACTGCTGGGCTTTTCCCCATAGCTTCACTGTAAAAAAAGTCAGGGACTTACCCTGACTTTTCCTTTGGAAGCAAGGCCACCATGGCCCTTCTGCTGTGTGACCTCATTCCAGCGTCGATCTGGAGCATTCCGGGGCAGATGATGATCAGTCACCAGTTGGGAAGAGAGTGGGGTGGTAGTACCAAGAAGACTGCCGGAAATCCCCACGCTCCCTCCTGGCATGGGGATTTCTCAGCACCTCCCCCACCCCAGCAGCAATACCATGGGGTTTCAGAAGGAAGGGATGGTGAAGCAGCACCATGAAGACAAGGCCCTGCTGTCAGTGCTACAGAATATGTGCTTCCTAGTGAGATGGTGACTGAACAAGACCAAACAAGAAAGACATCTTGGGGTTGTGGTGGACAGATCAATGAAAATGTCAACCCAGTGTGCAGCTGCTGTAAAGAAGGCAAACTCCATTTTAGCCATTATTAGAAAAGGAATAGATTTGCCTTTATACAAATCTATGGTGTGACCACACTTAGAATACTATGTACAGTTCTGGTCACCACACCTAAAAATATATATATTGTAAAGCTGGAAAAAGCGCAGAAAAGGTCAACTGAAATGATCAAGGGGCTGGGGCATCTCCCTTATGATGGAAGGTTACAACAGCTGGGATTGTATAGCTTGGAATAAAGGAGGCTAAGGGGGGACATGATAGAGGTGTACAAAATTATGCATGGTGTGGAGAATGTGTATAGGGAGATATTTTTCTCCTTTTCTAATAATACTAGAAATCGGGGTCATCTCATGAAACTGATTGGGGTGAGATTCAGGACAAATAAATGGAAGTAATAGTTAAACTATGGAATTCACTACCACATGACGTAGTAATGGGCACCAATTTGGATGGCTTTAAAAGCAGGCTGGATAAATTCCTGGAGGAGACAGCTATCGATGACTACTAGTCCTGATAGTTATGTGCTACCTCCAGTATCCAAGGCAGTAAACCTTTATGCACCAGTTGCAGGGGGAAATGGGTGGGAAGGTGCTGTTGTGTCGTGTTCTGCTTTGTTGGTCCCTGGTCAACAGCTGATTGGCCACTGTTTTGACAGAGTGCTGGACTAGATGGCCCCTCATTCTGATCCAGCATGGTACTTCTTACATTCTTATGGTCCTGACTTAAATCCAGATAGTAGAAAGGGAGTGGGAACTTTTTATTTTATGCCTCCCAAGTGTTTCAGAAGGATAATGGGAATAGCTGAGAGTGGGATTAGCTTTAAGAGCATTAACCATGCATTAAGTCTGTCTTGGTATTAAAGCATTTTAATTGAATATTCATCCGCCTCTAAACGAATTACCTTTTCAAGAGCAAATTGGTGAGTGTTTCAAAAACATTTGTTGTGGTTACGTTCTTTTTGTACTTACAGCCTAACAGGAAGTAGAGGTTCTGCTGAGGAACAATCACACGTGCCCTTGATTGAAGGAATTGTAAGAACTTACAATTTAGTCATCAAAAAATACAAAATGATGCTACTCATTGTGAAATACCACTTTAATATTGTCCTATTGTTTTCTATTACAACACACTAGAACCAAAGCAATCTAAAATAATACAGCATTCCCTTAATTCCCAGATAACAAGAGGAATACTCCATCTGCTCCAGGATTTTCTTTCACTTAGGAATTTGCCCTCCCCAGTTTCAGTTTTTCAGGTCTCCACCACCACCCAGCATGGCCCACCCAGCAGTTTGAGGACCTATCTAAAATAGTAAAGTTAACTCCAAACCAAATTGGGATCCTCATGAATCTGACCAAAACCTTGTAACTGAAGGCTTAAAAGTTGCCAAATGCTTTTCAAGACTCACATCTGTCATCACACACTTCTCGAAGTAGAGTAGCAAGGTCTGAGTGTTCAAAATCGATGACCCATCTGTTCCTCAGAAGTAGTTTGCTTCTGACAGGATATGTTGTCAGGAAGTGCTAGACGTGAAAGCAAGGGACAGGTGTCAAACCTCTGCCCCAAAGCTCTACGTTATATATTTCTCACATAAAGCTGTATATTTCTCACAGAGCTTCATGGCATGGTTGGACCAAATGGAAAAAAGAAATGCTGCTTTGAGCAGTCTTGTTTTCGTGAGATGTTCCATAGGATATTCCATTCCATTTCCCTTCCACCTAAGGCCAAACTAAATGTTTTGCTAATCATGCATAGCTACACTATGCGTGCCAGTTTTCCTGACTCTTGTATAAGTAAGCGAGACCTCCCAGTTTTTTCTCTGAAATTCCAGGCCCTGTGGGACAGGGGTCAAAAAAATAAAAGGGAAAAAAAAGTCTCCACTGTAGTCAAAGGAGTTAAAAACAAAGAAATCCTTACCCCCCTTTTTTTCAACACCTCCCCCTCCCACCACCACCAACATAGGTTTTTACACAGTGGCCAGGTTTGCATGATCAGGGGGCAAAAAGAAGCGATCGTGGCATCTCCTCCCATCACTGAGCTCCTCGTGCACTGGTTGTTTGCAGAATAACTCACACTGCAGTGGGGGATGGCCTGTTGTCTGAACCCAGCACTTGGTGGGCTTCGTACCCACCCTACAAAGCCTACTGCACATCATGGGTGGTGGGGTGGAGACAAAGCCATGCTAGCCATGCTGTGAGCCAGGTTTATTTCTTTATTTATTTACATTCTATACCACCCAATAACCGAAGCTCTCTGAGTGGTTCACAAAAATCAAAACCACAAACTACAGCATAAAATGCAACTAAACAATACAATAGCTACAGTGTAAAATGACAGCATGAAAGCAACCAGAGTAAAACCTAGCAGCAGTGCAGAGATTTAAAACGCAATAGCAGATTTAAAAAGCAGAGCTAAAAATCTGGAATGCTAAAATGCTAAAAGTGCCTGGGAAAATATAAAGGTCATCACTTGTCGCCAGAAAGAGCACAACATAGGCGCCAGATGAACCGCACTGTAATTACTTGTGCAATGCTGCAGCACAGGTAATTATGTAGACAACAGGTATGCACTCAGCACACACAGGGGTGGGGAAGAAGCCACAATGGCTTCTTTTACCCCCGCAAACTTGGAATGACAGGTCAAAAGTTGCACAATCTTTCAAAACTTCATATAAAATACAGGGGTGGAGGGATTGATCTGAAATTTGGCACATATGTGTAGCAACATGTGCTAGACCTGTGTATGCAATTTAAGATCGATCCCTCCAACCCTCGATTTTATATGAATTTTTTAAAAGATCAACTTTTTGACAGGTCTGAATGAACGCACGTGGTGAGCTGTCATTCTGACCTGTCAGAACTTAAACAATCTTTAATAAATTCATATAAAATTGAGGGTTGGATGGATCAATCTCAAATTTCATACACATACTTAGGCATACCCCATAAGCTCTGTAACCAGGTTTCAAGCCTCTAACTTTTAAAATACAGAAGTTATAGGTTTATTTATATGGCAGTCCGATAACCTGATATAATCGGGCTGAAAATTATCAGATCGGATATTTATCGGAGGTTTTTCTATTGTATCGTTATCGTTAAATGCATGCACGATAAAGAGCATATCGTATCGTTATTGTACATTTTAATGATACGATACACATCCCTATTTGAAATGACCAATTTGGCATATTCAAACCAGATGGCTTCTGCTGAAGCAAGGGGTTCTAAAAAGGGTCACTAGCAATGCTTGCATAACCGCTTAGATTGAAGAAATTACAGATACATCCTGTTTTTCACAAAAGCAGACAGAAGTGTCAAATGTATATGGGACTAGGAACCCCAGCCCCAAAGGTGGGAGGGAGTAAAGTGGAAAAGTACCAAGCCTGCTGAAAACGTGTATTATCTCCTTTAAAATGCATTTCTTGGTCTTAGTTGGTTGTTGGAATGAGATTTGATACATGTATCAATAAACGCTGGCAAGTGTTTGAATCCTTACTCGATTGTCCTGTTATTATTGGCTCATGGCTGGACAACAAATCCCCTAATGGGGAGGCATAGGCCTTCTTCTAGGCTTACCACAGTCCTAGTCCACAGCACTGGAACCACTTTATATTGGAGAGGTTCCCAATGAACCAGGTTGGATAGTGCCAAGAGGTAAGTAGAATAAATAGTTGGGTTTATTTTATTCATAGGATATATGTCCCACTACTCAGCAGGTTCCTGAAGCAATTTAGTCTCCTCATGCCCCAGAACAGCTGATTAGCACTGTCAGGGCTGACAATGCCAGCCATCAGTTAAAAGGATGCTTTTGTGATCATGATTCAAGAGACCATTGGACTGGAGTCAAAATGAATAGGCTTAAGTATGTTTTACTCCATATTGACTGCAATCCAGTGGCTGGATTCTGTTGATTATTACCACGTACAGTGTCCTTTTATTTATTTTATTCATATGGGATTATAGGTTCCCACTCCCAGTCCAGTGGACTCAGAGTAGAATAATAGAATCACAGAATAGTAGAGTTGGAAGGGGCCTATAAGGCCATCAAGTCCAACCCCTTGCGAATGCAGGAATCCACCTTAAAGCATACCTGACAGATGGCTGTCCAGCTGCCTCTTGAATGCCTCTAGCATGGGAGAACTCACGACCTCCCTAGGTAATTGGTTCCATGATTGTACTGCTCTAACAGTCAGGACGTTTTTCCTGATGTCCAGCCGGAATCTAGCTCCCTGTAACTTGAGCCCATTATTCCGTATCCTGCACTCTGGGATAATGGCCCTCCTCTGTGTGACAACCTTTCAAGTATTTGAAGAGTGCTATCCTGTCTCCCCTCAGTCTTCTCTTCTCCAGGCTCAACATGCCTAGTTCTTTCAGGTCCTCCTCACAGAGCTTTGTTTCCAGACCCTTGATCATCCTTGTTGCCCTCCTCTGAACCCACTCCAGTTTGCATCTGACTTGACGTGTGGTGCCCAGAACTGGTCACAATACTCACGATGAGGCCTAACCAGTGCCGAATAGAGGGGAGCTAGTACCTAACGCAATTTGGAGTAGCCAAGAATATGTTCATTATTCTAACCCAATTACAAAATCCCATCATCCTGAGGCAGCATGGTCCTAGGACTGGATGGGACAACTTTTAGTCCAATATATCTAAAGAAAAACAGTTTGGAGAAGTCTGATCTAATCTATCCCTTCTCTGCCTAGCCAATAACAGGCAAGAAGAAGACATCTTAGGGCAGATCTACACACAAGGTTTTTGACGTTTTATAAGGGTTATGAAAACTCTTTGGGCCACATGACGCACTCCCTATAACGTTGTATATCTGAGGTTTTTTAAAACTCACTTCAGTTATATACAACAGTTTCACTTTTAATAAATCGTTTTAAGTAAAATAATGTATCCTTCCTTACCGTTTGTGATTCATGGGGGCAGTGCTTCCTTTACTGGTGCCCAAATGCTTAGCAGTTGATTGGTGGGGAAGAAAGAGGAAGTGGACCAGTGAACTACAACACCCACAATTCTTAGCCCTATACTCGCTAGGGAATGACAGAGGAACTAAGAAGGAAGTGTGTAACTGAACTACAACCCCCACAATGCCTTGCCCTAAACTCATTGAAAAATGAAAGAGGAAGAGACAGGGCAGAACAGCGTGTGACTGCACACACCGCTTTAAAGACAGAAGACTGTTCTCCTGTAACGTGAGTACTCAGTAATGTGGCCTAAGACGTTTTAGAATGCACCTATTTGGAATGTTTTAAAATACAATTTAAAACGTTCCAAAGGACTGTGTAGATTCCCCCTGAGTGTCAATCTACAAATGTATTGTATTGCATGTAGCTTTTTGTTCACTGTAGAGTAACTGTGCATAGCCCGAATTCAGATCAGGATTGTCACACAATGAGAGGGGAGGGTTAAACCTTCCCTCCCCCATTGGCTTCCTGAAATCCCCAAGCACACATATTCTTTCTCCTCTATGCGAGGCGGCATGGTGGAATTTTGGAAGCAAACGCAAAGGTTTAATCCTCCCTCCCAGTACACGTTGGTCCCAATCTGAATTGGAGCTGTGCACAGCTACTCTAAAGTAAAGAAAGTTATAACACGACACAATTAATGTAAAGGTTAGTTTGACCCTTATACTGCTTAAAGAAGCTGCACAGACTCTGGCTCTGGTGAATCTTGAGAGAAATAGAATTCTAACATTGTGGTGCATCTACTGAGAAGGCCTCGGTGTAACCCACGTAGGTAGGATCCAATGGATCCCTTGTGCTGCTGGTCCAGGTGTGTGGCAGCCGGCCTTGCTGCCAGCAGTGCATGAACAACCCCTCCCACTGGTTTCCAGGGTGGGGGGGAACCCCAGAAATGAGTGGAAATGGGTAAGTGGATGTAAGATTGCAGCCTAAAAGAATCAAGTAAGTACAATACAGTTTTTGCTTCTTTACATTCCATTTTAGATAAATGTTTTTAACAAAACTAACAGCATGACCTAGTAGATGTGTACTTGGAAATTAGACCCAAGGAGTTCAATGGGATTTACTCTCAGGTCAGTGTGCATAGGATTGTAACGTAGAACTCCTTTTGGATGCATGTAATTGTGCAACACCCCAGTGTGATATAGGCTATAAAAAGAAATGTACTCTTATTGTGTGCTGCTGTACTCGGCACGTAACTGAAATTACTTTCCTCAAAACTATTCTAGTGCCTGTGGTTAAAACTGATTAAAAAGTAATAAGTGGAATTAATTAAGATCATGATCTCAGAGCATCAGGGATTGTTATATTCCCCAAACCCCCTCCTGTATTTTCTCCAATTAATTATCATTGTTCAGGAAAACTGTAGAACTGTACTGATCATTTGTGTGCACATTTGGCACTGAAGAGCTATCTTATGGACAGGAGAGTGAGTCAGGTCCCATCATCCTGACCCCAAAACAGACCTGCTATCAAGTCTTAGCAACTGAGTAGTACTCCATAGGAGGAATCCCACGACACAGCCCAGAGCATTTAGGTGCAATCCTATGCACATTTAGACAGAAAAATTGTCCTATAACTCCCAGCATGCTCCTACCAGGATTTACATCTTGAAAATGACTGGTAAAGGGCAACATTCACCAAATGTCTGACAACCTACATATATATAAATATAGAAATAATACTACCAAACAAAATGTCGCAAATTTGAACATACAAAAAGCTGTGCAGGCGTATACCTAAAGCTACCCGAAATGTATATCCTCTTTCTCTGTTCCTTCACTCCTAGCTCAATGCCTTTGTAGCAGAATGCAGAATGCAGGATGCAAGGGGTGATGAGAAGGTGAAATTCAACAGTCTGCTATAGTTTTTCATGCTTTCACAATTATATGTTCCTGAAGAAACTTTTGTTTATTCCTCTTTTAAGAAATGAAGAACTTTCTTTTGTAACAGCTTAAACTTACATCATGAGCCTATCTACAAACGCAGGATAAAACACTTTGAAAACACTTTGAAAACTGTATATGGAGTGTGTCCTCAGCCCCAACAGTTCTCAAAACTGTTATAAACCGTTATAAGCTGTTTTAAAGCAGTAGTGTAGATTGGCTCAATGTGTCCATATAGCACACAAAGAATTGGCTTGATAATAAACTTACCTTTTCTTTTCCTCCCTCACTCCCTTTTTCTTTCTTTTTTCGTTTGGGATATACCACGGTTCGGCACAGCTGATCATTTCCCCCGTTGGAACTGTCCTCAAAATAAATTCAATTTCAGGAAAGTATATTCAGCTGGATCCAGACTTAGTCATACTCATGCCCATTGAAAACAATGGGAGTTCAGTTAATAATGACTCCACTGATTTCAATGGATCTATTCACTATATGACTAAGTTTGGATCCAACGCATTCCTGGATTCCAAATTCTGATTTTCTAGAAAACCCAACAACTTGAGACTATGAATACGACATGACAAATTAATCTATGCATTGTAGGATATTTATTTTATACCTGTATTAATAAGAGTACAGCTGGAGACACTTTAACACACAGGTCCTGCTACCGTCCTAGAAACTCCACCCTGCAGGAAAGGACCTGGCCTGTGATTCACCTTCCCACTCTCTGAATTGAACAGCACAGCTGCGGAGCCAAGAATGCGAACTGGCTGCACTGTGTAGCTCTTACTGATAGAAAATGCTGCAACACATCAAAACATGACAAATGTAAAGAAAAGGCACTAGTTCATTAAATACAGAGCATGAGATGAAAACAAAACATACAAGCTTAAATAAACAAAGCTCATAGATTACCAGCTATAGCATGCTGCCAGCAGTGATGATCCCCTGGCAGGAGTGACCACACCCTTCACTTTTCATCCCTTAATCTAACTCCATCTAAATAGCAAAGTTGGTTATGTTTGTTTCAGTTACTGATGGGTCACAGCATCTATTTTATCATTGCCTGTTTCCAGCAGCCCATAGGGCCCCTCTGCATCAGCCGTTTCCCCCCGTCTTCTCCTTACCCTTGTCCTTTACCTCCCCACTTGTTTCCTGTACACTTATTAAGTTCTTGTAGTTTTAGATCAAACAATGATTGACACATTGCCTGTTCTTATACTCTTCAAGGTTCCTCT
This sequence comes from Anniella stebbinsi, assembly GCA_029215795.1. NCBI lineage: Eukaryota > Metazoa > Chordata > Lepidosauria > Squamata > Anniellidae > Anniella > Anniella stebbinsi. The sequence continues at coordinate 172,211,675 of JARDYH010000001.1, forward strand.
TCTGTAACTTTCCAACCCCCTGTGGCATATATACTTTTAATTATTGGATTATGTATGATTCATGTATTTATTTTTTAGATTTATATCCCACCTTTTTTCCCCTCCTGAAAGGAACCCAAGGCAGCTTATATGATCCTCCTCCTCCTTTTATCCTCACAACAACCCTGTGAGATAGGTTCGGGTGAGAGTCAGTGACTGGCCCAAAGTCATTCAGTGAGCTTCATGGCCCAGTGGGGACAAGAATCCCGGTTCTCCAAGTCCCAGTCCAATGCTCTAACCACTATGCCCCACAGACTACTAAACTATGCAAGCTTCTGCTTATTGCTAGGCCATGCCTGTAAGGGCCCTTCCCCCACGTCCCATGCATGCAGCCACAGGGGGATGTTGCGGGCAGAGGGAGAAGGAAGAGACTTGCCCTCCTACCCATTGGTGGAGGCAGCATTGGGCCATCGGATGGAGGCGACAGCACCCCGGGCTCCAGCTTCTTCTGATTGCAGTTGGAGAGGAAAGGATGGCTGCACATGGGTGGCTGCTTCACCCATGCTCTCAGAAGCTACCTGGTAGACTCACCAGTGGCTGGAAGAGGTGACGGGGTGGACGATCATTTCCGCATGGAGGCAATTTGCGGCAGTGTTCACGGCCTTGTTAGGAGCTCAGCTAGGCTGCTGGAGCGTGCGCTGCAGCGGATGCGGCATAGAGACCTTCCAGCCTCTTCTGATTGCGGTTCCCTCCCTCCCTCCCTCTATGCAGTGTGGGTTACCTGGCTGCCCTTTTGGGGGCCAAGTAGTAATTTTTTCGTTCAGCCTGATTGGCTGGGGCTGTGTGTTTTTCGCCTACTTCACACTGTAAGTCGGGAGAGGGTGTCTTAGGATTTTATATCATCTATTTGGTCACATGTGGCCTAGGGCTTTAGGGGCGGGCATGTTGAGAGAACAGGGATAGTGATCATTCTGTGGCACTGTTATTTGGTGACAGGTGATGCCTGAGGCCTTCCGCTGAGGGTTTTGTGGCCCCAGTGGGGGGATAAGGGTTACCTGTGAGGCCAACTCACCTCGCTCCACCTGGACTTACGTGGCCCAGGGGGGAGCAATATGGGAAGGCCTCCCCTCCCCAAAAGGGGTCGGCCTGTGGGTGGCGGTCAAACAGACACCACTCATCAGGCATAGAACGCTTCTCCCATTAAAATGCCTACTAGTTTATGGCATAGTCAGGGCCCACCCAGTGCTTCCTTGCAGATCTGAATAAACGTGGCCCGAATTTGAAACCATACATTCTTATGTTGTCTCTTTATTTCTCCCCACCTTTTCCGCCCGTAACATGTGTAGCATAGCAATATAAACCTATACCTTACACCAGGGCTACATGATCTACAGTCCAGGAGGTGCATGCAGCTGCCCAAAGCCTTTATTGTAGCCCCCCATGGTGCCCTGACCTACCCCATTACCACATTTTCTGCCACTTGAAGTCTTCACTCTCGCCCCCAGAGATCTCATACAGATCACTAGGATACGTGTGTGTGTGACCTGCAATCCTCAAACACGTGCAGCTCATGGGACTGAAAAGGTTGTGCCCCTTGCATTACATTTATATTCTTTTATTCCTATACTATACCTATGCTTACTCTATGTTATTAATACACTAACCATATGTGTGTGTGTGTGTGTTTGTGTAATACATGTCTATGCATAAGGGAATAAAAGAATATAGATAGGGACAGACAAAACTATCAATTTCAGTTTCTCATTTTTTTTTCCAATCTTAAATTCAGTCCACTCCAAATTTGTTTTTACATTTGCATGAAAATTCATAGGCATTTTTGTGCACAAAATACATGCATTTCTGTATGCATCTTCGCCAAACACACACATTTTTTTGCAAGCAGGTGTTGAAATATAATGTAGTTTTGCATTATATTTGAATATTTTTTTGACATTATATTTTCTCTGAATGCATGCATTTTGTATGCATTTTTCATTGGGGAACTCCACTGCAAAATTCAGAGGTGCAAATTTCAAAGAATAAGTGAATTTCGGTTTGCATAGTGGTTCCAAAGTGTGAAATTAGGTAAATTCACATTCAAATGTGAACTGAATGAATTTCTCCCCCATTCCTAAAGCTTGACATGGTTTTTATAGCATTAGCTTTCACAGTCATAAAATACATCTCAGAAGAAGCATTCTCTCTCCTGTCATGCATAGGAGAAATCTCTCTTATTCTAAGATAGTGATAGCTGAAATACACAAACACAGACTAAAACCGCAGGAAGGGGTTGTTGTTGTTTTCCGTTTGAACAACTGGTTTTCTCATATTAAAATGTAGGAAGATTCACATTTCATACTCATATCATTAATTAACTAATGTTTATTTCATCAGGTGATTGCCCATTAGGTCCCAACAGAATTATTATTGAAAGGCTGGATAAAAATATGTGCAGTTATGGGGATGTTTATATTATACCTAATATTGGACTTTTGCAGATTTGGGAGTTTGGGATGGAAAAGCAGGAGGTTCAGTGGAGCAATGGAGATGCAGTTTTTATTAAGAGGCAGATAATTAGTGGTGGATGGAAAAGGCAACATGACTTGAAGCTAAAAGGAAAACCAGGCAAGGCAGTTGAACATTGGAGTCTTTCCAGTAAAAGCCATAATTCAGAATCTGAGTTACACAATTTGTAACACAATATCCCTTTGTAAGCAGACATATTTTTTTACATCATTTCACACATTAGGCAGAGGCAAAGCCAGATTTGCTAGACTATACAGTCAACGAGGAGCTACAGCGGATCACACCTCCTGGAGTGAACAGTGGAGCTACAGAACTGGGATGGGGCTACTTTCTATCACAGATTCCTCTTTCTTGCATGTTTTCACTCCTCCTGTGCCAACACAGTGGCACAAATCTTGCTAAGTGGCTTAGAGAGAGAGAGAGAGAGAGAGAGAGAGAGCAGTAGGGGAGGAACAAGAGGGAGTGGATTGCCAAGGAGGATACCTTTGTTAAGCTCCATAGGAACCATCAGTCAGCTGACGAGAAACAATCTAGAATGTGAAGAAAAGCCATGAGTACAATCACTTATCTTTTGGGTGAATGCTATCCATTTCCTTATGTATTTATTCAAAGTACTTTTAATACTTATTTAGAATAAATAAAAGTTCCATGGGGCCCCGGTAAGACAATCACCTAATGAAATTAGTTGATGAATTGTATGAATGCCAATCTATTAAATACAAGTTTAATTAAAAAGAAAGGGCAAGCTGCATTGGAAGATCAGAATGTAAGCAGCTGTATAAGAAAGACATTAACTGCAAAAAATCACATATTTCTAGAATCAGGCTCTTAAGCTTTATTGACAGTGCAATCCTATACAGCTACCCAGAAGTAAGTGTGTGCAATGAAGTTTACAACTGGGTCAGTTGGCATAGGATTCCAGCCTAAAAACACTTGGGGCATGATCTAGCCCAGGTTAAACTTGTTACATATAATTGATTTGAATGGAAAAGTTAAGCACAGGCTTACATTGCTCCCTTTGAAATAAATAGGAGACTTAAATTGCTCCCTTTGAATTAAACAGGATTTTAAAAATACCTAACTTGAGCTCAATTGTGCCCCTGATTACAATTTAAATGGGGAAATGGACAGGTAATTTAATTTTCTATGGCACTGGATCATTTTCTTACATATACTATGTGTAATATTTTTTTCTAAAACAATTGCCACTGCAGCTCTGCACGTTGGGACAAATAATTTGTATTTATGTGTCGACATCACAGTGGTATTACTTTGCAAATCTAAATGACTGAAAGAAATATAAATAGGATCCATTATACTTGGGGCGACTGTATGCACACAGCTATTTTAATTTCCTCTTTTTATATTTATGGTATTTCTTGAAGTTCTCTGAAATGAATTGTTTCTATAATAATCATGTAACTCAAGGCAAAGCAATATAATAAGAAAATTAACAGCAAAACCAAGAAAACAAAAATACTTAGGGATAACTGCCTATCATTAACTTGACAAATTGTGCGCTGTCATTTGGGAAATCATATTTGACAGGGATGATCTCACAGAGATAAAGGATTATAGAAAGTAAAAATTTCTTCAAGGCTACAGTTTAATGAAACTGACCTAATATTTGACAATGATGCCAGGGCTTCATGGATGAAAATTATGTTAATTTATGCTTGGGAGTGTTCTATATAATAATGGCCCATCAGGGAAGGGAGCTGCTATGTATTGCAAGCTGCTAGAAGTATATACATATTCTGAGCACTTCCTAAAATTAATTTGAAAGGATGATTGTGAATATACATCTAAAGGGAATGGGCAACACCTGCACCCAAATGAATGGTTTTTCATGAATATACAACCTGTGATCCTATTGCAGTAATGTTATTGAATAACAACAACTCCAGTGACTCCAGGTTTAAACACATATATACACACTAGTTTTTGCAAGCATCTATCCCAAGCGAACAGGCAGGGTGATTCCACCTGTAACCATGTTCTATTAAAAGTAGGATGTACTTGTGTCATGATTCCAAGCCCTCCCACTGAGATGTGAGATAATAAAGAGGTCTGGCATGCAATCCACAAAACTTTATTCTGTAAATAGACATCTCTTCACACCTGAAGGGACTGGGAAAATGCTAGGAGCTATCCTCTAAACCTAATTAGCCTAACAAGGCAAAGCAGTTGCCTATAAATTAAATGGACAGTTTCCTGCAGTGCCCAATAAGCTTTTTACTGAATCTGTCCTTCAGGGAGGATCTTCAAGTTGAAACCTCTGGTGAGTGGCTAACCTAACTGACTGCCTTCCACCTCCTCTCAACTCTGCCCTCTTGACCCTGCAGTGGACTCTGCAATCTGTCAACTCTGATGTTTCCTCCCTCCCTGACAAAGACTAAGTTCCCAGGGGCAGGGAAGATGACCTCTGAGCCTGGGCATCCTATCTGATAAGTCCCTGGGAAGATTCCTCCTTGACTCCTGGAGAGTCTTGGAAAATGTCTTCCCCTGCTTCCTGTCTTGACTAATGTACTTCTCCTTCTTCTTCAGCCTCCAAGTCCAATCCAGGCTTTGAAACCCAGTCCCCCACACTAAGGAGAATGGGCCTGATCCTGACAACTTGTCTCGTATTTTCACTTAAGTTTTCTCTCCAGCACAATATTTAAACAATATTCTGTACTCACCCTGCCCACCCTTCAAATGTCTTCTGGCATCCAACCAACTTTTTGGTGCATGAGGGACAGGGGCACCATATGGAGGGATTAGAGAAAGTCCCTTTTGTGTGTTGGATGTAGCCATAACATGTCCTGCTACTCCCAGCATTCCCCAGCCAGCATGCTGGGAATTGTTGAAGTTTTTTTCTGTCTAAACATGCATAGGATTGCACTATGAAGCAGTTTGCTTCTGGCATGTACAAACATATATATTTACACTCCTGCAGTACCCTATGAGTCCTAAGCATGACAAACTTGAATTTTTAAAGGCTTTACTAGGAACTTAAAGATAAAGACTACACCGTGGAGATGAAAATGAAATGTACATGGCAAATACAGTTGCTATCAGGGAACATGAATCAAAAAGTCAAATACAAGAAAAATCAAAAGGTTAATAACTATATCTGAACTACACTATCTCTTTTAGCAAACTACAACTCAACAAAGCAAATAAAGTTATCTCAGTAAACTAGCATCATGAGCAAATAAAATAATTAAATATAAGAAACTTTTTGAAAACTTATTCTGCTGCTCCTCTATGCCATGGTTCTAATAAATGTAACTGTGTGTAGTTTATTGACTTGCATCACCTTTTTGTTTCTCAGATAAGCCACCATAATCAGGAAGCAGAGTCATACTGGCGATGAGAGTGTTACTGATTCCGCCTCCCTCCAAATTGCTTCCATTTTGTATGTCCCATTGCAAGCACCATTTTTTTTCTCTGTAAAGGGAAGGTGGAGAGATCTAGCCAGTGAGGACAAATGTATTTGAATATTCCAACCAAAACTCTCTGCTGAAATGTCAAAGAGAGTGCTTTCACTCTCTCTACATTGGCATGGGACCTCTTGAACTAAGCTAATCAAAGCTGTATCACATATCGATTGGCTGTGAAGAGCCCTGAGATTTCCAGTGGCCTTTAGAAGAAGTACTTGAAATTCCAGTGAAAGCCTAGCTTCCTTCTTTTGTCAAACTGGGGGGGGGGGGGGGGAGAAATCATCTTTCTTCCAGGACTACCCTACACTTTTATGAGCCTTTTTAATCAAAGCCTGTAACTGTCTTGCACTACAATCAAAAGGCCTTTTGTAAGCCCCTTTTCTGTCGACGCGAATGTGAAGGGAAAGGCACTGTAGACTGACGACGAGAGAGGAGGCAAACTCTGGTGCTCAACGAATGGAAGATTTATTGTGCTCTACACGTGTTTCAGAGAAAGTATCTCCTTCTTCAGGAGTTATAAAACAAACAGTTAAAAAAAAAACCATAAAATTAACCATAAAAGTAGTTTCGTATGGACAACACTCTCTTTCATTTTAACAAAAGTTTTTTTTGGGGGGGGGGGCTTTTCTACATGAGAACTCTACATTTTCTAAAAAATCACATTAAAAATTAAAATAAAGCTAAAAAATAAATTCTCACTTCCCATATGACATACATTGTTCCCCTAACCAATTTTAGACAATGGTGAAACAATATATTTTTATATCCACATAACTCTTTCAACAAGCACACTCCTGACATATATCTTTGTTAACCTCCCACTGCCCACAAACATAAACACTTTCCATTGCCCTCCCAAACCCTACCAACTTGAACATAAGCCAACCTGTTCTTGGTTCTTATCAAATTCCTTGTCTACAAGAACAACAATAGTATCTTCTTTTTTTGGTGCTTGTATGCACTGTTTGTCGAATATTTATAACTCATGCCAGAGGTAAACCTTTGATGTGTCTTATATACAACAGGTGGTTCTGTTGTATATAAGGTTCCCGGTGATATTCCCTCTTCATCACAACTGTTAAAGTTGCAGGGGCCCTGCCTTCTTTTGTATATGGTCACTCTAGTATAGTGCATTCACCTTTAACTGTTTTAACTGGGATGAAATTCCCTTTTTTCTACAGCTGTTAAAGTTACATAAGCCCTGACCTGGATTTTATCTGGTCACCCTAACTTAGGCTGACCAGATAAAATCCAGGTCAGGGCTCCTGTAACTTTAACAGTTGTAGAGAAAAGGGAATTTCAGCCAGTGTCATTTGTATGCAATTAGTTCCTGGTGAAATCCCCTCTTCATCACAACTGTTAAAGTTGCAGGGGCCCTGCCTTCTTTTGTATATGGTCACTCTAGTATAGTGCCTGCACCTTTAACTGTTGTGATGAAGAGGGAATTTCACCAGGAACTAATTGCATACAAATGACACTGGTTGAAATTCCCTTTTCTCTACAACTGTTAAAGTTACAGGAGCCCTGACCTGGATTTTATCTGGTCAGCCTACCCTAACTATACTAATCCAGAAAAATCAAAGTCCTCATTTAGCCCGCTTGGCCACATGCTCTTTAAAGAAATAATCCAAAATAGTTCTCTTTTGCTCAGTACTTGGTCACTCCCATTCATCTTTTAATCCCCCCCCCATGAAGTTGTTGGATTATGTTGTTTTTCACTGTTTAAACAGGCATAGGATCGCACCCTCAGACTCCCTGAATTAAGGGAGTCATTTTCTCTAATATTTTCCAGGAGAACAGGCTTACAAAGATACATTCAGTCTGGCTGGCTCCCAGATAGCCAGACCATGTGCCTATGTTTGCACCTCTGCACTCAAGTTGATTCCACCAGTGGTCTTTCTGGGATACATTGAGGCCTGACTATTCTCTTTTTTAGCAATCCCAATTCCAAGGAACAGTCTCTTTTTACCTTTTCTTTGGGATTTTACCCCGATGCTAAGGACCTCTCTTTTCCATACCTGTGTTCTCCCACACACACACAGCCTGACTTCTCATTCTTTTTCTTTCCTATCTCTTCTGAACATGGGGGTGTTGAATAGGCTGACCAGATAAAATCCAGGCCAGGGCTTATGTAACTTTAACAGTTGTAGAGAAAAGGGAATTTCAGCCAATGTCATTTGTATGCAATTAGTTCCTGGTGAAATTCCTTCTTCATCACAACAGTTAAAGGTGCAGGCACTATACTAGAGTGACCATATACAAAAGAAGGCAGGGCCCCTGCAACTTTAACAGTTGCGATGAAGAGGGAATTTCAACAGGAATTAACTGCATACCAATGACACTGGCTGAAATTCCCTTTTCTCTACAACTGTTAAAGTTACATGAGCCCTGACCTGGATTTTATCTGGCCACCCTAGTGTTGAATCTCAAGCCTGCAGGCCAAATCTGGCCCACTTGGAGTCCCAACCCAGCCCTCCAGATTTCCTCAGATCACCACGAACCTTCCTCTAGCCCCACCCCCTTTCCTCAACCACCAATCATCTGGTTGTTTCTGACTTTTGCATTATTTGTTTCCAATTCTAAGATGTTGGGATGCTAAGTTACAGGCAGCAACAGCCTTATGCTATAATATCCTAGCATGCTTGGTATTTTGGCCCCACACTCCACTGAAATATAGCACTTGAGAGCTATTCTGAAATTGAATTCAGCCCTCGGGGAAAATAGATTTAACATCCGTGGTTTAGAGTTTAAAAAGTCAAAACCAGCACGTTCAACTGGGGTTGGAAAAAAACAGAAAAAAAACAATTAGGGCTGCGCAGAGCCCCTCTGACTCACCTTGAAGGCTGTTTTGGAGCCTCCAAAACAGTTTCAATTCAACTCGGGGTGCTTCGGGGGGGTTCCCACCTCACCTCAGTGCCGAAGCGGGATCCCCCCTGAAGTGACTCAGACTTGTAGGTTCTTGGGTGCTGGCCACGTGGTCGGCCAAGTGCAAGGCCGACCAGGAGTCCACCCTGCTTCCAGCCCCCTCACCCCCCCCATCCCAGCCCCCTCACCCCATTCCCCCTCACCCCCAACTCAGAGTCACTGGGACTACCTGTAAATCACATCCTCTTCCCAGGGAGCCAAACCAAAATTTAAAGTTAAGATCATGGCGGCTCTCTGTTTTTACTATATCTATGACCGCAAACTATGGCGGCCATAAAGAGGAATGGCCCTTTACAGACACCATAGTTTGCACCATAGATATAATAAAAACAGAGAGCCGCCAAGACCTTAACTTTAAATTGCGTCTCGACTCTCTGGGAGGAGAATGTGATTCATAAGTAAGTCGTGGCAGTGGCAGGAGATGACCGGGGGGGGGGGGCGAGGAGGGAGAGGGAGGTGTATGCAATGGACTCAGCTGGACTCTCAGCTGGCCTTGCACTGGCTTTCCTGGGTGGACGGGCGGTGGGTGGAGCAGCTCAACACAGCTCCGAATGAGCTCAAGGTGCCCTGAGGCTTCAGTGCCAATCTGCATCAGCCTCGGAGCACCTCAGGCCAACCCGGTATGCCTCAGATGTGGGCTGAATTCAGGGATTTGGCCCGAGGTGGTGCACAGCCTTAAAAACAATGCAGATTGTTTAGGACTGGTGTCCCTGCTGACCTGCATGAGTTCAAACTCTTGCCATAAACTGTCTTCAGTGGCATCCCAAAGTAAAGGAATTTCCATACTTTCAAAACTAATATGCTTCATTTATCTGTGTCACCAAACAGATCAATAATTCTTAATGTGAAATTAGCCTATTTATTCCTAATTGTATTTTTGTTGCTGTGTTTGTAAACAGAATTTTAACTTTGATATTTCTGGTGAATTGCAGGTGTGTTTATTTAAGGTGGATGTGCTGGATTTGGAAGCACAGGTCCTGCAGTTCATTTGCTTGATTTCTCAGGCTAAGTTCAGGAAGATGTGCTGGGTATGAAGTCTAACTTCTCTAGTATACTTCCAGTGAGTGTTTTAGAACCCAAGCAAGTACTGTTTCATTTACTTTAGGAAATCATTTGTCTTTCAGCATGCCTAAAAGCTTGGGTAGTGTAGGGGTTAGTGTCAGATTAGGACAGGAGAGATCTGGATTCAATTTCCCACTAAGCTATGAAGCTCACACATAGAATCATAGAATAGTAGAGTTGGAAGGGGCCTATAAGGCCAACGAGTCCAACCCCCTGCTTAATAAAGGAATCCACCCTGAAGCAAACCTGACAGAGGGCTGTCCAGCTGCCTCTTGAATGCCTCTAGTGTGGGAAAGCCCATGACCATCGTAGGTAATTGGTTCCATGGTCATACTGCTCTAACAGTCCATCTGAAATCTGGCTTCCTGTAACTTGAGCCCATTATTTCATGTCCTGCACTTTGGGATGAATAAAAAGAGATCCTGGATCTCCTCTGTGTGACAACCTTTCAAGTATTTGAAGAGTGCTATCATGTCTCCCCTCAGTCTTCTCTTCTCAAGGCTAAACATGCCCAGTTCTTGCAGTTTCTCCTCATAGGGCTTTGTTTCCAGACCCCGGATCATCCTTGTTGCCCTCCTCTGAACCCCCTCCAGCTTGTCTGCATCCTTCTTGAAGTGTGGTGCCCAGAACCCCAATTATGGAATGATCTCCCCGATGAGGCCCGCCTGGTGCCAACACTGTTATCTTTTCGGTGCCAGGTCAAAACTTTTTTTCTCTCCCAGGCATTTTAACAGCTTAAAATGAAGTTTTAACTGACTTTGTGGCCAGGCTTAAAAGTTTAAATTGTTTTAAACATCAGCTTTTTTATGTTTTATGGTTTTAAATTGTGTATATTGACTTTTTAATGTTCAATCTTTTATTTTTGTAAACCGCCCAAAAAGCTTTGGCTATGGGGCAGTATATAAATGTAATAAATAAATAAATAAATAAATAATCTGGACACAATATTCAAGATAAGGCTTAACCAGTGTCGGATATAGGGGAACCAGTACCTCATGCAATTTGGAAGCTATGCTTTTATTAATGCAGCCCTAAATGGCATTTGCTTTTTTTGCAGCCACATCACACTGTTGGCTCATTTTCAGCTTGTGATCTACAATAATTCCAAGATTCTTCTCACTTGTAGTATTGCTGAGCCAAGGACCCCCCATCTTGTAACTGTGCATTTGGTTTCTTTTTCCGAGGTGTAGAACTTGGCATTTATCCCTATTAAATTTCATTCTGTTGTTTTCAGCCCAGCGTTCCACCCTATCAAGATTACTTTGAAGTTTGTTTTTGTCTTCCAGGGTATTAGCTATCCCACCCAATTTTGTGTCATCTGCAAATTTGATAAGCATTCCCTGCACCTCCTCATCTAAGTCATTAATAAAAATGTTGTAGAGCACTGGGCCCAGGACTGAGCCCTGTGGTATCCTGCTCGTTACCTCTCCCCTGTTTGAGAAGGTACCCATCGAGTCCGATTCTGTAGCCGACTGTGGATCCACCTAATAGTTGTTCCATCTAGCCCACTTTTAGCTAGTTTGCTGATCAGAATGTCATGGGGTACTTTGTCAAAAGCTTTGCTGAAGTCAAGCTATACTATGTCCACCACATTCCCACAGTCCACAAGGGAGGTTACCCAATGCAAAGAATGAGATCAGATTAATGTGGCAGGATTTGTTCTTGACAAATCCATGCTGCCTTCTAGTAATCACTGCATTGTTCTCAAGGTGCTTACTGATTGGCTTTTTTATAATCTGCTCTGAAATTGTCTGTGGTTCCCAGGTTCGTCCTTTTTGCCCTTTTTGAAGATAGGGAGAATATTAGCCCTCCTCCAGTCATTTGGCACTTCACCTGTCTTCTATGATTTTTCAAAGATAATAGACAGTGGTTCTGAGAGTTCTTCTGCCAGCTCCTTTATTACTCTAGGATGCAGTTCATCGGTCCCTGGAAATTTGAACTCATTAAAAAAAAAAAAGTGTTCAAAAAAAGTGGATTTGTTGGTTTTACCCTTTGATTAGGCTAGACTTCAAAATTCAGCTTGCCTTACAGGATGCAGTTTATCAATCTCAAACTGCAATCCTTCCTCTTCAGTTTATACTTCATTTTTGCAAGTGGGGGAACTGAGCATTTCGGCCTTTGTCATTTGTTATCAATTCACCATCCTCATTAAGCAATTGAATGACCATTTCTTTCCTCTGTTTTTTTACTATGCACCTACCTGAAGAAAGCTTTTTTGTTGCTTTTAGCATCACTCACTAGCCTCAGCTCCTTCTCAGCTTTAGCCTTCCTGATGCCATTCTTGCACTTCTGTGCTACCTGTCTGTACTCCTCTTCTGTAGCCTGGCCTTTCTTCTACTTCCTATATATGTCCTTTTTTGTTTTCAGGTCATCTCTCAGCTTTTTGTGGAGCCACATTGGTTTCTTCTGTTGTCTTCTATCTTTTTTCCTTGTCGGAATTGTTTGTAATTGGGCCTTTAAAAAATCCTTTTTCAAATACTCCCACCCATCTTGGACTCCTTTTCTCATTGGGACCACTTGTCATGGGACCTTACTTATGATAAGTCTGATTTTGTTAAAATCAACTTTTCTGAAGTCCAGAGTACGCATATGGCTACACTCAACTTTTGCTTCCTTTAAAATCAAGAACTCAAGTATGATGTGGTCACTTTCCCCCATAGTTCTTGTAACTGCCACTTTATCCATTAAGTCATCCCTATTGGTCAGTATCAAGTCAAGCATAGCCAATCCTCTAGTTCCGTCCATTATGTTTTGCAGGACAAAGTTATCAGCCATACATGTTAGGAATTTCTTTTAGCAGAATTTGTCTCCCAACAGATATTGGGATAATTGAAGTCCCCTATCACTACTACATTGCACTTTCTTGAAACATTGGCAATTAGTTTTTCAAAAGTTTTGTCCTCATTTTCTCCTTGATTGGGTGGTTGGTAGTAGACTCCGACTATCATGCTCCTTTTATTCCTTGCCCCATTTATTTTAATCCAGATGCTCTCAGTGAGGCTCCCAGGCTCATCCTCCTGTATTTCTGTGCAGGGATAAGTATTTTTAACATATAGTATGACTGCCTCATGGGAGTCATCCCACTATGTTTCAGTTCTACCTAGTATTTGCCTTCATGTATTAAGAGTTCAAGTCCTTTTCAGGGCACTATTAGAGCTGTTCTCTCTGTTATGGTGCATAAGCCTTCATCCATTGTTACATCCAAGTTTACATCTTCCTTCCCTGTAAGATTCTGTTTAAAGTAGGGTGACCAGATAAAATCCAGGTCAGGTCTCCTGTAACTTTAACAGTTGTAGAGAAAAGGGAATTTCAGCCAGTGTCATTTGTATACAATTAGTTAAAGGTGAAATTCCCTCTTCAACACAACAATTAAAGTTGCGGGGCCCTGCCTTCTTTTGTATATGGTCACTCTAGTATAGTGCCTGCAACTTTAACTGTTGTGATGAAGAGGGAATTTCACCAGGAACTAATTGCATACAAATGACACTGGCTGAAATTCCCTTTTCTCTACAAATGTTAAAGTTACATGAGCCCTGACCTGGAATTTATCTGGTCACCCTAGTTTAAAGCCCTCCTGATGAAGTTCTTCCCAGCTCTTGTGAGGTGCAACCCATCTCTTGCCAGCAGTCCATCTTCCAAGTAACGTAGCCCATGGTCCCAGAATCCGAATCTCTCACATTGGCACCACCCTCATAGCCGTTCACCTGGAGCATTTTTCTTTCCCTTTCTATTCCTCTTCCAAGAACTGGGAAGATGGATGAGAAAACTATCTGGGCCCCAAAGTTCTTGAGTTTTATTCCCAAAGCTTCAAAGTCTGATGTGATTTCTTCGTAGCACCGCTTGGCAGTATCCAGTATCACATGGATGAGAAGAAAAGGATATGTGTCAGTGGGCTTGATGAGCTTTGGCAACCCTTGAGTCACATCTCTAATCTGTCCTCCAGGGAGACAGCATACCTGGCGAGTCCATGGGTCTTCGCGACATACTGGAGTTTCAATCCTATGCAGCAGGGAGTCTCCCACAATGACTACTCTTCTTTTGGTTGTAGGCCTTGGTGTTGTTACCTGACCTTCTGCCTCTTGCTCACTGCTTCATGAGGTCCCCTGTAATTCTTTCTCTGCAGGCTGTCCTCCAGTCTCATCTTCCAGTAACTGAAAGCAGTTACATTGCTCTAGTGGTTCCACTGGAGCAGAGTGTCTTCTAGTTCTTCTACTCCTGTCAATTTTTTCCAGGGAGTTTCCTCTTCATTGGCTTTCCTCACCTCAGCATTTCCCACTTCTGCTTCAACTTGCTGTTGCTGTTCCACCTCCTGTGCTTCTCTCTTCTCGATGACCTTGGGCCGGCCGCTGTCAGTCTAACCTACCCCACAGGGTTGTTATTAGGGCTGTTTGAGGATTTCAACTGGCAAGAGTTCAAAGCAAAGCAACTTGATCTACACTTCCCAGACTAGTGTGTATGAGATTTTGCACTTCTCCAGATTTTACCCTTCAGTTCTTGGCTCAAGCAATGTACCAAAATGAGTATTAAAATATGTAGTTTAGGATAAAAATATGATATATATATATATATATATATATATTACTTTGAAAGAATCTATCTTTAGAAGTGTGTATTTTGTGAAGAAATACATTCAAAAATATTGACTGAATATGAATTTTTATGCAGATATTATTTTATTATTCTGTGATGAATTAATTTATTTCAAATGGCAGAATAATACAGAAATGAGATGAATGGACTTATAAATAATGGACTTACAAAGGGAAAGTTGTGAAACTGACATGGAACAGAAAGAGAATTATCCATCTACTCCTAGTTTTCTGCAGGTAACATTGGAGGGTGAATCATGCACACTGCTTTGAGCTATTAGCTTCAATGGAGACGTCTTTCCCCTCTTTTTTAAAATCCTTGTGTGGGAAGCCAAATTTCAGAAAGCAAAATGGTGTGAGGAGTCCTCTCCCCTCTGCTACACACTGGCCCAAATCTGAATTGGGGACATGTTCAGTTACTCTGAAATAAAGGAAGTAAAATCTAAGGCCCATCTACACACATACAATTAATATAACGCGTAGCTTGGTCATATATTTTCCCCAGCTACATATGGCTTGAATGCATTGCAGCTGCACATGGGGAAGCAATTTAGATTCTGATTGTTCGGAGGAGTAAAGATATAAACATTCCCTCCCCTCATGTAGCATTGCTGATAAGGTAGGCTGACCAGATAAAATCCAGGTCAGGGCTCCTGTAACTTTTAACAGTTGTAGAGAAAAGGGAATTTCAGCCAGTGTCATTTGTATGCAATTAGTTCCTGGTGAAATTCCCTCTTCATCACAACAGTTAAAGGTGCAGGCACTATACTAGAGTGACCATATACAAAAGAAGGCAGGGCCTCTGCAGCTTTAACTGTTGTGATGAAGAGGGAATTTCACCAGGAACTAATTGCATACAAATGACACTGGCTGAAATTCCCTTTTCTCTACAACTGTTAAAGTTACAGGAGCCCTGACCTGGATTTTATCTGGTCAGCCTATGATAAGGATAAGGAAAGGCATGCAATTGGCTAAAGCAAACTGGATGCATTGCTAAATGATGCCTTGTCTGCTCTAGAAGACTCTTTGAAGATGACTAGGATCCCCCTGAGCCAAGCACCACAGAGGAGCTGTCTTTTTCTGGGGACCTTGAAGTGGATCAGGGTATCCTGGGCCCTCGGGTGGGACAGCCATCCCCTAACCTTCACAGCATAGTTAGCCTCCTGTCAGACTTGGGAACAGACACCAATGACCAGCTAGCCCCAGGGAGGGCAGAGTGACCATATACAAAAGAGGGCAGGGCTCTTGCAGCTTTGCAATAAAGAGGGAATTTCACCAGGTGCTGCATGCATACAACTAACACCTGCTGAAATTCCCTTTTCTATAAAACTGTTAAAAGATACAGGAGCCCAGTCCTCCCTTCCATAGGACACCCTAATTCTGCCTATGGGATTGTGCTTGCCTTTGACTGTGACTCCACCTCAAATCCTGCTTTTGGACTGCTCTTTGCTTGAGCAGTAACGCTGTGCTTCCGCCCTGTGCAGGCATTTGGGCCTTTGAGACGGATTTTTCCCAGGACTGAGTTTGAAGCAGCCACCGCAGGACTGCTTTGGCCCTCAGTCTGCTTTGGCCCTCACTTCAATTCTCAAAGTGTTGTACCAGAAATACTGAAATGAAAGGCACTTGTTCAAGCAAGCCATTTTGAGCTGTCTAGGATGATCCCTCCGTGCCCCCCCCCAACCATTTTCAGTAGGTCCCATTCACTCATATTATAGTTCCGTAGTCATACAATCTATTGCTAATATTGTATACATGTTACTTACATTAATTGGAAATTTGAATACCTCAGGAGAGCATGTTAAAGTACAGAGTTCCAGACTCATCACGTACTACCACACAGTGGATCTCAACAATTACGGGAATACATGCTGTAAGAACTCTTTACTGAATTTCCTTCTCTCTCCCTCTGAGCAAACTTCAGATAATCCTCTCTGAATCAGAAATAAGAGACAGGTTTTCTACAGAGAATCACACTGTTGTTTGTGGTGGAACGAGAGCATACCAAAATAGAGGATTCAAAAAGCCTGTAACATATTATTTATCAATATTACCCTATAAATAATTAAAGGCACAACCCTATGCATATTTAGACAGAAATTGTCCACTCTTATTGTCCACTTTTCAACAACTCAAAGCAGGTTACGATAATAGAAAATTAAAATAGCAATACTGCTTGGGCACTCAGTTATTGTTATTGACAACAATAACAATAAACATTATAATAGGGAAAGGCCCCCTCTACAAGAATTCGGCTTGATGCCTGGTTGCCCGATTATGCGCATCTTCTCACAAACGCTTTTACGCCTAATTCCTATAAAAGACAGGCGGTGAAGCGCATTACCGGCAGTATGAAACACGCTTTAAAGTGGTTGACATGCAGAGAATCGCTTGTTTACATGGTCATAAGGCACTTTAACTCCCACGGAAAATTAAAACTCGCTATTTAACGCACATTTGATAATGCGCATAATCGGACAGAAAAAGTGCCTCAATCCCCGATTTGCGCTCCATTCATGTGGAGGTAAAATCGGTAATGCGCTTCGAAAGAGCTTTAAATCGCTCTTGTAGAGGCACTCAAAGATTAAAGCCTACTTGAATCTGGTGCCTTCCAGATGTTGTGATACAAACATTACATATAATGTATTATATATTGGAGGTAACTCTTGTAACGTTTTATCTAAAATTGAAGTTTTTAAAATAAATAAATAAATAAATACAATATTTTCTGGAATAGCAGCAGTATTTGGACTGCTGAATGGCCAGACTAAGGTAAGTCATGTGTTAGCTCAGAATTAACACAGCCTTGATGAGGACAGTGCGTTTTGATCAAGGGAAGCTGGCCCAAAAGAATGATTTCAGCTTCCCTATTTTGTATTCAGCATACATTAATCGTCATACCACTGATGCCGGTGTGGGTTCCTGGTATTTCTCAATCTCACATCCTAATTATCTCTCCTAGTATTTAATAGTTTCTTCACAGATGCCATACAGTGCATTAGGAGCTGCTTATTTATGGACAGCCAATAATGCACTAATACACTCCTCTGAGTGAAATATCATCTTAATTAACAGCTCACACGCTGATGC
Source organism: Anniella stebbinsi (assembly GCA_029215795.1). NCBI lineage: Eukaryota > Metazoa > Chordata > Lepidosauria > Squamata > Anniellidae > Anniella > Anniella stebbinsi. Next base: position 172,229,268 of record JARDYH010000001.1, read on the forward strand.
AGGTGAACTATGTAGAGTTAAGTATCTGCCTAATATTATTAACAATGATGAACAGGGGGTAGATGTGTTTGGCAGAGGGTGAATTATTTGCGTTAGAAGGCATGCATCTATTACTGAGCCCTATGGCATTCCAAGCTCATTGAGGCCATAGTCCTGCACCCACCCTATGTACGCACACCAGAAAGCAAATCAACTTCTCAAAGTTTTGTACAATTTTAATCCCCACTATATGTCCCTGATCTCACATCCATGCAATGCCTCTTCCATATCCAGTGTGCTTCTGCTGTGCCAGATGTGCTCAATGCAGTCATCCATTGAGCACCTCAAGCATCCAGTCATTCATTCCCCACCTCCATGTCCATTCTATCCAGGCCAATCTCAGTCCTGACAAATTCAATTACCAAGCATTTTATATTCATTCATCTACTTTCCATATTGCTATGCCAAGAGAGTAGAGAGCAGAGAACTACATAAAAGCACATTGTATTTATCTCTATATTAAAAAGCCAGAGTAAATAAAGCAAGATTTTAATAACAAACTGCCATAAAAATGATATTAACTGTCATCTCCTGCAGCCAAGCTGCACAGGGATGCCTGGCTACCCAGGGTATATCTGCACATTACAAAATTACACTGATTAAAGAGTTATTCTCTCTTCCCAGGGAACCATGGGAAGTGTATTTCTGTGAGAGGGACAGCTAAGAGTCTCAAAGAGAATTTGAAACACTCTTAACAAAATTAAATTCCCAGGATTCTTTAGTGACTATTAAGCTGGTATAAAACCTGTATAGTATAGATATACCCCTGGAATATAGTATAATATGAAACATTGTTATATACAGTGACGCAATCTGAGTAAAACTGGATATGTGTAAACTTAATGATGGAAATAATAGGTAGAGGAACCACTGCAGTCTCATGCACTGGAGATTATATATATATATATATATATATATATATATATATATATATTCTGAGCTTTGTACATTCTTTTTTCAAGTGTAGAAAAGTTTCTGGCACAGATTTATATATCCTGACGATCTCAGCATTCATATTTTATATTAAAAAGTTAGTTTCCAGCCTTTATGACAGACTTAAACAGCTTTAAAGGAGATGTATCCTGGATGGAGAAGTGTAAGATGCCAGCAAGGGGCTGAAAAAATATTTATGGATAAGAAAGTTTTCCAGTAACAGAATGAATGCATCGGGGGAATGATTTTTTTTTTTTTAAGCAGGGAACCTAGACTAGGAATGTTCGTGAAATTTTCTCCATCGGAATTTCTCTACAGGTTGGGTTCCCAAATTACCTGATCTTGTTTCTGGAGTGGCACTGATTCTGTTCAATGTTAAAGTGTCCATTCTTTGTTCAGACCACTGCACATGTGCAGTGTCTTACAACTACAATCACACTGTGATTTCATCAGTGTGCACATGTTCTACTGCACATTAATAACCTGCAAGAACAAAACGACAGAAATTGAAAGCTATGGTAAAATGCATGTGTGCACCAACGTGAAATGCATTTTAGGCTAGGGATGGGAGGATCCATCAGTTTCCTTTTCTGCACATTCAAATTTTTGAAATCTCTATTTGGTTCTCTTCAAAATATAAAGAATTTTGTGGATTTTGATTAACCCATGTCAAAATAATGAACTGAAAGGAAATCCTCACCCAGCTCCAGCAGCCAAATGCAATAGATACAGCTATTCCAAGCATGGAGTGGCCCATAATATACTTGCCTGCCATATAGTTATTAAAGAGGAGGAGCCTGTCAGAAAAAAGAGGTGGTAGCCCTAATTCAGCACAGTAATGTATCTGGGGTGTGTGTGTGTGTCTATATGGCCTATTTACCCTGTCGTGGTTGCACAGTGGTGTTATGTTGTTTATATGACACAGCTGCCAACTCACAGCCGCATGGGGCTTCTACCCCTGAAACTGCGCGTTTCGTAGTGTCCTTTTAACGTGATTTTTTAAAAAGTTGCTCCAAGGTCACCACATTGTTTTCCAGCCTGTCAGTGCTGGCCTCGGTTCAGATTCAGTCAGTGGGCATTGCTGGGGGCACATGCAAGTCCAGGGTAAGTCCAGGTAAGTGTGGGAAGGCAGGGCAGGGGGCAGGGGGCAGGGGTTGGACTTGAGGAGCCAAATGGCTGTTGGTGCTGTGGTTTTTAGCCTGCGTTCCTTCCTGCCGTCTGAATTTATTGATCCTGCCTCACTGCAGTGATGTTGCAGGGTTTTGTGGCGGAGGTGTATAGATACCCCTCAGGATGCACAGGAATTCAATCCAGGCTTTTAAGAACAAAGCACTAGAACCTGTGTACCTGGATGAATTAACCTATCAGTTTCAGTTTCTCCCACGTTTGATTTTCTATCAAAACCAAAATGAATCAAAATTATCGTCTATGCCTATTTTAGACATTCCCCAAGTTAAACTGGAAGACAGAGATGGAGAAGACTGTGTAGCCGAACAAACCAACTAGAAAAAAATAATAACACAATGGGGAAAATCTGCTCATCCTTAGCTAGCCTAGACCATGTAATATAAATTTATTTTGATATATATATTTTTTATGTGTAAAAGGGAAAACCACAAGGCAGGGAAAATAATTACAGACACATAGAAAATTCACTTTTCATTTGGTTTCACTCATTCCCATTAACATTGGACATTAATGTACCTTAATGGTGGATCTAATACATAATATGCTGCTTTATCACTCTTCTGAAGCTTTTTCAAAGGAGTAAATAGCCCACGCAGCTATTAAATGTTCTAATTTAAGCATCTCCCCACCCTAAAAATTCTGCTCAAAAAGCAACTGTTGCATTAAAATAATCATCTATGGCTCAATTCGGACGACACAATAGTCAATGGTGGGGTAATAATAAACTTTACAGTTATTCAACTAGGGGGTACTCTCCACACAACATGGTAATAAATAATCAACTGTGGTGTGGATGAGGATCACAACTGAGTTGACTATGGCAGCATTCGGATAACACGATAGTCAAAACAACTGACGATTGTTTCCCCCACACCAGTTGTTTATTGTGTTGTCCGAATTGAGCCAATGTGTTTCTATTACACATCTCCTATTACTCTCCAGCCTCCTAGGCTATCTGAACTTCCTGATCTGAAAAAGTCCCATGGGAGGAATTACCTCATGATGTCTTCCCCTGAGCTTTAACTGAAGTGTGTGGTGCTGAGGGCGCTACAAGTTGTTTATTGTGTCATCCGAATTGAGCCAATGACTTTATTGTACTAACCATTGGCCCTGATAACTTCCAGATAGGGTTTCCATTTAGAATTTTCAGGTGGCAATGGAATAAAATAATAGAAATGGAAAGGAAATCTCTCTTTATATTGTTCTACAAATGAGCTAGATTACAACTTTAAGGCAATAAAGCTAAACTGCTGTAGCTACGAACACAAAGAGAAATGAAGCTTGCTTAAATATTCAGCTCCAAATATTGATACAATACGTCGTTGAAAAGCTTGCAAAAAATTACCTATAGCTGTATGAACAATTTATTTATTTACTGCATTTTTATACTGCCCAATAGCCGAAGCTCTCTGGGCGGTTTACAAAAATTAAGACTGTTTTATATTGACTTGCTCATTAATATTGCTCATTAGTATTGAAGACTTGTTTCTTGAAAGAAAATCTTTCATACAAAAAATAACAACAACTGGGTTTTTTACTCCACTGATAAGCCATGCATAAAAGCTATTGTCTTAATAACTGTATTTATATGATATGATCAATTTGACACTTGAAGGTATATAGTGTTTTTTACAATTGCTTTCAGGCTAACAATACTGTACAAAGTTTAAAGATTGAGGTTGTTATTTCTTTGTAAATGTTGTTACATTATTATTAATGATTTCCATAATTTTCCATGTAGTCCCCAAGCTGAGATTTTCCTCACAAAAACCAAAAGCAACAATATAGGGAAGATACAAAGTGGAAGAGAGCCAGTGTGGTGCAGTGTTTAGAGCGTTGGACTGGGTGTCGGGAGATCCAGGTTCTGGTCCCAACTCAGCCATGGAAGCTCATTGGGTGACTTTGTGCCAGTCACAGACTCTTAGCCTAATCTACCTCACAGGGTTGATGTTCTGAGGATAAAATGGAGTAGAGGATGATTATGTATAACATCGTGGGTTCCTTTCAGGAAAAAAGGCAGGATATAAATATAATGAATGAATGAATAAGAAATGCTATGGAGATAGAAAATGGAATAAAATCAAAACATACAGTTTCTCAAATGAGTACATTTGTGACTGGCCACTCATGGATGGTCACCAGTCATTTTGATGACACTGTGAGCCTCCTGCACGTCTTCTACTCCATTTCCTGGTTTCAGCGATAAAAAAAAACAACCCTCAGAAAACTTGACTCTTTTGAGATATGTTGGGATTTCCAGCCATGTGCAGGCAAAGTTGCACTAGAAAATGCCCAGTAGAGGGCACTGTCCCATTGAACTGCATTGAACTGTACAAGCCATGTGGTCACTGCTCTCCTTCCCATGTATTTCAACTCATTTCAAATGAAGAAGAGAAGCAGGAAGCAGAGCCACAGTAAGGAAACATGATTCCCCACCTCCATCTGAAAGTCCTCATAGTAAGGATGTATCCAACCTTTAACATTTTGCTCAAGCAAAACAAAAAACATCTTAAACTTTGATAAGCATCTTTTTATTATTATTATTATTATTATTATTATTATTATTATTATTAGCAAAACCGACAGGATCAAGCTAGAGATATTACAGAACAGACATATGTCTAACGTAACAAGTGCAGTGGTTCGTGGTCAGGTTCCATGGGAATCATAGGAAGAAGTTGTGACATATTTAGAAAATCAGATGATGAGAAATAAAATGTATCTCTGTGCCATGTCTGTTTCTTAAACTGTAAATTCTACTATGATGACTACTGGTGATGAATTTGCAGAAAATATTTTGTCTGGATTTTTTTAAAGCAGCATCATAGGGCTATTCCTAGTGTTGGGGCAGATCTTAGTTGGTCCTGGTCTAGACAGCAGATAACAGAGGTCTCTGACAAGGCTGTCATCAATAAGTGTTAGGCTGTCTAACACCAAAGACAGGGCCTTTTCAGTGGTGGACCCATTCTTGTGGAATTCCCTTGCTAGGCAGGTCCATTTGGCCCCTGCATTGTTGACTTTTATATAGGATTTGCAGACATTTTGTTTGTTTGTTTCAACTGCTTGTAACTGACATTTAAAAGCTAAGCATTTTACTGTGCTAGGCTTTTAATGTTTTATTCTTTGCTGCTTACTTCTATATTTATACCATTTTGTCCTGCTGATACTGCTGCTGTCAAAATATTATTATATTTTTCATGTACAGTGGTTTTATGAGTTGCAATACATAATAAGGAAGTATTATCTTTTAATATGTTGTGAACTACCATAGGAAGGTTAACTGTGAGAGGCATCTTATAAATACTAAAATAAATAAATAAGTATTATTATCCAGGAAGGAGGAAGCAAAGCCACAGCCAAAGAAACAGCACATAGGGAAGGCATCTTACAAGAGGAAGAAAGACTATTCATGTAGCCTATGTATTTTTTCAGGACAAAGTACCACCCCACTGAAATCACCACTTTTCTCCCAAAATTCAAACCTGGAAAAGGTCTGATACAGTCCTGTATTTTGTTCTTGCTGAGAGAGAGAGAGAGAGAGAGAGAGAGAGAGAGAGAGGTAATAGTTTCAAATATGCTATATACGGACTACCAAACCAATCAGACTTGACCTAATTGAGGGCTTATGATGGAGACTGAGGTCATTTCCACAACATGTACACAACTTTTTTAAAAAGGAGAGGTTCTCAGCCTCAGGTTCCCACCTCCACTTGACTCTCTGCTTTTGATTAATTGGTACATGCACTTTACTTACAAATGAAGTCAATAAATCTCTTCCTGCCTGAAGCCTTGGTGAGAGACATGAAGGAGCGAGCAGCGAAAAGCCTTCATGAACACTGAGAGAGGGATGGTATATATGATTTTTTTTTCTGACCTGTTGTTCATCTTCATTGTTTTTGTGATGATATATTGTGTCTTGTGACCCACCATGGGATTATGAAGTTTGGGGTCAAATTTAACTAAATAAAATAAAATACTGTCAGTCTTATAAAAAAAAAATGGCATTCATATCACAATATGCAAATGAAGGTTATTCCCCGAATTTACATATTGGAGCTATAGGCATTTGGTGTTAGTGAAGAGCACCAAGCAAAGCTGATGATACTAATTGTAGGAAACCCAGTGTTTTAGGGGTGTTTTTTTTGGGGGGGGGGAGGGGACTTGAATGCTATTTTACTTAGTGCTGTGCCAAAAATTTCTCCCATGAAAAATTTGACCTTTCTCATTCAATTTGAAATTGCTTTCCCCCCAAAAAAATTCAAGGGAGAAGAAATTTCAGAGAAATTCTCATGGGTTTGGTTCAGGGTTCTTGTGCTTACGGCTTACCTTACTTATTAGATGACTGAAGTGTGTGTGAGTGTGTGTGTGTGTGTGTGTGTGTGAGAGAGAGAGAGAGAGAGAGTCCTGTCGTTCATTGCCTAGTCACCTCTCTGACACCCTTTAGCCTCCTTGGCTTCTCCCACTTCCCGCCCAGGGGAAGACATCTTGAATTTATTCCTTCCATAGGGCCTTTTCAGATCAGGAAGTGCAGGTAGCCTGGGAGCTGGTAGAGCAGAGGTGAGATGTGTAATAGAAAGGAAAATATAGGCAGTGCCCTCAGCCACCTCACAGGATTAGTTAAGGTCTAAAACATCACCACGTCTGTTCAAAATAAAATATAAAATGCCATGGGAATGAGGCATTAAAATGAAATACCCTTTCATGGGAAAAGAAACTTTCAGGAAATTCCTGAGAATTTTCTTTTCTTACCCCCGGAAATAAAAGGACACTTTCCAGAATTTTCTCCATATTTTCTTCACCCTGATGTGATACCGGCATCCTCCCGCCCCAATGCCCTGGAGTGATGATGCGAGGCATATGGGGCATTATGGAGGGTGCAAAATGGGGGGCAGTCTGCCAGCACAGTTCGTGCTGCAGTGGCAGTGCAAAAACAAACAAACAAACAAACAAACAAATTAAAACACCTAGGAAAAAAAAGAAAGAACCCGTTCTACACTCCTTGACAATGGTGATGCCTACCTGTGAGAAATTGTTAGAGAATTTCTCCTCCCACTGGAGAAATTTGGTGAAATTTACTTCCAATTTTTCTACCCACAAATATGGTGGAGAATTTGGAGAGGCCACTTGCACACAATTCTATTTTTGCTATTTTAATGTGTTGTTTTAAAATTATATGACATTATTAGCTGCTTTGGGGGCTCCTAGAGCCAAAAGTAGAATGATGGAATGAATACCTGCCCCGTCTGTGGAATGCTCTTCCCCCAGAAAGGCTCACCTGGCACCTACACTTTGGTATTTATAAGTGAACACCTTTATTGTCCCAGGCATTTGAAGACTTGTTTTTGGGGCTTTTCTATCACTGCACTTTGATTGCTGCGGATTTTACTTTGGTTTTATGTGCTGGAGTGTTTTTACCCTTTGCTGCTGATTTTATCTTGATGTTATTATATGCTGTTTTTATTGATAGTTTTATTGTTTGTACTTTGTGTTTTTAATGTATTATACCTCACCCGGAAAACACTGGTTATAGAGTTGTTTAAAATTGTAACACATAAATAAAATCTAAATGTGGTAGACAGACCAACCAATCACCAATTCTGGGATGGAAAACAGCATTGTGTAGGTCAGGTTTTCCAAAAACAAGATACTTTTAATTACTACTTTGCAAATACAGGGAAGCATTCAATGCAACACGACTGCTAACATGAATTACACCACCAAGAGTGTTTAATGGTGTTGCAGGTTTTATTTATTTATTGCATTTTAATCTCGCTTCTTTCCTCCTTAATGAACCTAAGGCAGCGTACATAATCCTCCTCCTCTCCATTTTTATCATAACAATAGCAACCCTGTGAGGTAGGTTGGACTGAGAGACTGTGACAGGCCCAAAGTCACCCCGTGAGCTTCCATGGCCAAGTGAGGACTAGAACCGGGATCTCCCAACTCCCAGTCCAACACTCTAGCCACTATACCACACTGGCACTCTTCCAGGGAAATCCATTGCATCTCTAAGCACTATTGGCATTTCACTAGAGTTGGTTTACACAAGTGCAGCATAATTTATGTTAATGATAGTGTTACAATGGATGCTTCCCATTGTCTAGAGTTAGGGTCTGAATTTGTATTTTTCTTATCACTCGGTTAGCATCTTCTAGACATCTAAGTGGAAAAACTGGTACCTAAAACAGAATGGCTTTAATAGTGAAGGATCAGAAATGGCACAAAACTGATGCACCTGCCCACACCTGCCTGATGAGCAAGCATCTCCTGCAAGTACAGGTCTTGCATTTGCATTCAAAGTCATTTTTTTCCAGCTTGTAAGGAGGCAACAAGGGAGGAGATACATAATCACCCAAATTATTTAACAGAAGGATAACATGTTGTTCATGTCCAGAGGCAGTTATTGTAATAATAATGCTCCACCATAATTGCCTCAGTGCTTGAGTCAGAGACAATTATCTTCACTTATCTCCATTTCCCCGATATTGTTAATAGAACTTTCAACCCATTTTCTATGACTGCCTAAAAAAACTAGAGCTACTAGACGTTTTTGTTCAGTTTGATTTGAACATTTTTTTCCTCAACATTTTTTAGCTGGCTGCTGAGATTCAAAGAATTAATGCTGTTGATGTTACTGCATACACATAAGCCATCACGGTCTCATAGTTCCTCCTCACCTCTCTGGGAAATGTGCATCCCTTTTGAGGTATCTACCAACTACAGCTGAAGGATGCAACAAAACCCAACCTCATCGAGATTCTCCCATCTCCGCCTCAAGGCTTGTTCCAAATCATGTCTGTATCGGATTGCAAGCTGTTGTGTTCCCCACCCCCCACAAGAAAATCTGTGTGTGTTTTCGCATGCATTCTGCTGAATGTCCACATCAATTGTGCACACATTTGAAATGTATACATTTTTTCCCATTGACCAAAGTGTGCTTTATGTGCGTTTTTCAAACGTACACATTTATGGAACTCAGTTTTATGGCATGATTTGCATTGCAAGCTCAGAGCTGTACAAATTTCAGACTGCAGATTGCATTGGAATCCATGTTTGTTTCCAAAAAATGAAAATTAGATATGTTATGTTTATAAATGTCCTGCAATGAATTTCTCACCCATCCCTACCACCAATGCAGCCCTCCAAAATGTCATAGGTCTTCGCTTATTTATAGTACTGGTAAATGAAACTTGTTCTACACATTCCTGGCTGCTACCAGAAATTACACCAAGACTAACTTAAGTGCATCAAAAAGCAACAGAACTCCCAGAATCCACCATTCCCTCCCAGGTGCTTTCCTTGCTCTGTGCTGGTCCTCTCCTACCAGGAAAACTTCACATCTTGAATTTCAACTATCAGCTGTAAAAATGTCCTGTTGCCAGTCTTTTCTTGTAAAGGGATAGCATTAAACTGCATGTGTACTGAATTTCTAGTAGTGCATTACCTTGAATATTTCTTCTACTACGACTACTACCACTACTACTATACTACCACAGGGTTGAATCCAGATTCAGGATCAGGCAAATAGACTGGTGGAGGTGGACTTACCTGCATGCTCCACCCCACAACAGCCCCTTCAGCCTCTTGAAAATGCTACACAGAAGATCAGGGGATCATGCTGAATGGACTGAGCTGTGGTAAAGTAAAATCCCTGAAAATCAGGCAGAGGCACCCCTCCATCAGCGCAAAGCAGACCATGCATCCAAACTATGGTGAATATTTACAATGACTCTGTTCAGACAACACACTAAGCCATGGTTAGTCCGCTAACCCTTTTGCAGCTAATTGTTAGTGGGCATGTTTAAAACATGGTTATGTAACCACCATGGCACACGACATGCTTAACCACCATGGCTTAATGTGTCGTCTGAACGTAGTCAGTGTAAGTTCTCAAATTCTGAGCACATGAGACGGATTTTGAGCAGATCCATGCATGCAAATTCATCTTCTAATATAATAGGGATAAATCAGGCATATGAATTGTACATCAAAGCCATTAATTGGGCTAGAACTCTAATAAAAATAAGGTGAACAAATGGAGGGGCTGCCATTTGGTTTAGTGCTATCCCTGATCATGGGAGGTACCTAGACAATTTCAGCATCCCCAAGAGTCCATCAGAATGAAAACCAGAATAAATAGAAAGTATGATTGAGATATATATCACATAAACTATTACAATTTTGGATATGAATCAAGGAGAGAGAGAGGATGGAAACTTGCAGCATCTGTCAGAAGGAAATTCACAGATAAGCCTGTGTATAAGAAATACCCATTGCTGATTCAAATTGATCTCTACCTCTGATTTATTTTATTCCCATGTTTTTATTTATGCATAGCATTTCAAGCCGAGGGTTGTTGCATACAATTAGTCTACTAGGCATACTCCATAAGAAGCAATGAATAATTTGTATGAGAAAAAAATAAGAAAGACCCAGATGAGGAAAAATTCACTAAGAAGCACTCTTGTAAAAGCCCATTAAAATGACTAGGCAGGGTCTACACTACCACTTTATAAAGGTATTGAAGTGCACTGGCACCTGTTGAGGTCCATGATACATCCCATATACTGTTTTCAACCTGCTTTCATAGTGTTATATTAGGGTGACCAGATAAATTCCAGGTCAGGGCTCATGTAACTTTAACAGTTGTAGAGAAAAGGGAATTTCAGCCAGTGTCATTTGTATGCAATTAGTTCCTGGTGAAATTCCCTCTTCATCACAACAGTTAAAGGTGCAGGCACTATACTAGAGTGACCATATACAAAAGAAGGCAGGGCTCCTGCAATTTTAACTGTGGTGATGAAGAGGGAATTTCACCAGGAACTAATTGCATACAAATGACACTGGATGAAATTCCCTTTTCTCTACAACTGTTAAAGTTACAGGAGCCCTGACCTGGATTTTATCTGGTCACCCTATTTATATTCTGCTTGGTGTAGATCTGGCCTATGATGTATGCTTCCTGCTGGATTGGGTCCAACTCTATAGGAGGCAGATATTTCTAAAAACAAAACAAAAACCTTCATCACCATGCTGAACAGTAGTGATATATGGCACACCCTCCTAATACAGCTGAGGAGTCTTGTGTTTAACAAGCCACATGCCTTTTTACAGCTACCTCAATACCACCTAATATATCACTAGATTGAACCAGGTGAAAAGGTAGCAACATATTACACTCGAATAATTCCCAAATCAATGCTCAGTTGTTCATGGTGTATTAGAAGAATGCAGAATGGCATTTGTGGGAATAATTATGCAGAGGCTGCTATGTAGAATCAGGTGGTGGGAAGGAAACTGGAAAAAATGATTAATATGCACATTATTTCTCAGTATTCTATAAAAATTGTAAGCTGGGCATGTGGCAAAACTGTGTGATCAAACGATTGTTTTTCTATGTGCCAACAGATTCGTTAAGTCTATATTCTCCCCTACCACCAACTCTGGTTGTATAGCTCAGCCTTCAGAAATACAACTGCTTTATTGTGGTGGGTACAATGAACATGAGGCTCTTTTGGGTACAGAAGTGTTAAATTCATGGCGGGGTAGATCTATGTAAGATAGGCTGACCAGATAAAATCCAGGTCAGGGCTCCTGTAACTTTAACAGTGGTAGAGAAAAGGGAATTTCAGCCAGTGTCATTTGTATGCAATTAGTTCCTGGTGAAATTCCCTCTTCATCACAACAGTTAAAGGTGCATACACTATACTAGAGTGACCATATACAAAAGAAGGCAGGGCCCCTGCAACTTTAACAGTTGTGATGAAGAGGGAGTTTCACCAGGAACTAATTGCATACAAATGACTCTGGCTGAAATTCCCTTTTCTCTACAACTGTTAAAGTTATATGAGCCTTGACCTGGATTTTATCTGGTCACCCTAATGTAAGAACACAAGAACTTTGCAGGATCAGACCAAAGGTTCATATATTCCAGGGGCAGGCAAACTGTAACCCCCCAGATGTTTGGGCCTATAACTCCTAGCATCCTTCACCATTCACTATGTGGACTAGGGTGAATGAAAGTTGTAGGCCAAACATCTGGAAGGACAGAAGTTGTCCACCCCTGAACTAGTCCAAGCTTAGAAACGGAGCATGAAGCCAAAACAACAACCCAGAAAACGCCTTCAAACAAACGGAGCTCATAGTATCACCTTACATCTAAAGGACATTTCCTCCTCAATGCAGGATCTGATGACATTTTGACCTGAGTGAAGCCAACATAAGTTTTGCCAATCCATTTATTTTTATCTCACACATTTGTATCCTGCCATTCCTCCAAGGCACTGGGATGATGTCATCTTCACAACAATCCTATAAGGTGGATTAGGCTGAAAACTAGTGAAAGGGAGCCCAAAGTCACACAATGAGCTTCATGACTAGGGAGAAATGACAACAAAAAACTATTTGGAGAGAGTTTCATCCTAGGAACAATGGAAACAGACTTATATTTTCACAGTGCCCTGTCCAGATCAGTACATTGGTCGTACAGAAGATTCTGTTGGTTTAGAACTAACTGTAACAAAGCATGCTTCATTGTATCCACTTATTACAATTACAGTTACAATGATTTAATTTAATAACAACAAAACCCAAAGAACAAGTTATTTGCAAGTCAGTTCCTTCCCAGTGGGTTTTGTGCAATATTGAATAGGCATTTGCTACTTAAGTGCATTGTTATTGCAGAAATGAAAAATAATGCTACAAGATTTCCAGCCTACTAAATTGACCATGATCTGTGTTAACTGATATTCTGCACTTTTTCAATTGGGATTTTTACTCTCCCACCCCCAACTTCCTCCACCAGAAGGAATGATTTATGCACAGTACTTTACATCATTGTTTCATTGGAAGTTTTGACACAATTGGGAATGTTGGGAGTTGTAGGATTTTTCCCCATCTATTCATGCATAGGACAGCACCTTAAATGTGCCTAAGTGTCTTTGCATTTAATAGCCTGGCTTTTAAAAAATGCAAAGAGCTTTAGCTGGGCAGGAGCAAATAATTTACAAGATCAGCACAGGCATGGTCCCTGCTGGGGTCCTAAGGAAAATCTGTCCTCCGCGATGGCTCCACAGTGATTACCTGACATCATAATGCTGTTCATTTAGCTATCCCCAGCCAGCACACATAGTTGGCTATCAACAATAAGGCCGGGCAAACACACAATGTTATGAGGAAGAAGGGGAAAGCAATATGAAGTGCCTCTCATAACAGAATGGCCCTAGAATGGTCCATCTTCCTAGGTTCACTGTAAATGTGTCAATTAGCACAATAAGAACCAGTGTTGAAAAATGGGTAGCATCTGGATCTAGGTTCAAGTCACTTCTAATTTCCTAGCTCATTTGATGATCTTACCAGTCAATCTTCCGAATAGGCTATACATGAAAACTGGCTTATTTTCTCCATTCGGCCATGTTTGTGGACACAGAACCCCATGGAGACATGTTAGTATAAAAACAGAGGCATCAGTTTGTTCCTATAGTGGTGGTATTTTTTTAGCCATTGTAGTGACATGAATTACTTTGAATGACTGCATATTACTTGGTTTATACTGATATTTCTCCTCAGAAACAGATAGTCGCATATACTGCATGTTAAAAGTTTAAATTCTGCTAAGCTCTCTACCTTACTATATTGTATGAAGATGGCAAGGTGTTAAAATATACTATTATGATAACCTACATCAGATATAGATTGATACTCAATTATTGTGTACTGGTGAGTTTTGCATGTAAAATTGTAAGAATGAGACCTCTTTTTTGTGAGTTTCCACACATGGTATGTGCTTGTCCATTTCTGATTCCCTTCTTAGCACTCCAAAGTAAATTATGACAATTTAGTATTTTCTCCCACAGATCTTCACTTGACTGCCCCGAACATAATTTGTTTCTATTAAATATGTTTTGTATGTATGTGTTTTCTAGAATATTACCACTGAAACCTTCCTGAAAAACAAGGAAATTAATAGCTCATTCTTCAAACTACTTTGCTACTTGACATTGTTGGTTCTTTTTTCTACGCCATTGTAAACAGAAGGCAAGGATAAGAACAAACGAAGAGAAGATTAATGTCACATCGTACAAGACTTACCTCTTTTTAAAAGTTCAGACAGCTCCAAAATAAGGATACTACCCTTTTATTGGATCCTGCGTTCCCTATCTCCTGTCTAGCTTGTGTCAAATCTTTTCTGTTGTCCATGATGAGGGTTATAGCAGGTCTTACATTCTCTCCTGGGCTGACAGCCATTTTTAGAACTTAAGACATGTAGGACATATATGGGGTCATAATTATGCACCTATTGTAAGTCTCCATCAACCTGTCCTGGAATTTACGAACAAAACAAACAGAATCCAGCAGGCCTACAAAACAGGGTAGCAAGCAAGTGAGAAGGATGGTACAAAGCATACATGGAAATGGGTGTACATCTATGTAGCATTATATCATGATTATTATTATCATCATTGTCATTATTATCAATATTACCACAGTTATTCATAACTGATTAAAAACATTTTAATCAATTAATGAGTAGTCCAATCAGTTGGAGCAGCAGATTTAAATGTTAATGTTTAACTTTCTTTAGTATAAATACTTGCCAAAACTATCGGTGGAAGGCACCACTTTAGAAAATGTACCTTATAGCCAGTCCTATACCCACATACTGAGGCTGCCTGGACAATTGCGTTGGTAAAAGAAGCCATAATGGCTTCTCCCCCCACACACACACACACCTGATGTGTGCTGTGTGTGTGAACATTATTTGCATAATGCAGCATGGGTTGGTATGTCATCTGAACCAGCTGAGCAGCACAGTGGTGTAGCTTCATACCCACCATACAACCCTTACTTCGTTGTGTAGTGTGGGTATGAAGCCACCTCTACCATGTTGCATGCTGGATTTGGACAACACGCCAACCCGTGCTGCATCATAGGGAATTATCCGGAGAATGGTCGCATGCACAGCATATGCAGGGGTGGGGTGGGAGATGCCACAGTGGCTTCTTTTACCAATGTGATTGTCTGAACCCTGTTACGTTGTTCAGTGTTCCCAAGTGAGTCTGCATAGTATTGCAGACATTGAAAAGCAAACAAATCAACATGGCTGTGTTCCTATTTACATTTACATGTCTTCTGAGTAAACATGCAACACATCAGGCCTGTTCAGGCATTCTTCCCCCCAGCCCCTCCTCAAATTATTAGAATTGTGTGAACAAGAGAGCAGAACCACAGTGGTTGATTCCACCCCCTCCATCATATTTCTGTTGCTTGGTTCCATTAACTGCCATTGGCTCCATTAACATTGGAGGGCGAATGTCTGCAGTAAGGGATCTTGTCTATTCATGTAGGCTACCTGCACAATTTAGAACCATGCATGATCCAGGTTCTAAATTGTCTGAGGAGCCTAACAAGTAGAGCAGACTCCCCGTTGCAGATATTTACCCTCAAACATGTGGAGGATAGCAGAGCCAAGTCATGGGAATGCATCAGGACTATGCTAGTTGGTCCAGCCTCCCTGTTGTATGGCTTGACTCCAAATGGGTGTGATACCTCACGAGAGTCTAATCACATGGAGCAAGAATGAACATCCATAGAGTGCTTCAGTAGCTAAATTCAGCTTGTTTTCAAGCAAAATCTAACCCTTTTGATGCTCTGTAGTGGCTACCTAGTGGCAAAATGGCCAAATTTTGCCAGACAGCCAGATTTGGCTGTTTGAGTGTTCCATGGCCACTACAGATGACAGTGGTGTGTAGTGGGGGCTGCATTGGGGGCACCAGGTGCCAAATCTGTCTCACAGCCTGCATGTTGTCCATGCCTGATGTAGAGAATGTGGCAGCCAGTGCAGGCTGGTGACTCTGATTTCGTTTGGGCTGTGCATCCATCCCAGGTTTTAGCCAGAACCAGACAGAACTCTAAAGAAGCTATCTAAGGTGCTTGTCCTTTAGAATTCTGTTTGGTTTTGATTGAAACCTGAAATGGATTCACTGCTTCACCGAAACTGGAGCCACCAGCCTCCACTGGTGGCAGCCAAATGGGGCATAGCAGGTCTCAGGCAGTCTCCCCATATGTGAATTTTCTGAAGGGGCATCATGCCTAGAAAAAGGGCTGTGCCCTGCCCCTGCCCTCAATATCCACGCATTAGGCATGTCTGTCTGTCAGGGAAAGCCTACCCACATCAGTCTTTCATGCAGGCTAGGACTCAAACATGCAAGGTTTCAGCTTGCAAACAGTCCCCCAAAAAAACTTTTTTAAAAAATAAAATAAAAATCTTTTATTTCCAATTAGAACTAAAAGAAAAGAGAAAATGGGCTGGGGCAAACAACAAGAGAAAAAAAGTGGGGAAAATAAAGAATATGACCAAAATAATAATAATAATAATAATAATAATAATTATTATTATTATTATTATTATTTCACAATAATCATTCACAATGCCATTAACAAAAGGGGGGATGAAAATAAAAGAGAAATAAAGGTTCAGCAGTTCTATTTCAAATATATTTATTAATATAAGCTGAATCCAGATGACCTTGATGACTGTATGATATATGTTCAAATGTAGCAACAGCAGTAGGATCTTCAGGCCACTGAATGATAGGTGGTGAGTGTTTATCCTTCCAGGCTTGAAGTATGAGTCTCTTTGCAACTGTAAGGGCTCTCGAAGTGTACTTTTGCTGTCTGTCTGTTAAACCCCAGATCACAGGGACATACTTCAATAGCAAATGAACATCCACGGTTATGACAGATATTTCAAGAACAAATTTTACGCGAGCAATAACTTCCAATCTGAAAGAAGCCATCACAGAGCATGCTCACATCATGTGCTTCAATTAGGTGTTCTCTGCATTACATGGCCAGCATCTAGCAGAGCTAGCCGGGTTCTTCTTCACAAGCCCCTGTGGAATCCAAAATATAGAAAACACCATTTTTGTTGAATCAGCCTCCATTTTAAATCTACAGAAATAGTACAGATGAAAGTTAGGGCAAGTTATCATCAAATAGGTTGTACAGAGCATTCTAATTTCCTATTCCATTCCTCTCTGACATTCTACACGTCCATTTTATTACATTCCAAAAGACATTTATAAACAGCAATTATAGGCTTAGATGACTGTCAAGAACTAATGAATTCCTCCAACAATACACAAAGTGCTGAAATACTTATTGCTGATGGACCATATAGACACCAACAGGTGCTGTAGTTGACTATATAGCTACCCAGCACTAGATGATGAAAGTTACCTAAGCCATAATTCTGAAAACAGGTAAAAACATTTGATCTCGTAAACTAATCTAAAGTATAAACTCCACTATCAACCCAATTCCACCACAAAAAAAGGCTGGCATAGATGCCTTACTCGTAGCCTTTCTCCTGTAGGAGTCACTTCGACACTAGGGCAGGGCGAAGGAGATCCGTTGTGATGCCCCTTCAGCTATAGAAAATCGAGTTTCCAACATAGTGAGCCTATCTACACTACTGCTTTGAAACAGTTTAAAACAGTTTATAACAGTTTTGATAACTGTTGGGGCCCAGGGCACACTCCATATACAGTTTTCAAAACGTTGTCAAAGTGTTGTATCCTGCTTGGTGTAGATAGGCTCTCTGTCACATATCAGAGTGACCAAGGGCCGAACCTGACTTTCCTTTACATCTGTGTCTAGCAGCTATGTTGTTTGTTTGTTTTTAATTTTTACACTAGAGTACGTACAGGGGTCCAAATCCAGATTGGGACCCTAGTATGTCGGGGGTGGGGGTGGGGGGGGTTAGGAGCTTTTAAGATCTGAATCAGGGCTCCTGTGCCTACTCTAGAACAGAAATGAACACATAATGGCAGAATTCGGATGACACAATAAGCAACTGGGGGGGGGGGAGGAAACAATCGTCAGTTGTATTGACTATCGTGTCATCTGAATGCTGCCACAGTCAACTCAGCACTGATCCTAATCCACACCACAGTTGATTATTTATTACCATGTTGTGTGGGGAGTACCCCCTAGATGAACAACTGTAAAGTTGATTATTACCCCACCATTGACTATCGTGTTGTCCGAATTCAGCCATTAAGTATTTGCTACCCACAGATTTTAAGTCATTGTTATGACTACAAGAAACAGAACCTAGACAGCAGCTGGCAAACAGAAGCCACTCTGAGTCTTATTGGGGTTATCAGAACAGGGAGGAGACTGTGCCCCCATTCCAATTATGTCCCCAAGTGGACCCATTTACATTTTCAATGAAAGTTTATTATACTGTTCAGCAATTCAATAGGTAAATGCAGAAAGAGAACCCCAATAATATGCAAGCCCTCCATAGACACACACAGAGAGAGAGAGAGAGAGAGAGCTAAACTTTAATAGCAGGCACTTTGCTAATATTTGCATAATTCAAAAAGCACATAACTCAATAAAAATATTGTTGCTGTAAGTGCACCTGGGGATTCTTTGGGGCTGTAAAAACTACGACACAGTCCTTTGATTTGTTCCCAGAAGGTAATTGGCAACCAGCTCAACAACACCTTATAAAAGAATGAGAAGCTGCCGACTATATAGCCAAAACAACATCAGACGAAAGTACCATTTACAAAATAATTTCATTCGCCTTGTCACACGCCGCGTCTGCTGCAGTCTTTGAAACGAAGATCACAAGATAATATTTGTTCAGTGATTTGTTGCATGCAAATTTGTTGCATTCTTTGAACACCAGGCTCGGAATAAATCTTTCATTCAGAGGCTGATTTATATGCCTCCAGTTTGACTTGCATCCCAATACAACCTAGATTAATGGTGTGGGCAAAGAAGCATAAACATACTCGCCCTGAACCCAGGAATAAAGACAGGAGGCACCAATGTGAGATTAACTAAGGCCATAGCTTTATGAAACAATTGTTCTGTGTCCCTAATAAGCTATCTTACTTCCCAAACCTCATCCTAGTTAGCGGCCACTTAAAGGAAAGATTTCCTTTCTGGTACTGCAGCCCATCCCTGTTTAACAGCCAGTATAACATCTATCCTTTGTTTTTCATTACCAATTAAACATGTGCTAATGAGAGCCTGGCCTTAGCATCCACCCCCATGTCAGCAGCTAAGTATTTTAAACCCTGGTCTTACCCAGGGGCAGGGAGGGGGAGTTTAGAAGCATAAATCTGCTCTTCCTTAAGTGCAGGCTCGTGACTCAATTCTGGCCCAGCTGGGGTCCCAATTCAGCCCTCCGGGGTTCCCCTGCACCCAGAATCAATTCAGACCTTAGACATAATGGCCTTATGGGGACTTCCCTTTAAATGGCTATGTATTACGTCAGTTGTGAATTCTCTTCTTCCCTCCCATTTCCATGCTTTCCAAGTAGTTCTACAGTCCTGATGTGCCAGTTGAAAACAAGCAAAAAAACTATTTGACAAGCCTGATAAATGCAAAGAGAAAGGGAGAAAGAGAGGGAGAAATAAGTGTGCAGTCTCACTTTTGAAAACTCATTTCCATCATAGCATCATCATAGCTACGGGAATAAAATAGAGTTTGCTTCTGCTGCCCTGATGCTAAACACATTTACTTGGAAATAAGCATCATTTTCTTGTAGCAAAGGATAGTGCTGTGCCGAATCCTGCCCCCCTATTTTCAGGAACTTTTCTCTCCCTGAGAAAGAAGCATTGTTTTTTCTGCCCCTTTGGCAGGAGGGGGAGAATTTCAGAAAATGGCCTACTTTTGTTGTAAGTGTAGCCAATTGCTGAGGGGCCTTCTTCCTATTCTTTAGTTTTTTTAAAAAAAAACACCCTCCTGCCCTCAGCATTTGGAAGAGCCCAGCAGTTCTTAGTGAATACCTATTGGAGACCATGTGTCCTCACCCTCTCCAATAGGCATTAAGGAAGAACTTCTGTGATCCTGCACGTGCCCGGGTGTTTTTTAAAAAATAGAAAGAGCCCCCCCCCAACAACTGCCTACATTTAAAAAGGTATGTGGAAACCCCTACCTAAGGAGAAAATTCTCTGAAATTCTCCTCTTTCCTAGCCTCATTTTCCGACCACTCCCTCCCCATGAAATGCCAAATATGGAAGCTTCAAAATAATACCCCAATACACAGTACTAATAATACATTTTAAAACTAAAAAGAACAAAATGAGCATCTATAAACATGCGTAGCCCAGCTGGCTGCCATTTGACTACCACATTGTTAAATAAATAAGAAGATGCTGCATGAACAGTACTATCAATCCCAGCAGGTCTTAGCATGCCCTGTTTGTTGCTGCTCCTATCACCTGCAGCTCTCTGGGTGGTCATTTGAGGTACCCCTGGACTCTGGGGCCCTAGTTACACCACTGCATGTCAGTAAGCTTTGGAGGCAGTGAGGCTGCCACACCCCAAAAGGTTCCTGCCCAGGTCTCTTCCTATTGAGTCTCAAGTGATTGGTTTGGGGCAGCTGCTCATCACTACCTTAATGCCTCAGGGTGTTCGTCAGGCTGTCTTTGGTAGCATTAGCAATCAGCTATAGCCCGAAGGTGATAAAATCATGTCCAAGCTAAAGTAATAAGTTGGATTTGGTGGGAGAATGTAGAAGGCAGTGGGGTTGTGTAAGCCTGGAGAATGGGATAATTCTCTTTCCAAAGGTATAAGGATATAAATAAAAATAATGGATATATGTAATTGCCCAGCAACACACATTGCATAACTTCTCTTAACATCTCCCCAGTACATTATGTAAAAGCCTTTTAAATCATTAAGAACAGGTTGTTCTGTGGCTGTACAATTTGTACACACACACACACACATATGTGTGTGTGTGTGTGTGTGTGTGTGTGGAGTTTTATGGCTCCGGGGGGGGGGGGGGGGAGACGCAGGGCAGTCTCCTCACACTTGCAAAAACTGTCGCATAAGAGTGGGGCTGGGTTTACCCGACTCCTGGCTTAGGAGAGTGGCTCGCCAATAAAGACAGTAAATTGCCTGAGATAAGGACATAGATTCCCACACTTTCACATGCAGATCAAGGGAGGGGTTGGATCTCCCTTAATGTTTAATAAGGAGGCCCTAGCTTATCCCAAGCTCTGGTGTCTGTGTCTTTATTCCATGCTTCCCTCTCCACTCACAACAGGTTGCTCTGTGGATGTAAAATTTGTGTGAGTGTATATATATAATGTTGAGTTTGCAACAGTAACAGTTAGCTTTGATGCCAATACTTAATCACTAGGGCTGTGCACGAATTCGGATCCAGATCCTGAATCTGGAGCAGATCGGGCTGATCCAGGCCTCCCGGATCTGGATCTGAACCGGATCGGGCCCAGATTGGGCCGGATTGGATCCACGATCCAGATCCAATCCAGATCCATGCACAGCGCTCCCTCCCGCTCTCCCCGCTCTTCCCCTCCCTCCCCCACTCTCCCTGATTACCTTCTGCCTCCTCTGCATCGTCCCCATCATCCTCTCTCCTCACTGTGTGCTGCCGCATTCCCCGCTCGTGTCGGGTGATGACATGGAAGAGGCAGCAGGTAAGCAGGGAGAGTGGGGGGAGGGAGGGGGAGAGTAGGAGGAAGTGCTGTGCATGGATCCAATTCAGGGTCCAGATACGGGTTGGATTAGGCCCAATCAGGACCTGACAGATCAGGATCCAGATCAGATCAGGGGGTCCGTGCACAGCCCTATTAATCACCTATTCCGTCCTTGTTGAAATGATTTTTAATTTCTAATCTTATTATGCTTTTTGGCTGGTATAGTAATAAATTAGTAAGAAACTTCAAAACACAGGGAATAAAATAATACTCCACATTTATACTATACATTTCAAGTTTTTAACACAGATCCAGTGGTGTTTACAACAGAGGGCTAAGGTAGGGCAGTATTATCATTCCCATATTGCAAATGGTTTATGGGTGGGTGGCTGGGTGATCTTGGGGCTGAGAATACTAACTTCCCAAGACCACATACAGAGCAGTCTGAAGCATGTTCATTTATTTATTTATAGTATTTTTATGCTGCCCATCAGCCCCAAAGGCTCCCAGACTGGCTTACAATTGATCAGTAAAGAAGACAGTCTGGATGTGCAAATCCACAAAACTCAAGCTCGCCAAAGTTCTCCAAATTCCATCTCGATCCGGTGTCTGACTCAGGTCCATATCAGATTGCGAGCTTTTTTCTTTCTTTTTTCTTTCTTTCTTTGGACAAAACAATCTGTGCATGTTTTTGTGCATATTTTCCAAGACGCATGCATCAATTCTCCATGTTTTTGAAATGTATGCATCCTTCTCCCTTTGATTAAAGAATATTTGTACAATTTCCCCCCCCCCCAAAAAAATAGTATTTTTTTTCATGCACATTATTAAAATATACAAATTTTATACCTTTTTTTTTTAACAGGTGAATCACATTGCAAACTTGGAAATGCATGGATTTGGTCTTCAGACTTTGTCCATGTTTTGTCCAGAAAGTGCAAACTGTGTAAAATTCTGATAAAAAACAAACTGAAATGAATTCCTCATACATTCTCTAATAAGTCCGAAGCCCCAATCAATTTATAGACGAAGTAGCATTTGAATCAGGGAAATAACTGCTTATATCCATAGCCATAGTAGGACATTATTCTTTTAAATGTACACTCTATCCATCTTTGTGTACAGGAAAGCATAGTGCTCCAGATTATGACAATTGTCGTGAACACCATTTGTGAGGACAGCATTCACTGATTGATGCTCATTTGCCAGAAAGCATGCAGGTGTGTCAGGTCCTACCAATTTCTGAGACACCCAGAGAGTTGTTTGGGACATTGACATCTCAAAATCTAAAATGAAATCCAGAAAGACACCTAGATTATGCATTTCTGACTTTAGGGATCAACAAACAGCAACAGCTGGAAGCAGTTATAACAAATCTTTAAGGCGCCAGAGGCATAATCATGCAGCCTTAAGATTGCATCTCTCTCGGGTTTATTTTCATGCTGAAAGCTATCCTACGCTCGATCGCTGCTCTTGGAAAAGACCCACTGCACATGCCTCTCAGGCTGCTGCAGCTTTGTGGCAAGATGTCACAAAAATGCAGCAAACAAGGGCCACCATCGCTGGCACCCTGTGACAGAGAGGACACTTACTGTGAAGCAACGGAATGAACATGAGGTTTGTAATGCTGTCTGTAGTGAAGCATTCTGTTTGGCTTTGTTTATTCATATATGTGTGAAGCTGTTTGTTTGGGCTAACAGATTAAAAGGCGAATATAGACCTGATTCTAGAACTCAGTTCAGCCATTTGACCCTATATAAACATATTTCAAATGAAGGGGATTGGGACAAGGGGTGCTTGGGACCAGATTTCACAAATGCATGCAAGTGGCATCATACAAACAGCTTCACAGATGAGGTGGGAGATCATGCATGTGAACTTATGCAAGATTCTCACATCCCCATATGCCTGATCCTTTCTGCTCTGAGAAGGGGTACAAGTTCAACATGACCGTAGTTTCAATCCCTTTCAGGTTAACAGCTAATGAGCTTGCAAAGGACCAATTTTATTTGTTGGTTTTGTTTAAAATGATTTCTAGGCACAAGATTTCAAGACCTTCAGAAATCTTCATCAGGAAAGATATTACAAAGAGCAGGTCAGAGACAAGAAGAAAGAGAGAGAGAGAGAGAGAGAGAGAGAGAGATGGTTTGATGTTGTTGTGTCTGCATGAACTCAATCTTGAGGAGGGGTTAGGGTCTGCTTACATTCAGATAAGCTCTAGCAAGTCATGTGATGGTTTCAGGTTTCACTTGGAGCTGCCCTTAAGGCTGCTGGAAGAAAGAAAATTTGATCCCCCCATTTTTGAAAATATAATTTCCAGCTTCTTAGAGTTTATTTATTTATTTATTTCATTTCTAACCTGCCTCTCCATTCAGATCTAGGCGGGGAACAACAATAAATATAAATATAAAAACAATAAAACAGATAAACCATTAAAACAGATAAAAACAAATACATTATTAAAAACATCTTAAAATTAAACTGGGTAGGCCTGCCGGAAGAGAGCAGTCTTCACGGCTTTCTTAAATTCCAGAAGACTGCTAATTTGTCGAATCTCCTCGGGCAGGCCATTCCACACCCTGGGAGCGGCAGAAGAGAAGGTCCTCTGAGTAACACTCGTCAGCCTAGTTCTGGCTGACTGGAGTAAATTCTTCCCAGAGGACCTGAGTGTGTGGGGCGGATTATACGGGAGAAGGCGATCCCGCAGGTAACCTGGACCCAAACCATGTAGAGCTTTAAAGGTAATAACCAACACTTTATACATCGCCTGGAAACTAATGGGCAGCCAGTGGAGTGATTTTAAGATTGGTGTAATGTGGTCACCCCTAGGTGTACTGGTGAACAACCTGGCTGCCATATTTTGAACTAATTGAAGTTTCCGGACTAGGCACAAAGGTAGCCCTATGTACAGCGCATTGCAGAAGTTGAGCCTCAAAGTCGAGTTGACTCCATCTTGGGCAAAGCCACATGCTCCTTTGGCAGTGAAAACAGAGAGAAACATACAAACACACACACACATGAACAGCAAAATTAATTCTTTGAAAACACAGAAAAACAGTAACCCCAACTTAAAGTAAACCCAACACAACATCAAATAATATTACAAAAAATCATATGGAGCCACATTCAACAGAAAAGCTTTCAGAGCAGGATCCAATGGGGGCCTTGCACACATGGCCAGCCTCATTGGCTGGGGGGGGGGGAATGGGGGGTGGCAGGCTGTGATTTCCCAGAGGTGGTAATGCCCAACCAGGTAACATTGGTAAGCTTCCAGCCTGGCTGGCAGATTCCTCAGTCAGTCTCCACTTGTCTGTATTATGATGGCTTTTATCACACATACCATTTTTACCCTGGATTGCTTCTGCGGGTTCCCCCTCCATTTCCTACGCGAATCTAGTGTTTTGAATCACACGTGGTCGGGATTGCTGTGATACCCGTTTTAACCCTGAAACGGACTTTGCTCGTTCAGGGTTAAATCGAAACAGAAACAAAAAACGGAGCACTCAGGGCGCGAGAACTGCGCAAGGGGGACGTCATGTGAGTCCCGCGCTGAAGAACTGGATCAAAGTTGCAGGGGGTGTGCTTAAAACTGCCCATGTGATAACGACCTATGTGTTTCGGGGTCAGTCTGAATTACCTCCAAGCAAATCCTGCTTTCTCCTCAGCTGCCTAGACAAAAGCCACTCTCCTTGTGTGTCAGGTTCCACCTTCCCTAGATTCATTTCCTCCTACCTCTCCCCAGGCCTTCTAGGAAAAGGTTGTCCATTTAAGAATTACAGTGTGTGTTGGGGGGTGCCTATATCTGGACAAACATATCACATAATGGCATGATCCAGCTACTATTAAACACTTTTAGCTACCTAAACTTATGCATGTTTACTTAGAAGTAATTTTCAGAGAGCTCTCTTGGACTTACTTAATTATAAAGTGTTTCCTTAAATTAATACAGCACGTCTTGACTAATGAGTTAAAAGCATATTACATGTCAGACATTTTCAGGAATAGGGTCTTGAGGATATGGGTTATTATTGCACTGGGTAATGGAGAAAAACATTTGAAGAACACTGGTATATTGTATAGCACTATGGATGGTGGGGTAATGTGTAAACTATCATATGCTGAGTACTTGTTATTTTAATATGTGGCTTTAAACACTCTAGGATCCATTATTGATGAACAATGGTTTCTAGAAATAGAAATATATACAAATGTAAACAAATAAGCCTAGCCCCCTTTTCCAAGTTTAGCCCCATGCCCCCCCCTGAAAAATTGAGAAATCTACACCCCTGCCACTGGCTGCTGGCTGAAGGCCCCCGTTGGATCCTGCCCTTACTTTCCACCTGAACATGCTAAGAGATGTAGTGAGCCGAAACTCCTGGTTTCTTCCAATATCGGCTAACACTCTCTTCCACGGTTTGGGCACTGCCACTGCACAAAATTTACAATTATATGTCCCCATTTTATGTACTTTAGGAAGAAATGCCTCTCCAACTGATCTCAGTAGGTTCAGTTGATTGGAGGCAATCCTTCAGTAACCTGTTCTCAAACCTTTGCGGCCTTTTGAGGTTAAAACCAGTGCTGGAATTGTTGGAGAGGAAGAAAGCTTCCTTATTGTGGAATAAGCCATGACTACCGCCCTGCGATGGTTAAAGTCCAGAGATACCATTGCCTCCCCAAATGCAACTATCTATCACTTTGTTTTACACTGCCTGACTTTTGTGTTCTCTCCAAAACCAATGGAGGTCTTCTGTTAAAATTAGCTTTTTGGGCATCACACGTCTATATTCCGTTTTTCCCCATAGAGGACTTAAAGCCCCATCTTGACCCACATTCACATGTCAGCAAAGAATTAGCTCCATGTGAAAGACATGAGAGAAGAGGATAACTAAGGGGAAAAGCAGCAAGCTGTGACCTTGCATATCATATCTCCAAAGTATTGCTGTGATTTAAAATGTCACTGTAGTTAGCCATTCCTGCAGAGGCTGCATGAATCAGGAACAATAAAATGTTATTTAAAGGTACTGAAATAGAAGAATTGGGAGTATGGGGGAAAATAATACTTCTATAAGGGGTCATCTTTTAGCCAGCCGCCAAGTTGTGCTTTCTGCAACAGAATGAAAGTAAAGAATGTATAAGGATTGCAATCTATCTTTTTATGGACTTTGTTCTGGGAAAGAGCCAAATATACATGAGCAACTAAAAGTGTTTTGAAAATGTAATAGGCAGAAGTAGAGAAAATGACCCTTCATTTTCTGTTTTTCAGTAGGTTTAATATTCTTTCTATTTGTTAATCACACTGCTGAGATTACACACACACACACACACTATGGATAGATTTTCAGATAACATAAAATAGGGCAGGTACATGTGTTGACCTTACGTCCAGGACACCAGCAGTGATACTCACTACTGGCAAGGCAGCGGTGGAGAAACATTAATGGCAGTCAAGCCATCCATCCCCTGTACATTCTGTTCAAATTGTAATGGGATCTGAAATAACAGGCATCACCCAAGAACGCTCAAAAAAGAAAATGCTTCTTTGAATACTCTAAATTGGTGTGCATGCAAGTGGGTCCTTGCAACACCATTTGGGAATTCTAGTCTAGAGAGGAGGCAAAGGAAGGGACAACAGCCGATCCACTGAGCATCGAGAGCAGTGCTGCTCATCAGAAAGACGTTGCTTGCCACCTGAGAGAAGGGCATCTTTGGACATAGAAGGACCCCAGCAATGTC
The DNA here is from genome assembly GCA_029215795.1 of Anniella stebbinsi. Lineage (NCBI taxonomy): Eukaryota > Metazoa > Chordata > Lepidosauria > Squamata > Anniellidae > Anniella > Anniella stebbinsi. The sequence continues at coordinate 172,256,630 of JARDYH010000001.1, forward strand.
TGCCCAGTCAAGTATCGAGTTTAATAGATATTGATCCTGCCATCCAAATACAGTTTGCCAGGGTGGCTTACAGAAAATAAAAAAGACAATAAATTTAAAAAGACAAGCAGAGGGAAACATGACCAAGATGTATAAAAGTATGCGTAATATTTGTACCTGGGGTCATGCAATGAAACTGGATGCTAGGAGATCCTAGACAGATAAAAGGAAATACTCCTTGTGAGTGGAGAAGGAAGCATGGAATAAAGACACAGACGCCAGAGCATGTGATAAACTAGGGCCCCTTTATTTAAATAAGGGAATTTCACCCCTGCCTGGATCTGCATGTGAAAGTGTGGGAATCTACCAGATCCTTTCTTCAAGCACCTAGCCTGCCATTATGGGCAAGCCACTCTCCAAAGCCAGGAGTTGGGTAAACCCAGCCCCTCTCTTATGTGACACTTTGAAAGTGTGGGGAGACCAACCTGTGTCACCTCCTCCCAGTGCTGCACAGCTCCGAATAGGTGAGGCAGGAAGGTCCCCAAAGGCAAACCATACCCTGACATGAGATCTGCACAGCCCCCAAGGTGCAGGTCCTCCAGATATGCTGATCACCAAAAGGTGCCATACTACTCTCCATCCCTATTCTAATATCATGCAAATTCCCGCATACCCTGCCACAGGAGGGTGCCAAGCCTCTGCTTTGGTGCCTTAGCCCCACCAGCCAAGGGAAATCCCACAGGCCCACATGCAGGTCCTGCAGGAAAATGTCATTGCCTGCATTGGACAGTGAACCCGTCTGACCTATAAGGTTCCCCTCTGGTGGGGATTTCCCTCCCCCCCCAATGGCCGATCACATATCTCTGCCAATCACTGGAGACATACGAATTTACCTATTGACTTTTTGCCACTGCCTTATTTAAGCTATGGGCTTTCCCACCCTCATGCCCCTAGCATTGAGGGAGGAAGTTTAATCACACAGTACCAATATCTGGCCATCCAGATATCCTCCAGGTCTGCCTTAGACTGCAAAAGTTGGGGGCTTCTGCTCCAGGAACCCCATCCCACCTGCGGCAGGGCAAAACCAACCAGACTGGACTGTTTATGGAGGAGACGCCACCACAGCCTGCCTCGCCTGCCACCCACTGGATGGAGGCCAGCTGCCAAGCCCAAACTGCGTGCCAACAGTTGCCCGTGTTGCTCTATGGCTGGTCCAGCTGCCACGTCATGCCTGCAGATTAGGGACCCCATGGGCTGTGGTCTCCTCTGCCAATTATCAACATTAAATCTTTACTAAACGCACCCTTCTTCCTTTCAGAATGTACGCTCCTGAATGCCCAAGACTGCAATCTCTCTATGGCCCAAATCTTGGCATCTCCCAGCCCCGCTGCAGCAACAGTGGCCCAATTCTGAATGGGTGTCCCAATGTCTGAGGGGCTTCTTGGCTACCATCAAAATGGTACTGGAGAAGGGGCAGCCCCTTCCTGTGATAAAATAGCAACCCATGCTCTTTTCCCCATATGATGAGGTAAAGTCCAAACTGCAAGTGGGCATATGCCCTCACTCAGTACTGCAGAGAGCATTACCATGGCACCTCTAGCCAGGTTCCAAAAGCCTGATGTCTGAAGGATCTTCTTGGCTACTGTATAAATGGTACCGACATGTTAAATTAAATAATCCTCCTCCTCCAATCTTGGCTGCTAGAGAGGCATGGCGTATAGTATCGCATCAACTGCTGTTTGACCCATTTTCTCATGCAAAATTGACTTAATGGGGAAATTCTCCTCCCTCCCCCACACACACTTGATAAAAAAATGATGACATCTCTGTATATGTAATGTGTGTGGGTTTTTTTTCCTTCACAATTTGTTTTTGTTGTTATTGTTTTGTTTCTTTGATATTTACAATAAAAAGGGGGGGGAGAATTTTTTAAAAATGGTACCGGTTAAGGAGCAGCCCTGTCCTGAGGTAAAACAGAAACCAAGTTTTTTGCCCTGGATGGTGAAATAGAAGGTCAGATTGCTCAAGGGCATTTCCCCTCATTCAAGGCCACCACGGTGCCGCAGCCCCTCTGGCCAGGTGCAGGACTGTTCTGTGATTAACTGCTCATCAGAAAATTGAAAGGCCACACCAGCTTCCCGAGGCAATCCTTCATGCCCTTCCAGCTTCCTTCAAGATGGAACTTTGTCATTCTGCCTGCACCATCTTTCCCCATGGCAGCAAAGGATGGGCCAACCAGCTTACCTCCTAAGGTTCATGTGGATAGTCCCCTGTGGAGTAATATCACCCAGGGTTCCAGCAGATAGTCAACTATGATGGGCCTAAGGTCCAAGCTTCTCTCTCAGCTCTGAAAAAAGGTGAAATCCTACCTGCTCACTGGTAATGCCCACATGCTAGGGGGAGTGTGGGTCGCATGTCTTCTGTCATTCGCCTCTCCCAGTTCCTAACCTACACCAGGCATAGGATCTTGGTACTGTCCATCCGCAGGGGCTGACTTAAGGAACCTAGACATCTGGCTGTGTGACAAGGTTTTGACGACCTCATTGTCCAGCTCAGGAATATGACAGACAAAATTAAGATTAATTGATGGCAGCTAGGACTCATGGCCCTGACCAACCCCATTCCTGAGGTTCCTTAGATGACAAAGAGTTAACTATGTGAATTGTGGCCAACTGTGAATAGTGGCCAGATGTCAGGCCAAGATGAACAGAAGTTAATATGCATTTGGCCTGAAGCCCAGCCACTACTGCAAAGAGAAGGAGCTCCGTGAATGGATAGCCCAGCTTCTATCCTAGGCCAAGCCTTAAATGTGCATACAGTAATGAGGGAGACCAGCCTCATCGTGGCATCATATAAATGTCTGATAAAGACCCCAGTGTTAAAACCCAACAAGGATGAAGCATGTCTACCATGGGGCATTCTTAGGGACTAAACCCGTGGGAACACTTTAAGATGTGCGAGGGTGGATAAGGAATTGACCTAAACATGGCTGGCCTTTACATCCTTAACTTAGTTCTCGTCCCAGTGCTCCATATAGGGATGCAGGCCTGCGTTCAGGCCAAACAGGTGGCACTAGGACACCAATTAGTTCCTGGTGGAATTCCCTCTTCATCACAACAGTTAAAGTTACAGAGGCCCTGCCTTCTTTTGTATATGGTCACTCTAGTATAGTGCCTGCAACTTTAACTGTTGTGATGAAGAGGAAATTTCACCAGGAACTAATTGCATACAAATGACACTGGCTGAAATTCCCTGTTCTCTACAACTGTTAAAGTTACATGAGCCCTGTCCTCCTTTTCATATGGTCAGCCTATTGTTGCAGGCAGAGGCGCTGGCCTTGTGTATCACCTAGGACAGCGTTGCCTGAAAAGGGCACCATCCGGCCGGCAGGGATGTGGCAGGCCAGCCACCGAGCGCAGCCTGCATGCCCAGGAACATGTTCCATCAGGGCCCACCAGCCAGTTGTGGGCTGAAGATAGCGGCTGTGGCGGGAGCTACCCGCCAATCTAGTCACAAGGTCATAAGGTTTTGGAGCTCTGCCCGACTCCTGAGGAGAATGGGCAATGAAGAAGACAGGGCCAAGCATCATAGCCCTGCAGCTCAGGTGCTAAAGCTGGATCCCCAGGCTTAAAGTTGGGGGGGGGGATGCCAAACTGGCCCAGATTCAGCATCCTCCATCCCCTCCTGAGTTGGGCTGGCTACAAGCCAGCCACGCCAGCGAGCCAATACCCTCCTGCCTCCCTCGTCTCCAACAGAGCAGCTGGGAAATGAAAGAGGCCAACCTTTGGAGGGGCAGACCTTTATAGGCTCTGCCTGATCCATGCCTCACGCTGCCCACATGTGTCTTACATGTGCAGCATCTTTCTTCCCCTCCTTCTCACCTGCAAAAGCTGCCCCCGTCCAAGCCATTCCAGCTGGGCAGGAAGCGGGCTTCCTGCAGTGCATAGTTGAATTATGGAATTTGCTAGCAAGATGTGGCGACGGCCTCCAACTTGGATGGATTTCAAGGGGGATTAGACAAATGCATGGAGGATAAGTATCAAGGGTTGCTAGTTAAGATGGTTATAGGTTACCTCCAGTACTGGAAGTAGTATGCCACTATCTGCTAATTTCTGGGGGGCATGAGTGGGTGGATGCAGTTGTGCTCATGGCCTGCTTGTGTGCTTCCCAGATGTATCTGATTGTCCATTGTCTGAACAGAATACGGGACCTTTGATCTGATCCAGCATGGCTTTTGTTATGTTCGCAATATAAGAGCAATAAAGCAGCCTGTAAAGGCAGCATAAAAAACAATCCACTTAAGGTTAAAAGTTCCTAAAAGGTCTGGAACATGTTTTAAGTCTTTGCCTGGCTCTAAGAAGCATCACCAAACCAAGACATTTTGCTGCCTAAGGTGGAGCAGCAAATTGCACACATAAACACACACACACCACAAGTCAAGGTACATAATACCCAAGGGCAGCCAAGTTATTTTGGCACATGAGGGAGGAAACCCACACATCCTTCTTCCTCATCTCTGGCAGTAAAACTACAACAACAATTAATTATTTGTCTAACCAATCACTTCCTTTTATGCCATCCAGAATTAACTGCTTGGGGTGGGAACCTCACTCTTGCCTAATGGTAGGGACAATCCTGCTGAAAAAAATAGCAATGTATGGATCAAGCAAGCATTCCTGGAGACAGCAGTCCATCAATTCAATGGAGCCACCAAGAGTGCCTTCTTCCCAGTTGTCATTCCCCTATCTCAAATGTAATGTTCTGAGGAGCATTTTGTCTCAGGAACGTGGCTTGAAGTGGTGGCAAAGCTTTTAAGAAAAGAAAAAGACCCATGACCACCTCTGGTAGCCCTTCTTAGAAAGCATTCTTAGAAATTAACCTTTTCCTCCCACCCCCAAAGATTAATCCAGTATTTTCAGCCACAAAAATCCATGTAGCCATGGGAAACTGGGGGGAGGGGGGGAATGACTGATCAAATTGACAGGAAGTAGAGCAATCCTCCTGCCTCCTTCTCCTTAACTGGTCATGACACAGGGCATAACTCTTTCCTTTGCTAGTCAGTCATCCAGGCCTTTGCATAGGGTGACCATATGGAAAGGAGGACAGGGCTCCTGTACTTTTAGCATTTGTCCAGAAAAAGGAATTAAAGCAAGTGTCATTTGTATGCAAACAGCACCTTATGAAATTCCCTCTCAGTCACAACAGTTAAAGCCACAGGAGCCCTGCCTTTCTCCCCTTTTTTTGTCCTAATTTGGATGCTCTCCTCCTTTTGATTTTCCAAGATTTTTGGGGGGTGAGTATGTATAGTAAGATGTAGGTTGTTTGAGGAGGTTGACTTTGATGGCCAGTTGTTGATGAATTATTTTTGCAGCTGTATGGTATCTGTTCATATAGTCCATTCCTGCCAGAATTTTACAACCTCCTGTTACATGGTCTATAGTTTCTTGGGACTGATGACATTTCAGACATGTATATGTTGTTACACTGTTATCTTTTATGATGTATTTTTGGTAGTTCTTGGTTGCTACAACTTGATCCTGTATGGCTATTAGAAATCCTTCTGTTTCAGGAAATAGCTCACCTACCTAAGCCATTCATACAATTGTTCTTTGTTTATTTGTGAGTTCTGGTTCTTGTGTAGACACACACACATGGAATCTTTTCTGCTCAATAAGCAGCAAGCTGCCTTTATTTCTAATTAAATCTATAGTTATATCAATCAATTAGCAACCACAGATTGCTACACAAATCACTAATCAAGAGTGTCCCAGAATAAATGAGGCCAAAAATAAAATAAAATGGCAATTAATTTGTTCCCTACTGGTAAACCAATGATGCCTGGAATAATCAATGGAAAAAATACTGCTTTGGCCATGCTTATAAAATTGCACCATCTAAAATGATTTAGAGAAAGTGAAGAATTCAGACATCTCCATCTAAACTTGTATTATTTTGAATGAAGTTCATCCATTTCCCAATCCATTTCCCATTGATGTTCATCCATTTCCCAATCATCCATTTCCCATCCATTTCCCAGTAAACCCAGCTGGCCACATAAACCATGATTCTTCAGTAACATTCTTCAGTATATGCAGATACTTTGTTTGTTTAGTCATTTATTAAAATTATACTGTCCTTCTATGATAAATACTGTTCGTAACATAAAAAGACAAATAGTATATAATAACCATGATAAAATTTCCAAAGAAGACATTAAAACTATTCAACCACCAAATAAACAAACAAATCAATCAGTTAATAAGTAAAATGCTTGGGCAAAAAGGAACGTCTTGGTTTGGTGTAAAACAAAGTAAAGTAGGACCAAATGGTGGCTGTCTGGGATCTGGAACCAATTTGTCCTAACTGCATATATTGAAAGAGAAATACAGAAACAAGAGTATAGATGGAATAGGGTGGGAGAGAAAAGGGAATGATTAAGGGAAAGATAGACTGGAAAGGGATTGCTTCCCTTTCTAAACTACTCAAGAAAGGCGGTCCATATCCCTTTGTCAAGATGTTAAGATACTCCTTATATTCTTTATTTAAAATTAGCTTATCTTGCAATCATGTTTTCACCCTTTTAAATCTAAATTAATTTAAAATATCCTGTGTATCATCATCTCTGCAACTGGGTCCAAAAAATTAAGACATTTATTTGGTCACTTCATAATATTTCACTATTAAGCAATCTGTGAAGACCTGTGCCAAGTTCTCCCTCCCTGTAAAATGTAAGGTCACGTATCATATATTGTGATGTTACTATTAATGAGGAGGAGTGGGGCAGGGAAATGCATTTTATACTGATATAAGTAATGCTAAATATTATGGAAAAGACAGGAGAAACTAACATGGAGATGCTATGTTTGGCAGAAACGTCATGGCTTGGATCCAATGATGTCATTCCGCCAGTCAAAGGGAAACTGCTGGTGGAATGAATTTCCCCTCCCCCTGCAACCCCCCCTCCAAATCTGTTAGGGAGAGTTGTTGGATCTTCTGGAGCAGATCTGGGGGGCAGGGAGGGCTGCAGGGAGGAGGAGAGGATGAGGAAGTCCCATTGCATGAGCAGACTTCTGCTAGCACAACATTGGATCCAAGCCCATGTCCTCCATAATTTACAATTCTACCCTGCATAAAATAGAACCAAGAAAGTCTCCAGAAACCAGCTATATTTGTGTTCAAAATAGTAACTTTCTTCAATCATTTTTTCAGTCCATTTTCGTTAGGAAAATAATCACAAATACAGCTTAAGAGGTGGATGAACCCCCTAATACATTTTTGCTCAACCCATATAGATGCATCCCTTTTCTTCTCAATTTTTGGGCCCAAAGAGATGCAAGTCTAAACACAGGTAAAAGGAACCATAAAGACAGCCAACACCTATCATTAGTATTTCATGCACAAACTTGGTGAAGTACATGCAAAAACATCAGATATACTAGTGCTGATTGAAAGAGCCTTGGCCTACAGCCAATAGCAGCACAGCTGGGATCTGGCCTTGCTGCCACTAGTTGAGATAAGGAATGCAGAGGAGACAGACTACCTAGGGATACATAGAAGTTCATACAAGGATCTTTTGTAAAAAGCTATTTTGCATTTCCCCTCTGTAGAAAAGCCTAAAAACAAAATTGTTAAATGAAATTGAGGTCAACAGTTAACAGAGAGAGAGAGAGAGAGAGAGAGAGAGATGATTATCTGTGATCGCTTGAGAAGGAAGAGTCTGCGTGAACTAATAAGTAGGATTCGGTGTAAACAGATTCTTGTTTTCTGTGACTGATATTCAAATTCCTATGCCCTTTCTTGGAATCTTGAAGAGTTGATGCTATTTCTAAATCCTCATATGATGACTATATCAAGCTGCCCTATGGTGAGTCACTTGGTCCCTCAAGGCAAGTAGTGGGTGGCTCTTCAAGCCCTGTTAACTTTAACTGGAGATGCCAGGGATAGAAACTTGTACCTACGAAACAGCCTTGCTGCTGAGTTATAGCCCTTTTAAAAAGCAATACCTCCATCTTTCTTTTTTTATAATATTATTTTCTCTCTTGCTTCCAACTCCTTCTCTTCCAGCTGGCAATCTGTCTCATCTTCATCTTTTGTTTCCTACCTAAATATGTTTAATTGGGCAGACCCAAACGAACTTTGTCATCTCAAACGTGAGGGATCTGTGAGGATAAAGTTATAATATCACCACAATCCACTCTAATTTTTCAACACGGTCTGTTTTGTATTGCTGCAGCACTCAGGTTGCTAGTTGTTACCATTTTTTCTTTTCTGTTTTACCCTCAATATTCCAGCGTTATAGCAGGAAGGATTGCTTTCACTCTGATTTGGCTTCAGATGTCATCTCAGGGCATCATTATGAAGCCAAATCAGAATGAGGCAATATTTCCTGCCTTCAGTGTTGAATCATGGGAGTTTTTAAAAAAAAAATTTTTTTTAAAATCCTCTTGGGGATAAGAAAAATGGCACCCAGTGGCAGCTAAGAACATGTACATTCACCCCACATTTCCCCCATGTGTGCTCCCCAAAACAGCAGAAATCCCAATTCACAGCCTGTGAAGAGAGAGAGAGAGAGAGAGGGAGAGAGAGAGTTCAAGCCTATAGATCTAAAATCTCAGCATGTTATTTCTCTCAGCATAAGTATGGACAGGTAAGCATATTCTGATAAAATACAATCAGATTGCTTCTGGAGGGCAGGAAAGTACCTGTGCTTTAAAGTGCATTTTCCTTAAGAATTATCAAGCATAATAAACATCGCACAGTATAAACCTCAGTGTTTGTAGACCAGAGGCTCTTAAAGTGTATTTTAATCAGCCACCTTACCAAATGGAGCAAAACTTTTCCTTCCAAACAGGAGTTACAGGATGATAAAGAAGAAAGCAGAGCAGAGCAAGGGACAAAAAAATAACAGCAGTAGTAGCAGGACAGATGGTTAGCCAAGCGAAATTAGATCTAGAGTTATTAGCCAGACAAAACACACTTCCATTGCAGCAGATTGTGAGGTGAGCCCTCAGATATTGGGTTATCTTCTGTCAACCTGCAATCTTGCTCTCTAACTTGGAAGCTCTGCTGGTGAGGGAGGAAGGAGCATAGGCAATTGTACAGTGCTCTAACACTATGACAGGGACAGAGTGTTAGTAATCCTGCCAAAGGCTGAAACTTAGGGCTGAGCTTGATGTGATGTTAATTGCATGTAGGCAATTAACATACACATTTTTTTTTTAAAAAAGAGAAAATTTAAAACACTGCTGTGGGCAGGGAACTGAACAGCATGGTAACAACCCTTCCCTCCTGCTATTAGCTCCCACGGGTGATAAATAAATATATTATTATTATTATTATTATTATTATTATTATTATTATTATTCTCAGGGCAAAAACTAGCTTTGTGGGGCAATTTCCCCCCTCCCCATGCACTAAAGACCTGACGCTGCTTGTCTCTCCCACAACAGATCTTTAACTCTTTTCTAAAATATGCAACTTAATTGATGACACACACAATTAACATCTCCGCATAAGCTGGTAATCCACTATTTCACGGAAGACCTCCAGGACGAACAAGCCACAGCCTCCCAAGATAATGGTGCATCTTGAAATTCTTCTCATTAGAATTCCACACACACTGCAGACATACACACAAATCCTAACTTTAACTGGAAACTAACTTCCTGTGGTTCATAGAACCCATGACTTCTGATTCTGTCTTCAGTGGATAGAATGGCTGCTTTTCTTGAAATGTAGATATGGAATCATCTCTCTCTCTCTCTCTCTCTCTCTCTCTCTCTCTCTCTCTTTAAATGACCAACTTCAATAACAGTGAAATCTTTTTAAGTATCTTGCCTAGCACACTGGCTTCCTAATGCAGAAAGAGTTTAAAGGTGCAGAGACATATACCCCAAGTGGCAAAGAGTCCTGTTGAAACAGTTACTGAGATAAAGGAATGAGAGCACTTTAAATACTCCCCAACCCTATATAAAGACTAAGTATTATCATTTCTCTCTCTTATCAATTGTATTGCATTTTAATGATTACATTCAGCAGTATCAATATATCAATAAACAACAAGCAAACACTGGAGTTACCTGCATTTTGTCTGCTAACACATGTGGGTTGCAAGTGCTAAATTGATGTCATTATTTGTGTTGATTGCCATGTTAGTGCCAGTGATAGTTTTTACTTTGTTTTGACTGTCCAATTAGTTCCTGGTGAAATTCCCTCTTCATCACACCAGTTAAAGTTGCAGGGGCCCTGCCTTCTTTTGTATATGGTCACTCTAGTTTAGTGCCTGCAACTTTAACTGTTGTGATGAAGAGGGAATTTCACCAGGAACTAATTGCATATAAATGACACTGGCTGAAATTCCCTTTCCTCTACAACTCTTAAAGTTACATGAGCCCTGTCCTCCTTTTCATATGGTCAGTCTAACCAAATATTGACTAATTTCTATATTTGCTTCAAAATTAGTACTGACCAAAAGTGAAATAATAATGGCACTAGTTATGTTCTTTATGTCCTTTCCCTGTTCTTCAGTATCCTTTTGTTTTGTCCTTATTATCTTTGGCTTCACTTGCCTTCACTGCCATTTCATCTGATTGGCTGCGACAGGCCATATTTTGTTTATGAATGTCCATGACATCATGTGAAAAGTAACTCTGTGATGTCATTGACACTAAATCACATGGATGGGTGGTTTTCAATCTGATAGCGAAGGGAAAGATGAAGAAAAATGACACTGAGAAACACCGGCAGCCAAAGGAAGAAAAGTGTGTCACCTAACATTTAAGAACATGAGTGCCTCTTGCCAAAAGTATTTTTTTTAAAAAAAAACTGATGAAATGGAACACAAAACTAACTTAGTACTTTCATGTCAGACCTAATTTGAATACAAATATTCACATTGGGAGGGAAAAAGACATAACATCCAGCACTTACTATTTTGCCACCTGAATCTTTTTACTTGCTGCAGGCGTTTAGAAAAAGTAAAGATCATGCAGTTCGTTCTCAGAATGACATAACAAAAAGGTCTAGTACTTGATTGTGGCCTGTGGTTTATTACACAGAACCGTGTTCAGTTTACTATAGAGCCTAACTGTATGAAAAACATAATGTGAGCTGAAGATAACTTGTTACTATGAAACCACAAAAGTAATCCAGGCACATGCAGGCTATTCTCATATACAATCTGAAAGCAATTCTGTGTAAAGCAAATAGCATGGATGCTAGGTATTTCTCAAGGTACTTTGTTTGATTTTCATCCTGTCCTCACTATTTACAAAAGGATGGGTCAGCTCAGATAACATGTCAGTGTCACCAAAGGAGGCAAAATATCCAAATTAAAGTAGGAGGGAGAACGTATCCACATAGAAACATAAAAAATGCTGCATGGCTTCTGGACAAGAGTTAGCAACAAGAAAAGTCTGAACAGAGACGGGTAAATGAAATGTTGCACCCCCCCCCCCCCCGAGAACAAATTGTGTCCCATGAACATTACTAGCAAGTGCTAAATATTTCGCGGGGGAAGATGGGGGCAAAATGAAAACTGGCGAAGGAGGCTGGGGAGGTGAGAATTTCAAACAATTTTCTCTCTGGGGAGTGGGGGGGCAGGATTTCTGTTTCCCTTTTTAAGTGTAGGTGGTGGCTACAGATCTTCTTTCAAGAAGAAGAAGAAGAAGAAGAAGAAGAAGAAGAAGTAGTAGTAGTGATGCCCTGGGCACTTACAGCAGCATAAAACTGTTTGCAGCTAGCAAGAATGAATGGGGCATTTAGAGTTTTTTGTAAAACCCAGTTCTTGCTTACACCGGGGGAGGGGGGGGGTTGCAGAGAGGTTTGCAGCCCAGCACGTGTTCTTAATGCTTCTCCACTAGCAAGTCTCTTTACAAAGAGCCCTGTGCTGCTGCAAGCAAGAATGGGGCTTTTCTGAAGCTCTGAAAGCTCCATTCATGTTTGCTTTCAGCAGCATAAGCTTTTTAAAGAGAGGCTTCTGCAGCCTTGCAGCTCTTCCTGAAAAGAGTCTCACCATGCCACAAATGTACAGGGCATTTTAAAGGAAAGAAACAAACACCCCCCTCCCAAAAAAAAACCAGAAAAAAGATCCTGCCTCACCCACCTCCTATACTTAAAAATACAGGTGGAAACTCTGCCCCCTAACCAACAGAAAAATATTTGAGATTCTCCCCCTCCCTCAAAAGAGACAGAAAAAACAATGCCTGTTTTGCAAAGGGAGAAAAAATCACAACAATAGGGGGTAGAGCTTTGTGCAGCACTATTATAAACCCTCAAGGAACCCCAATATAAGTTCTCTAATTATATTTTTAATCTGCCCAATAACAGAAGTTCATAGAATCATAGAATAGCAGAGTTGGAAGGGACCTATAAGGCCATTGAGTCCAACCCCCTGCTCAATGCAGGAATCCACCTTAAAGCATCCCTGACAGATGGTTGTCCAGTTGCCTCTTGAATGCCTCTAATGTGGGAGAGTCCACCACCTCCCTAGGTAATTGGTTTTATTGTCGTATTGCTCTAACAGACAGGAAGTTTTTCCTGTTGTCCATCTGGAAACTGGCTTCCTGTAGCTTGAGCCTATTATTCCGAGTCCTGCACTCTGGGTTGGTCGACACAAATCGTTGTGCTTCACACTTGCCTCAGATTCTTCCATCTTCTGCATCAAGTTTAAAAAGCTGTTGAACATTTTTAAACCTTCCATTTTCTGAAGCCCATGAAGCTCAAAGTAAAACTTCAAAGTCAGAAGATATTCTGACACAGATTCTGATTACAAAAATAAACCTGAGTTATGAGAGAAATTCCAAAGGTATATTATTTTCTGAGCTGGAGCTGGATAGAAATAAATATGAGTTCAGGATAGCTAATTTTGTCTACTGTTACTATGACACTTACTGTGGATGATGATGAAATACTGCTGAAGAGTTCAATGTTATTATCAAGTTTAACTGAATATCCACATTTATTGCTTCTCCATAATTACATTATAGAAATGTTTCTTTTCTGAGCATTCTCTCTAAAATTGAAAGTTGCCTTTGTTTCTGAATTACAATGCAGAGGTCACCATACAATTTTTAAGCCCAGGTAATAAAATCTTCTTTTGGTTCCTACTATGTCGATGCTTTCTATGTTCAGTTACGTTTATTTTTCCTATTTTTCCAACCAGCAGAACCCATGGTTTATTTAGGTATCTTTGGGTGAACCACTCCATCACCATCATTGGCTATATTCTATCATTATTTTCAAAATGGTGTTTATTGATCAAAATCAGCACTATTTTATGTGCGGCTCCCAATCAACTCAAGTGTGGCTCTGTGGTCCTCCCTTTCATTCTCTGTCTTTCTGTCTCTTTAAAGTAGCTGTGCCCTCTCAGCAGATGCTCTCAATCTTTGCCTTGCTGTTTGCTTTAGTAGTGGCCCAACTACTTTGATCCTGGCTACTGGGGTTGGGAGTCAGGAGACCTGTTGCTCATCAGTGGCAAGGTGGCTGAGTAAGGTTGGGGAAAGGAGCATGCAGGTGTAATCAGCCATTTAGCAGTCACGGGGATGAGCAATATGATTGGGTAGCTACATGAGTTCACTGTGCAGGAGCAGTAGGTTAAGGGAAAATCGAACGCACTAGTGTGTGAGAGAACATAATGTGGACCTGCACGGGGAGATTTTGCAGCATTCAGTATTGCACAGCACTCTCTCCATGATGAGAAAAAGATCCATCCCAATCCAAGGATCAAGTGCTACTGTCAGAATTTGCCTGCTTGATGACTTGGGCCAGATCTACACCAAGCAGGATATAACACTTTGAAAACAGTTTGAAAACAGTATATATAATGTGTCCTGGGCCCGAACAGTTGTCAAAACCATTATAAACCATTATAAAGCAGTAGTGTACATCCTGTCAAGGTGACTGACTGATGAGGACTTGCTTGGTTGAGATGGGGAGGAGAGGCCCCAAAAGACCTCCAGCCAATTCCAGTGCACAGTTTTGTCACGTGACCATGGGGAGGGAGGAAGAGGAGAACTTCCCTCCCTCCCTCTCTCTCATACACACACACACACACGCGCGCTCAGGATAGGCCCCCAAATAGACTCAATAGTGATTTCCTGGAGCCAAAGTAGTTCCTGCTTGAAAAATAGTGAAGTTCAATGTGCTACGTTATACATAAATGCTCCAATCCTGAAAAGAGGCTTCTACACATTTAACACAAGATGGATAACCAGGGACACAGACTGAATCCTGCTTTCAGTAGGATGTGAATTCTGAAATCGTATCTGCATACAGGTTCTGGAACAACTAGTCATCTAGTTCTTACATGCAGCTAGAGCTAGATCGTAGCAAATACAATTCATGTTCTAAAGTTACTTGACAAGAAAGTAAATGCTGCATGTATTTCCCCAAATGTGCAATTTCTTTGAAAACTTCTTTTTCCATAGATTCAAAATATCTGAAAGCTTTACGTATTTACCAAGAGGGAATTGTGTGTAGACTGATGGCTGTTTGAACTGTCCCCAAGATGGAACTGCTGTCCCCGCCCCAGCTGGCGTCTCTTTAATCTTAATAGAAATAGTCATCCAAAACAATATTTCACTTCAGACTCTTGGATGATGTCTTCAGCTTCTTGGCTACTGAAATATGTTATCTATTTATAAATTTCACCCACAAGATGATCCCTTATAAATAGAATGCTTGCAGATAAAAAACAACCCAACTCTGCATAAACCACAAGCTTTTTAATCCCCAAGCTTTTATTTTGTACTCTACATTTTCTTGGATTCTACAAAAGGTGCTCTTGTTATATGCTCAGCAGCTTCCAGCTGGCAGCAAAGAATTCTCAATCACAATATTCTTGACTCTTGTTGAATTAGTATCAAGTCTGCTATTGATCTTTTTATAAAGCCAAAGTCTAAAACACTGAAATCAGGGGTGACGTTTGCATCCAGAAATGTCTGAATTTGCACTGTCTCAAGAACGGACTTCTACCTATGGATTACTCTGTGGACACATCCTGTATTTACCTCAGTTTAAGAAAAGGAAAATGTCAAATGTGTCAGTGGAATTGAAAGGCAGGTGAAAATTGGAAACACATTTGAAAATTGATCAAAATAATCTCCTTTCACAGAGATTGCTATGTGGTTCCCAAGCTAAGTGCACAGGACAGCCTTATCCCTTAACTATCTTAATTAATCTCTTCTTTACTCTTTACTAGCTAATGAAGAGCTGAAAACCAGCTAAAATATCTGTGAACCATAAGTTCTGGGTTCAAATGATACTTCAGCCACAGTTGTCCCCCTCTCAGCCTCAGTTCCCCATCTGCACTTTGGGACACCTTTACTAATACTAACTTACTGGTTTGCATAATCAGGCTGTTGAGGATAGCTGAGAATACATGTGGAGCATTTTGAAAAGTTAAAATATGCTATCCAATTGCTAAGAATTATTATCATTATGTGTGAAATACCAAATTGACCTCTGGTGTCCCTCAAGGCTTATTTTGTCCATCATGCTATTAAACATATACCTAAAAGTGCTGAGTGAAGCCATACAGAGTTTTGGGGTTTGATGCCACAAGTATGCTGATGACACCCAATTCTCTCTCTCCTTTCCATCTAAAGCCAAGGAAGCTGTTCAAGTCAGTGTCTGAGATCAGTAATCAACTGGAAGAGGGTGAACAAATTGAAGCTTAACCCAGACAGCGGCTCTCCTGGTCAGTCAAAGGTACATCAGGGAATAGGGATTCAACTTAAGCTAGATGGGGGATACATCCCCCTTGAAAACTCAGGTTTGCAGCATGGGTGTACTCCTTAATTTAGCCTCGAACCAGGATACCAAGGATTTGGCAGCAGCAAAGAGTGTGTTTGCACAGTTTACATCATGTGTGCCAAGTGCCCACGTTCTTGGAGCTATCAGATCTGGCCATAGTGATGCAAGCCTTGGTTACATCCTATTTGGACTACTGTAGTATGCTCTGTATTAGGGGTTGGCAATTTTGGGAGGTCTGGGGGCCAATTATGAGGCCCCACCCCCACCCGAGGCTGCTGTCATGTCACCAAAAATCCTAGAAATGTCTGACCTGGTCATGGTGACACATGCCTTAGTTACATCCTGTTTAGATTACTGTAACACACTCTATGCGGAGCTGCCTTTGAAGAGTGTTTGGAAACTTCAGCTGGTTCAAATAACAATAATAATAATAATAATAATAATAATAATGTATTTATTTATTTATAACCCGCCTCTTCCTCCTTATCGAGGCGGGGAACAACCATAAATATAAACACAAGAACCACAAAATAGATAAAATATTAAAACAAATAAAAACTAATACAGACTAGTTGACCAGGGCTGATTGTTGACCGGTGCTGGTTACAGGGAGCATACAACTCCCCTGTCAAAACAACTCCACGGGCTTCCAGTCTGTTTCTGGGTACAGTTCAAAGTGCTGGTTATGACCTATAAAGCCCTATATGACTTGGGGCCTGGTTATCTCCCTTACAAGCCTACCATTGCTTTGAGATCTTCGGCAGAGGCCCTTCTCTTGGTCCCAGCACCATCACAGACACGCCTGGAGGGAATGCAGGAGAGGGCCTTCTCGGTGGTTGCTCCAGGGCCCCAGAGAAGCTAGACTGGCTCCCTCCTTGATGTGCTTCCGGAGGCAGGCAAAACTTTTTTTTTTTGTTTTAGCTGGCCTTTGGTGAGTAATCCAGTCCTTTGTTTTATGCACTGGACTTTTCAAAAATGGAACTGCTTTTAATTATATTTTCAACTTTTGTATATTGCTATTTATATGTTTTAATTGTATTTGTTTTCATTTTACCTTAAGGCCCAGTATTGGGAAAAAAGGCAGGATTTAAGTATAATAATAATAATAATAATAATAATAATAATAGACAGTGCAAACTAAAATCCCTTACTTGTTGCCTACCCCTGCTCTACATGATACTGCCTTTGAAAAGTTTTTAGAAACATCATCTAGTCTAGAATGCTGCATCCATACTATAGAGAATATGTGACTCGAGTTATACCAGCTTCACTGACTACTGGTATATTTCTTGGCACAATTCAAAGTGCTGGATTATTATTATTATTATTATTATTATATTATATTATCTCTTTCTCGCTCGTGGCGATTTTTCTAGACGGACATGACAGGCTTTGCCAAGTCATGCTGTCTTTTACGGATTCAGGAATTTTCTTACGATTGAGCATGTTTTAATTATGGCTGCGTTCTAGATGTTAGTGTGGATGTATTCTGGTAGGCCCAGTTTTTGGAGGTTTTCTGTATATTTTTTAGATGTGATGCCGGTGACTGATGGGATAATTGTGACCTTTTCCTGTTGCCATAGTCCTTTGACTTCCATGGCCAGTGGTGTATATTTGTCTCTCTTTTCTTCTTCCTTTTCAACAACATTTTTGTCGTTCGGTATGGCTATGTTGATGAGGTATATATGTTTTTCCTTTTTGTCTATGGACGTTATGTCTGGTTGAGTGCAAGGTATATTATTATTATTATTATTATTATTATTATTATCTATACTGCCCAATAGCTGAAGCTGTTTGAGAGGTTGATAACAATTCATCAGGAATAATAAAATTCGGTGTAAAAATATAGCATGAAATACAGCATAAAAAGTTAAATATACAAAATTGAAAAGAATTTACAAAATTTATAAATTTTCTAAAAGTCCTACATGACTTAGGACCAGGCTATTTGAAAGGTCGCATTCTCCAATAGAAGTCTGCCTTAGTTTTAATATCCTTAGAATAGGTCCTTTTCTCTATCCCATTACCATTGGATGCACATCTGGCAGGAACATGAGAGAGGACCTTTTCAGTGGCTGCTCTCAGGATCTTTGTTTTTCATTGATTTCTTTGTTAGTTATAATTTTGTATTTTATTGAATTTTATTATTGTTAGCCACATTGAGCACTAGTTGTTAGTGAAAAGGCAGGAGACAGATTCAAGAAACAAATATATGGCATATTCAATGAAAGATGTCAGTAAATGCCATGGGATGGTTCACACATGTATGCTTATATTGATGACTGCAATAATAGCTTGCTATGTGGATGCATCATCACAATTCTAACACTACAGATAAAAGTCTGACAGCTGTGCAGAAAATCCCTCCCATGTTCTTTTTGGCCATTCTTGTTCATTTTGATAGAAATGAAATTGCTTTCAGAAAGAAACTCAAAAGGAGAACAAAATGTTGTAGAATTTCTCATAGGTTGGGTTTGGGGTTCTTGTGCTTACTTTATTTACGAGGCGGCTGAGCAGGGTGTGTGAATGTCCCGTCTTTCATTGTACAATCATCTCTCCAGCAGCTTGTAGCGCCCTCAGCACCACACACTTCAGTTAAAGCTCAGGGGAAGACATCATGAGGTAATTCCTCCCATGGGACTTTTTCAGATCAGGAAGTTCAGATAGCCTGGGAGGCTGGAGAGTAATAGGAGATGTGTAATAGAAACACATTGGCTCAATTCAGACAACACAATAAACAACTGGTGTGGAGGAAACAATCGTCAGTTGTTTTGACTATCGTGTTATCCGAATGTTACCATAGTCAACTCAGTGCTGATCCTCATCCACACCACAGTTGATTATTTATTACCATGTTGTGTGGGGAGTACTCCCTAGATGAACAACTGTAAAGTTGATTATTACCCCACCATTGACTGAATTGAGCTCTGCACCATTGGCCACCTTGCAGCGATTGGATAAGCTCCACAATACCAGAAAAAGAAATTCAGAATAAATGATATTATGCAGTAAAATATTTTTTGAAAACTCTTTCACGGGAGGAAGAAAATGTTCATGAAACTGGAGGACAGATTTTGGCACGGTACTAGCTCCACCTCTTCCCTGGAGCTGGGCACGACACTGCCCTCTTACACTTGCTACAGGGCTTTCAGTACTAGTAGCAGTATTATAAGCATCTGCATTAGAGACAAGATATGTCCACAATCACCCCTCAGAAATGTCATATTTGGAAGATCCTGGGGAAGGTGTTGAACCCTGAAAAATGACAACTAGGGCTGAGCCGAAAAAAATCAGAAGACATTTTTCTCATAAAGATTCTGGGATTCTCCCCACCCCCAGTAATAAAAGGCCACTTTGCAAAATTTTCTCCAAACTTCCTTTCATTATCTGTGATTTCTCCTCACTTTGTCTCCATCTGCACCCTGGGCATTAGAATTGGCCTTTCAGAGGGATCCTCATTTCTCAAGTGGAAATTTCACTGCTCATTTTGCATCCAAGTAAATGTTTCCAGTAGTGTCAGATGATCAGATGTCAGATCATCAAGTGATGCCATGCCAAATCAAATTATGTACATGCGCGCGTGAACCAGCTCTAGGCTCGCAAGTTATCCAGTCAAACTGACTTGTCATTCTCAGTGTAAGGCTTTTGCCTGGTAAATTTCCTCCTGGGAAACATCATTGATCATTTACCATTGAATTAAGGGCTACTTTATGTATTCCACTGTAAAAAAATAAAAAAAAATCACCTGTCAGCCACTTTCTGGCTATAATGAAACTTGCTGCCATTTTCTGCTGTGCTGGAGAAGCTGTTTGATATAAACACCCACTGAATGGGCCACATAGTCATTGCTTGCTTCCTCTTTCTTCCCCATGTGAAGAAAGAGGAAGCTGCTCATCCCTATTGTGAGGCAGAATCAGGAGGCAAAGTGCCAGTAGGGAAACGCAATTCCCCCCCCCCCCCGTCTGATGATCCTAATAGAGCTTTTTCCCCTGCTATTTATTCCACATTCATTACGATTTGACACAGGGGCGGCTTTATAATGGTATTGAAGTGCCCTGACAAATGTTGGGGCCCATGACCCGTTCCATTTTCAAACCACTTTCATCGTGTTATAATCTGCTTGGTGTAGATATGGCCAAGGTGTAGAGTTGGCCTTAGACCGCTTTGGAAAACATGCAGGCCAGTCCTATGCATGTAGTATTTGTTCAGACATAAGGGTTCATTTGTTCAGTAGAACTTACTTTCAAGATCTATGTACATGTGCAAAGGACTGCAGCTTGGTTGCTTTGCTGTATGGAGTACAGAAAACATTAGATGCTGAAGACCTGGAAAAGATGTGTAGAAGGCAACCAAAGGTGCAATCCATGCATGCTTAGACAGAAAAAATTCTCCCACTCCCCGAATGTGATTTTAGGTTGACCCAATGAAACTGGTTGATGGTAGATTCAGGACAAGCCGTACTTCATCCCATAGCACTTCATTAATTTATGGAACTGACTGCCACAATATGTGGTGATGGTCACTCGTTTTAAAAGGGAACTAGAGAAATTTATGTAGGATAGGTCTATCAATGCATCTAGTCATAATGGCTAAATGTTCTTTCCAAGATTCCAGAGGCAGTATGCTTCTGAATACCCTTTCCGTTCCATATCCACCAACTTTGGGAGAATTCTGTGCAATAACATAGAAGAATGTTTGTACATCTCTACATTGATACCCCAGGAAAGGCAAAACATGCCAACCACTCAACCAATCCGATTAGCATGGGGGAGGATTACTTCCTGGCTCCCAAAAGGATGACCAGGCCGTGCCTGGCATATTCTCTATGAGGGAGGGTGGGGTCAGTGATGCTGCCTACCTAACCAGAGTGAGGCCAGGCCACAAAAATGAGACCTGCCCCAAATCTTCTCTCATGATTTTCCATGCCTCATGAGACTTTCTCATCCAACTTGTGTGACAGCTAGGGATTTCCCTATGCAGCAAGAACCAGTGTGGCCTTGCCCTTCTGCAGATAGCACAGTCAAGTATGGGGGCAGGGAGCTACTTCTTCACACAGCACTACAGGAGATATAGTGATGACTACCTGTGATGAAATGGCATTTTATTTTGTTGTTTGTATGTATATCTTTGAATGTTTGGTTGAGGGCTTGATTTGCTTTTTATTACAGGCAATGGTAAGTAGGGGGGAGGGGGAGTTAGAAAGTTGAGCTGTTTGAATGGTGTTGTCTGATAGGCTGTTTCATTCTGAGTGGAGAGTGAGAGAGAGGATAAAGGAGAGAGAGTTGAGAGGATGTGGGAGAGAAGGACGGGCTTTCATTGGGGTAGGATTGGGAAATTGGGGCTATTGTTTTGGGGGGTTTAGTGTTCCCTGGGAGGTGGATTAGATGATAGATAGATATTAATAACCTTAAACATAAGTTGCATTTAAATATATTTTTCTTTCTAAATAAAGTTTTGTTATTTTAACCACACTTTCTCGATCTTAGTTGTTGCCGTAGATTGGTGATATATACTGACACTCACACTCTCTCACAAAAATAAATAAAAAGGTTTACATTTCCCTCACTTAAAAAAGAAGAGAGAAATGTAGCAGCAAAAGCGAAGTTGTGAATAGCATCACCAAGGGTAGTGACACCACACTACCACTTGGAAGGCTTTGAAAGGTGATTTGAGAACTTCACGGAGGATGAAGTGATCAGTGGCTAATAGTCATGATTCAGTCTTGGTGTCAGTATGCCTCTCAACTGCAGTTGGTAGGGAATGCTGTTGTGATTGTTTCCTGCTCGAGGACTTCCCATAGGCATCTGGTTGCCCACTGTGTGAACAGAATGCTGGACTACGTAGGCCTTTGGTCTGATCCAGCACGGCACTCCTTATGTTCTGATGCTTTCTGACTCCATCCCTCAGCTTCAGGATGGTGCCATTGCCTGTATCAGAAGAAAAAGAGAATGGAGTCAATGCCACATGGGACCTGCTCATCCTCAGCCATCAACACAGTGGCTTCATTTTCCAGAGCCTATTTCAGACAGTGCTCCTTGGCATAGTTTGAGAGTCAATGAATTATGCTAAGCATCCATGTAATAACTCCCAGTCAGCCAAAAGGAACAGTAATATGCATAACCCTTAATTGCAGAATTCCAGACAACCCCCCCACACACATACTTTTAGATAGCTCTTGTGCACCTATTCCCAAATGTGTTCCTCCCATTCCCAAATGTGTTCCTGCCATTCCCAAACTATTACTACTGTTCTATCAGGCAAACAAGAACATTGCTGTAAGATCTGAGAGAGTTAAGGAGAAAATGAGAAAGTGCAAACAGAGAATATCAGGGCTCATTTCAAGGATCAAAATTGATTTTTTCCAGTTTCTCAACAAAAAGTTATTAGAGATGATTTCACTGCTTTTCCAAGATCTCTGTCATCAAAACTAATTGCTTTCTCATTACCGTTGGAGTATAACAGTATCTTCAGATCAGAATCAAATGGAGAATGTTATCAAGCGATGTCCATGCTCAGAGATTAAATAGACATAACAGAAAACAATGACTGATGAACAGAGAAGATAATACTGTTTCCATTATTAGAATATGACCTAGTCCTCGTGCACTTATTGTTTTAAGACCTTCTTAAGGTTAAGTAGTGACGGAGAAAGATTTTTAGAGCACAAAATAATTATTCTTCGTTGAAAGTGGTTGCGAAAATATCATTGCGGCTGGTATATTAGATAGTCTGGAGAGATACTCTACATACTTCACAGAATGGGGCTGTAGACTCAAGATCTCTTTCGACTTAAGCATTCATGTGATTCACACATGACACTGTTCAGACAACACACTAAGCCATGGTTAGGCCGCTAACCTTTTTGCAGCAAATTGTGAGTGAGCATGTTTAAACCATTGCTATGTAGCCACCATGGTTAGGAATGGTTCATATGACACACTAAGTCATAATGTTTAGCTCAAAATGCTTAACCATGGTGGCTTAGCGGGGCATCTGAACAGGGTTACTGTCTCATACTGAGTCAGACCATTGGTTCATCTGCTACTCTGATTTACAGTGGTTCTCTATAGTCTCAGACAGAGAACTTCTCCAGCCTTACTGTCTTTTAACTGCCTCAACAAGGGCCATGTCTACACCAGGCATTTTTCCCAGGGTCATCCCTAGGTCATCCTTGTGCATCCAAATGAGGTGCAGCGGATCCTGGGATCAACTGGGGATGATCTAGGAATGACCCTGGGATAACAGAAACCAGGAATACCCTGGTTTTTCCGTGATCCCTGGACCATCCCAAGGACCGCAGCTGGTATGCCGTGCACTCCCAGAACCTAAAACGGGCTCAGAGTCGCATGGGGTGGTTCCATGCCCATGGGTGTGGGGGGGGGCAGCATAGCAGTGGTTGTGTATCGAATTCAAAATTAGCTCACACTTGCTTCAGTATCTCAAAAAAGGTACCTCTGTTTAGATTTAGCTAATATAATTCATGGCCATTTAAGCGGAATCTTTAAATAAATTGAACACTTATTTAATCAGATTATTAATCAGTGAAAATGGGTTACTCATTGGTGGCCCTAAAAATAATTCTCCACTAAGTCACTCACTTTGTCTGAAACATTCAGTCATTGCAGGCCACACAACCCAATGTTGAATATTCACATTAATGAATTAAACAATTTAATGCTACAAGCTTATTTTCAGAACATAGGAATCTGTTCTATAAGTTATACCAGTAGTCCAGTACTGTTGATACTGACTGGAAGCATCTCTCCAAGGTTTCTTTCCTGGGGGGGGGGGGGAGATCTTCACAGCGCTGGGTTGGCACCATGTCCGTTGGAAACTGTGCACTTTCCCTTCCCTGGGGTGTCTTCGGGTAATCCTGATGCAGAGTAGCAAGTATGTGGTTATGGGCATCCATCCAGGGATCAGAGACACCCCCCCCCCGCCCTCTTCCTGGTGGAAGGCGACCAATCGCAGGTCACCTTCTATCAGGCACTGCCTGGCCATACCTTCACTATGACTCCAGAGCGAGACTTTGGAGCTGTCTTGACACTGTCTTGTGCATCCTCATCTTCCTCTAGAGGAAAAAGTTGGGGAAAGTGCCTGACTGTTTTTCTCTGCAGGAAAGGGGTGGGTCCGTGATTGCAGTGGCATCATATAATCAATGCCGTGCCACCGCACACCCACCCCAGGGCTTTCCAAGAATTTAGACAGTCCCCAAGTCCTACCTGTTAAAGCTGGGCATTGAACCTAGGACCTTTTACCAGTGACGCATGTGCTGTACTACTGAGCTACTCCCTAGGACTCAACTAGCAACACTACCAGAACCAAGAGTTCGTGATAAGTTGTTTGAGTAACCCTAGGAGTGTGTATCTGAGATTGTTGTAATTCTACTAATTTTGAAAGATATTCTACCTCTAGAGTCATTTTAAAGGAGCACCACTCATTCTTTTTTTAAAAAAGTTTGCTTTTGTTAAGACTGAAATGTAACCAGCACCAGATCAAAGGTGGATAGTTTTTGTTTTTGTTTTGTATCTCATTGGCCATTTCTTGGTAATGTGTATGTAGATTTTAAAAAACCTATAAATGCACCATTTCAAACTGGACAAAAGCCGTGAAACCTGCCAATTTCAGCTCATTGAAAAAGCTTAATTTTTCCCATGGTGGTGTCTTTGAAAGCTGTAATAAACACATCAACAATATGTAGAGGTCATAATGTAAAATTTTGCAGGAAACATTGGCTGCAATCCTGTGCACAATTAAGCTGCTTAAAATCCTGTTGATGCCAATAGAGTGTATGCCTTCTCACTATGTGCAAGATAGTTGCTAATATAGGGTGACCATATTTTGGAAACCAAAAAAGAGGACCTCATGGTTGGCCCCCAAGAGGGCTTCCCCACCAACATGTCCACCCCCAGGGGGCATCTCCAGCACCAAAGGGGGGGGGGGGTGCCTACCTGAACATAGTCTTGAGCACATGTCTGATTTTACAGCACACAATTAAGACAAATCTGTTCTACAGACAAGTTGGACATCCAAGGGCTGAAACTGCTCAAGGTGCAAGGCCCCCAAAAGGAGGTTTGACAAGCTGAGTTTGAAGGGTATGGCTTCAGTGTTTTTAAAAAATAATAATTTAAAAACCTCAATTTTTTTTAAAAAAATCCTAAAAATCAATTGATGAACAGATCGGTTTCAAACTTGGCATGGCATGATATCAAGAGATATCAAGGTGCCAAGTTTCATCTCTTTATCTTTAAAAATGATGGGTTTTTAAAAAAAATCAAAATTAACTCTAAAACCTCATTTTTTTAAAAAAAAATCCTAAAAATCAAAGGACAAACGGATCTGCTTCAGATTTGGCATGGCTAAAGCCCTACCTAAGGGCCATCATGATGACAAGTTTCATCACTGTAACTTTAAAACTGACAGAGATGTAAGAATTTTTGTTAAGTCCCATTGACTATAAAGTAGAGCTTCCCTTTGGGTGGGGGAGAATGGGTAAAATCCATTTTTCTCTCCAAATTTCATAATTCCCCCCCTTCCTGGATTTGTTACCAAAAATCCTGACCTGTCCTGGTTTTTCCTGGCCTAATGACAACTACTAGGGTGACCAGATAAAATCCAGGTCAGGGCTCATGTAACTTTAACAGTTGTAGAGAAAAGGGAATTTCAGCCAGTGTCATTTGTATTGTATGCAATTAGTTCCTGGTGAAATTCCCTCTTCATCACAACTGTTAAAGTTGCAGGGGCCCTGCCTTCTTTTGTATATGGTCACTCTAGTATAGTGCCTGTGCCTTTAACTGTTGTGATGAAGAGGGAATATCACCAGGAACTAATTGCATACAAATGACACTGGCTGAAATTCCCTTTTCTCTACAACTGTTAAAGTTACGTGAGCCCTGACCTGGGTTTTATCTGGTCACCCTATCAACTACAGAAATGTAACCAATTTAGAATAGGGATGCCGTACTTCTTCCAAATTTATTATTTATTTTAAACATTTTCTTTTCTTTTTAAAGTTGTTAAAGCATTTTTATCCAGCTGTGTGTTAGCTTACAATAATTTCTTTTACAATATAAAATACATGACGCAAGGGGAAAAAGGAGGGTGGGAAGGGAAGCGAAAAAAGTACAAACTCAGACACCATTTTTTAATGTTAAACAGCAGTTCTCATAATGAACATCTGGAATGAAAGGAGTTCTGGGAATGGAGGACCCCGATGGAGTTAATCTGTCAGCATTGCTGATGGGGTGGCCCTCCTTCATATCTCCCTTTGTTACAGAGAAATAATATTAGGATATTTCTTGTTCATATAATGTGTTTTTACCAGAGTAAAGAACCATTTTGTCATTACTTTAGACATGATTTTGCTAATATTCGTAAATGGCGAGAACTAATTTTTGTTCATATCTCTCAAGTTCCTACTCATTCCACTTCCTTTGCCCATTTCATTACGTATGAAGATTCCTTATCCCAGTAGGATGAGCCCAGATGTTTGTATGGAAATGAGACAGCACATTTGAAAGTATGTTTGTCTGCTAGCTATTAAACTTTCAAAACTCAGAGGACTCTTGCAAAGCTGGGCAATAATTCCCCTTTCCCCCATAAGACATGATAACTGCAAGTCTTCATACCAGATAAAATATTTCAACCGAAATGTAGTTTGGATGTCTTTTGTTAGATAAAAGCACTTCCCCTTTTTCAGATGGGAGATAAAATGGCAGGACTGCATGGCAAACACAAAAGATTTTGGGAAAATGTAAATCCATGAGAACAAGAGTATGTTTATTGGGGCTTATGGTCTTTGGAGTGGACATGTGATCTAAATACAGGCCTTCGAAGATGGTGCTGTATTGTCAGCTGAAAATAGGATTTTTTTTCTAGGCATCAACCCATTTGTGGATACAAAGACACTCTAAAAGCCAATCTAAAAAAAACCTCAAGCATGATAGATCAAAAACTTCAGAAATGTACAGTATCAGATAGACACTGATGGAGAGACTGGCATTTGAGAAACAATATGTGCAGTCTCTCTGCAGGGGTGCAGAACCTCAGGTGTGGGAGCCACATCTGGCCCTCCAGGAGTCTCAATCTGGCCCTCTGAGGTTCCCCTGAAGGCCATGCCTCCTCCTCCTCCTCCTCCTCCTCCTCCTCCTCCTCCTCTTCTTCTCCTCCTCCTCCTCATTATTATTATTTACTTATATCCCACCTTTTTCCCAATACTGGGAC
This sequence comes from Anniella stebbinsi, assembly GCA_029215795.1. NCBI lineage: Eukaryota > Metazoa > Chordata > Lepidosauria > Squamata > Anniellidae > Anniella > Anniella stebbinsi. Next base: position 172,283,585 of record JARDYH010000001.1, read on the forward strand.
TCAAGGTGGCTTTACAAATTAAAACATGTACTGTTAAAACATATAGAGATGTATAAAAATTAAAAATATAATTAAACATGCTACAATATTAAAACATTTATAATATGAATAATATATTTTTTAAAAAATCCAATACATGAACAATGCATAAGCAGAGGTCCAGACTACTCCCCAAAGGCTTGCCGAAACAAAAAAGTTTTTGCCTGCCTCTGGAAGCACACTAAGGAGGGAGCCCGTCTAGCTTCCCTGGGAAAGGAGTTTCAGAGCCCTGGGACAGCCACAGAAAAGGCCCTCCCCCACGTTCTCACCAGACATGCCTGTGATGGTGGTGGGACTTGGAGAAGGGCCTCCTCTGAAGATCTAAGAGAGTGGGTAGGATTATAAGGGAGAATAGGGTCTTTCAGATAATCTGGACCCTAGTCGTATAGGGTTTTATAGGTCATAACCAGCACCTTTCCCTTGGCTCCACCTACTTTCCCCTAACAACCAATTGTTGGGTGTTTCCCCTACTTATGTGCAGTGTTTTCTCCATTTTAAAAGGTTGCTTCCCTAAGGCTTTGTTACTGCCATTAAGAGCGTCATGCTAACATATCCTAGTATTTTGGGCCCATCCCTTTGCCTTCAGCTCCGCTCACACTGAAATGGAATTTGGCCCTCAGGATGAAAGGTTCTGCAGCCATGCTCTACAGGATGAGATAACATGCTATAAAGTCAGTACTGTGAATTCCATCCATTACGCCAACAACATAACACATGTTTAGAATATATGCAACTTCATCTACCAGTCTGATTGGATGTGAGGAGTCATAAAACAAAGGATTCTCAAGCAAATGATGGTTGTGCCTATCATTCATAGCAGGAGGGAGGGAGACGGGGAGGGAGAGGAAGGAAGGGGTGAAGGAAGCTTTCCCTTAGCCCTTTACCAGTCAGGGCAAACTTAGCAGCATGGCAAACATCTCCCACTGGCTACCTGCATAAATGCAGGCATCTCCTAACAGGCACATAAGATGTCATCACAAGGGGTATTGTACTTCTTTCAGCCTGAAGACTGAATTCCATTTTGGAGAAGCTCTTACAAGTGCATTCTAGTTGGGAGGGGTTGCAAAGGAAAGGAAGGCAGAACCAAAACCACTATAATATTGTATCTTAAAGCTGTTATGGCCAGCAACTCATCATTGGGAGAGGCATTACAACCTTCTAGAGTGGGGGAGAAAACTGCACAAAAATCAGGAAACCACCAAACAATTGGTGGTTGGGGAAAAGAGAGTGGGGCTAGTTACACCCCTTTGATGGTGCCCATACACCAACAAAAGTCCTCAGCCAATGCACAATCAGCTTGAATCTGAAGGGGGCTGTGGCTTCATCAGGAATAGGTTTTACAACTTGGCAATAGGAACTACGATTTTCCAAGGCTCTCATCCCTGTATTGTAAAACCTACATGTGAGGAATAGGGATGGATGAGAAATTTCAGTTCACTTTTAATCTAGGTCTTCAGTTTGCACCTCTAGGACCGACCATAAACTCGAATGGCATCCACAGTTGAAATCCATACATTTCTGAGCTTGCAATGTGATTTGCGGACAACCTCCCCCCACCAAAAGAATTGTGTTCGACAGCATGCATGCATTTGAAAAATGTGCCCAAACATGGTTTAACCAATGGGAGAAGCATTCATGCATTTCAAAGATGTGCACAACTGACGTCTACATTTGGAAAAATGGGCACAAAGTTTTGTGCGAAAAGAAAAAGAAAAGCTTGCAATCTGATATAGACATGAGATGGGACCAGCTTCGAGAGGGAATTTGGAGAATTTTTATGAGCTCAAATTGTTCTGATTCATAAATTCCTAGTAGGGAAGCTGGTCCCCTTCAGACTCAAGCCGCTCACACATTGGGAGATATCGCTGGTATACAAGAGTCACCAAGGGAGTGGAGTGATCCCATGCTCCACTCCCTTGGTGAACCCACATGTTTTCACAGTCCCTTCATGAATTCCTAAATGAAGACATAAAGAGGGCAACACTCTTAAGGGCCAAATTACATGTCATGCTAAATGTAGAATACAACTCGATCTTTGGATTTTCTTTAATTACTTACAGGTTATGGGAACTGATTGTTTGAACCACAGTACGTGGGGACGGTCATTTTACTTCCCAGCCATGATCGGAGTGGAAATTGCTCCTCTCTACACACACACACATCCAGAGTAACATGTAGCTCAGCCCTAAGCTTAACCAACTTTACAGAGTAGCAGTAAGGATAGAATGTGTGTGGGGGAGAGGGACGGTGGAAGGCTGAGCTGCTTGGGAGAGAGCTGAGGTAAAAATGTAATAAAATGAACAATTCATTATTATTTTTAAGGTCAATGCCATTGCTTGACAATAACAGCTGTCTCATTTGGCTTTTTTTTAATCAATCAGCATAAGTAGCTTCTTTATTATTCTCACAAAATTAATGCTTTAAAAATACTTGGCCATTGTTTGACGAGTCACCTGAGAAAATCTCTTTTGGCTGGTCACATGCCCAACCCTGGGTGGGACCAGTGAGGAGAAAGAGGCAGGGCCTACCTTTCAAGAGCTCTCCCATTTTCCTGATTTTTGATAGCTGAGAGTGGAGGCCTCTTCAGCAGTAAGTTTGTTTCCAGTGGCTGCAAGCCCCCCCCCCCCCCGAGGCAAAGGAGTGGACACAGTGGACAAAATCTCTCATCCCAAAGGAGGTTGCTGCCCCTCGAGGCTGTTTGGGGAGACACAGCCAAGTCCTAGGTGCTGGTGGTCTCCATATTTAGGGCTCAAGAAGGAACGTGTAGGGAACCACTGAACAGCCTCTGATGGGGGGGGATGTTTAATCTCCCACCCTGTCATTCATACAGAAGGAAATTCCAACTCCCCTTATTTCATTCTATGTCTGTCATATTTTTTCTTGGTTCTCTTTTGAGCTGACCTTTGGCCCCTTGAAGGAAGCACTCTGGCAGAAGGATGACCAAGGCCACCAACACCCAGGCTCCGTGAACAGGGTAGGGCCAGAAACTGCTGGCAACAGCACACTACAACGTGCATGGCACCTTGTGCAGGGACCAGCCCATCAACTCCTTCAAACACTAGCAGAGCAAATGCTACCCTGTTACAAGTGTCAAGTAGGGTAGTGGTTGCTTAAGCTTCTTCACACCCACTAATTGTCCCTTGCCCCATCTTTCCAAGCCACTTTATCCCCTCTACCAGTCCCATTTTATCCCTTTGGCAACAATCTGGGTTTTCAGCTCCTTGTCAGCCACTGAATGTCTTTGTTCACTCCTGAGGGTATCTCTCTGAGCATTCACCAGAGTGGCATAGGAAGAAGCGTAGAGTAAGAAGCAACCATGTGATCATTACTAACATATCTACTAGTCCTCTCATATTTAAGATTTTACTTACACATTGGGGAAAGTATGAACTTTTTTTCCTCCAGTATCCAGTGAAGCTAGTTTCCATTTCTGTGTCACACAAGGACAGGAAAACATTAAAAGCTTAGAAATATCTGGATGTCCCTCTCAGGGAACCTATTGTCTAAGAGTTCAATTCAGAAACAAAATTACAACACTGTCTGGAGGATTATACATTCTGGCACTTTAGCTTGCCAGGCTCTTCAGTAGAAGAGGCAGCATGCCACAAAAAACATGGAACACAATACAATCGCATGGCTCCATCCAAAGCAGGGAAAGCCAAGAGAGTGTTTTGTTCTCCCTTTGGCACAACAAACAATGCCTGGTTCCTAGCCGCATTTAAAAATTCTGCCCACAGGAGATGTAGGGTGGTTGTACTCACTTCATTTGAAAGGTTAATTTTTTTCAGGCATCAGGGCCAACTTCTCCCCAAAATTACAACCCGTGCAACCGTACCAAGCAGCAGCATTCAGTCCATAATTATTTTCATAATGGAAACCTTGATGCTGGAATGGCACATTTAACAGAAGGCACATTCTGTCATGCATTCCACAATGAAACCTCTCTTAGCCTGCACTGCAATCTTTTCCCATACTTCCCTTGCTAAATCTCTTGCTCGCCAGATTTCAGTAGGCCTTTGACATAGTGAGCCCCCTGCTGTCATTCCCACAGACTTTCTGGGTACTGGAATACATGAGTATGCTTGTCATATGTACCCACATATAAATAATATTATACTAACCCTGGTACAGAACATAACAAATCTCTCATCCAGAGCTGACTATTCAAGTTATATTCGGAAGTTCCCACTTGAGCCAAATATCCAAAGAATTATGTGGGCTTAGTTTCAATAAAACCAGCAGATTTTTTCAGGAGGGTGTGTGTGTGTGGGGGGGCATTCCTGCCTATTCCCAGTGGGAATCCCCATTCTCTAAGGGTTTTCTCACCCCACCTTCCTAGACACACACTTGGTTCCGCTGCCACCAGGACCTTTAGGCTCAGGTCCACCCTACACTCAGAGCCTATCTACACTACAGCTATAATAATAATAATAATAATAATAATAATAATAATAATAATAATTTATAACCACAGTTAAAGTTGCAGGCACTATACTAGAGTGACCAGATACAAAAGAAGGCAGGGCCCCTGCAACTTTAACTGTGGTGATGAAGAGGGAATTTCACCAGGAACTACTTGCATACAAATGACACTGGCTGAAATTCCCTTTTCTCTACAACTGTTAAAGTTACAGGAGCCCTGACCTGGATTTTATCTGGTCACCCTAGTGTAGATAGGCTCTCAGTCCTGCAAATTTCCTGTAATGTTCCCTTTATTACTTCCCTCTCAAGCAGCCAATAGTGGAAGGTGTAGGATTTTCATAAACAAAGGAATATTTATAACTTAGAACATGAAGTTATTGAAAAGTAGATAACTAACTTTAAATGGTCCTATCTATTTATATGCTCTCATACACAATAAACCTTATCACTCTCTTAATCAATCTCTTCACAATCACCACAGAACCCTCTCTGTTCTAAAATCCTATCTTATCTAAACTCTCTATCATCTAGTCCCTGTCTTATGTCATCTCTTTTACAAACTCTACCGGACTCACTTAGCACAGCAACCAGCTTATATATCACACAAACTTCACCCCTCCTTCATTCAGCCAATCATCATACATATGCTAATCCGCCATTCCTCCTGCCACTCATCCCATTCTAACTCCAAATATTACTACCACAAAACACAGAGATATAACAGGGATACATAACCATAACCATAGGTTCATTATTGACATATGTGTAATGTCACAGAGGGTTCCTCACAGCCCTAGGCTACCACCCAATTCTTTCTAAAGCAGAATCTGAGGAGGTTGACACAATGCAGTTATAACACTAGCTCTGTGCAAATTGTAGTTTCTAAATTTCTCTTCTCTTGTTGACTTTAAATATGTGTTATCATTGCTAATTAATCACTTACTCTTGATTATGCTGGAAGCTGCCTTGGAAAGACATAGGGCCCATATACATGGGAGGTTTATCCTGATCTTCTGCAACTTACACTCATCCATGCAGGGAATGCTTATCAGATTTGCAGACGACACAAAATTGGGTGGGATCGCTAATACCCTGGAAGTCAGAAACAAACTTCAAAGTGATCTTGATAGGCTGGAGTGCAGAGCTGAAAACAACAGAATGAAATTTATTAGGGAGAAATGCCAAGTCCTACACCTAGGAAAAAGAAACCAAATGCACAGTTACAAGATGGGGGATACTTGGCTCAGCAATACTACAAGTGAGAAAGATCTTGGAATTGTTATTGATCCCAAGCTGAATATGAGCCAATGGTGTGATGTGGCTGCAAAAAAAGCAAATGCCATTTTGGGCTGCATTAATAGAACTACAGCTTCCAAATAGCGTGAGGTACTGGTTCTATCAATTTTGCACTGATTAGGCGTCATCTTGAGTACTGCATCCAGTTCTGGGCACCACACTTCAAGAAGGATGCAGTCAAGCTGGAGAGGGTTCAGAGGAGTGCAACATGGATGATCAGGGGTCTAGAAACAAAGTCCTATGAGGAGAGGCTGAAAGAACTGGGCATATTTAGCCTGGAGAAGAGAAGGTTGAGGGGAGACAGGATAGCACTTTTCAAAGACATGAAAGGTTGTTACGCAGAGGAGGGCCAGGATCTCTTCTCGATCAACCCAGAATGCAGGACACGGAATAATGGGCTCAAGTTACAGGAAGCCAGATTCCGGCTGGACATCAGGAAAAACATCCTGTTAGAGCAGTATGACCATGGAACCAATTACCTAGGAAGGTCGTGGGCTCTCCCACACTAGAGGCCTTCATGAGGCAGCTGGACAGCCATCTGTCCGGTATGCTTTAGGATGGATTCCTGCATTCAGCAGGGGGCTGGACTTGATGGCCTTATAGGCCCCTTCCAACTCTATTATTCTATGATTCATGCCACATGATGTCATTGCCACTCCACAGCAAATATAATATTTCTAGCCAAAACCCCATAGTTTGCAAAGGTGATTTGTGCCACATTTTCCCTTTAACCCAGCTTCCACATGGCTCCAGTGGGATGTGCCCCATATCCTCAAATTAAATGTGGCTTACTCCATATATTTTTTTTTGAGGGGGGGGTTTAATATTGCCTCACCATTGGTGGGCTGCTTCTTTTCTTTTGTTTCTTTTCCCACTGCATCCATTCGCAGCAAGGAAGTTTGACATGGGTAGCAAGCAGATAAAACGTGTCTTCTCAGACGTAAGGAGCAGAGGGGAGCAAAGGTAGGTGCAAGAGCAGGGAAGGGGGTGAGGTGAAAGCCTACTGTTTAAAGGCCTTTATCACACCTACCCGGTTTGCTTCTGTGGGTTCCCCCTTCTGTTTCTTCTGCGAATGTAGCCTTTTGATCGCACCTGGTCGCTTTTGCTCTGATACCTCAGCCATCTTGCCTGAACTTGCCTGCAAATGGACAATCCCCACTCAGGGATATTTCGAAAGAGGAACTCAAAAAGGAGCACCCAGTGTGCGAGAACAGCGAGAGGGGGTTGATGTCATGTGAAAGAATTGGATCAAATTCGCGGTGAGTGTGCTTCAAACTGCCAGTGTGATAAAGGCCTAAATCTCTGCTCTTATGGCAGAGTGAAGGAATGGAAGGAGTTAACCTTCAGCTTCTCCCTATGCTGACCATCTGGGGTTTGAAAGTGTGTATGTCTTTATCTCCACACCTTGAAACATGAGTTGGGCCAGTTCTCTCCTTTCTCCTTCTTTAATTTCTTTACCTCGAGGAACAACAAGCTAGCATAGATAACCATGTCTACTCAGGAATAAATCACTTTCTTTTTAACTCCTGAGCAGGGCCGTGTAGAGGGGGGACAGTGAGGCCAGTTGGCCCAGGGCCCATGATTTTGAGGGGGCACTCCGACAAGGAGGTCGCCCCTAGCTTATGCTACTGCTTCCGTAGCATAAGCAGCCCATCGAGAAGTGAGGAGCCCGCCTTGCGGAAACAGCGTGGAAGCTGTCCGTCGTGAAGACCACGGTCAGACTACAAGCTCCAGAGGGCCATGCTGCATGCGGGGCGGGGATCTTTGTGCCTTGAGGTGTTGTAGAACAGGTTTAATATGAAGGTGTTATGTAGAACGGACATGTTGGTGAGCACGCCCCCTTGGGGCGGCCATGTTGTCCTCCTTTTTTGAAATGGGGAGGCACACACTTCCCATCTGGCCTGGGCACATTACCAGCTCTGCACGGCCCTGCTCCTGAGAAAGTCATCAGGTTACTTTTGGGTTCCCTTTGTAAACAAAAACAAAAATAAAAATCTTCTTAGCAGCTGCAGCATTGCACTATCACACTTCCAAAAGCTTACCGAATGAAGAAAAAGAATAAAAAGAGAGAAGGAAACACCTAGAGAGAGTAGTTTTCACTCATTCTTGCAATGCCCCTCCCCCCTCCCTGCCTTCCCAATTCTCTCCTTTCTTTGCCTCAAGGAACAACTGATGAAACTGGGCCAATAACCATGTCTACCCAGAAGTAAATCACATTCTGCTCAATGTGCTTTGGCTTCTCCCTACCCTGACCATTGGGGGTTTGGAATTGGGAATCTCCGTATCTCATTCCCGTCCATTGCACTTCACCGAGTACAGAAAGGAGGACAGGAGCGGGGAGCAAGCCTGCCATTATACCGTGCACGCATACAGAACAGCGAGGCTCCACAGAACTTTCAATGATTTTTTTAAAGCTGTTCTTTCCCAATTAACTTCTACTCCCACCAAAAGAGGGTGAATGTGAAGGCAGTATTTGCTAAATGTGCCCGCTCAGAAATAACTCATTGTTGTCCGTTGTACTTCACTGAGTCCAGTTGCGAGGAGAGAGGCAGGGAGCAAGCCTCTGTCCATTCGTTGCCCCACACCTATGCAGTTCATGCCAATTGTTCACTAATGGGGTTTCAGATGCCGTTTGGCCCACGCAAGTGTTGTACTTGTTTTAACGTATACATGTTCGCCATCGGAGAAGCATGTCCAAGTGGACTGGCCCATAGTCTTGAAAAGTGGCTAAGAAATGGACTAAAAATACACTTGTGGAATGCTTTGCCGATCAAATTACTTACATCCATTCCAATATGGACTCTGTGTTGTGAGCAGGCTCTGGAATGGTGATCAAAGCAGCCACTTCTCCAGTTTTGATGGTTGAGTTTTATCCCGTTCAGCCGGACGATGTGAACAAGTTGCCTGGAGGCCAACCTGTTGCTGCCTTTCCCTGCCCAAATTGTTTGAGGCCAGTATATCTGAAGAGTTTAGGGAACCTGTAACAGTGCATTCTCTGTAGCAGCACCATCTACAGAGAAATCCCTCCCTACAGAGTTTAGATAGGCTCCTTTCTTGTTTAGCTTTAGGCTGGCCATTAAAACCTTTTTGTTCTGCCTGGAGTTCGAGTGATTTTAAATGCAATTCTAGTTTCTGTTGTTAAAGAAGTTTTGCCCTACCTGTTTAATTTGTTTAGTATTTGCTTAAACAATATACCATTAGTCATTAACTGTTGATAATCAAACATGTTACTTCAGTGAGGTTCCCTCTCAACCAGTGGTTGCAAATAGCAGCCCTCCCACCGAAGGATCATAGAATCATAGAATAGTAGAGTTGGAAGGGGCCTATAAGGCCATCGAGTCCAACCCCCTGCTCAGTGCAGGAATCTACATTAAAGCATCCCTGACAGATGGTTGTCCAACTGCCTCTTGAATGCCTCTAGCATGGGAGAACTCACGACCTCCCTAGGTAATTGGTTCCGTTGTCATATTGCTCTAACAGTCAGGAAGTTTTTCCTGACGTCCAGCTGGAATCTGGCTTCCTGTAACTTGAGCCCATTATCTGAATACAGATAGGTGGGGCAGAAATATCTCAAGTTACCTCAGTTTAAACACCTTCATTTATCAGAGCAGTATGTAGCAGACTCTGCTACAAACATAAGACAGACTGGAGAAGAGAAGCAATTAGTTACAAAAAGAAGAAAAGCTTCCTTTAAAAATGAGCACACTGTGTCCTTCTTTAGGGTAGAGAGACCTTGGAGATTTATGAATAACAAGGAGAGTTAAAGCTTTCTGTGCCTTATCAAAGCCAGAACAATTGTGATCTTTAAAAACAATCCCACTACTAGTTTTTTCTCAATAGTTAGCCAGTGCCAGTAGAAAAATACAATAATTATCGCTCAGCAGGCAGTTTATACATTTGCTGCTCTCTCAATTTCCCCCCTTCCCTCAGGACAGTGATGCTATTGGCTTCCATCCATTTCTGGACTGCTAGATTCTGAGAAGCTAGAAAATATTGGTTTCCCTCCTAATGCAGTTCACATCAAGCTTCAAAAGTACTGTAATTTATTTATCAAGAAAGGCTTGCTATGAGTTGCTCCTGAAACTAAGGATTTCTCGTACCCAACATGGTAAAACCACAGAGCTACCCTATGTTTCTATGCCAGCAAAAGCTAGAAACATATAAAACTGTCTAACAAAAAGCAAAAGCCACTTGTGGCCAGCAGTAGTAACTTAGGGACAAATAGCCAAGAGTTTGACCTGTATTATAACCATAACCATAATCATAATCCAGCCCTTTCACTAAAAATGGTGCTCAAGGTATCTAACAATAATAGAATTTAGATTAAAACAAAAGGTTAATTAAAACACAGCATTAAAACACAGCATATTTAAACAATAACAATAAAAGAAGTAAAGAGCACTCTACCCAATAAGATCTCCAGTCCAGCTTACATGCCACAGGCGTGCCTAAATAAAGACAACTTTGTCAGCTGGCAGAAAGACAACAGAGTGGGAACCAACCTGACCTCTCTTGGACATAGAGTTCCAGACCCTGCTCAGGTTGTCTGCAGAAAAATGTTCATACGTTGGTGAAGATTTCTAGAACATACGTAGGAAGCACACATCATTGACGTGGGGAAACTGGCCAAATGTCTTGGGCCTTTCCATCACTCCAATGACATTACTTCCAAGAAAACACTCCCCTGCAACGTGCATTAGCATTACAGGAGAAAGTAAGTATTCATGGATAAATGGTTTTGAAAGCTTGCCTGTCATTAAGTCCTGATAACCTTCCCTAACCTTCCAAAGAATCCCAGGATTTCTGGGCACACAGTTGAATACCATTGGATTCCTCCACCACTTGTTTTTTTCTCCAAGACATATATAGTGGATTGTCAGGGTGAGGCAGTGCACCTCAGCATCGGATTTGGTGACATGATTAACATACAGTAAGTTAACAATTATTTAATCTCTTCTTACTATCATGAAGAGTCATCATTTGGGTTTTCAGTCTCAGGCACAAAAATGCAATGGGCCATCTCAATGTTAGAAATAATTACTGCCAACAGTAACTGAGGCCCAATTCACAAGCAATGCCCTCGTGGACAACACTTCAGTTATAACTTAGCCAACATTAAAAATGAAAGTTATTTCAATGAGACTTTTAAATATACGTTTAAATCTCTTCTACTGAAACAAACAGGACTTAAAAAAGCAAGTCACTCACTGGACTGTGTCTTTTGAATTTGTCTTTTCAATGTTTATTTGTACCCTGTTTTCTCCTCCAAAAGGAGTCCCAAAGGAGTTAACATCATCATACTAAAATGATATCAAAAGGTACACAGTGTGAAGTTGTCTAACTAAAAATATTATGATAAACATATATAATTCAAATTAACAAAAAAACATAAACAACATATAACAATATATAGTTCCACAGTGCCCCATAGAGCACTTGCTCAGTTGGTGTTCTGCCATGCAATCTCAATAGATTTATCTATCCTTTTCTTACTTTTTGTCATCAAAAATACAACCAAACCCTTAATCCCCTCCCCACTTTTTTGGAATAGGTTGACTGGCTCAAACCAGCTTGCATTATTGATATGTAAGTTTACAGTCATTATGAATGGTCAAGCCACTAGGTTAGGATGACCAGATAAAATCCAGGTCAGGGCTCATGTAACTTTAACAGTTGTAGAGAAAAGGGAATTTCAGCCAGGGTCATTTGTATGCAATTAGTTCCTGGTGAAATTCCCTCTTCATCACAACAGGTAGAGTTGCAGGGGCCCTGCCTTCTTTTGTATATGGTCACTCTAGTATAGTACATGCACCTTTACCTGTTGTGATGAAGAGGGAATTTCACCAGGAACTAATTGCATACAAATGACCCTGGCTGAAATTCCCTTTTCTCTACAACTGTTAAAGTTACATGAGCCCTGACCTGGATTTTATCTGGTCACCCTACACTAGGTAATTTTCTGATTTGCTCACTAGAGAACTGACATCAGAGATGGAGGCTATCACTTATTTGATAAAACAACCACCAGTCTCTGAGCCGATCTACACACGCAGGATAAAACACTTTGAAAATGTTTTGAAAACTGTATATGGAGTGCGTCCTGGGCCCCAACAGTTCTCAAAACTGTTATGAACTGTTTTAAACCATTTTAAAGCAGTAGTGTAGATAGGCTTTCTGTTAAGGGCTTGGCTTTAAATGAACTTAGTTACCTATAGATAAAAAAGATTTATTAAATCCTTTTAAAGCTTTTCATATGCCAACTAACTGGAGGCCAAGATGCTCTGTCACGAACAATCTTCTCTGTACTAAACTCTGCAAATAGTCTGGAACGCAAGACTACTCACATAAGTAACATGTTACCAGATTGGTTAATTAATTAGATGGTTGGTTTTATCTGGAATGCTGTGTATGTATGTGATCGTTGCGTCCCCTTTTCCCCCTAAATAGATTGTTGCATCCCTTTTTATATTTGGACATTTGGTTGTGTTGTTTTAAAAGGGATTTCCAAATTCTTCCTCAAAAAAGTAAACAGAAGCAAGCATAGGGTTGCGGAGCACTTCTTTCCAGTTTGCTGTTTTAGACATTAAAAAAAAAGCTTCTGAGTGACCACACTATTAAAAGTCAGTTCTATCTGTGTTTACTCAGAAGTAAGCCTGTCTCTGTTCAATGGGGTTTACTCAAAGGTAAGCATGCATCGGATTTTAGTATGATTTGGATGTAAATGCAGTTGGAATCAATAGGATTTACTCTTGAGTAAGGGAACAGCAGATCTTTATTTTATGAACTGGAGATTCACAGCTTCATATTAAGGGAAATAGATCCTTCACAAATGCAAACAGGTAGACTTTCGCATTGGTAGACTATCAGGGAAAGGATTTAAGGAGGATTTTTTTAAAAAAAATCCTATAAAATCAAGGAATCACTAGATCTGATTCAAACTTTGCATACTGAAAGCTCTACTTAAGAGCTCTCAAGCTCCCAAGTTTCATCTCTTTACCTTTAAAAATGAGGGAGCTGTGGGTAATGAGGGTGGGGTTGGAGCAGTAAAAAGTAGGGATGTGCACGGACCCCCCAGATCGGATTGGAACTGGGATTGGAGTGTTGGATCATATTGGAGGCTTTCCAGATCAGATTGGACCTGATCCCGATTCGAAAATCGGAAGTCCAATTTTCAGATTGGACGGCATTTTAGGTGTTTTCACCATAGGCTTGCATTGGGGGAAAGAAAGTTTTCCCCCAATGCAAGCCTATGAGGAAAACAACTCCCCCTTCCCTGTCCCTCCCCTCTCACAACCATCTTCCTAGTGTGAGACATGATCCTTTGTGTCCTTTTCCTATCACACCAAAAGTAATAGCAAGGATCAGGACAATTGGGCTGCATTTCTGCTTTCAGAAAGGTAGTATGAAGTCCTGGATCCTTCTACTCTACCCACCTGTGCATTCCAGGATCTTGTACATCAGCACTTTTCACCAAGATATGAAAGAAATATATGGGTTGGCAGTTTGGAGAAAAAAAGTACAAATGTGTCAATTTCCAGAACTTTAAAACTTAATGTACCTGTGGAAGTTTTTATGAGATTGGGTTTACATTCAAAGTTGTCAAATACTGTTAGCAATCCACTTGCTCTTTCGATATACATTGGTTAATGAAAATGGTTAATGAAGTTTTGACATCAGTAGGCTAGGAGATATTCTCCCGTCCATTTCGCAATATATGTCTTGAGTAATACCACATCTTTACAGTAGTTGACTATTAGTTCTGTTTTAAGCGGGGAATGGAAGGGGGCTGAAATAGAGGGTACATTCATAAAGGAAATTGCTGAGTGATTACACACAGCGATATCTATATTAGTGCTGTGTCGAAATTTTGATTATTCCATTTTCACCATTTTGTGGGGGATAGGGGAAAAATGAAAACTCTGGCAAAAGAGGCTGGGGGAAGGTGAGAATTTTGCACAATTTTCTTCTTGGGGAGGGAGACAGGGTTTCTGCATACCTTTTTAAGTGTAGGAAGTTTTGAGGGATCTTCTTTCTATTTTTTTTTTCAAAAACGTCCCCAGCACTTGCAGAGGCCCATGAGTTCTCCCTGAATGCCTATTGGAAAGGGTGAGTAACATATCGAATAGGCATTCATGAAGAACTGCCAGGCTTCTCCAAGTGCCAGGGGTGTTTTCAAATATACACTTTTAAAAGATATGTGGAAATGTTGTCCCCCTTCCCAAGGAGAAAATTGTGCAAAATCACCCCCTCTATGTGGAGGCAGGGAAAAAATGCCTCTTTTGCAGGGAGAGAAAAAGTTCCTGAAAATAGGGGGCGGGCACACACACACACACACACACACACACACACATATATATATATATATATATATAATGCTTTTGAGTGGACATCAACGTAAACATGAGTTACTACTGCTGTCTTATAGGACTAGCGACCTTACTGGAGCGAATACAAGCAGAGGAACTATAAAACTGATTCATACTTAAGAATGGAAATATTCAAGAGATAAGATAAAAACAAATTGATATAAAGTAAGTGAGAGAGTGACATATGGAAAAGCGGATGAGAGGAAAAAAAACAGAACAGTGCAACTGAGGGTCATCGGTGAGCTCAAAAAGGGAATTAGATAATTCACCAACAAAGCAAGCATTGAGAGTTAAGAAAAACATACGCAATTGCAAATTTAGCAACAACCAAAAAAAGCACATGATTCTTCTCCGAGTCAGCTGCTTTCTGTGAAACACATTCACAGTACTTAGCTTCAGTATCATAGTGTTTAGAGCAGATGTGTTGATTCTGGCTGAATTCACAGCATGTTATTTTCATCCTTGAAGAGGAGTTCATGTTTATGAATGTCCTCAAATATCCCACCAAATCCTTGACAGCGGCTGTGGAAACCCTCCAAAGGAACTGTTAAGAGATTCTGAAAGGCACTGAGATCACAGCACACAAATGGTGATGCTATTTTGAGGAATCCCCATTAACACATCTACAGCTGGAGAAGTTCATGACATTTGGGGGTGAATTACCAGGACTCTAGTTCAATCGTCACTAAGTTATCAAGACCCAAGAATTACCTCAACTCTGTGTAGTATTTGGATTCAGACTGTGCAAACAGGGAGTGGGGGATTTAACCCTAATACGAATGTGTTTTCTGAAGATAGGCAACTTGGTGTGGTGATTGGAACAAAATGCCACAAGGCTGACTTTTTTCCCTTTGAAAGTTTCCTAGTAAAAGGTGGCAGAAAGAGCTCTGAGATCACACAGTTCTATCCTGAAGAGAGTCTTATTAATACTCCCCCTCGGCACTTCCATGCAATAATGTAGTGATGCAGTAGGGCTCATTAATCTGCTTTCTTCTAAGGTCTCTCCGCTGAAGTTGCCAATGAAGTTTTGAGTTCCTGATTGGGCAGAACAGAAGAGGGAATTTTAAAAATGGCACCAAGAGAGAGAGAGAATTTCAACAACAACAACAGCAACAACAAACTAATGAAATTTCTTGGGCAAGGAAAGGGATTCTGAAGTTGCCATCAAGTTTTGTCTAAAGTAAAATGGCAATGAAATTTGGAAAAAAATAAGGGAATATCTACAAGGCTAGCAATTTTTCTCATATCCCTTCTTCTCACTTAAGTAAAGCGTCTCAGTGACCCCTGAGTCTCTGGATAGTGAGTCGCATGTTCTCATGTGAGCTCAGCATCCTTCATCTTTAATCACTTCTCCAATCCTTCTTCATCAGCTGCTCTTCACATTTACTCTGTGTCACGATTCTCAACAAAACAGGCATAACCCAGAGAAAGTTAAATGTACTGTAAATTCCTTAAAAAACAAAGGGGATTCAAGTGGTTAAGTGGCATATCAGTTAACAATATTGAAACTAACCCTAAGTCTGTATAACTGAACTGGATACATGCTTGTTTCCTGTTTACTCTCCTTTCTATCTTCCTGTTCTCCCTCCATTGCTTTCCCTGTGTCAAAGCTCTTCAGAACATGGCTTTTTGTTACTACTGTGTAAAGCACTGTGGCACCACATCAAGCATAGGGAATCTCTTTCAGCCCAGAGCCAAGATCAATTTTGGACAAGCACTCAAGAACCACATTCCATTGGTGGTCAGGGCTGAAAGCAAAGGGGGTGGGAGCTCTTACTGCCATTAAAAAAGCCTTAGGAGAGACATTTCAATGTTTCAAAATGGGGGAAAACCTACACAAAAGACGGCAAACCACCAAATGATCAGTCTGTATTCAGGAATGCGAGTGAGATGGACCAAGCTTCGAGGTGGAACTCTGAGAACCTCAAGAAGCTTTGAGCCTCACTTATTCTTCCATTGTGACTCAGGCCAAGCACAACCTTTGGAATGTCCAACTGGCAATTTAGTTAAATCGTGCAAACTTTTAAGCTTTCCGTGATGGAGTTTTATGGATACACCTTAATGAAACCAAGTTATATCTGCAGAAAGCATTAATTTGGTACATGTTCAAAATAATCCTTTGAGTTCTACATGACTTAGTGGGAGACAAAAGAAACTTACTGCTCCCAATAAAATACAGGAATGAGATCCCAAAGAAAATGGACTAATAGGCACCGTTGTCCAGTGTCCCTTTAGGATTTCTGACTTTTATATACACCGGTTTTCCAAGTCTGAAGAAATTAGAGTCTAATGAAATGATTCAAAGATGTGTCTTATGGAGCTCAAATAAATGCAAATGTGCAAGAGTCTTATCAAGCCGCAATTATTTCAAGTAATTATATCACATCCACTGGCATTTCTGATGCCACTAATTTTTATTATACAACAGAAATGAGAACATGGGATTTTATATTGATACAAAGTTTTGTTGAAGAACTGTTCTTACCTTTAAAGCCTTAAATGATTTCAGACCAAATTCTTTGAAGGGCTGCCTTCACCCATATCAGCCTGCCTACACTTTTAAGGTCAGCAAGAGAGACCCTTCTCATTTGCTTGTGTGTGAGGGCAGTTAGATGGGTGAGTACATGAGAGAGGGCTTTTCTGCAGTGGCTCCACAATTCTGGAATGTGTGATTTGTTAACCATGAACAACCCATGAAGAGAACCCATGGTTTGTTGTTGAGTTGTGAACTGTGGATTGTCATGGATAACAAACCATGGTTTGTTAGCCCAGTTGGGTTCACAACACAACATCCCAAATTTCAACAACAAATCATGGTTCAACGTCAACCCCCCTCAATCTTGAGTGTTGGCTGTCGTATTGTGTGAACCCCAATCAATATAATCTAGCATGATCAGTGTTCTGGTAATCAGTTCTCCTCATATTTTTCTCAGGTCTTCTTCTACACAAAACCATTGTGAAAGAAAAAGATAACTTTTTTAGAAGGTTATAATTAAGCTACTATTTACATTTTGGGAAAGCCAATCTAAAATGTTCTAGGATAGTATGGAAATACAAGTATCCTGGATATGCTGAAATTATACAAAATGTCACTGTAAAAAAGGCAAAAAAATAAGAAGAGACAGTAAGGTCAATAATAAGTTGTAGTTTTTTTCAACTCTCAGTAAACTAAATTCTGACATCTTACAAAGAAATCTCATGAATAGGTGGAACAATCAAATTTAGATTTGACAACTACTGAAAATTACTTTTAGTTCTTACCACATTATGCCATGAATTAATGAAATCATGTTTTTCCCTCTAGGCCTTACAGAATAAAGTATAATCCTGGGGATGTTTGCTAGCTGAGAAATAAGTAAAGGTAAAATATTTTAAAATAATGTTTGGACCAAATTGCTGGTAGGTTCATGGTTAACAAACAATAGTTTGTTAGCTCAGCTGGGTTCACAACACAACAACCCACATTTCAATCACAAACCACAGTTCAATGACAACCCACACTCAGCCCATATTTAACCTACATTGGGTACCACAGGTTTACAACAGGTAAAATGTTGTTTTTCAAGTGGAGCTGGGGGAGTGGGGGAATACATACCATAAGCCTCAATAAAATCTCTCAGATTCCACATTAGTAAATGGACAATGGGCAGAAATGTCAACTTATGTAAATCTAAAGTCCATAGCACAGTGCATATTCTATAGTTATCAGAATAACTAGGAGACTGAATTAGAGGATAATCAGCCTCTAAAATATTAGTGCACCCTGTGGGATGCCTTGAGCAGAACCATTTGGCCTTTAGGAACTGCAGTAGGGGACCCAGAGCCAAATTATATGTGACACTAATTGTGTAGCATGTAGCTGAGGTTTGTCTCTTTTTCTTTTCTTTTTTAAACTACCCTAAATTGTAAGGGTTGGCTTAGAGTTCTGTCATAATGTGCTCCTAATCACACATAGTGTAGCTATAAATGACTATTTTTCTGACATGGATCATAACCACAGTGCTTCAGGAGTGTGAACTGAACGTTCCCCCATCTACTCATTTCCCCCTGAAATTCCACTCCCCCTGCAGCAGAGTTGAAAACAGAGAACAGGCTTCCATTGCCTTCAATGGAGACATTTGTGTTAACCCCCCGCCCCAATGAAGTGCCATGGTTCCAAATCAAATCAGGACCATGCATACTTACCCAAGCGTAGGGAGAATGACCGCATATATAGCTACACTATAGAAGAGCCTTTATTTTGGCCCTCCCCTGCTAAGCGCTAAGCTTTGTCTACAAGTAAGGATCAGTTCTCACAAAATTCTAAGCCAACGGATTCAAATTAAAATCGCTAATAGTAAAAACAGCAGATTTTTTTTAAGATCCTGAACCATAAAACTGGACTCCGCAGATATTAACTAAAGTGAGAGTTTCTTTTGCATTGCACTTCAGTGATGCATCTTTGAGCTCCATCACACCAGCAGTTTAATGCACCCTCACCATGTATCTGGTTTTGCAGCACGGGACTCACATGACATCATCCCTGATCTGCACCCTTTCGCCTCTTTTCTTCCATTTTGTGTATTATTTTGGTGCAGGGAAAGTCTGGATTATTTTCCCCAAGCAGATCTAATGCACCCTTAAGCCTCTGTGTATTGCTCTCCTCTCGCTTTTTCCTTTGTTGGGGGTGTGTGCTTTGAGAGAAGGGATGGGATGGAGTGGGAGAGCAAACAAGTGAAAGGGAGGTTTCACAGTGCAGAACAATACCACAAACCCATGTGAAAGGGACCATTATTAGCTTAACAAACTTATGAAACAGAGGTAAAAAATGCAAAAGCAAACCGGGAGGGGAGGGGAATAGATGTAATGGAGCCCTTTGTATATACCGATGTGCAGAGAGTTCAGATGATAATGTGATCCCTGGTTGAACAACATCACCATAGTTCTCCAAACCATAGGAACAGGGCATGTACACTGGGTTAATAGCCAGATATGGTGGTCAGTCTGGGGATGGATTCACCCCTACTCCTTTCCTGATACTTCTTTAATTATTAGTTATATAAAGACCATTTGTTGCTTTCTCTTATATAAGGAAGATGCCTTATACTGAGTCAGTCCATAGGTCCATTTTAGCTCAATGTTGTCTATTCTGGTTGCCAGGATCTCAGGCTGGGGCTATTCTTCTCAGCTGCTTTTTCTGTTTTTGTTTTTTGCTTGGGAGGTGCCAGGGTTTGAATTGGGACCTTCCACATGCAAACCAGGGACTCTTTACCCCTGACACATGCTCTGTGGCATACTTTTTAAAGCACTGAACACAGAGAACAGCCTTTCAAACTAGCAGAAATAGGGCTCTGCTGCTGTAGACTAAATGTGGTCTGAGGTTAGGGAATCATTCAGAGACTTTCCTGCAACATGTTATCCCACTGAATGAAATTAGTGTTTGACCCAAATCTGTCTGGGTCACTTTGAGAGAGTCCATGTAGCCAGTACACTGGCTCTTTGACCACTGAATCAAACCCCCCACTTAGTTATGGAGCCTATGGGATGATCACAGCCAGTCACTATCACTCAGTCTGACCTGGCAGGAGCCTTGTGGATTTTCTCATTTTATCTCCATGTGAGCAATCCTGAGTTCCTTGGAAGATTAAGCACACTATCCCCACTCTGTCCAATCTGGCTTCAGATACCGCTATGGCTCCCACGTGATTTCTATAGCTTTACATTGCAGAAATGGTCTGGGATGGACCTGGGCTGGCAGCAAGACTATAGTCATAAACTAAGAAATCTCTAGAAGCTGTTACTCCATGGCCTCTGCAGACTTTTTCTTTTAAGCAGTTGAAAAAACCCTTTTCTAATAACTTGGTTTTCCATCAGGTTTATTCATTTAATCTACTGTTTGTTAAACATCATTCAAATAAATTAAATGAGGGGGGCCCCTAGCTATTTGCTTTTTGCTTATGGTTATTTTTTTCCCTGTGTTTTCTTATAATATTGACAATTAGTGAAAAATCACATCCCAATGAACACAGGCTCAGAGAGAGAATCCTCAAGAAAATTACTTCTGCACCGCTGCACTCCATTTAAAAACAAAAATTCCCTCAATTGTACACTCCAACAGGGCGGTGGATTTTGCCTAATTTATTGAGAGGCATACACTAATGGTGGAAACAGGCAAAGTTCACCTACTTATTGCTTGAATATTCATGTCTATAGAGAATGTGTTTATGTTTATCAACTCTGCAAGCGATGACATTAAGCGGTAAATGCCAATGATCCACAAACCTGCTAAGTGCAAGTATACTTACTTTCAGCACCAATAAAAATCGTGTAGTAACAAGGGTTCTGTGCAGAAAGTGTTTGATATATGACATAAATGGCAGGGCTCTTTGGGAAATTCACACTTTATTCTCTTCCCTCACATAAAGTATTTGTTTCCAAAGGTGGCTATCAGCAGCTTAGCTTCCCCAAGGGAGGAGTGTTTTGCCTGAATGAATTGTAATAAGAATCTCCAGCATTCTTTTTCTGAGAAGGAAAAAAAGATGCTTTCCTTTTGAAACATTAGACTAACTCACGCATTCAGTTGAGGTTGTAACTTAAAGTGACTAGCAGGCCCAGTATCACTTTCCACTAGGGCCCTATGCCTCACCTTGGAGGCCATTTTTTTTTAGGGGGTCCAAAATAGCCCCAGTTTGCCTGGGTTTGCCTCAGGGCTTGCCCACCCACACTTGGAACCAAAGCCAAGGTGAGATTCACACTCACCCTGAGGCGGATTGGCCTTTGTGGAGTTCCTGGGTAGCTGTCACATGGTGGGCCATCCAGAAAAGCTGGGGGAAGGTTGACCAGGAGTCCATTGGACTCCAGACTCCCTAGCTGCCTGCTCCTCCTCCTTTCCTCCCTCCCCTCAAACCCAAACCACTGCCATGCCACTGCAACTTACCTTCACATTCATCCTCTTCAGAGCCAATCCTTGATTTAAAGTAAGATCAGGGGGACTCTCTATTTTTAATAGCTCTGTGGCCACAAAATACCAAAAATGGCAATTAAAAAACATCAGCACAAAGTAAAAAAAAATGCATACAAAAGTTTTGATTAATACTAAGTTAAGGATCAAACATGGAAAGACTGCTAGAAGATATGCTTCAATTTCTGCTGAAAGGAACCTAGAAAAGACCCTGTCCCATGTGGGCAGGTACCCCATCTTTCTGTTTTATCTCTAACACATCCACTGTGACATACAGCACAAAATAACATTATAGTTAGATGGATAGATAGACAGATAGATAGATAGGTCTAAAGGCCCTTCTAAAAGCATGGAATTTCTTGTATCAGCCTAGTAAAATTGGAAGCTTGAAGTAATGTGGGAGAAGCCAACAATTCATAATCTAATTCATTAAACAAAAAACAAAAAAAAAGCAGGGAAATTGGGAGTTAAGGCAGAGCTACCACCTAATACTTTCATGCGTAAGTATTATTTTAAAATTAAGTATGAATTGATTTTTGTCTTCCCCATAACACATAACATGGGAGTTACAGTGCAACACATCTGGAGAGCACCAGGCTGGAGAAGGTTGACTCCTATACATGTCTTCTCAGAAGCCAGTGCCACTGGATTCACTAGGGATTTCTCCCAAGAGGTATAGGACTGCAAACTAATCTCATCTGAAAGGTGTTCAAGACAGCCAAACTAAACCTCTTCTGCTCCACTGTTGCTTTGATGAGATTATGTATTGTGCAGGGATTGTGGGGAGTAAACAGTATATTTTTTATAAATACATTTTAAGATTAAAAAAAAAATGGTTCTTTGAAAGGCAGGATATAGACTAACAGTTGGAAGTGCCTGGCACATGCTCTGGTTCTAGATCTGTAATGAATAGAACGTTTGTTATCAAGAGTGCTGCTATATGCGAGATGTGTGTGAGAGAAAAGTATTGGGCAGACTCTGTATTTGGTAAGGGTATGGAACAGCATTCCCATCCTGCTGCCCTCCAGGTGTTTGAGATGACAAGTCCCAGCATTCCTGACCATGGGACATACTGACTTGCAATGATGGGAGTTGTAGTCCAACACCTTTGGAGGGCACCAGGTTGGGGAAGGGCTGCTCTAAACAAAAAAAGAGAAGTAGGTGGCCCTATGTTGTTCGTGATCAGTTTTCCACAACCCCACAGTCACCTCTGCATATCATATTCTCCACCCTGTCCTCATGGTTTATCTGCTTTGGGAAAATGAGAATTTCACTTGCACTTTCTGCCTCCTTAGGGAGGATGTGGCATTAAGGCTTGGAAGCCTTAACTCCCAATTTCCCTGCTTTTTGGTGCTTGGTTGGAAACTGTAGAGCCTTAACATTGTTTTTGTAAACCATAGGTTTTTTGTTTAATGAATTTCATGGCTTTGTGTAACGGATGACTGGATATTATACAATTGACAACCAAGCCAGCATCAGCCAGGATGTTATACCATCTTGACATCCAATATAAAATCAAAGCTAGTGCTGTGTGTTGAACTCACTTTTAACATTAATAAATCAACCAAAATGCTTGCATCTCCCTCATTTTTAAAGATCAAGTGATGAAACATGGCATCATGGTAGTTCTTAAGTAGGGATATAGCTATGCCAAGTATGAAGCAGATCCGTTCATGCCTTGATTGTTAGGAATTTTTTAAAGTTCAAACAGAAATCTCTTTGGGGTCCAGGACCTTGAGCAGTACAAGTTAAAAAATGAAATTAAAGTTAAAGAGATGAAACTTGGCACCATGGTAGCTCTGAAGTAGGGATTTAGCCATGCCAAGTTGGAAGTAGATCCGTTCATCCCTTGATTTTTAGAAATGTTTAAAACTTCAATTTAATTTTTTTAATTAACTAAAATGCTTACTATTCCATCATTTTTAAAGATAAAGGGATGAAGCTTGAAAGCATGGTAGCTCTTAAGTAGAGATTGAGCCATGCCAAGTTGGAAGCAGATCTGTTTATGCCTTGAGTTTTAGGAATTTTTAAAACTTCAAAGCCAATACTCCTCTTTGGGGTCTAGGACCTTGACCAGTACATAAAAAAAAGAAAAGAAAGTAAAGATGAAGAGATGAAACTTGGCACCATGGTACCTCTTAAGTAAGGCTTTAGCCATGCCAAGTTGAAAGCAGATTGGTTCATGCCTTGAATTTTAGAAAAAAAAATTGAAGTCAAACTTTAAAAAAAACTATCCTAAAAATTAAGGCACAAACCGATCTGCTTCCAACTTGGCATGGCTCAATTCTAGGGTGACCATTAGGGTGTGGCGTAGTGGCTAAAGTGTTGGACTGGGAGCTGGGAGATCTGGGTTCTACTCCCCACTTAGCCATGGAAACCCATTGGGTGACTTTGGGCCAGTTGCAGACTCTCAGCCCAACCCACCTCACAGGGTTGCTGTTGTGAGGATAAAATGGAGAGGAGGAGGATTATGTATGCCACCTTGGGTTTCTTGGCAGAAAAAAAGGTGTGATATAAATGCAATAATAAATTTAAAAAAAAACTGTCATGATTTCCCCAGATTTCTCCTGGTTTTGGATCTATCCTTGGTGTCAGGGGGGATTTTATGCAATAATCTATAATGACCTGGAATGACACACTTTTTCTTTTAAGGCCACCACTAGCGTGGCAGGGGGGAATGAAATGCTTTCTGGAGGTGTGTCATTCTCTCCCACTGCTCCAATCAAGGTCTTAAAAGGGAAAAACGTGTAATTCCCAGGCATTATAGAAAAGGGCCTGATTGGAGCAGTGGGGTGAGAATGACATGCTTTCTCCTCCTCCGCTCCAATTGGGGACTTTAAGGTGGCCCCAGAAAGCCATTTTCCTGCCCCCCCCCACTAGGTGTCCTCTTTTTTGGTTTCCCAAATATGGTCACCCTACTCAGTTCTTCCACAGGCTGCATTTCCATCCCTATTTACTCAAAAGTAAGACCCATTGAATTTCCTTGGTTCTTGAAAAGCAACACACTTGTTTTTAGATTTGCCAGTCTCAGCATTCTATGTGTGCTATAAATGCCTGCTCTGTCTGTCCCTATAGTTTCCTGCAAGGTCCAGCCAGGGGAAGCCAGTAAATTAAACCCAGGGGCGGAGGGAGGGATTCCCTCAAGTTCATCTGACAGCAGGTGCTATAGAACATGGACCTTCCAGGAGCGATGAGGGTGGATTTCTGGCAGACCCAGCCAGGCAACTTTATGGCTTGTTAGTCCCTCCATTTGGTAGCCCGCAGAGTACCTGCCTCATAAGGCAAATGGCCACATGAGAACTGTTATTATGGCCTGCTACTTTGTTTGTCTTTAGTAATCTGTGGTCCAGATCTCTTCAGAAGGGGGAATAGTGTTTTGTGGTTGGGGTCAGTCTAAATTATCTCTAGAGGTCCCTTTTTCAGTGCCTCTGATAGAAAAGAGATTGAGGATTTTCCCCAACTCTGTTACTCTTGAAGTTACTAGGCCTGTTGAAAATAGATTTTATAACATAAGCATGAAAACAGTGAATACCCCTTTTAACTTGTTAAACCAATGAAAACATGCCACACAAGAAGTCTTAAGATATGAATGGTTTATAAGGAAAAGTAAATGTAAAAGAACATCAGATGCAGAAGAGAAATCTGAAACATTACTAGTAGTAGTAGTAGTAGTATCCTGCTTTTGCCCAATGCTGGGCCTCAGGGCAGCTTTACAAAACTAAAACATATACAGCTAAAACCTATAAATAGGAATATACTATATACCATATGAAAAGGAGGACAGGGCTCATGTAACTTTAACAGTTGTAGAGAAAAGGGGTTTTCAGCCAGTGTTATTTGTATGCAATTAGTTCCTGGTGAAATTCCCTCTTAATCACAACAGTTAAAGTTTGTATATGGTCACTCTAGTATAGTGCCTGCAACTTTAACTGTTGTGATGAAGAGGGAATTTCACCAGGACAAATTGCATACAAATGACACTGGCTGAAATTCCCTTTTCTCTATAACTGTTAAAGTTACATGTGCCCTGTCCTCCTTTTCATATGGTCAGCCTAAATATACAAAAGTTAAAAATATAATTAAATACTTTTCAATATTAAAGCATCTTAAACATTTTAAATACATAACAATTTAAAAGTCAAAGGTATAGACAGAGGTCCAGATTATTTGCCAAAGGCCTGCTGGAACAAAAAAGGGTTTGTCTGCATCCAAAAACACATCAAAGAGGGAGCCAGTGTAGACTGCAAGGATTAGAAAGAAAATCCATGTGTGTACACTATGCAAAATAAACAACAGCTCAACTGTTTCTAAACCTTATTAGAAAAACAAAGTGACTAGGCCGAAACCAATATTGTAGGCCCAGAAGCACTTTGAAAGGTTTCAATGTTGTACTTAAAACTTAACACTGGCCCAAACTAATTAAATGAAGTGTTTGAAGCTTTCAACTTATAGCAGTATGGACCAAACTCTTAGAAAACAGGGAAGGAGCACTGTGTGTGTATGGGGTGAGGGGGATAGAAAGAAAGGTATAGCCACCTATTCCCAGGAGAGACCTGAAGATCAGCTTACCATGGATCCAGAGGAACCACACCCTGCTTCACCAGGGAGCAAAAGAGCAAACTGGCCTTATGAAGATAGCCCAAAATACTCTCAGAGCCAAAGGAATGCATGTTCCAGAAGAGAAAAGAGAAACTCTTCTTCACTCAAAAGGTCTGTGCTATAGAGGCAGTGGCCATTTCACTCACCCACCCCACATTCTAAGGCAGGAGGGAGGGGGGAGAGTGACGCTACTGAGCGTGTGTCAGTGTCGCGTTATGAGGGAAGATGGCTGCCTCATTGACTTGAATGAGAGGTTAAAATAGTCCTTAAAAGTCAACCAAAGGGAATTTTAAAAAAACGAAAAGCTTTCCATCAACTTCAGTCAAGGAGGAAGAAGACCCCACCACTGGATTACTTAATAAGGCTCTAGAAATTATGCAAATTGTGAGCACAAAAAGTAGCAACCCGGAAGTAAATTTTACAAAAGCAGGGAGACAGGTTTGTATTCCTTTTCTACCTTAAACTGCTCTCCTTCCCTCAATCTTTCACCAATCTTCTTGAATTTTCAGGTAATGTAAAACAAACATTTCTTTCTGGCACCCATAAATTTCAGAAAGGTTGATGAAACATTTTCGATTTTATGGCTGTTAGAATGACCCCCCCACCAATTATCACTTTAACATGGCGGAATGTGTTTTTTACCGACGGCCCTTAACAATGGAGGCACGGCTGTGCCTCCATTAAACTGTATTTTTGAATCTAAAGTTAAAGCAAACACTTGAAATTAAACAATACAGGGCATCTAAGAATTCCTGTTTTAATGAGCCTTATGTGAATACATTCAGTTATTAAACACACATACACAGGAACAGCAATAACCTCTTTCTAGCAAACCTACTTGATCATGTGGGCTGCAGTTTGCATTTAATTGTCTGCCTTCTGAAACACCGTGTCAAAACATATTACAGCCAGGTGGTATTCACAGTCAGTTCACACAATTAGACTTTCAAAAAGGTTACCTGTAACACATTCAGTCAACAAAAACAAAGCTATTTCTGACTGCTAAGTCATCATAAAAACAACCATTACATCAGCAACTGCAACAACACCTGAGAAAAAAAAAGATTTTTTTCCACCTCACCCACTATGCTCCTTTTAGTGCGCTCTGACCAACCCTGGAAGTCTTGCTTTGCATTCTCTCATCAACTAGGTGAGTATGAGGGTCTCCGAAGTCCACTTGGGGAACTTCTTGACACTCGACTCCTAACACAATCAGACAAAAAAAAAAAAAAACCCACCGTGCAGCTATTTTGACTTTCCCCATTTTCTGTTGTAAGAAACAAAGAAAAAGACAGAACCAGCAGTGTCAAAATGGTGGTTGGGTATTTACCAGTGGAAGATGTCATTTGGACCTCACCTCACCCCCAAATTCCATGAATGAGGCAGGATACCTTATCTAGACTGACCCTTGGCCTCCTCTGTCTTTATAGGATCACTCTGGCTTTTTGAGGAAGCCTTTTTGGGAGTCAATTTGGACTGGGTTTTTTTCTCCTGCTGCTAAGAACTTAAGAAGAGCCATGCTGGATCAGACCTAAGGTCCATCTAGCCCAGCATTCTGTTCACCATCAAGCTGTTGATGGGAGACCCACAAGCGAGACATGAGTGCAACATCACCCTCCTGCACATGTTTCCCAGCAGCTCGTGTATGTTGGCATACTGCCTCTGGTCATAGGCGTGCGCAGCACATTTCATTAGGGTGTGCGCCAAGGGAATCGGGGCCTTTCCCACCCCATGCCCCCAATTGGAGCAGTGGGGGAGGGGTGCAAAAGCAGCAGGAGTGTCACCTGCACCTGGGACCACCTGCGCGGGGAGCACCGCTGCCGCCGCTGCCTCTGCCTCCTCCCACTCCAGTGGGGAGAAAGGAGGGGAGCTGCCGCCACCTTGTCCTGAGTGCTGGCCTTCTCCTCCCTTGCCGCACTGGCTCCAGGGCACAGGGCACCATGGCTGCCACTGCTCCTTCCTCTGCCTGCACTGAGCTGGGCCTCCAGGCACCGGTGCAGCACGTGGGCCGCCTAGGGCGGTGGTGGCAAGGAGCAAGAGGAGGAGGCATGGCTGGGCCTCCCCTCCCTCACCCCTTCTGCTGGGCAGAGTCAGAGTCCACGCCCACTCCCCGGGTGTGGGATGGGGCTGAGGGCTTGCGTAAAGCACTGTCGAAAGACCCACCAGCCCCAGGAAACTAGGGTGTTCCTGTGCACACTCGGCACACCCCGTGCACACGCCAATGCCCCTGGTACTGAAGGGAGCATATAACTATTAGAACTAGTAGCCACTGATAGCCTTCTCCTCCAAGAATTTGTCTAACTCCTTTTAAAGCCATCCAAATTGGTGGCCACCACCACACCATGTGGTAGTGAATTCCATAATTTTAACTAAGTGATGTGTGAAGAAGTACTTCCTTTTATTTGTCCTGAATCTCCCACCAATCAGCTTCATGGGATGACCCCGGCTTCTAGTATTATGGGAGAAAAAGTCTCCCTATCCACATTTTCCACACCATGCATAATCTTGAACACCTCTATCATGTCTCCACTTACTTGACTCCCCCCCCCCCCCCACTAAACCGTCACAGCTGTTGTAACCTTCCCTCACTGGGGAGATGTTCCAGCCCCTTGATCATTTGAGCTGCCCTTTTCTGCACTGTTTCCAGCTCGACAATACCTATTTTTAGGTGCAGTGACCAGAACTGTACATAGAATTCTAAGTGTGATTGCACTATAGATTTGTATAATGGCAGAATTATATTAGCAGTTTTATTCTCAATTTCTTTCCTAATTATGTCTATCATGGAGTTTGCCTTTTTTTTTCCCAGTTGCCACACATTTTCATCAAGCTGTCCACCACAACCACAACATCTTTTTCTTGGTTGGTCACTGCTAGCTCAGAACTCATCAGATCATACTTGAAGCTTGGATTTTTTTTTACCATGCTAGGGAAGGGTGGCCCCATTTTTCTGCTGACTTTCTCCCCCTATTTATGATCGGTGTGGATATTTATGTTTAACCCACACCCTTACCAAGGGTTCTGCTTCTGGATTCTTTGTGGGATTAAGATTGGCTCCTTTAACCCCCCCCCCCAAGATTTGTATTTCTCTGTCTTTCTAGATGTTCCATTGTACAACCATTGTTTTGTGTCTAATTCCTCTCCCTTTACTCAGGGTGAAGGACTGTTAGACGTTAATTCAGAATCAGATTCTGAACTTGAACAGACATTCCAGTCCATACCAGAAGGGGAAGATGTGTTTCCCATAGCTTCGCCTCCAGTGGTTATCTCTCCTGATGTAAATAACCCTCCGGCTGATAAGCAGCCCTCCACTTCAGAGGGCGAGGGAGAGAGTGACCTTAGAGATGCCATTTTCCGTAGGAGAGAGAAACACGCACAGATCAAAGAGGTCAGGAGGCGGAACTTGGAAAGATTAGTGGCTCAGAAAAAGCTTGATGTGGATTCTTCTCAGAAGTGACTCTCTCTTTCTCTTGAATAGATCAACTGTGTTGTTTGCTTAGCTAAATTACGCCTTGGGGCAAAACGGTTTCTACTTTTAACTCCCTTCGACTGGAAAGAAGGGGTCATTTGCTAAACAAAAGATTGATTGCTTTCCTAAGAGGCCTCCTTATTGACTTCAATGAATGCAAGGAGTTAGAGAGTCACGACACACTGTGTGCCCCTGTGATATAGCAGAATTGTGCAATTACACAAGATTTCTAATATGTTTCAGAGGCCATTCAGGAAAAAACAAGCACTACACATTTCCCATTAAGAAAAAAACATGCAAAAATGGTCGCAAAGCATGGGAGAGGTCCTGGAAGAGGAGGATGTAATGTAAAGGGCCCGCAAACTGTTGTGAGTGAGCGATCATGAATGCACAATGCAAGATTTATGTAGAAAGGCTCTGGACACCTCCAAAGGCAACCTCAAATGAGCGGAACAGTGGAGCTTGCATACAGGAACTCTGCCAACCTGCCTTGTTCAGAAAAGAGCATGTCAGGTTGACTTGGAGGTGCTAAATCTTCATTGTGTAAGTGGGGGGGGGGTGCTTGGACAGCAAAATTGGCAGGGCTGGCTGCAGAACAGAAGCAGCAGTGCACCTTGCTCATGGACGGGGAACATTGGATATTGCCACATTGTTACCTTTTTATTTTATTTTAATTTTATTTATTAGCTGCTTTGAATTTTCTTTTGAGATACTAGGTGTATATTTTTAATAAATAAATAAACGGTGGGTTCAGCAACTTGCTTGGGCAGAGAGGAATCTGTTAACCATCCCACCCCTTCCAATCCGTGCATAAACTGAAGAGGTCTTTTGGCTGTGGGGAAGTGAGTTGCTTGCACACTATCCATTCCCTCCCTGCTAAATAAGTCCCCAAGCCCCATTGCTCACCCATTGAGCCAAATTAAACTAGCAATGGCAGCAGCAACCACTAATATCTTAGAGAAGAGTATGGAAGTGGTATAGGAGGAGAGGGGATGTACCCTTCCTCTCACTGCTTTATCTCCTCTGTACACTTCAGCTTATCACATTTACCAACTTTAATTCTTATATAAATCTAGAAAGCTGCCTTCGTCCATCTAGTCCAGTAGTATCTGTTCTGTCCACTGCAGGGTCTTATGGAAATATAAGATTGCAGTTCTGCTACTCAATATCCCTTTAATTGGGCTCACCTGGAATCAACTGCATATCAGCCATCTTGGAAAATGGCAGCTACAGAATTCATGCACCAGGATGTCTATCCAAGTTAAATGTGTTCCTATATAAGCCTGAAATGCATTCTTTTCACATCTATTTGTGCAGAGTCTATGGCAGGTCCAGAACTACTTGGCTCTTTGTAATAATTGTGAAAAGATTTTATTTTTGTTATTAAAACCAGTTCAGTGAGAAACTATTTCAGTTTGAGGGTCTAGCCATGCTTTATGACAGCCCATATTCTGAAACCAAGATGACTTCACCCTCACTATTCAATGAGTCTGAAATGTTCCACAGTAAAGCCTTCTGATCTAATGTTAATAAGCATCAATTACTTGCAATTAAAATATAAGCTTCCGTCATTCACAAACATACAATTGTGGCATTCAGTTCAAAGCCAGCTTTGTCTTGGCAGAAATATTGATTCCTTTTTAGTCACAAAAATAGCTAAAGAAAGATACCAACGTTCATACTATTGATATTTGGTGCACAGAATGAATAATCTCTTGTGCAGAATACAAAGTACTTAAAAGGGCTTTGAGACACTTTGAACCTGATCAGGGGCATAAGAGAATATGTTTGCTCATCATTGCGGGTAGTGATTTGAGGCTGAACTCTAGGCTGAAAAATGTATTTTTGTGGTCAGGCTAGAAGCCATAATTTTGAAGGTGTTTGCTTACAACGTTAATAAAACAAGCAATGGAGATTATTCCTCCGATGATGATGATGATGATGATGATGATGATGATGATGATTTCTGTATTTCTTCTTCACTGAACAGTGTCAGGTCTTGTTGAAAATTACTACTACTTTATTAGGACTACCAGAAAAAGGAACACTTCGTTAGAAGTCCTTGGTCATAACAGTTTCTCACCCTTAAATAAACTCCACTAACTTCTCAAACATATCTTCTCCAATGTACAGAAGGACTACGATAGCCTTTCCCAACCTAGCACTCTCCAGATGTATTAGACTGCAACTCCCATAATACCCAGCCAGCACAGCTGGAATTATGGGAGTTTCAGTTAGAGATAAACAGATTGTGTAAAATCTAGTCAATCTATGTTTCACAGATTATCAGCTGTCTTCAGTTCCAGAGGAATCTGATTTTTTTAAAAAAACGTTGTGAATTTCTGCAAATTCGCTGTCCTGAAAATTATTTATTACATTTCTATTCCGCCCCATAGCCAAAGCTCTCTGGGTGATTTACAAAGATTAAAAACACTGAACATTTAAAACCAATCTATAAAATTTTAAATCATAAAAAGCATAATAATGAACTACATATCAACTCTCCAGGGGTCAGTTAAAAAACTCAACATATGCTGTTAAATGCCTGGGAGAAGAGAAAGTCTTGATCTGGCGCCGAAAATATAACAATGTTGGCACCAGGTGAGCTTCATCAGGGAGATTGTTCTACAGTTGGGGGTCCAACACTGAAAAGGCCCTCTCCCTTGTTGCCATCTTCCAAGCTTCCCTCGGAATAGGTGCTCCATGCCACCGAGGCCACCTGAGCCTCAAGTGACAGAGATGGTTCTAGGAGAATCCCCAAGCTACGAACCTGCTCCTTCAGGGGGAGTGCAACCCCATCCAGTACAGGTTGAAGACTCTCCATCCGGTCAGCAGACCCAGAGGACCTTCTCTTCTGCCACTCCAAGACTGTGGAATGGCCTGCCAGAGGAGACTCGTCAACTTGACAGTCTTTTAGAATTTAAGAAAGCTATAAAGACTAATCTCTTCCGGCAGGCATATCCAGTGGAATTTTAGGATTTTTTGGGATGTTTTATTGCTATTTTAATAATGTGTACCATGTTTTTAATCAGTTTTATGTATTTTATCATATTTTATATTCACTGCTGTTCCCTGCCTCGATCCAAACAGAGAGGCGGATAAGAAATAAATTTATTATTATTATTATTATTATTATTATTATTATTATCATCTCTACCTATAAAGCAGAAAGTATGTGTGTGGGATGTATGTCCAGAAATGTTTACCCACATTCACGGCAGCTGCTTACCTCCCCTCCTCGACAATGCTACTCCTCAATGCTTTGTCATAGAATCATAGAATAGTAGAATTGGAAAAGGCCTATAAGGTCATCGAGACCAACCCCCTCCTGCTCAATGCAGGAATCCACCTTAATGCATCCCTGACAAATTGCTTTCCAGCTGCCCCTTGAAGGCTTCTAGTGTGGGAGAGCCCTGACCTCCCTAGGTAATTGGTGCCATTGTTG
The DNA here is from genome assembly GCA_029215795.1 of Anniella stebbinsi. Lineage (NCBI taxonomy): Eukaryota > Metazoa > Chordata > Lepidosauria > Squamata > Anniellidae > Anniella > Anniella stebbinsi. The sequence goes on from JARDYH010000001.1 coordinate 172,316,161, forward strand.
TACCGCTCTAACAGTCAGGAAGTTTTTCCTGATGTCCAGCCGGAATCTGGCTTCCTGTAATTTGAGCCCATTATTCTGTGTCCTGCACTCTGGGATGATCGAGAAGAGATCCTGGCCCTGGCCTGAGCATGCTCAGTGGCAATGGGATGCTGATTCAGTGTGTTGCAGGAGGTGGGAATGGGGTTGAAGTGGCTGGAATCCTGAACAGGGAGCACTACACATTGCAACATGTTGTTGCAAGACCCACTTGTACTAATACAGTGAAAAGGAATAAGAAACTTCCCAGCGTAAGTCACCAATTTCTCCTCAACCTTGTCAGGGAATAGAGGCAGGCAGGCTTTGTGCTGCTTGCTTCTCACAGTGGGCCATTCTTGCCTACAGCTTTGTCTATTTATTTCTTTAATCAATTTATACCCCATGCAGGCAGCTGCAGTAGTACTTAAGCAAAGGGTCAGCATTGCAAGGCCCTCCAAGACACCCAAATGTGCCTGCCAGACCCCAGACCTTTCCTTCCCACGACTACTTTTCCTTCACTCTCCCCCACCCCTTGAAAGGTTGCTGCTGCCTTTCCTCCCTTTATCTCCTGCTGCCGCCACTGTGGCACCTTTCCTCCACTCTGTGGCCTTGCCTTTCCTGCCCCCTGCAGGTTTTGCCATGGGTATTGCAGTGAGAGGAGAGGAGGAAGCAAACAGCAAGGGGGGCAGAGAAGGAAATGGCGAGCAGGAGGGGAGGAGGAAGGTGTAACCACGCACCCCCCCCCCGAAAATTAATCGTTGGTGGTGTCCACAGACACATTTCAAAATATAAAATATGCCCGTGGACTCAAAAAGGTCGCCTGCCCCAGCTTACATTAACCAACAAAAAATTAAACGAAATGCATTACAAATTTAGCAGATCCCATCACAGTGTGCTTTAAAAAAAAGTCCACAAAAAGTAAAAGATCTAACACAGCCAGTTAAAGGAATTGAGCAATAAGCAGCAGTGATTAAACTCTGCAAGACAAAAGCTAAAAGAGCGATTTTCACCAGACGGTGGAAGGCCAATAATTAGGGGGCTAAACAAATCTTCCGGGAGGACAATGCAAAAGTTGGGGTGTAGCTACTGTGAACGCCCTTTGCTGTGTCTTCACCAAGCATGCCTCAAATATCAGCAGGTTCACAAGAAGGATCTCTCCCCCTTTCTTTTCGTACAACATTCAGCATGGGAGGTGTAGTTCTTGCCTGTGGGATCAAACCTGGCAGAGCAATAATCCAGGAGGGATTCAACATTTATCCGCGCTCCACAAAAGAGTCCAAAGAAAGAGGAGTCATTTGGTAGACTCATGTGGATCTAGAACTGGCTGTTGCATAAGAGGTGTAGTTCACCCTGAATAATGAGTTTCCCAATTTCATTTATCTCATGGACTGGGGGTGGGGAGGGGGAGCTGATATTCTTTCTCACTCCAGCTCTCTACAGAGTCAGAGGTACTCAGGTGTTCAGGAGGATTTTTTTAAAAAGAAGGTCCTGGTAAGGTTTAACTGACCAATGGGCAAGACAAAAGGTCAGGTTAGAGAGGCAAGCAAAGGTCAATTCAAAAAGGCAGCGAGAGCAAAGGAGGCTGATTGAGACAAGAGAGAGAACCGTTGCCATGGACAAGGAACCAGGAAAACACTTGAAGGTCAAGGGGGTGAAGCAGGAAGAGACTGGGACAAGACAGTGAACATAGTCTGAACAGCAGTATGCAGTACCTGCTTGGCTGCCCAAATCAAGGCTAAACCTACTTGGGTAACAAAATAAGATGGCGGCTAAATGGGCTGCAACAATTCAGACTGCACATGAAAGGACAGCATGCTGCCCTATCAACTACCACACAGAAGGCATACCCTTCAACGTTTCATGGACGGAACAGGGACACATGCACATCTACGTGAGCAAGTGTAATCATGGGCAAAGTCTGGCAGCCCAGTGGTATGATATGACAGACAGTGACAGAGCCAACATAATCCAGATTCAGACCTGCTAAAGGTAGTGAGACAAGCCGCAGGCTCCAGGACAAGCCAAACACATTTATACAAATGTAATAATAAATAATATATATGTACGCTGCCTTGCATTTAGACTATACAAAGGACAATGCATTGGTCCTGTTTTACAGTTGAGGAAGGACTGTTCAGTAGAAATAACAGGAAAATAATAGTAAAGATTGTACCTCTGAGCATATGGAGAATGCTCCTACAACACAAACACTAAGCAAATGCAAACCCTCTCTCTGCATGCTTTTAAAATTAAGGAACAGTGTGCATCTTGTAACAATATGAAAGAACTAACAGATTCAGCCTAAATGGTTTCACTTTCTGGGAAGAACAAGTAAGTAGTACAGAGCAACATCCTTTGCTTCCGACCTGAGGAGAAACTGACCACAGCCTGAGAGAGCTATGTGGAAACTAGTGCTGTTTTTTTGGCAGTTCATGAGTATGAGGGGGGGATGAAAATTCTGGTGAAGGAGGCTGGGTAGCTGAGAATTTTGAATAATTTTCTCCTTGGGGAAGAGGACAGGATTTCTGCTTACCTTTTTAAGTGTAGGTGGTGGCTGAGGAATCTTATTTCATTTTTTTTGTTTTACTTTTAAAATGACCCCTGCACATGCAGTAGCCAGGACTCTTTATAGAGAGGTTTCTCCAGCCCAACAACTTTTCTTGATTCCCATGAGACCTCACCCTCTCTCATAGGCATTCAGGAAGTGCTCTGGGGCTACAGAAGCTTCTCTGCAAAGCAAGAAAAAACAGTGTTTTTAGAGCTTTAGAAAAGTCTGTTCTTGCTTTCAGCTACACAGAGCTTTTTGCAGATAGGCCTTCTGCAGAGAGGCATTGAGGATGTCCTCTTAGGCAGCAAGCCTCTCTGCAAAGAGTTCTGTCCTGCTGCAAGCAAAATAAGAGTTTTTCTAAAAATCCTATTTGTTCTTCTTTTCAGCAGCCTGGGACTCTTTGTAGAGAGACTTCTGCAGCCCAGGAGCTGTTCCTGAATGCCTATGAGACAGGGGGATGTCTCATGGGAGTTCACAAAGTGCTGCTAGATTGGAAAAACCTCCCTGTAAAGAGTCTCGTGCTGCTGTAACTGCATGGGGCATTTTCAAAATTTGTTTTTTTAAAAATAATAATAATGATAATGATGATCCTTCAACCACCTTCTAAACTTAAAAAGGTATGTGGAAACCCTGTTCCCCTCCCCTAGGAGAAAATTATTCAAAATTCTCCTCTTCCATGTAAAAGAGGCAGAAAACACGATGGCTCAATTCAGATGACACATTAGGCAACGGGGGGGGGGGGGAACAATCGTCAGTTGTGTTGCTTATTGTGTCATTTGGAGGGCAACACACAACGCACACACAACTGACAGTACGTTAATAAGGCACTTTAAACAACGGAGCGAAACAATGGGCTTGCACGTTGTTTAGCCCGAAGCCCTGTTGTTTAAAGTGTTGTCCGAATTCAGACCCCCCTCTCTCCGTGGACTATTCCATTTTGGAATAGAGTTCTGCTGCCTAGAGCAGCCAAAAAACCCCGGCTGCTCTATGCAGCTGGCAGAACTCACGGTGCCTGCTGGGATACGGTTGGAGGACACAAGGAGGAGAGGCTGCAACCAAAATGGCCACCACAAGTTCGTAGCAGCCGGGCCTTTGTCGGTGCCGAACAGCGCTGGCTGCAGCATGTCGTCTGTGAAGCTTCTCCTGCCTAACGCACAGTCAGTACGTTATTTACCCTTCCACTGCCTAATATGTCGTCCAAATTGAGCCAATGACCCCCTCTACAAGAATTCAGTTTGACGCCTGGTTCTCCAATTATGCGCATCTTCTCGGAAGCGCTTTTATGGTAAATGACTGTACGCGGGAGGTAATTGAGCGCATAACTGGTGGCCTTACTGGTGGTTTGAAATGCGCTTTAAAAGTAGTTAATGCAGAGAATCTCTTGTTCACATAGTCAAAATGTGCTTTAACGGCTGCAGCAAAATAAAACTCACTATTTAACGCACATTTGATAATGCGCATAATCGGAGAGAAAAAGCTCCTCAACTCCCGATTTGCGGTCCGCTCTTGTGGAGGTAAAAATTTTAATGAGACTTCAAAGAGCTTTAAACATCTCATGTAGAGGCACCCAATGTCTCTTTCACTGGAGGAGGAAAAATATCCTGAAAATAGGGACAGGATTTGGCACAGCTCTAGTAGAAACACCTTTGTTTAACCAGATCTAAACCAAGCAGGATATAACACTTTGGAAGCAGTTTGAAAATAATATGTGGAATGCGTCATGATCCCCAACAGTTGTCAATGCACTTCAATGCTGTTAAAAGCAGTACTGTAGTTCTTGCTTTAAAAGTTTGTTTAGATAGCAGCATCTGTTTGATTCTATTAGGTGCCATCCACCAACTCTGACCTGACCTGATACAGAGTGGCTTTCACTCACCACAGGGCAACTGCAGCCTCTGCCTCCCCACACACTTAGAATTCAAAGGCATGGCTTACAAAGTGGTATTCACAAATCTCTTACACAGATTAGAGTGCCAGAACCTCTCCCTTTATAAAGTTAGCGCTGACCCCACTTCACTGCCAACAAAATATTCTTATGTAGCTTTGTGGCCTATACTAGCATTTCAGCCAGGCATGTTATTTTCCAGACAAGACAGTGATCTAGTTTAAGATACTAAGATACACTTTATTTGTCAACACCTGGTCACACAGACTAGTCTGTCTGTCTGTTTGTCTGTCTGTCTGTCTCTCTCTCTCTCTCTCTCTCTCCTCCTAGGCCTCTTTCTCCAGAAAGCTCCACTCCTCCCCACATGTTTTCTTTCTTCCAGAACCCTCCATGGTCTTCAGAGTCCACCTCTCCACAGACACTCCTCCCCCTAGGCCAGTGTTCTTCACTCCCAATCACCTCAGATATTGGCTTTCTAGCTCTCCCTCTCTCTCTGGCCCGATTTGCACACAATGCTAGGGCTTTCATGTCTCAACCATGCCCTTAACCACAGACCTTCCATCTGTGGTTTGTTTAATGTGATGTGAGTATCTGGAACTCTGGCTTTCAGTCCCCCAACAATTCAGAAAAAGAACTCAAGAAGTTTGCATGTTAAACCAGGGGTGTTGAACCTCTTTCAGCCCGAAGGCCAAATCCAATTTCAGAGAAGCTCTTGGGGGCTGTATTCCAGTGGTAGATGGGGCCAAAGGCAAAAATACCCATGTATTTTAGCTTAAAACTCTTACTGCCAGTAACAGCGGTCAGATCTCATATTGTCATACCTCACTGGATTGGACACTTTAGGGGAAGGATGGATGCAAATGTGATAGATACATTACGCAATCACAACATATTATGTGAATATATTCACAGAAACCTTGCAGCTGAATATACCTGATGTGATCACAGAATTAAAATGTTTCAAGTACTGCGTATTAGTGGAAACTGTGGAATTGCCAGTAGGGTTGTGGTCATGACTCAGGGCATCAATATGCCAAGACCTTTAGAGCAAATCTATGCAAACTGCCAAATCAATCAGCAGCTGCCAGATCCCATATGACTTTGCCAAATTGAGAACATTTCTGAGATCCCAAAACTCCAGGGTCACTGGGAACATATCCTATTTAAAATTGCATGCCCAAATTATGAACAATTCTGCTGAAGACACTGATTCAAAGTGCTCTCTCTCTCTCTCTCTCTCTCTCTCTCTCTCTCTCATAGAATCATAGAATAGTAGAGTTGGAAGGGGCCTATAAGGCCATCGAGTCAAACCCCCTGCTCAATGCAGGAATCTACCATAAAGCATCCCTGACAGATGGTTGTCCAGCTGCCTCTTGAAGGCCTCTAGTGTGGGAGAGCCCACCACCTCCCTAGGTAATTGGTTACATGGTCATACTGCTCTAACAGTCAGGAAGTTTTTCCTGATGTCCAGCCGGAATCTGACTTCCTGCAACTTGAGCCCATTATTCCGTGTCCTGCATTCAGGGTTGATCGAGAAGAGATTCTGGCCCTCCTCTCTCTCTCTCTCTCACACACACACACACACACTTATACTACTGCATGAATTTTACTAAGAAATGTATTTCATCTGCCAACAAAACCAAATATCTTGTTTCGAACTAATCCTTCATTTCTGGCAGCAAGCTGAGCAATGTTTAACTTACTTTAAAGAGGATATTTGGCAGCTCCAGTACTATACCCTGGAAAATGCTTCAGGCACCCTAAGACACCAAGGGTGCGTAGTAGAGCGCTCAACCGATTACAGAGTTGTTAGTTGATTAACCACCTGCGTTTTAAGTAATCAATTTATTAAGTCATTAAATTAAAATATATTGGCATATTACCAAAACCTCAAGGTAGGGGGCTTTTTGAGATATTGAAGGAATTGCAAATGAACTCTCACTTAAATAAACAAAATCTACCACTCATTGTTAGAAGGCAAGACTATCTTTAATTATTATTCATTAAACAAAAAAAACCTACGGTTTACAAAAACAATGTTAAGGCTCTACAGATTCCAACCAAGCACCAAAAAGCAGGGAAATTGGGAGTTAAGGCTCCCAAGCCTTAACGCCACATTCTCCCTAAGGAGGCAGAAAGTGCAAGTGAAATTCTCATTCTCCAAATTAGATAAACCATGAGGACAGGATGGAGAATATGATATGCAGAGGTGACTGTGGGGTTGTGGAAAACTGATCAGGAACAACTTAGGGCCACCTACTTCTCTTTTTTTGTTTAGAGCAGCCCTTCCCCAACCTGGTGCCCTCCAAAGGTGTTGGACTACAACTCCCATCATTGCAAGTCAGTATGTCCTATGGTCAGGAATGCTGGGACTTGTCATCTCAAACACCTGGAGGGCAGCAGGATGGGGAATGCTATTCCATACCCTTACCAAATACAGAGTCTGCCCAATACTTTTCTCTCACACACATCTCGCATATAGCAGCACTCTTGATAACAAAAGGGGCACTATTCATTACAGATCTAGAACCAGAGCATGTGCCAGGCACTTCCAACTTTTGGTCAGTATCCTGCTTTTCAAAGAACCAATGTTTTTTTTATGTATTTATAAAAAATATACTGTTCACTCCCCACAATCCCTGCACAATACAACATCTCATCAAAGCAACAGTGCAGCAGAAGAGGTTTAGTTTGGCTGTCTTGAACACCTTTCAGATGAGATTAGTTTGCAATCCTATACCTCTTGGGAGAAAGCTCTAGTGAATTCAGTGGCACTGGCTTCTGAGAAGACATGTATAGGAGTCAACCTTCTCCAGCCTGGTGCTCCCCAGATGTATTACACTGTAACTCCCATGTTATGTGTTATGGGGAAGACAAAAATCAATTCATACTTAATTTTAAAATAATACTTACGCATGAAAATATTAGGTGGTAGCTCTGTCTTTGATCTCACACTGCTGAACAAGTAAGAGAAATCCTTTATCTGATATTCAAGAAACAGACATTCTATGCCATGTGTTGAAAACTAATGTTGATGTCTGAAGGGCTATCTGGATTAGGTATTCAAGATTCATTCATTGTTGTTTCATTTGGTTTTAACAGTTTATTTAAAGTGATGCAGCTCTTTTGTAGTTCCTTGATTGATCACATATCTTAATGCTGGAAAACATCATACTTTAGTACAGATGTGGGCACAAAATAGATCTATCCTGATGATTTGGACATCAACTCGCGGCATTCCTGATAACTGCCCATGCTGATAGGGGCTTTTACAAGTTGAATTCCAAAACATCTGGAGATCTACTTTCTGCCTTCCCTTGTTCTTGAACAACATTCCCCAACCTGGTGCCTGTCAGATGTGTTGGGTTGGAACTCTCAACATAAGGAGATGCTCTAAGAAATGAGAAGTAGCTGGTCCTAAGTTGTTCATCATCATTTCCCACAACCCCACAGTCACCTCTGCAGATCAAATTGTATAACTAGATTTTTGAGATGACAAGTCCCAGCATTCCTGACCATGGGACATACTGACTTGCAATGATGGGAGTTGTAGTCCAACACCTTTGGAGGGCACCAGGTTGGGGAAAGGCTGCTCTAAACAAAAAAAGAGAAGTAGGTGGCCCTAAGTTGTTCCTGATCAGTTTTCCACAACCCCACACTCACCTCTGCATATCATATTCTCCACCCTGTCCTCATGGTTTATCTGCTTTGGGAGAATGAGAATTTCACTTGCACTTTCTGCCTCCTTAGGGAGGATATGGCGTTAAGGCTTGGGACCCTTAACTCCCAATTTCCCTGCTTTTTGGTGCTTGGTTGGAAACTGTAGAGCCTTAACATTGTTTTTGTAAACCGTAGGTTTTTTGTTTAATGAATTTCATGGCTTTGTGTAACGGATGACTGGATATTATACAGTTGACAACCAAGCCGGCATCAGCCAGAATGTTATACCATCTTGACATCCAATATAAAATCAAAGCTAGTGTTATGTGTTGAACTCATTTTTAACATTAATAAATCAACCAAAATGCTTGCATCTCCCTCATTTTTAAAGATAAAGAGATGAAACCTGGCATCATGGTAGCTCTTAAGTAGGGATATAGCTATGCCAAGTATAAAGCAGGTCCGTTCATGCCTTGATTTTTAGGAATTTTTTAAAGTTCAAACAGAAATCTCTTTGGGGTCCAGGACCTTGAGCAGTACAAGTTAAAAAATGAAATTAAAGATAAAGAGATGAAACTTGGCACCATGGTAGCTCTGTAGTAGGGATTTAGCCATGCCAAGTTGGAAGCAGATCCGTTCATCCCTTGATTTTTAGAAACGTTTAAAACTTCAATTTAATTTTCTTAATTAACTAAAATGCTTACTATTCCATCATTTTTAAAGATAAAGGGATGAAACATGACAGCATGGTAGCTCTTAAGTAGGGATTGAGGCGTGCCAAGTTGGAAGCAGTTCTTTTTATGCCTTGAGTTTTAGGAATTTTTTTAACTTCAAACCCAATACTTCTCTTTGGGGTCTAGGGCCTAGAGCAGTACATTAAAAAAAAAAAAAAAAGTAAAGATGAAAGCAGATTGGTTCATGCCTTGAATTTTAGAAAAAAAATTGAAGTCAAACTTTTTTAAAAATATATCCTACAAATCAAGGCACGAACCGATCTGCTTCCAACTTGGCATGGCTCAATTCTAGGGTGACCATTAGGGTGTGGCGTAGTGGCTAAAGTGTTGGACTGGGAGCTGGGAGATCTGGGTTCTACTCCCCACTTAGCCATGGAAACCCATTGGGTGACTTTGGGCCAGTTGCAGACTCTCAGCCCAACCACCTCACAGGGTTGCTGTTGTGAGGATAAAATGGAGAGGAGGAGGACTATGTATGCCACCTTGGGTTTCTTGGCAGAAAAAAAGGTGTGATATAAATGCAATAATAAATTTCAAAAAAAACTGTCATGATTTCCCCAGATTTCTCCTGGTTTTGGATCTATCTTTGGTGTCAGGGGGGATTTTATGCAATAGTGTATAATGACCTGGAATGACACACTTTCCCTTTTAAGGCCACCACTAGCGTGGCAGGGGGGAATGAAATGCTTTCTGGAGGTGTGTCAAGGTCCATTCAAGGTCTTAAAAGGGAAAAACGTGTAATTCCCAGGCATTATAGAAAAGGGCCTGATTGGAGCAGTGGGGTGAGAATGACATGCTTTCCCCTCCTCCGCTCCAATTGGGGACTTTAAGGTGGCCCCAGAAAGCCATTTTCCTGCCCCCCCCCCCACTAGGTGTCCTCTTTTTTGGTTTCCCAAATATGGTCACCCTACTCAGTTCTTGCACAGATATTTACTCAAAAGTAAGACCCATTCAATTTTCTTGGTTCTTGAAAAGCAACACACTTGCTTTTAGATTTGCCAGTCTCAGCATTCTATGTGTGCTATGAATGCCTGCTCTGTCTGTCCCTATAGTTTCCTGCAAGGTACAGCCAGGGGAAGCCAGTAAATTAAACCCAGGGGTGGAGGGTGGGATTCCCTCAGGTTTAGGCTGACCATATGAAAAGGAGGACAGGGCTTATATAACTTTAACAGTTGTAGAGAAAAGGGAATTTCAGCTAGTGTCATTTGTATGCAATTAGTTCCTGTTGAAATTCCCTCTTCATCACAACAGTTAAAGTTGCAGGGGCCCTGCCTTCTTTTGTATATGGTCACTCTAGTATAGTGCCTTCACATTTATCAGTTGTGATGAAGAGGGAATTTCGCCAGGAACTAATTGCATACAAATAACACTGACTGGAATTCCCTTTTCTCTACAACTGTTAAAGTTACATGAGCCCTGTCCTCCCTTTCATATGGTCAGCCTACTCCGGTTCATCTGACAGCAGGTGCTATAGAACATGGACCTTCCAGGAGTGTTGAGGCTGGATTTCTGGCAGACCCAGCCAGGCAACTTTATGGCTTGTTAGTCCCTCCATTTGGTAGCCCCCAGAGCACCTGCCTCATAAGGCAAATGGCCACATGAGAACTGTTATTATGGCCTGCTACTTTGTTTGTCTTTAGTAATCTGTGGTCCAGATCTCTTCAGAAGGGGGAATAGTGTTTTGTGGTTGGGGTCAGTCTAAATTATCTCCAGGGGTCCCTTACTCAGTGCCTCTGATAGCAAAGAGATTGAGGATTTTCCCCAACTCTGTTACTCTAGAAGTTACTAGGCCTGTTGAAAATAGATTTTATAACATAAGCATGAAAACAGTGAATACCCCTTTTAACTTGTTAAACCAATGAAAACATGCCACATAAGAAGTCTTAAGATATGAATGGTTTATAAAGAAAAGTAAATGCAAAAGAACATCAGATGCAGAAGTGAAATCTGAAACATTACTACTACTACTAGTAGTAGTATCCTGCCTTTTGCCCAATGCTGGGCCTCAGGGCAGCCATACAAAACTAAAACATATACAGCTAAAACCTATAAATAGGAATATACTAGGCTGACTATATGAAAAGGAGGACAGGGCTCATGTAACTTTAACAGTTGTAGAGAAAAGGGAATTTCAGCCAGTGTTATTTGTATGCAATTATTTTCTGGTGAAATTCCCTCTTCATCACAACAGTTAAAGGTGCAGGGGCCCTGCCTTCTTTTGTATATGGTCACTCTAGTATAGTGCCTGCAACTTTAACTGTTGTGATGAAGAGGGAATTTCACCAGGGACTAATTGCATACAGATGACACTGGCTGAAATTCCCTTTTCTCTACAACTGTTCAAGTTACATGAGCCCTGTCCTCCTTTTCATATGGTCAGCCTAAATACATAAAAGTTAAAAATATAATTAAATACTTTTCAATATTAAAGCTTTTTAAACATTTTAAATACATAACAATTTAAAAGTCAAAGGTATAGACAGAGGTCCAGATTATTTGCCAAAGGCCTGCTGGAACAAAAAAGGGTTTGTCCGCATCCAAAACCACATCAAGGAGGGAGCCAGTGTAGACTGCAAGGATTAGAAAGAAAATCCATGTGTGTACACTATGCAAAATAAACAACAGCTCAACTGTTTCTAAACCTTATTAGAAAAACAAGGTGACTAGGCCGAAACCAGCGTTGTAGGCCCAGAAGCACTTTGAAAGTTTTCAACATTGTACTTAAAACTTAACACCGGCCCAAACTAATTAAATGAAGTGTTTGAAGCTTTCAACTTATAGCAGTATGGACCAAACTCTTAGAAAAGAGGGAAGGAGCACTGTGTGTGTATGAGGTGGGGGTGGGGATAGAAAGAAAGGTATAGCCACCTATTCCCAGGAGAGATCTGAAGATCAGGTTACCATGGATCCAGAGGAACCACACCCTGCTTCACCAGGGAGCAAAAGAGCAAACTGGCCTTATGAAGATAGCCCAAAATACTCTCAGAGCCAAAGGAATGCATGTTCCAGAAGAGAAAAGAGAAACTCTTCTTCTTCACTCAAAAGGTCTGTGCTAGAGGCAGCGGCCATTTCACTCACCCATCCCACATTCTAAGGCAGGAGGGAGGGGGGAGAGCGATGCTACTGAGCGTGTGTCAGTGTCTCGTTATGAGGGAAGATGGCCACCTCATTGACTTGAATGAGAGGTTAAAATAGTCCTTAAAAGTCAACCGAAGGGAATTTTAAAAAAACAAAAAGCTTTCCATCAACTACAGTCAAGGAGGAAGAAGACCCCACCACTGGATTACTTAATAAGGCTCTAGAAATTATGCAAATTGTGAGCACAAAAAGTAGCAACCCGGAAGTAAATTTTACAAAAGCAGGGAGACAGGTTTGTATTCCTTTTCTACCTTAAACTGCTCTCCTTCCCTCAATCTTTCACCAATCTTCTTGAAATTTTCAGGTAATGTAAAACAAACATTTCTTTCTGGCACCTGTAAATTTCAGAAAGGTTGATGAAACATTTTCGATTTTATGGCTGTTAGAATGACCCCCCCCCCCCAAATTATCACTTTAACATGGCGGAATGTGTTTTTTACTGACGGCCCTTAACAATGGAGGCACGGCTGTGCCTCCATTAATTTTTGTTCTCTATTACAGACACCATTCTGAATGCAATGTGGGAGGCCAATCATACACCCGCCTGTTTCAGATTACATGCAATTGTTTTCTCAGGAACAGTTATGTTTTGTTCTACACACTCAGCTGCTGTTTTTTAAAATTGGGACATATAATAGATACAGCACTTCAGGAGTTTGTCTGAAAAGCAATCTAGACGTAGAATAAAAACATAGGCCTCATCCAAGATGTATGGACAGAAGTTGCCTCTGCCTGATTTTCAGGGATTACACACACACACCATAGGGCACCCCATTCACCAGGGTTCCCCAACCACCTGTGTATCATTTTCAGGGGGCTGGAAGGGCTACCATGGTGAGAAGGGGATCCAATTCTGCCAGCTCAGTTGCACATACTTAAATCTGGATCCAATCCTAAGTAAAGAAATTAGATATGCCCAAAGTAAAAATCTATTTGCCAAAAAAAAAGGGGGGGGGGAATGAAGGCCTTTGAACCTTTCCTGTAATTTTACCTTTTACCTAAAATTGAAATGGCATCCTACATTACAGTAACTCACCAGAACTAAGTACCCCAGAAAGGACAATAAAACGTGTCATTAACTTGCAGCATTATCAGTCAAAAATGGGCCGCCAGCACTTAATCTGCTGAAACTGTAGGCGATTGATCAACCTGCTGAAATTTACCCCAGCATGTAGATATTTCCTGTGAATGTATTAATCGACTGCTCTGGGCCGTGTCTTGACAGCGGTGCATTGGTGCACCAAGCCCTTGATCCCCTGCATTTGCTTTCCTTCCAGCTATCCACACAGCAAGGGACACAAATGTGGGGTTTCCTGAAAGGTGGTGCCGCCATGCCTCTGCAATGCCGCACAGGCGCGGGTGCACATCCCTCCACTTAGTGATGTTTTTTTTTACTGTTTCTGCCGGGTGGGTGTCATTTGATGAGCAGCAGCACCTCCTCCATTTTTTAAATGTTTCTCTTCAGATATGCAGTGCCATGGAGGCAGCCCAGCAGACATTTGGCGTGCTGGGCCATCCCTTCCCCAAACTTTATTTTTTACTTTTATTATTGTTAATTTTTTAACTGATGGTCCACAGAGGATGGTCCACCTCTTTTCCCGGCTGGATGACCACTCACGGTTAGGCATTGGCCGGGACACGCCTCCGGCGCAATGCCGCAGGAAGGGGACAGATGAGAAATGTGTGTCTGCCCCTTGGTAACTGGGAAAAGTCATGGTAAGTAGCCAACTTATTTAAAGCAGAGGGTCCAGGGTTTGCCTCTAGATGGGTTCGCGATGGCAGCTGCATCATATAGATAACCAGCCACTACTGCGGATCCACTCTCAGGCAAACCCCTCATCAAGATGTACCCTTGGTAATGAAGAAATGAGTGAGATCTCTAACCTGGTTAAAGGTTCCCAGAAGTAGTCCTTGCATTCAAAACTTCGTAACAGTCTCTGCCAACCTGATGCCCTCCAGAATTTTTGAACTTCAACTCCCATCAGCCCCAGAAAATATGGCCAATGGACCAGACTACAGGAAGTTGTAGTCTTGTAGTCCAAAATACCTGGAGAGTATCAGGGTGGGAAGGTTTCTCTATAATAAAGGGCAATCTTCCCCAGCTGCAACAAGTTTGAGAAAAACCTTCTAATGACTCCAATGGGAGGCTTTTCTTTCCAGCATAACTGATGTGGTGCTGTGAGCTGGTTGAAGAACCCCACTGGCCACATCCAGTCCATAGCCCTCTGCTCCCTATGCCTGCTCTACATGGACAGCACTTGATCAAGAAGGATGCAATCGCACTCTTCAAATACTCGGAAGGTTGTCACACAGAGGAGGGCCAGGATCTCTTCTCAATCATCCCAGAGTTCAGGACACAGAATAATGGGCTCAAGTTACAGGAAGCCAGATTCCAGCTGGACATCAGGAAAAACCTCCTGACTTTTAGAGCTGTACGACAATGAAACCAATCACCTAGGGAGGCAGTCGGCTCTCCCACACTAGAGACCTCCAATATGCAGCTGGGCAGCCATCTGTCAGGTATGCTTTAAGGTGGATGCCTGCACTGAGCAGGGGGTTGGACTCAATGCCTTATAAGCCCCTTCCAACTCTACTATTCTTTGATTCTACAGATTTAGTACTGTTATTCAAGGAGTGAACCCAGATCAACACAAGGTTCAACGTTGCATTATATTCATGTTCTTACACGCCTTGGTGCATAGTATATAACGGGGAAGGGGCCATTGTTCATGGCACATGCCCCATATGCCAAATCTCTGGTATTCTCAGCCAAAATGAATCAGAGCCAGCTGGGCTAGGAAAGACCTTCCCCTGAGAGCCACCACCGGCCAGATGGACCAATGGTCTCAATCAATATCAGGCACCTTTATATGTTATTGATCAAAATTATGTGTTTGTTCTTTGAAGCTCAAAATCTTCAAAGCTCACCTGTACAACTGGAACAATCATCCACTCCTTTGTTTTCTAATCACAGCCTTGAAAGATATTGGTATGCTTCCCTGCTCCTCCTTCCAACATTTTGCCCACATATCCAGACAAATTAAACATTTGTGGCTGGATTTTCACTTTTGACTTCCCTTTCATCTCAAAATATTGGATCTTCACATATCCTTTTATTGAATGAAATGTTAATTGATGCAGACAGGACTGAGGAAGAATCGCAGTTTCTTTGGACAGGCTGGGTAATAAGAGCTTTGGGAGATCCCTTACACACACAATAATAATAATAAGGATGTTAAAAGAAAATGTCAAAACAGACTGTTCTGATGGGGTTGAATTCTATGATTTCTTTTCTCTTTCTCCTCTTGCCAAACAGACTTGGATTTCTCATTCATTTCTCTAACAACTGTAACTCTTCTTTGATTTTAATGCCAGCAAATGGAAGTGCTTAGTGTCTATGTGTCCCTATCCGCCTCCTGGACTAGCTCTGAAGTACGTTGATTTGATGCTATTGATTCTCCTATGAATGATGCCTTATTACATTCTGTCATGAACAGTCATTCATTTCCCCCCAACACGCAGTGCTCAGAGATAGCCTAAGACATTTTGGTGCCTGAGGCAGCAATTCCAAACTGCAACGCATGACGGCAGGTAAACACAATTTTATTTGGTCAGAGTTCGGGAGGAGGCGAGGGGTAATTGCTTTTAAGATCTGCTCAGCTGTTGGTTTACATTTAAGTCCATTTTAAGAACATTTTAAATTAACTTCATTTGATTTTAAACTTAAGTCTTCTTGCTGAATGGGGCTGTGTTGTTGTTTTTAACTTTTTTTGCAAAATATTTATGTTGTTTTAAACTGCTTTGTTGACCACACTGGACACTTTCTTTTTTATTGGGCTGCTTTCAGTATTTATACACAGAAATACCACCACCATCCCAACATAGTGAAAATGTAATAATAAAACTAATTAGATAATCAATACTTTGTTGTCTTTTAATTGTACCCCAAAATGTGCCACTTGACGTGGCCTGCCACAACTCTACCTGGCAGTAGTAGTGCTGGTCCTGGTAGTGTGGGTGTGGGTGGGTGCTACAATGGTATGTTGCTGTTGAAAAGTTACTGCAGCTTGAAAACTAGCATTTATTTGTGTAGCTCAGGAGTGTGGAGCCTCCAGCCGAGGCCTCAAATCCAGCCCTCCTAGGGGCCAAATCAGGCACTCCGGGGTTCTCCAGGAGGTCCCACAACCTCCCCTGGCCCCACCCGCTTTCCCCTTTTCCTCCAAGTTACAGCATCTGGAATGTTTTGGGATTTTTGGCCTCAACTCTTTTCCCATCTTTGCCTTCATCCCACTGGAATGCGGCTCCGGAGAGCATCCCAGCTGTAGCTGTTTCCCTGTTGCACCTACCCACACAAACACACAGAATGGTGCCATCATGACAGGTCTTTGGAGCAGAAAGTATTGACCTCACTCAGCAGAAGGAGCAAGAGCCCCCCCACCCCCCCATGCAGCATGGCTAGCTCATCACATTTTGAAGCAAGCGAAATAATACACATGGCCATCTAATGACCCTACCCCACCCTCCACCCTGTCAGACCACTAGCAGGTACAAAACAGGGCAGCACATTTGCTAACAGGGACTGGCCAACAAGACCATATCATGCCAGTCCTTTTCCAGCTTCACTGGCTGCCAGTCCAGGTCCGGGCCCAATTCAAAGTGCTAGTATTAACATTCAAAGCCCTAAACAGCTTGAGACCAGGCTATCTAAAGGAATGCCTCCTCCCATATGTACCTGACCAGACCCTAAGATCATCCACAGGGGTCCGTCTCCGTGAGCCCCTGCCAAAGGAAGTGAGGCAGGTGGCCACCAGGAGGAGGACTTTCTCTGCTGTGGCACCCCGGTTGTGGAATTAACTCCCCAGAGAGTCTCGCCTGGCACCTACTTTGCACTCCTTTCATCTCCAGGTGAATACCTTTTTTATTCTACCAGCATTTTAACAGCTAAATTAACCCAATTTTTACCCTTGCTGTTTTAAATTTGTATTTTAATCTGTATTAATCTCTGCTGCTTGGATTTGTCCTGGTTGTGTTTTCTATATTGTATGTTATTTTGTGTTTTTAGATTGTTGTTTGTTTTATATTTCTTAAAATGATTTCATGGTTTTAATTTTTGTGAACCGCCCAGAGAGCTTCGGCTGTAGGGCGGTATAAAAATGCAATAAATAAATAAATAAATAAGTTCAAAATCTAAAAATACGTAACTTCAACACTGGATGTGCAGTGCGCATGCATGTACCCACCCACCCACAGATGATTAAAAAAGCAATAACTTCCAGGCCGTAGCCATGTTAGTTTATTGCAGCAAGAGTCTTGTAGCACCTTCAAGATTAACATTTTATTTAGGGGGGCTGTGCACCACTTCGGTTCTGGTTCCAGAAATGGCCCTTTACAGCTGCCATTCTGTACAACATTAGATCTACTTAAATACAAAGTTTCATCTTACTTAACAATGGTGGCTTGCATGGAGGATGGGCAGCTGCTAGGCATGAGAGGACAGGTACTGTAAGTCCCGGCCGCTTGTATGGCTTGTTGGATGGGGGGGCAGTGGCTCACCGGGTTTGGTGGGTGAGCGGAAGGGTGGGGAGTCTGATGACAGGTGCCTGGGAAATCACAACGTCCGACCTGCTTTGGATGTCCAAATCTTGATTTCGATCCAAATCTGAAGCGGATCAGTAGGGGTCCTTGCACAAGCCTAATTTTAATTATTATTATTTTATGTTTCATTGGATAGAGTCCATTTCAACAGAATCGTTAAGTGTTAGTCTCAGATGACAGGTATGAATTCAGATGGTTTAGAGGTGGTGATAGCTGTAAACAGTAGGGTGAAATGGTAATGAAATGCAAGCATACAGGCTATGACAGTTCAATTAAGTTACCATTCACAACATCAGTAATTGGTGAGAACATCATCATCCTAGGATTGCTAAACTAATTAACACCTTCAGTAGTATTAATGCTTAAAAGACACCATACATACTCTGTCCCTCACAAAGAAACTGACTTTCTAAAAGACTTGCTCTTGGAATTTCACACTATTTAGAGAAATAGGAAGTATAAAACAGTTTTGATTGGATAAATGATAATGTGTTGCCATATACATAGAATTATGACACTATAATCCCAAAGATCTTTAGTAAGCTCCACACTGTGGAGCCAAATAATTTTAAGACACTCACAAATCATAAATTATTTCAAAGCAGTTAACAACTTGCATCACCTCACACCATCATAATTGTCTAGCCATCTCTTGGCTTTTTCTGAAAGCCTACAGAGGTGAATTAGGCTTTTTGAGAACACCCTTGACTCTTCCCAACAACTCAACTTTTGTAAACAGAGCAGAACAAGATTATGAAATGAAGAACCCAGTTAATAAATAAATGTCAGCCATCTTTCATGTTCCTTCAAAAATGTGAATGAGCAAGATCGGACACTGGGATTGTGTGAAAAAAACCTTTGCAGTTTAGAAAAGTGTCTGCTGCTTCTCAAACAAATCTCATCCTGAGTGTTCAAGCTAATTGAAAGAGGAGTGAACATGTACAGAAATGAGGGCCAGTGTGGTGTAGTGGCTAAAGTATTGGACTGGGAGTCGGGAGATCCAGGTTCTAGTCCCCACTCAGCCATGGAAGCTCAATGGGTGATTTTGGGCCAGTCACAGACTCTCAGGCCAATCTACCTCACAGGGTTGTTGTTGTGAGGATAAAATGGAGAGGAGGAGGATTATGTACACCACCTTGGGTTCTTTTGAGGAAAAAAGGTGGGATATAAATGCAATAATAAATAAATAAATAAACAAACAAACAAACAAATAAATAAATAAATAAAATGGATGAATGAGCAAATAAGCAACAGCTGAACCTTAGGTACTAAACAACTATATTTAACACCTTGGTACCTGGATAACCATGAAGAATAAATATCTTTTCCCTATATGCTTTTTCCTGGGCACTTTACTCATCATCTCAGGCTATGCTTCTAATTCCCATGCTGACTGAAATTCATACAGTGAGTGTCTATAATGAAACCACCTTTTCAGTTGTGGCACCAACTTTGTGAAATGCCTTTCCTAGCCCCAACACTGGATGTGTTCAGGTTCCAAATGAAGACCAAAGTTCTTTAGATAGAAAGCCCTTTGGCAAGAGTTGCCCCCTCTTCCCGACCAATCTGCTTTGGTGCTGGGTGGTTTATTCCCCTGTATTTTGCTACTGTGCTCTTTCATTGTACAGTTTTACATTTCTCCTGTTACTTGGTTTCATTATCATCTGTGGGTTGAGTTTATTGTTGTAATTTCACTGTAATCTATGTTGTAAGCTGCTCTGGTTTCTATCAGAAGAGCAGGGTAGAAATCTTTCACAATAAAGAAAGGAAAATAAGCCATTTGCAAGGCAACACCAACTTTTTATTTTTAAACAGCATTTGTAAAATGTAACATCTGAAGCAAGCCTGCATATCTTATGACCTGCTAAGCTGAACACAGAACACCACGGCCTAAATAAACCATCTGAAATCCAAAGCAGGCAGCGAACGGGGAGGTTTAGTAGTTCCTTGGAGGGCCGCCATATGTGTAAGTTATACTCATATGGTAGACCAACAGGGTCTCAATTGACTCCCTGATTGGCTGCCTGCCTAAAAGAGGTTGATTGAACTCCTGAAGGGCCACATGTATGGTTAGTGTACTGTGCTTCACTTCATGGCCACTACTTTTTTCAGGCCTGAACTAAAATAACTTCCGACGTATAGAGCCATAATTTCTCTAAATTAAAATTTGGAGAAAGGGCTACATTTTGAGTCCAAAGAAAGCTGTTGCTTGACAACAAGATGCTTTTATCTTGGGTTTGGGTTTCACTATGGTTGTTTTGTCATGACGGTGATACTTCGCAATATTGCATAATGAACCCATGTAGATATTGTTTCTACCTGCTGAGTAATCTAAACCAAGAGATAAGATGGCACTGTGTGACTCATGGTTAAAGGAGAGGGATAAGCCAGCAGGAACAGCGGGAACATGGTGAAAAAACTGTGAGCATACATTCTCATTAATGCTTCCAAGGAGGTATTACCAACATAAACCATTATCTTGTTAATTATGCCTCTTCGTTGGAAACATTAAATGTAACAAAAAGCTTGATGGCTTTTTATACCAGTCACATTTCCTCAGAAAATGTATTCAAAATTAAATGTCAAACCATGTGTATAAATCAAAAAAAATTTTTTTTTTCAATTTCAGCAGAATGCATTTGGGGGGCTATATTTGGTTGACTGCAGGTTGTACAATGGAGGATAAAACAGTCAATGGCTACTTGTAATGATGGCTAAATATTATCTCCAGTATCAGAGGAAGTATGCCAGTCAGTATCAGTTGCTGGGGAACTTGTGTGGAGAGGTGTTTCTATTGTACTCATATCCTCCTTGGGGGCTTCCCAGAGGCTTCTGGTTGGCCACTATGGGAAAATAATGCTGGACCAGATAGGCCTTGGGCCTCATCCAGCACAGCTCTCTTTATCTTCTTAGTAAGTACTTAGAGAGAAATATTGGATTAGGAAGCATTAGAACTATCAGCACTAACTGGAAGACTAGGTTTGAAGGGAAGGAAATATAAATCTTGGAACAAAAAGCTTGAAAACACGAGAAATGGGGTGTGGGTGAGTTCTGTGCAAGAGATAGATGAATGAACAAGATGATGGATACTTATGCTGACTGGCATCTCAGCACATGTAAGATGCCCAAGCAATTAATGAGGGGTGGAGCTGGGAGAAATAACTAATAGCTGCATAGAATGGGGAGACACAAGATGAATGAGTTGAAGAGGAAATAAAAAGAGCAGACAAGACTAAGGATAGGATAGGACGTTAGGGGGAGAGAGAAAAGGTATGGGAAAGGGGGGAGGGGACTAAACC
This sequence comes from Anniella stebbinsi, assembly GCA_029215795.1. Taxonomy (NCBI): domain Eukaryota; kingdom Metazoa; phylum Chordata; class Lepidosauria; order Squamata; family Anniellidae; genus Anniella; species Anniella stebbinsi. Next base: position 172,337,035 of record JARDYH010000001.1, read on the forward strand.
TCAATTCAAACTTTGCCTGCTATGGCACGTCTATCACAAGAATCCCATTACTGCATCTTCAGGCCCCACATAGGGATGGGTGAGAACATCATTTCATTTCAGCTCAATAAGAATTTACCAAAATTCACAAAGTTCTCCACATTTGGGAAAAGAAGAACTTGAGATGTAGAAAAACTGAATGTGAGGGAAGCCAAAACTGACGGTTTTGTCCAGCCAGGCCCAGGGCTTTGAGTGCTTAGCTCTTTAAAGACTGGGTTGGAATCCCTGCGTATTAGCCATGTTTGCTACATTTAGCCATAGTGCTGAATTAGGGTTGCCACCTCTTTTTATTTTTATTTTTAATTTTTTAATTTTATGACAGGCAGGTGCACCTCCATGCTGGGAATAGCTGTATCTATTGAATTTGGCTGGATGAAAATCTGGATTCAATTTGTTGTTGATAAGAATTTACCAAAATTGCTCAAGTTATTTATATTCTGGAGAGGAAGAACTTGATTTTAAAAAAAAAATTGTAGGAGAAGGTGAAATCCTGAGCTGCTCCTGCCAAGATCTCCTCAGCATGAATATTAAAGTACCCCAAGAACATAATTTACCAAAATTGCTCAAATTATTTACATTCTGGAGAGGAAGAACTTGATTTTTTTTAAAAAAGAAAAAAATTGTAGGAGAAGATGAAAGAGACATCCCCAGCCCCACATCACAGTACACACATATGTAAATGCTACTTGGATATCTCTCTCAGTTTATTTGGTTACATCCCAGACCACCAATAACTTCAGTGGAGTGTCTGTAAAGCACCAGGGGTTCCGAACCAAAGACTCCAGCAGCAAGTACAAGATATCTTACTCCCTGCCTCATTGTGTTATCTTGCCAAACTAAGGACCACCTGGCCCACTCTACGCTGCACTACAATAGGTGGTATTGCAGCTACCAGCTCTACTGGAATCAGTTGACACCAGGGTCTAATAGGGTGCCATCTGGTCCTAAACATACTGCTTGGTGGCTTTATCAAGACTGAGCAAACTGTTACTTGAGCATGGGCAGATGAGTAGACAGGTTTATTTATTTAGATTTATTTATTTAAATTTATTTAAAACATTTCTTGTTTTCTCCCAAGGCAGCTTACAGCCATACATAAAACAGTATAAACACTAAAAGCAATAAAAGCATAGACAGTAGAATATCAGTTAAAAACAATGAACGCTAACAGTAAAAACTAACAATAAAAAGCAACAAGGACAGTAGCAGCAATTTTTTAAGGTCTTCTTAAAGCCTGGTGGACCACCAGTGGAAGTTTGTTCCACAGGTGTGGGGCCACTGCTCAGAAGGCCCTCTCCCGTGTGGAGATCCACCTAATTTCTCTCACTGGTGGGCAGATGAGAAGAGCCTCTCTTTCTGATCTTAAAGTGCAGGCAGACTGATATGGTGAAGGTGGCCATCACTGCCACGGAGTAAGATCGCAAATGGATTCTTAACTGTGTTCAATTGTATTCTGCCATTTGTGGTCTAAGCATTGACACAGTCATTCCATTGCCCTCAGCTCCTCAGAATACCAAGGAGCTGACACAGTTCTACAACTAGGTCAAGGGCATCTGGGAGCCTGAGTCATCTCCTCATTCCAGGCGGTGAGCAGGACCTCAGCAGAACCACTGGCTAAGTCTACAGGAAAGTCCCCAAGAGACTTCAAAACACCATCTGGATTCATGAGGCTCCGGGGGCGGACCATCAGATTTGTTCCCCCACCCCTGCAGAGGTTACAGGTGGCTTGAAGGTCAAAAGTGATCAGATGATGATTTGTCCATGCCAAAGGAGTCACCACAGGCTCCCCCACCTGCAGATCATTTTCTCCCAGTCCAGCACAGAAAACCAGGTTCGAAGTATGTCCTGCCACATGTGATGAGCAAGATAATATATGAGACAGGCCCATGGTTGACATGGCGGCCATGAAATCCTGAGCCGCTCCTGCCAAGGTATCCTCAGCATGAATATTAAAGTACCCCAAGAACATAAGCCTTGGGGTCCTCAACATCATGCTTGAGACCACCTTAACCAGCTCAGGCAGGGAGACTCTTGGGCAGTGGACTGGGCAGTACACCAACAGAATCCCTATCTTACCTCAGGTGCCCATTCAAAACTGGATGACTGTTGGAAAGGGTATCTGACCAGGGCGATAGAATCCCTATAGACCAAGGCTACTAGGGTGACCACATTTGGGAAACCAAAAAAGAAGACAACATGGCTGTCCTTCAAGAAGGCATGCCCACCCCAACATGCCCAACCCCCAAGGAGGCATACCCATCCTGACATAACTGCTCCCAAGGGGGTATGGCCTTGGTCACATGTCTCATTCTGCAGTTCACAATTAAGACAAACCTGTTCTACATAATTTGTTAATGTTAAAATCACTGAAATAAAGAACAAGTATCTGAAAGTAACATGTATTTTTAGTTGCTGTACAACTTTCTTTGTGGTCGTTCTTTTTACTGTCCTCATATGAGATCAATAGAAAAGAAAATCTATTATTTTTCATTTCTCTAAAGAAAACAGGTCCTGGATTAGAAGAAAAAATAGCTAAAGAACACTGTGGTTAGGAGGGGGTACACCACTGCTAGACTAAACAGAAAATGGGAAATCTGCAGTAAAGAAATGTTAGAAAGGGAGGCAAAAGGTGCCTCCCTCTAGCCAGAAAAAAAAGTCCTACAACCCCCAGCCTTCCACAGCCAGCATGCATAGGATTGTTCCCTAACCAGAAGCAAGCCTCACTGAGTTTAACAGGACTTATTCCCAGGTAAGGGTTGAGAAAGAAGAGAGAAAGAATGATTTGGTCACTGTAGCAATCTTTGCTCAGGCCTATTCAGTGTGATGTAATATTAAGCAAGGAAGAGTGGCTCACTTTAAAACATTGCAATATAAACTAGATTTTCATAAGTCCGTTTCTATTAAAGGTCTTGCTCCAGGAATAGCCTTTTGCAGATTTTTATGTGTAACCTATTGGGAGAACTGGTGATAAGCGTCCACAATATGGCCTCAGTGGTGAGTTTCTACCAAACCCTGTTACTATACCATTATCAAAACATCTGGCTACAAGATTACAAAGTTTACATTTAATTTATTCATTCCATTTATATCCTGCCTTTTTTCCTCCAAGGAACCCAAAGCGGAAGACATAATCCTCCCCATCTTCATTTTATCCACACAACAATAGAGGGACAATATGAAAAGGAGGACAGGGCTCCTGTATAGAAAAGGGAACTTCAGCAGGTGTATGCATGCAGCACCAGGTGAAATTCCTCTCTTCATCACAACAGTTCAAGCTGCAGGAGCCCTGCCCTCTTTTGTATCTGGTCACTCTAGTATAGCTCCTGCAGCAAGTTGAACAGTGCAACACTATACATGTGTTCTCAGAAGGCTCTCTCCCCCCCCCCTTCTCTCTCACACACACCAGATCCAGCTGTCCATCCACGCACAACCACACAAGCAAACACCCTGTGGACCATTATATGGGCTTGTTTTACACACACACACACACACACACACACACACACACACACACCTCCCTTCTCCTCAGTAGAAGAACATGAAAAGTTCTGTATTTCAAGATCCATCGAAACTCCTCCTCTCTGGATCACCCACAAACCTCTCCTCTGTCTTTCTCACGCACAGGCACATGACCCTTCCCAACCCCCAACCCCCAATTGCTCCCTGCTAACTTCCCATTGGAACCCTTAGCCCCCTCACATAAGCTTTAATTTAATGAAGATTGGGGGTGGTCTTAAAACAGTTTACAAACCTCATACATACATTACAAATGGCAGTAGAATATTACAATTAAAACGTAAGCCAACTTAAACATTACAAAGGTTGTCATGTTCTTCAGCTATGAGCTCAGAAATTATATTACTTTTCTGAATGGCCAACCTGGCATTCATCATCAGCAATTTCAGGCTAGAAGGGCCTGCAGCCAAGCCACCAGAGTTACTGAGGTTGGAAGGCAGACCAGAAGGAGATAAAGCACACAGGTGGCTTAATTGCCTTCTCCTCTCCCAGGTGCCATTGCCTCCCACTGCCATGATACCCTCTGCCTAGCACTACTTAGGTAGGGGCCCCAACTTCCTCAACTGGTGAACACATTTTGGAACCACCAGTACCACTTTCCAGGATAAGATCACAAGCTGTTGCTCGCTGCTATGATAGCTTGATACACTGGGGAAGTTAGATGATGGTACCTCCACCCAAACGTAGATGTTCCTGCTGCCATTTGTCCTACTGTTCCTGCGTCTTCCAGGATGGCTGGGGATTCCACTGTGCACTCCTGCATGTGTCTCCAAGTGCAACACTGAGTGTGCACTTAGCGTTGCGCTTTTCACAACACCAAGGCACACACAGAGGCTGTGTCCCACACCCTTTTTATACCTGCAGGAGACAGCAGAGGGTGGACTCAGTTTGGCTGATTGGCTGGAGAGCCAGCAAGATGTTTCCAAACACAACCAAACTCCCTGCCTCCTTCTCTTCCTCCTCCCCCAGCAGCTGTTACAGATGGGCAGACTCTCTGTCTGGTTTTGGATGACATATTAAGCAACCGGGGGGGGGGGACAATCGTCAGTTGTGTTGCTTATTGTGTCATGTGGAGGGTTACACACCATGCACACATCATGCACACACAACTGACAGTACGCTATTCTGCCCAACAAAGCAACGGAGAGAAACAACGGGCTTGCACGTTGTTTAGCCTGAAGCCCTGTTGTTTAAAGTGTCATCCGAAACCAACCCACCCCCCTCTCTCCATGTACTATTCCGTTTGGGAATAGAGTTCTGCCAGCCAGAGCAGCCGAAAACCCCCAGCTGCTCTATACAGCAGGCAGAACTCGTGGTGCATGCTGGGATACGGCTGGGGGACTGAGGGAGGGGGAGGGAGCAGATGTAGCAACCAAGATGGCCACTGGAACTTTCAGCTGCACAGGCACCGATGTTGCAACATGTTTTGTCGGGAGGGCCGCCTACCTAACACATGGTCAGTACGCTATTTCCCCCTCAGTTGCTTAATGTGTCGTCCGAAACCAGCCTCTCTCTCCCTCCCTTCCAGCCTTCCTATGATGGTGCTGCTTCCATGGGAAGAATCACATTAATCTTTATATATATATGTATAATTTTTATTTTTCAACATATAATACAACATAATCATAAAATAATATACTAACGTAACCTGAACAACCTCCGGTGCTCCCCTAACCCATTGAGACCTTCTTTTATTCTTTTATATTATACATTCTTCCAAAATTGTAAAGAATCTTTTAAAGGTGTACAACCTTTCCCCTTTATTAATACAAAATCCAAAAATGGCCCCCATATATTTTCAAAATCATTCTTCTTAGATAATCCCCTCTTTACTTTTATATTACATGTTAATTTATCATTAATCGCAATATCCCATATTTCTTTATACCATTCTTCTAGTCTATAATTTCCTTGTATTTCCAATTCTTAGCTATCATTAATCTAGCGGGTGTCAGGAGTTTGTTAATCAAATCCCTCATATTTTGATTCCCAATTTCTTTATCCCAAATTGAGAGTAAAGCCAATTTTGGACTTTCTTCCACATTGCTTCCCATTATTTCACTTATTTCTTTAAAAACACTTCCCCAAAAATTTTGTACATACTCACAAGTCCACCACATATGAAAGTATGTTCCAACCTCCTGACATCCCCTCCAACATTTCTTTGAAATTTTCTTATCTATCTGATGTAATCTTACTGGTGTTAAATACCCCCTCCAAATTATTTTGTAATAATTCTCTTTTATCCTAACTGATAATAACTTTAGCATTCTTGATTCCCATATCCTCCCCCAGTTATAATCACTAATTTGTTTTGTTAAGTCATCTTCCCATATTGTTTTAAGAGAATCCTGTTGGTCTCCATCCTCTATCAGGATTTTATAGATTTCACTTATTATACCTATTTTACTTTTATTTTCCCCCTCTTGATTCTATTAAATCTTCAAATCTTGTATTATCTCTACAATCCTTATTTTTCTTTTTCCAATCTTGTGTCCATTGTTCCAATTGTATACATTTGAACCAAGAGAGCTTTTGTCCTCTTAATATCTCTTCTATTTGCTCCTTATTAGACATTCTTTTCAACCAATCTTTCACTTTAATAATTTTCTGTCCCCTCAGTACCCCTTCCATATCTCTTCTTAGATTCCCTGGAAAGTTTTCCAGTAATACAACTGGGGTTATTCCTGGTGCTAATTTTTTATATACCTCTCCCAAATCTCTACAATATTTTTTTAAAAGTGGATTTTCCATTTCCTTCAATTGTTTATTTTGTATTGCTAAAGAAGATATTTTGTAATTTTAACTCTATTTCTCCTGTCTGCGTCTCTAACCATTCTAAATTGTCTTTTCCTACTATACTATTTATAACATGTCTTAATTGATTAGCTATATAATACATCTTTATATTTGGAAGTCCCAATCCTCTTTCTTTTGTATCTTATACCATTTCCCTTTATTAATCCTTGCTTTTTTATCTCCATTACAATAATTATTTATCATATTTTGCCAACTCTTTATTTCTACTTCTGTTATTTTAAATCACATTAATCTGATGACTTGCATTAATAGTTATCTGCATCATCTCCAAGTCATGGGGCAGTATCCAATGAGGCGGTACCCAATGGGGTGCTTACACCCCTGCTGATTCTCCTGTGTCCCACAGTTTCCCTTCCATAAGTGTCCCCCACAGTTTACACAAGGGAAATTTAGTGCTTCTGGTGGCAACCTGAACCGAGCAAAAATGCTAGTTTCTAGAGTAAGGTAGGTTAGCAGAGTTAACATAAGGGAGCAACATCAATCTGCCTCTTTTCTGAAATGTGTGTTTTCACTAATTTCAGAGCATCCTCTAGGAAGCACTAAATCTCCCTTGCATAATCCCATTTGCACAACAGGATTGGCAGGACCCGCCACTTGCAGAAGGGAATCGGTGGAGCAGAAGGGAATTGGTGGCCATGTAGGTGCCCCATTGGATCCTGCCCATTGGTCTAATTTATACGCCAGAGGCTTTTTTTTTAGTTTTAGCACAACGCAATAGGTAATTTAAATTTAGTTTAAGAGTTATTGAAGCATCTGAAAATGGACAGGGGATTAATCTGCTAGAAAACCATAAAGTATTTGTGATTCCTTCCCTGGAACTGGCTAAAAATAGGAAAGATGTCTGCAAGTTGTCTTCGGAGTATCCATTGGTGACATAGTATTTGTCCCATCAGGAGAGGGCTGGGCATTGCTCTTTAGCAATGAGAGCATAATTCATCTTCAGCACACTGTGTTGGGTTTAAGTAACTGAGAAATGCACACAGTACAGTCTGACAGATCACACAGTAGTCACAGCAGGAAAATGCTAGAGATCTGACCATGCATGTTAAAAATATACCCATTGACCTCACTCTTGTAGTGACACTCTTGTATAAGTAGAAAAGCTTGCCTCAGATACTGGTGCTAATAAATAGCTGCACTACACACACACACACACACACACACACAGAGCAACATTTTACTATTTGGAGAGAGATTTATAAGGCAAGTTTAGAAGGGAAGCATTGCATGAGCATTTGTGTGTTTGGACTAATGTTGGGCCAATGTTCCCTCTACATTTTCATGGGACCATCCTCTGGCAGCAAAAAACGAAAAGACAATTTCAGTTCTTTGTGGGGAGTACAGGGTGATCTCTTATGCATTAACCAAAAATGAGGAGCTGCATCACAATAAATAAATAAATAGAGTACAAAAGAGGGCACCAATTTGCATATCATCTACATATGCAAATTTATATGCCTAGCTGCAATTTCAGAAATAACTCATTTAAATAGAAACACAAGAAATCTCACCATAGTAGAGAACTGACCAGGTGGCCTGTGTTCCTGTGAAGTCTGCTGTTCAGGTGCTAACTGTTGATGGGTAACAAAGAGCTTTTCTACTATTAATTGGCTATTAATTGGCTATTAATTGGCTATTAATTGGCTATTACTCTGCTGCATCTACTTTCAGTTTCAACACAGAATTGAGATCTGAGCAGTACACAAGCAGCATTTCCTTTCCTGTTTTTCTGCTAATTAACCTCTAGGTGGCAGTGTGGTATAGCAGAATAGTGCAAATACACAATAAGAAATTGCATTCTTTAACTTTCATAATTAAATGCTGTATTTTCCCTGCTCTTAAAGAACTCGCCAAAAGTACTGGTTACACAGAAGCAAAACTGGAGGGTTACAGTGCCATCTAAAGAACTTGTAAACAGCTGTGAGTAGGGAATGATGAGTGTACAATAAATGCCTCATGTAAAAAAGCCCCAAGATTTTTGCTCTGCCTTTTTATAGTTCTTTGACTTCAGACACAATTGGACAGCCCATCAAAGAGATAACATCTTCAAATAAAGGACTGTAAAGTAAAGTAAACTGTAAAGTTGGACTCCTGGGTGGGAGAATTTCTAAAAACTGCCTGGGTGGAGATAGCTTAACCTTAATAAGGTGGTCAAGGGGGGGGGTCTTTTCCTTTTTAACACATTAAAAAGATTCATCCGCTGTGATCAGTGCGTTGTGAGCCTCTCTCTCTCTCTCTCTGGAGTCTTCCGACTTCCTCCTGGCCACAATGCTCTTCTTTTGCCAGATCACCATGGGAACAATGCTAGGGGATTGTTGCTGAATTTTTGTTTTGTTTTTTAAATATATATTTTAAAAAAAGTGAGAGAGCCTACCCTTGATTACCTTACCTGTAATGTCAGTTAATCCAAGCCTTACTCCCTGAAATTCTCAGAAATGTCTCTCCCCTTCCATCCTGCCCTTCATGGATGTTTCTTTTCACACCACAAATTGCAGGAAATGAAATGAAGATTCAACACAGCACTAGCTGAGACAACCAAGAAAAAATGAACACAACCACAGCCTGGATCTGGTTACATGATTTAAGAACATAATGTGTTATCATACTTAGCAGTTCAAACTAACCTCACCAGCTGCAGCATGTCAATTTTAAACTTTGCCAACTCTCAAACAACCCCCTCCTTGACAGCAAACACCACAGTGCACCAGGAATTACGAGAAGAGGGAAACATTGCCAGCTCGATGATGGAGACATTCTGTAGCCAATTCTACTAGTGGTGCATTGATTCCAGGACAGCACAGGGATCGAATAAAAAAAAATCATAATTACAGCTGTATAACTCTGTAGGAACTGTAAAATATCGACTTTCAATCACAGAACAAAAAAGTGAAAACTCTTTTCTTCTGGAGTTGATCTACTTTGTAGGGAAGCAACGATAAGTTAAAGAAGGTGGCCAGAATATTTTATAAAATGGACTGATTTTGTCTCATATGCTCCAATTTTGGATGACATCCTGGATTATTAGGTGACTGTGAGCCTATCTACACTATTGCCTAAAACGGTTTATAACAGTTTTAAACCGGTAACCGGTTTAAAACTGTTATAAACCGTTCTAAAGCAGTAGTGTAGATAGGCTCTATTGCTAAGAACACAAAGGGGCAATGTGTATAGAAGTCATTCTTGAACTTTGTAAATACACAGAAAATTTGCAATGTTCAAGTAACATGGAAATGCATGTGACTCATTTGAGAAGGAGACTGTAGATTTTACAACAAATGTGCTTTGGGAAAATACCATCACCTACTTAGAAGGCCAGCCCTTTTCTGAGACTGGGCCAGTTCAGACAACACTCTAAGCCAGGTCAGGCTGCTAACTATTTTGCAGCAAATGGGTAGTGAGAGTTTTTAAACCATGGTTATGGTTTAAAAACTCTTACTACCATGGGTAGGAATGATTCACATGATATGCTAAGCCATCTGAACAGGGTTGCTGAGTGCACTGATTGCTTCTGGCAGCAGGTGCTAAGTTGGCATGGAGTTATCAGGCCATGTTGGAGGACAGAGCTGTGTATGATGCAGGCCTGCCTGCACTTCCCTAAATTAGGTTGCTGCCTCATCAGTGCTGAAGTAATATTTATCTGCCAGTCCTCTCAGCTTCTGTACATGAAGTAGGGGTCTGTGTGTGTGCATGTATGCATACACCCACCCACCCACCCACATACACACACCATCTTGTCCTTTGCCTCAGCCAGCAAAGTGTCTTGGAGTTGCCCTACCTACTTGCCTACTTTTTAAAGACCTCTTCAGACAATCCCAAATTGACCTAATACAGAGGCTTCCAAGTAACAAATGGCTATGTAACAAATAATGGCAATGTGTCAGGGCTGGTGAGTCAAAGAATGTTGTCAGGTGGAGATTCTTAGGCTCAGTTCGGACGACATATTAAGCAATGGAGGGATAAATAACGTACTGACCGTGCGTTAGGCAGGAGGAGCTCCACAGACGACATGCTGCAGCCAGGTCTGCTCGGAACCGGCAAATGCCCCAGCTGCAAGGAACTTGCAGTGGCCATTTTGGTTGCAGCCTCTCCTCCATGTGTCCCCCAGCCGTATCCCAGCATGCACCATGAGTTCTGCTGGCTACATAGAGCAGCCGGGGTTTTTTGGCTGCTCTAGGCAGCAGAACTCTATTCTGAAATGGAATAGTCCACAGAGAGGGGGGAGGGCTGAATTCGGACGACACTTTAAACAACGGGGCTTCGGGCTAAACAACATGCAAGCCTGTTGTTATGCTCCGTTATTTAATGTGCCTGATTAACGTACTTTCAGTTGTGTGTACGTTGTGTGTTGCCCTCCAAACGACACAATAAGCAACACAACTGACGATTGTTCCCCCCTCCTCCGTTGCCTAATGTGTCGTCCGAACTGAGCCTCTGTATGTCTGCCATCACACAGCTGTAGCGAAAAAACCACTGTGGTATAGTGCAAAGAGTGTGGTGTAGCGGTTAGAGTGTTGGACTGGGATTCTGGAGATCCGGTTCTAGTCCCCACTTGGCCATGGAAGTCAGATGGTGACTTTCAGCCCAACTTACCCCATAGGGTTGTTGTGAGGATAAAATGGAGAGGAGGAGGATCATGTAAGCTACGTTGGGTTTCTTGCAAGAGAAATAAAAGTAGGGATAAAAATGTAATACTAAAATAAATGTTAAAATCTGCAGGGAGATGAACTATAGCAATAAGTCAGAGTGATACTCTATCAAGTAGCACTCCTTGACTCCTATCAAGACACCCAGGTCAGACTTACTTGCTGGTCAAAGCACTGAGGCCTTGTGGTGAGAAGCCATAGCTCAATGGCAGAACACATGCTTTGCATGAGGAAGGTCCCACATTCAATACCTGTCAACTGCAATTAAACCTATTTCAGGTAGATGTGCTGTGTCTTGCACTATATATTAAGATTTTTATGTGAAAGCCATCCAGGGGATGTCTGTTATGGAGTGGCTCTATAAATACCAAGAAATGTCTAAGAACCTGGAGACCCCCAAGCAGACAGTACTGGGCTAGATGGACCGATGGCCTGACTCAATATAAAGCAGCTCCGTATGTTCATGAGTTCTCACTAGCTATTGATTTGCTTCACCACATGGTGGCCTCAACTTTGCAGGAGCCAGGTGGGACCCTGTGGGAAGCAGAGTCTCCCACCTCATGGTCACATAAGAATCAAACCTCACTGTACAACAAAGGAGTGAAGAGGGGTCATTGTACTGGAAGCACCCCAAAAGTGTCACTAGCTCAGAATCATCATCAATTTTAATCTGGCTCTGCTTGTGGAAAAGGAAATGAGAAAGACCTGCATTTTTTGTTGTTTGTTTGTGTTTTGAAGGACAACATGATGGATTGCCCTTGCCCTACCCTCTTCCTCATCAAACAGTTGGAAGAGTTGCATATATCACCCTGAAACCCAGTCAATCACTTATTCAAATGAAATAAGCAATTTGGACTAAATCCTAAAGCTGATTTTATTCAGCACTTGATTAGGAAAATGTTTTGACAAATGGGAGATTATGCTGAGCAAGCATTTCTAGATTTGGCTTACTTTTATTTCTTAAGAGAGAGAGAAAAAAACTGGCTTTAGGATTCTCATCCCAGCACATCCCACTGATTCAAAGGGCTCCTCTAAATGAGGAATCTATTTCACACTCATGATTAGTCATTTAAGTTTGCAGGTCTTTTAAACATCATGAATTACGAGGACATCTCTCGTGGCATCCATTGAAAAGAACCACTTTTAAAGTGGTAATATCTGAAAAAGTGGGATCTTCCACCACTAGATGGTGCTGCCTCAATTGAAGTGAACAGAGCATGCTTAGAGGGGAAGTATTCATTTCAAACAACATGGATGTACCTCTCCATCCATGTAATTAAGCCCATAACAATTCTGCCAAAAAGCAGTAATCCTAAATGCCCAGTGTAAGCAATGCAATTTCCTATTAACATAAAGAGGCCTGAAATCTAGGGTTGGCGATGAGATATTGTTGTGTTTGAGGGACTATGTTATTTCTCCAAGTTGTCCCTTTGTCCTTCCAGTTTTTAGGTTGCTTCAAGCCTCTTGTTCCACAGTCTTCTCCCAACATCCTCTGTCTCTGAATGTTTGGTGCTACATTTATGAGACTTACGTATAGTATTATTCCTGTCACCCTAATTAGCAACTGATGGTGTACCATACTTTAGGGCAAAAAACCCAACCTCCTATGTTTTTTTTGCTATAAGACCACATGGAACAGTCTGAAAGGATCAAAATATCCTACATATTAGTGACAATGAATACAGACAGGGAGCAAGGTGTGTGGGATTTCTTACTGTTGATAGTTTAAATTGTGTGTGTGTGTGTGTGTGTGTGTGTTTATACTTTGTATGTAAATAATAATAATAGTAATAATAATAATAATAATAATAATATATTTATTTATTACCCACCTCTCCCAATGGATCGAAGCAGGGAACAGCATTAAACACAAAATACAAAACTGATTAAAAGCACATAAAACCAATACATCATTAAAATACCAATAAAACACCAATAAAACACTTTAAAATTCATCTGGGTAGGCCTGCCGGAAGAGATCAGTCTTTATAGATCTTTTCAATTCCTGAAGACTAGTGAGTTGGCGAATCTCTCCCGGCAGGTCATTCCACAATCTGGGAGCAGCAGAAGAAAAGGTCCTCTGGGTAACAGTTGTCAGTCTAGTTCTTGTTGACTGTAGTAAATTCTTCCCAGAGGACCTGAGCGTGCGGGGCGGATTGTATGGGAGAAGGCGATCCCGTAGGTAACCTGGACATGGCATTTTAATGTTATGTTAACATATTATATTTTAAAGTTTTTTAATCTTTGTATATTGCCCAGACAGCTTTGGCTATTTGTAGTATACAAAGATTAAAAACCTTAAAAAAATAATCTTGCAACATATATTTTTTTTAAAAAAACACAGTTTGGCTATTAAGTGGTGTAGAAGATGTAATAAAAGTCTCAAGTTCATGCCCTTAAGGCTAAAAGAATAAGAGACGGTTTAAGGGAGGGAGGGATGGGTAATACTTGACAGATAATACAACAATACATATGCATTATCTCAGTGATCTTCATAATGATTATTTAAGATAGATTAGTATTTTCTCCATATGCATATAAGGGAACACCAGCAGCGTGCTTCAGGGTTTCTACTGTATTTGGGGCAGAGGTGAGATTTGATCTGGGAAATTCCTCATTTCATCGTAACTCATTTCCTTAGCCATCAAATGACCAAAAAGTTTTACCGGAGGTGGTTGGGCAGAGGACTAAGGATGTGCAGCAAAACCCTTTAGATACTTAACAAAATGTCTGATTCCAGGGCTGCCCGAAAATGCCTAAGCATCTACTAGGGATGTGCACTGGATCGGACCCGATCCACGATCCGAGTCCGGTCCAGTGGGAAATCGGATAAATTATCCGATTTCCGATCCCGCAGCTGGATCGGCCGATCCAATCCGAACCGGTCCGAAAAAGCTCCGAACCGGTTCGGCGGATCGGCGGATCGGCGGGCGCCCACTGGCGCCCACCGCCGCTTCCATTGGCGGGCGCCAGCGGGCGCCCGCCGATGAAAGTGGACAGCGGGGGGGGGGAGGAGGGGGGCACTTACCTTCTCGGCCCGGTGGCTCCCGTCCGGCGCCGGAGCCTACTACTACTAGCAGGCTCCGCGGCCTGCTCTAGGGTGGCGCGCCGGGTGATGTCATCACCCGGCGCGCTACTCTAGAGCAGGCCGCGGAGCCTGCTGGTAGTAGTAGGCGCCGGCGCCGGACGGGAGCCACCGGGCCGGGAAGGTAAGGAGGGGGTGCGTGGAGGGGAGGAGGGGGCGCGCGGAGGGGGGAGGGGGGCCCTTACCTTTCCGGCCCGGCGGCTCCCGTCCGGCGCCGGCGCCTACTATTCCCAGCAGGCTCCGCGGCCTGCTCTAGGATGGCGCGCCGGGTGATGTCATCACCCGGCGCGCTACTCTAGAGCAGGCCGCGGAGCCTGCTGGAAGTAGTAGGCGCCGGCGCCGGACGGGAGCCGCCGGGCCGGAAAGGTAAGGAGGGGGTGCGTGGAGGGGAGGAGGGGGCGCGCGGAGGGGGGAGGGGGGCCCTTACCTTTCCGGCCCGGCGGCTCCCGTCCGGCGCCGGCGCCTACTACTCCCAGCAGGCTCCGCGGCCTGCTCTAGGATGGCGCGCCGGGTGATGTCATCACCCGGCGCGCTACTCTAGAGCAGGCCGCGGAGCCTGCTGGAAGTAGTAGGCGCCGGCGCCGGACGGGAGCCGCCGGGCCGGAAAGGTAAGGAGGGGGTGCGTGGAGGGGAGGAGGGGGCGCGCGGAGGGGGGAGGGGGGAGGGGGGCCCTTACCTGCCCGGCCCGGCGGCTCCCGTCCGGCGCCGGCGCCTACTACTACCAGCAGGCTCCGCGGCCTGCTCCAGGGTGGCGCGCCGGGTGATGTCATCACCCGGCGCGCTACTTGAGAGTAGGCCGCGGAGCCCGCTGGTAGTAGCCGCCGGCGCCGGACGTGCCGAGAAGGTAAGTGGCGGGGAAGGGGGCTTACCCCCCCCCCGGAGCCATCCGCTTCTATCCGCTGGCGCCCGCGGGCGCCAGCGGATGGAAGCAGGCGGCCCCAGGGGGGGTAGGGAGCGCGGGGGAGGGGGTTTACCTGCCGGGGCCGTCCACAGCGGACGGCCCCGGGGGGGGGAGGGAGTTAGGCCCCCCCTTACCCACCCGCCGCCATTTTTTCCTCATAGACTTGCATTGCAATGCAAGTCTATGGGGAAAAAAATGGCGGCCGATCCAAAAATGTACGATTTTTGGGTCGGGATCGGACTCAATCCGGTCCGGGGGGCCTCCGATTTTGTCCGAACCGGTCCGGGACAAAATTGGAGGTCCCGATCCGGGTCCCGATCCGATCCGGGGGGTCCGTGCACACCCCTAGCATCTACCATCTCTCTCTAAATATTGCCCACTCTTAATGCTGTTGTTAGCCAGTGGGATTTCGCAATGGCATAATGAGCCACAATGGACTTTTGAGCGGGATGCCTGTGTGGCCCAAAAAACAGCAACCAAAATTAAACAGATTTTTGGGTTGGGGGTGTATTTTTATTGAAGTGCCCCGTAGCTAATGAGAGATTTCATCGCGGAAATCAGCTTTCTTGCCTCAAGAGGCTGCAAGTGCAGCTCCGAAGTCAGGGATTAATGTCAATGAAAGCCTTATTCACAAACATTTCCATATTCATGAGTCTCTGACACTTGCAGGCAATGTGTATACATTAAAAAGAAAGAGAGAGAGACTTGCAAAGGCTGGGTCTCTCACCCTCTGCTAATTTGATAAGAGGCACAATAGAAGGTTTAACCATTTTCCAGCTGGATCACATTTGCCCTCCATTCCAGTGGCAGCAATTTCAATATTACTTTGAAACATTTTCATAACTACTGCTAACACCACATACTTTCCAAATATCCTGACCTACCAGGGGCAGCTCGTTTTATGGTACCTTCTCCTAGTAAAACACCAGATTTTGTTTTTTGGCACTTTTTCCCCCCAAGTTGGGACAGATGCATCTTCACTCTAGTGCACACATGCATACAAATGGCACATACATTGCCACAAATTGTAAAGGGATTGCCTCCCTTCTGCCCCCTCCTTCCCACTGTTAATCCATTCAGGAGATATTATGAACCAGATCCTCTGTGAGATGAAATATTCTTTAATTTTCCCCCCTTTAAAAGGTAAATGGTTGTGGCCAGTTTAACATACAACAAGTAAAGAAGACCCTCCAACATTGTATAATGGGCAGGTGACCCTCCGGCACTAATCCTTGGTCAGTAGAGGCTGGTGACTGTGAATTCTCTCTGGATTTCAGTCAAAACTCTAAAGGCGCTATCCATGGTGCTGCACTGACCTTGGGAATTAGATTTAACACTTTGCATCTTTAGAGTTCTGAGTGTTTCTGACTGGAAGCCAGAACGGATTCACAGCTGCCCTGAAATTGGGGCCACCAGTCTCCACTGTCCTTGTTGGGAGTAAGATTGGGTATGAATTTAATTTCAGTTCAGTTCACTATTGCAGGGTAGGGGGAGGATTCACTATGCATAAGCCATATTTGCATTATTCATCAGCCCCTCTGTGGTGAGGGGACTGAGGGGTAAAAAAAAATGGGGAAAAGTAACAGGACTACTATTGTCCATGGCAACATGGGCCTTACACTAGTAATTAATGAACTGGTTTGAAGGAGTCTGGGATTTTGTAGTTATGGGAAAACTGGTATATCAGGTCAAGACATGCCAAAAGTCTTTTACACTAAAAGATTTTCCTTTTAAATAGTAAACTTTGAGGGGTGTAATATGATTAATATTCCATATTTTAAAATGAATAGAGTTTTTTTTAAAAGCAATGACATTTGTTTTAAAATAACCTCTGTAATTGGTTTTTAAAACATGTTTAGTATTTGTTACATAGCAGTAACTTCCCTACAGTTCAATGCTATAGGCGAGTCAGAAGTATGTCTTTAGAAGGGCTTCATCCTCAAGTAAGGGAATATGGGATTTCAGCCTCAGTTGTTATCTTTTGATTATGTTTTTTTATTGTTTGTCATCTGAGGTTATGTTATGGGATTATAATATAATTTCTGTATCTTCATTTCATTGTACTTCTTTTCAAGAATAAAAAGAATATAGGCTTTAAAAAGGACATATATGTGTCCCATGACTCTCATACGTACCTGGACAAAAGAAGCAAAAATATTATTTTCTCTATATCTTTCTCTAACTAATTTATACACCTGTATGAATTTATAATTTTGCATTTGTTAGAATTTGGAATTTCTTGGTAATTAGCACAATCTGCATAGGGATAGATGAACCTGTCAGTTTTTCTTTCTCATGCTTCTGATTTTATTTTATTTTTTAAATCAATTTTTTAAAACTTTGATAAGAATAAGTTCTTATCAAAAACTAAACAAAACTGAACAATATTCTCATCCATCCCTAAATCTGCAGTAAATGAAATCCCATAAGGATTACGAAAGTAATATGTGGATATGTAAAACACTGTCAACACTCTAGGGCACTACATAAAAATGCTAAATACTATTATAAGCATTAATTTACAGAGGCAGTATACTACTACATAGGGGTAGTATACTGCCATATTGACCATTGCATTTCATGGTACATGATATAAAAGGGAACTTGTTTCATTCCTTAAAAGAAATACTTAAATAGAATACTCTTCTCTTGCACTAAAAGAGCACAAAGTTCACCAAATGTAGACTTTGACTTCCTGGGTTCTCTTTATTATTCACACAAACATCTTATCGATAACCATTTAATATTCACACAAAAGTACCCTGCCTCCAGTATCCCCAACATATATGTTATGCAAAGGAGTCTGGCAACTTTGGTAACTAAACCCACTCATACATAGAAACTAGATGAACAAAAGTTGTCATATAACACACTTTGAGGAAACAGTACACAGAAAGAAGAGTGCCCAATCAACTCTTATTGATGTATGCATGTAGCATTCCTACATCTGTTTTGTTGTCCCTATCTCAACACAGCCAACAATAGTCTTCTGCTACAGAAGAATAGATAACTGATCTTCTTGGGTGGTAGCTCACTTGATCATTGTGGAACATAACTCGCATGAGTCGTAAAGTAAATCCACCGAAATACAACGACCAATTGCTCAATTATGCCACACCCAGAAGTTTGGCTAAATTATAATGAGCTGAAAGGAAGGAGGAAAAGGAGACATTAAAGTCTGTTCTAATATCAATGGGTATTTTAAGTTAGTTTCTTTGTTGCCTTTCAAGTAGTTCTCACGCTTTTGAAAAGGGGGAGAAAAGTATGACAAAAAGTGTTTCCTGAGGAATACTGTGTCATGATTCCATACAGCTGCAAAAAAAATGGGTTATTATTTCTGCGGACTTTGCTTAAAACTGTGGAAATTTACTTAATGCATTTCTCACATGGTAAAATGGGTCATTTGCTGGTTTTTACCTTACCCCTTAAAAGTCTAATCCTTTTAGAACTCTGCCATTGTGGCCATAATTGTGTTTCTCCTTGTTAGTATGCATAATTGCTACAAGGTTATTAGCCACTGAAAAAAAATCTGGTGTTCATGCAATTCACTTTTGTATAGTGCAAAACAGGGAAATATCATGGAACCCTCAATATAAAAGAAGAAAGCTCTGTCAAGGGGTTACTGATGCATTGTCCAACCAAAAGGGTAGAACCCAAACAAAGAGAGCAATAGCAGTACGACAGACAGTCCTAATTGTTGTAAGTGACCCAGTTTGCACAACATGATGGTGGTTCATAGGCAACAGTGGCTTTTTAACCACTCCTACATGTGTTGGCTCATTTCCCTACTCTCCTCACACGCAGGTTTTTGTGATGTGTAAACCTGGCAAGGGTGGCTGGCTGGAGTGGTTAACAAGCCACCCAACAGCCCTACAATGGAGTGTGGTTTGTCAGTGGTTTGTTACCCACCTTTACT
This sequence comes from Anniella stebbinsi, assembly GCA_029215795.1. NCBI lineage: Eukaryota > Metazoa > Chordata > Lepidosauria > Squamata > Anniellidae > Anniella > Anniella stebbinsi. The sequence continues at coordinate 172,355,955 of JARDYH010000001.1, forward strand.
GGGTTCTCATGTCACAACAACCCATGCCCAGCAAGGGTAACTAGGGAAATAAGCCGGTATTTGCTGGGATGGTTAACAAATCACTGTGACTTATTAACCACCCTTGTGAACCTGTTTACTAAGTCCAACAAGTTTTAGCTGAATAAAGGTCTCCACCACAGAAAATGTTTAAAAGAGAGATGAACAATCTTAAATAAGACAATGGCTGAATTCGAACAACACGATAGTCAATGGTGGGGTAATAATCAACTTTTCAGTTGTTCATCTAGGGGGTACTCCCCACACAACATGGTAATAAATAATCAACTGTTGACTATGGCAGCATTCGGATGACACAATAGTCAATACAACTGACGATTGTTTCCCCCTCAGTTGCTTATTGTGTCGTCCGAATTCAGCCAATATGTCTAACATGGGAATCTATACATGTGAGTAAATAAGGTGCTGACTGCAATATCAAGAGATGACACATGCAATATCAAGAGATGACACATGGTGAGACACATGCCATCTCCTCTCTACAGCATCTTCCCGCTTGCCCTCCTCTTTCTCTTCTTCCCATACCCCCTCTGCTTCCTCTTCTTTTCCCCTTTGGCACAATTGGTCTCCAGCTCCACCTCAGCCACAATACCACCCCACAGAGTGAGGGATTTGGGGGGCTCCGCTGCCTCATTCTGAGGGATGATATTGTGGGTGAGGTGGGCCTGGAGACCATCTGTGCCTTAGTGGCAATGGTGGCTACTTTCTGGCTGCAGACCTGCCTCAATACCTAAAAGGTGTAGCCAAACCAGTCCCACACAGGGAGAATTAGTTGCAGATCTTATTTATTAACATTTAAATAAACTTTTGTCTCTAATTCACTGAATACCTGTGTCTCACCTCTTTCATCTAAAGGTAGGTGCAGTAGAGATGCAACCACATTCCAAAGAGGAATTGGAGGGCAGCAGCGGGTCAGAATAATGAAGGGACACCATATCCTGATGCCTAGTTGTGGAATCTCCAAACTGTTTCAAAAGTGGCCACTTTACAGTTGGCACCATGCAAGAGCTATCCACGATGTCAGCACATGTAGGGAATGACTTGAATTCACCCATGTTCCTTCCACCCTGTTTTTTTCTGGAGCTGCCATGGGCAGATTTTTACAGTACCTGAACATAAGACCAGTGCAAGAAGATACTAAACTTCAGGTCAAGAAGCTGCTAACCTGGCAATGGTTTAAACACTAATCTTATTATTTCTAGTGTGCCGACAGTAACTAGATGCTGCACATAAATAAAATAAAATAAATAGAAGGTGCAACTGGTGCCTTCAGGCCTGAAATCTAAGAGACTAGACATACACAGGAAGGCAAATGGTAGAGCAACAAGATCAGTTTGAGAATGCACATGGGAAGAGAGGCAAAGTTTTGTTTTGCATTTTGAAATAAGCATTTAAACACACCCACACAAAGAATCAGACGGCGGCCAGGGGGTAAAGAATTCCAACAGTAGGGAGAATGGAGCATTTACTTCAGGGGTTTTACAGAGGGCAAGGGCACCAGAGGAACATCGTGAAGGAGCAACGAAAGAGGAAAGCGTGGGAGGGGAACAAAAGTGGAGACATTTTAATGTCAAGAGAAGTTTAAATAGAACCTATCTAAAAGACAGCTCCCAAGATTCTGTCACATGCTAGTGCAGGGGTGTTGAACCTCTTTCAGCCCACGGGCCAAATTCCATTTCAGAGAAACTCTTTTGGGGGCCACATTCTAGTGATGGGTGGGGCCAAAGGCAAAGGGGGTGGGGCAAAAGGGACAGAATCAAAATATCAACAACAAAAAAGGATATTTCATCTTAAAACTCTTACTGCCAGTAAGTTAGCCTGAGGAGAGGCAGAACAACCTTTTAGAATAGGTGGGGAGGGGCTGCAGAAAAGCCAGGAAACCAGCCAATGAGTAATGGTTGGGGAAAGGGGGTGGGGCATGAGAAAGAGGCATGGGCATCTGGGTAACCCCAGGGGGTTGGGCTGGAACCACGAGGACCAGATTTGCTTATCGGCCTGAGGTTTTGTACCCTGCTCTAGTGTGACCCAAAAGCTGACCACCAACTCAGGAGATGGTTCAAGAATGCAAAGGGAATAGGCAATGCAGGTTTTGGCTTGCCAGAGGAAACCTTATCCCCTCCTTCAACCAGTCAGTTCAGCTTAACAGTCGTTGGCTGAATTCAGACAACAGGATAGTCAATGGTGGGGTAATAAACAACTTTACAGTTGTTCATCTAGGGGGTACTCCCCACACAACATGGTAATAAATAATCAACTGTGGTGTGGATTAGGATCAGCGCTGAGTTGACTATGGCAGCATTCGGACAACATGATAGTAAATACAACTGTTCCCCCCCCCCCAGTTGCTTAATGTGTCGTCCAAATTCAGCCAATTCACTTCCTTCCCACATTACTAATCAGTGAGGAGATTATCATGGTAGCATATGGAGCAAGGGATGAGGTCAGGCCACCTTCTTGACCTGGGGAGTGGGTGTGGTGATAGATGGAGTTGGGGAACTTGGACTTTGTGCATGCACACACATATCCAATCAAGCTCGATAAGCCTGTGAAGAGGGGGGCAAAGATGGCTACGGTCTGGCTAAGAGATGGCTACGGTCGGTGGCCTACCTTGCAGGACTGGGGCCTCTGGGCTGGGAGAGGGAGAATTCTGATAATTGAATGTTATAAGACAGCTGCTGGTTCCCAGCAACCACACCTGGCCTCTTACCTTGCGAAGGCCCAGGTGCCAAGGTCAGCTTAATTGGAAGTGGGCAGCGAGAGGAGGGATAAATGGGATAGCAACAGGGTGGAGGCTATCTTCTCCTGGATGTGGATGGAGGGATCCCTGACCAGTGAGGTGATGGCTGGGGATTAGATTTATTGTCTTAGTGTCTGGTTCGTTCCAGGGAAAGACTTATCACTTTCGGGTGTGATTTAGAGCAGGTTAATTGGTTTATTGTGCTGCTAAACTCTACCTCAAACCTTATCCTACCCCCATCCCCCTCAAACCCTCCTTCTTCCCACTTGTATTTTAACGGTTTATTGTCTGAATGAAGCCATATGTGGAATAGATTTTAAGATTTTAATAAATCACTTCAGTGTTTAACATGTGTGGTTATTTCTGAAGGCTGGCTTGGGGCCATTTGGCATTGGGCTAGTGAGGTGGGCTAAGGGGAACTCAGGTGGTGAGTCCTAAGCCTGCCTTGTAGGGAGGCAGGCTGAGTCCTGTTTTCCTTCACAAAGCCTACTACAGAAAGAAATACTGATTTGGGAAAGAAGTAATCTATGTAGTGACCATATGGAAGGGAGGTCAGGGCTCCTGTATCTTTTAACAGTTGTATAGCATAAGGAATTTCAGCAGGTGTCATTTGTATGCTTGCAGCACTGGGTGAAATTCCCTCTTTATCACAACAGTTAAAGCTGCAGGAGCCCTGCCCACTCGGCCAGATACAAAAGAGGGCAGGACTCCTTCATCTCAACAGCTTTATCTGTTGTGATGAAGAGGGAATTTCACCAGGTGCTGCATGAATATAAATGACAGCTGCTGAAATTCCCTTTTCTATACAACTTTTAAAGATACAGGAGCCCTATCCTCCTTTCCATATAGTCACCCTAACATACACTAAACTGGTATCACCCATTACTCTCCGCTTAATAGAAGGCACCGAAATTCCTCTTCAGTGAGGTAAGCAATGCAAAAAATATCCTGGGGCTTGAAATGGTCAGAAATGGAGATTCAGACCATTACCAGTCTGAGTGTTTGCATTTAATAAGTTCAATGTATAGAAGTTCAAATGTAAACAACTATCTCAATTGTCTGCTTGTATACAAATGAGCCACCAAAAAACCCTTATGGTCTACTGGAGATGAAACCAGAGGATGTTTGGCATCCAATACTACAGGCTAAAATAAATACATTTATTAATGGCCTTAATGTGGCTTTTCAGTGTTACAGCTAGATTAAAATTACTATTAACAGCACTTTCACTCCAATGTGCACGTTAAAGATGTTTAATAGTCAGGTTCAGTCTGAAGCCAATGAAATTTTATTGGCTCTAAACTAGATATAAAGCCCCCTCCACCATCAGTTAAGACAGAGTAGCTGGAGGTAAGACCAGCTGAAATCACAAAGTTTAAATCAACTTAAAATTCAGAATAACACCTCCATAAGGTTTTGCCTATTTGGATCATGTGCTCTCCATTGCAGCAGCAATTTTTTACATCAACCTTTCTCCAGGAACTGTAGTGCTTTTCCACGCTTCCAGATCACAGTACTAGCCAAAGGAGAAAACTTCAAGGACAACACCATCACCAGAAGGAAGTCTTCTTACACTAATATGCCACAGAAGGCAGGTGATATGGCTCTTGCTGAGCTTCTCTCACTGGTCTGAGCAATCAGGAGACCTGTTCCTATTGGTTACAGCTGCCATCCATAATGTAGAACCTATGCCTTCAACCCTCTGGTTCCACCCACTACCACCATCTGCTGCTGACAGTTATTGCCCCTGCCTTCAACCCTCTGGTTCCACCCACTACCACCATCTGCTGCTGACAGTTATTGCCCCTAACTTCCTCAGCTGAGCTGGCAGCAGTGGTGGTATTTCTGTATGGGAATTGCTTGAGTTCCACCTGAGGCAGGTGGCAGCCATCTTAGCTCCACACCAAATGCATTGTCTGATGTCAGGTGTCAGGCAGTGGATTTTGGGGGATCAAAAATGACTGACAAGCAGCTCCCATACAGAAGTGTCATTGCTATCCACTTTCATGAGGACATGGGGGGGGGGGAGGAGTGAAGGTAAGCCAACAGAGAAGTGCAGAGAAAGAGAGAGAGAGACTCCACACACACTTTCTGTGGAATCTGAGTAAGGGCCAAAACCGATATTACTTAGGGTGACCATATGAAAAGGAGGACAGGTCTCCTGTATCTTTAACAGTTGCATAGAAAAGAGAATTTCAGCAGGTGTTATTTGTATGCATTCAGCACCTGGTGAAATTCCCTCTTCATCACAACAGTTAAAGCTGCAGGAGCTTTATTAGAGTGACCAGATACAAAAGAGGGCAGGGCTCCTGCAGCTTTAAGTGCATTTTGGTAATTTAAGAGCTGTATGATAATGAAGTTCCTAAAAATGTACTATTGTAACATTTGGTGTAGATATTAGGATTTCCAGAAATTCAAATCCAAGAACTATATAAAAAAGGGTTTCTAAAACCCCAGAAACTACCAAAATAAAGTATTCAAAATAAAATGAGGAGCCACTTTTGGCAGCAGTTGTTTCTGCCTCCTCTCCTGGCCCATCCTCCAGTCCTGAGGTCTCTCTCCAGTGCTGTTGTGCTTGTTTGGGGGGGGGAGTGGGGGAGTGGGGGAGTGCAAGTGAGGATTTACTCAGAAGTAAATCCCACTATGTTTAATGGGGTTTACTCCCTAGTAATTGTGCAAGTTTGCAGCCTAAGAACATGGGTTGTTATAGTTCCACATTACATTCCCACGCTCCCCCTTGTCAGTGTGCCATATTCAGTTTGCAATTAATCAGTAAATGTTTAAGGCGCCATACAGCTCATTGCTGTATACAGGCACTTCATCCTCCCCATCTGGCTTTGGGCCTGAAAGACATTGGGGGAAAAAATGTGGGCAAGCACAATTTGGGACACTGCACAGTTCTGTCCTGAAAACAAGCAAGAGGTTAACTTGCCTTCTATAAAATGGAAATTATAGTAATTATTTCTCACTGTGCAAATTATGCAATTTTATGCCCTGTGGGCCTGAGCCTCAGATCCTTTCGCTACCAAGCACTGCCCCTGACACAGGCAGCCAGTGCATGCAGGCCAGGAACAGTATTTGATGGAAGTCTCATGTAGGAAACATGCCAATTCATGATTATCTGTTTTTTTTATTTATTTGATCTTTTACCCTCTTGCTATTATTATGACTAGCCATGCCTCCAATGGAAGCAATTTTGTAGCTGGCACTCATGGCACTTCCACAAGAGGTGCCCACTGGTCTAAAGAAGTTAGAGACCCCCTGACTTACAGACTAACTTTTTCATCTTCCTCCCTCTCTTCCACCTTTTATTTCATTGGAGCCACGTTTGGACATTTGCAAGCCAGGAGTCTTTTCTACATGCTGAGGAATTTACAGTGCAATCCTATGAATGTCAACTCAGAAGGAAGTCCCACTGAATTCAGTGGAAGGTTTACACCCAAGTAAGCAGACATAGGGTTGCTGCCTTGCTTAAAACTGAAACATCTCAATATTGATGCATTTTGTCCTGCAGATAGTTTAATGGCATGTATGGTATGTATTCATTAGTGAATAGTTTGTCAGGGCCAGACAGGACATGAGATTTGTCACATAGTTTGCCACACCCACCCACAAATAGTTGGCACGGGGGTGGGGGCAGATTGGGACCATGGTGTGGGGAGAGGGCCTCTTTAACCTCCCCACCACCACCCCTGACACAAACACACTCACACACCTGTTATTTACAATGGGACCTTTCCTTTTATTGCTCCTCTGGAGGCCCAAATCTGAATGGGACCACTGCAGGGGCAAAAGGTTAAAGCCCCCCTCACCCATGCCATGGTCCCAACCCCAACCCCCTTCTTACTGCATCGGCTATTTATTTCTTAAAGAAAAAAACAACTGTGTAAAGGCAGGCTTTGTGATAAACATCATATCTAATATGGCTCTTAGTTAGCTAAACATGGATGTTTTTGTGATAATTGTTCTCATTAATGGAGGGAATTGTTTTTGATACGCTTAGGGAAACTTAATTGATAGAAAATTGTCATTTGTTATGTGGCTAATTGGTCAGGAAAAGAGTTTGAGACTGGGAACCACTTTATGGAGTGGAGATTAAAGAGCTGACTGGCTGCTGTTACATGGGCTTAGTGCATAATCTATAAGAGCTGAATTATCTGAATGCTTGAAATAGAGAATTGCTAAGCTTTGCCATAGAGATCCTACATGTAATTCCTATTGGTTAATGTTACTACTCAAATGAGAGGCATTGAGCTATACTACCAGCTTGTATCTGGCTTAACCATTTCTGTAGGTTTGGACAGAGCCACAAAGACCAAAAGGAGGTATAGGAAACTTTCTGCTGCCATCTGCTGGTTGGAGTCTACTCACCCAATTTGCTGCTCCTCACTGCGGAACATGATCTATTCCAATGTACCCAATTTGCAGCCATCCCTTGCTAGAACAGAGTATACTGCAACACTCTCAAATATCTACATCTTTACGGATCATGTAAGGGATCCTTATTCACTGACGGCTTCCTTGCATTAACTGTGGAAAAGTCCAATGTACACAGACTTCAGCTGGCACATCTCTCACACTAGAGGCATTCAAGAGGCAACTGGACAGCTGTCTGTCAGGTATGCTTTAAGGTGGATTCCTGCATTGAGCAGGAGGGGGTTGGACTCAATGGCCTTATAGGCCCCTTCCAACTCTATTATTCTATGATTCTATGATCTAGACCTTGGGAAGAGGTGGAATGTTTGGGACTTAGACCAAACTAGAAAGGTATCTGTATGTAGCTGATCTTTTATTGATGTTATTTTAAATAAATATGGCTGTTTGCCCATATTGTGTTTGGGAGGGGGTATGTGTGTGTGCAAGAAGGGGGGAGACTGCTCCCCAGACATCCAAATTGGGGGCCCAGGTTTTTCAGCCACAACTTAATATAAAAGAAGGTGAATAACCCCTAGATCAGAGGTGGGCAATTTGTGGCTCTCCAGATATTGTTGGACCCAACTCCCTCAGTCCTAGCTAGTATAGCTAATGGTGAGGGATGATGATAATTGCAGTCCAAAAACCTCTGGAGGTCCACATGTACCCTATCCGTGCCCGTGACATTTAACCAAGCCCTGAATGCTGACCCAAGGGTTACATTTGATTAATTCTTGACCTGGATGTGCTGGCGTGATTTTAAGAAGGTGTTTTGTTTTTAGCAGTATGGTTGTACATTATTTGTATTATGCCAGTAACACAAATTGAATATTGTAGTTTTCTGTTTGATTTTTGTTCTTAAATCTTTGTAAACTACCTTGTAAGGAGCTTCTTAAAGGCAAGATAGAACTGTATGAAATAAACCAAACAGTAAATGAAACTTCAGAAGGCTTTGTCTTTTAATTTGTTGATGTCAGGCATGGGAAACTGCAAGCTCTTCCAGGAACACAATTTGCCTTAAAAACAAAGGTCACTGTGCACCTTCTGCGATTTTGGTGGTGGTTTGTGTGCAAAAATTGCCCCGTGGAACTTCTGTAATTATCCACCACTTAGAAGCAATCTACACTACTGCTTTATAATGGTTTATAATGGCTTTAAACCATTATAAGTGGTTTATAAATCGCTTTAAAGTGTTATATCCTGCTTGGTGTAGATCTGGCCCTAGTTAAAGTCCTTATGTTGCCATCTTCTCTTCCATTGCTTATGCATGCTATAAACTAAAATGGCACGGAATGCAAGACAAGACATTTGGGTCTTTGCCACCAATGAAGCCACAGATATTATCCAAATAAGCACCCATGACGTTTGTACAACCTCATTTCACACAGCAATAGCAATGCTAAGAGATACAAGCTGGGAGTGGAGGGGAGGGGAAGAAAGGGAAATTGCATTTTCACAGCAACAATGCTACAGTTCAATGGCTGGAAAAGGTTATATCCCCACAACAATAGCAGGAAAGACGTTTGGAGTACTGCTCCGACTAAAAGCAACACTACACCCCTTGAAAGGCAAACACATTCATCCAGAAAGGCTCAGAGAAGGCGAGAGGAAATAGAAACAGCAAGTGGTTTGTTGTAAAAGTAAAACCAGTTGGGACACCAGTAGCACAGTCTTGGGGCACCTCAAAGGCCAATGAGACTGAGCAGGGAGTAGACCTTCGTGAAGAATTGACCTGCAAGGTCAGTGTGCTCTCTGTTCTGATCCAGCAAGGCTCTTATGTTCACCATCATCCCTCATCCCACAAAAATACACTTTGGGTTGCAATCCACAAACAACGCATGGCTAGAGCAATCCATAAAACAGCAGTCTTAAATTAAGCGGCTCCCTTTGAAGTGCTTTGTGAATCAAATTGCCCGACCTCAGTGGCATTGATCCACCATGACCTGGTTAAAGTGAAACGTTTGGACCAAAGCCAATTGAGGCCCACTGCTGAAGTCAGCCAGGTGCTTCTGCTCCATTGGATTATGGATCAGGCTGTACATCCATTTGAGCAGTGACAACTATTTTGCTTTAAACTTTTGCTACATGAAATCCTGAACATCAATAGGAGCAGGCAAATACTGTGAAGCTGTTGGAAAGAAATCCGTCCCTGTATTCATGATGAGAGTGGGTATTTGTGGTTCTCCAGATTTTTTGACCTACAACTCCCATCATCCCTTGCCATTGGCTATGTTACCTCGGGCTGTGCCTACCCCTGCATTAACAAGGAGAAAGGGGTTTTGGGGGTGGGTGGGGGGTTAAACCTACTTTGAAACTACATCTCAAAACTAAATGTTCTCCCTTTGACCCCAGATGTCTGAGAGCAGGCTGTGGTCACTTAGGGCAATTGCACACATGATGTGGCAGAAAAGCCAGGTTTCCCTCCAAGTGTATTTCCTACTACTTACTGGTATGCCCCCTCTATGACAATCCCAGGCATAAATTTCTTGCTATCATTCTCCAGCGTTGAACAGGTATGTACTCTTCTTTCTGACACTGATGTTTTTATCACTGCCCAGGTAGCAAAATTTGCCTTGGCAGCAAGGAAAATACATGTCAAGTCCCAAACAGCTTAGGGGGGGTTGATTCTTTTTTCTTTCTTTTTTTTTGCTAATTAATACAACTTAACTAATAAGTGCACCCCTCCCCCCAATGGGTCCATCCAATACTTAATTATACATCCTCCCAAAACTGTAATGACTCCTGTAAAGGTGTACACCCTTTCCCTTTTTTAAACACAAAATCTACAAATATTCCCCAAACATCTTCAAAATCACTTCTTTTCAATAAACCCCTTTTAACCTTAATACTACTAGTTAACTTATCATTAATCGTGATATCCCATACTTCTTTATACCATTCTGTCATTTGGTAATTACCTTGTATTTTCCATTTCCTAGCTATCATTAATCTAGCTGCTGTCATTGAATTTGTAATTAAATCTTTAACATTTTGCATCCCCTGACCTTTATTCTAAATTGATAATAATGCTACACTGGAGCATACCTCTAGATTTAAACCAGTTATTTCATTTATCTCGTTAAATATACTTTGCCACAATTTTTGTACATATTCACAAGTCCACCACATATGAATATAGGTGCCAGTTTCCTGGTAACCTCTCCAACATAACTTCGAATATTTTTTATCAATCTGGTTTATCTTACTGGTGTTAAGTACCACCTCCAAACTAACTTATAATAATTCTCCTTTATCCTTACTAACATAGTTTTCAATATACGCAGGTCCCATATCTTCTCCCAGCTTTGATCACTTATTTGTTTGGTTATATCATAATCCCATATTGTTTTAATATGATCTTGTTGTTCTTCACATTCTATCAACATTTTATAAATTTCACTTGTCATACCTTTTGTTCTCTCCTTACAATCATCTTTTCAAATCTTGCAAAATCTCTACATTCTTTATTTTTCTTTAACCAATTCCTCATTCATTGCTCTAATTGTATACCTTTAAACCACAATATCTTTCTCCCTTTATTCTATTTGTTCCTTACTCGTCATTTTTTCCAACCAATCTTTTATGTTTATAAGCTTCTGTTCTCTTAATACCGATTCTATTTCTTTTTTTAAAGTCACTGGAAAGTTCTCCAACAACACCGCTGGAGTCAAAGGGAAGATATCTGGTAATAATTTCTTTTTGTATTTTACCCATATCTCTAAAATATCCTTTAAGAGCAGATTTTCTATTCTTTCTAACAACTTCTTAGTTGGTCTAATAAAGAAAATATTTCCTAATCCCAAATCCATCTCTAATGTAGGGGGGTTGATTCTGACCTCATGGGATATATGTATTTCTGTATGTATAAACATGTGTTGCATTTTATTGTTGTTTTCTTTTTCATTACGTATATCGGGGTGGCCTATGGCTCGAAACAATAAAATGACTAGCCACCTCCAAGTGTGTACACTCAGACAGCAGCAGCCAATCCTGACACTCTGATCAGCAAAGCCCAAACTACATATAAAGGCATCTTTAGATATGGACCTGCCCAATCATGCCCGAAGCGGCGACTGCGGGGTGCAACTGAAAGAACCAAAGGGACATACAGGTGGGTAGTGCTGGTCCCTTCCCCCTCCAGGTGCTCATCCCACAATACACATACTCTATTCGCAGGCTCCTTTTTATCCAAGCCAGACTCTTTATTGAAAGTGAGCCTGGCTGGGAGAAAAGCAGCTGCAAAAGGAAGGCAGAGAATGGTTTTAACACCCAAGCAGCACTTTGTACCTCCTACCCATCTCTCCTTTAGATGCAAGGCGGAGGGGTGGGGGCAGACCACGTTTCCTCCTGTCACGTACAGTCTGTATAATAAACACAGTTCCAGACAAATTTGTCTCATTCACACATGATACCCACCCTCCTAAATGTACACCTACATTTTGAGGCATACAACCTCCACCCCAAATATAAGGTGTGAAGCAGGCTGAACAGCAAGGAACACACATTACAGTAGCCATCCCCAACCCGGCACCCTCCAGATGTTTTAGGCTTCAGTTCCCAGAATCCTTGACCACTGGCCGTGCTGGCTGGGCTTGATGGGAGCTGAAGTCCAAAACAGCTAGAGAGAACAACGCCCTATTCTTCCATCCTACTGTTTTACAGATGTTTTTATTCAAGCAGGACTTTAGCACCTAAGCTGGTCCGTTGCACGCTGTTTTTTATCCTTTTCTTGTGGGTTTTTTAAATTGTGCCTTGAATGGATTTGTTTTAATCTGGTTCATTTGTAAATCATAGCTCTTGTTATTCTTAGCAGCCCTGAGCCCCTTTTGAGGGAGGTGGGGTTGGTATAAAATAAATAAATGAATAGGACTCTTCTGCAGATCAGCCTTAGCTGGTACTGAAAATAAAAATTGGGGCTGCAATCTGCTTTGGATTTAGGCAGGGCCACGCGGGGGGGGGGGGGAGGGGGGGCAGTGGGGCCAGTTGGACTAGGTCCCACAATTTTGAGGGGGCACTCCGACGAGGAGGTCCCCCCCAGCTTACGCTCCTGCTTCCGTAGCGTAAGCAGCCCATCGAGAAGCAAGGAGCCCGCCTTGCAGAAACAGCGCAGGAGCCGTCCGTCGTGAAATTCTGAATGTGACGAAGTGATGTCTTACATCTTGAATAAAAGCGCTTCCCGTTACCTTTTTTTTTATAAATCGTTCAAGTTCATATATGTATTTAGCACTGAATCAGTGCTACTGATTAAAAAAATACTTAATGAGCAGTTTGAAGGGGGGGGGACACACTTCCCATCTGGCCTGGGCCTATGACCAGCTCTGCAGGGCCCTGGGTTTAGGACCTTGAGAACATGCACCGTGGACCAGAGCGTGAAACTGCAGAGTTGGAAAAAAAGTCGTGCGAGGAAGCACTGAGACACAGCACAGACGGGATGGCAGGTGCCTCTTCTTTAAGGGCTCGCAAGGCAAAGGATCCAAGGCAGCGCTCCAGCTGCTCAGAAGCTGGGTACGCAATTCCCAGCCTCTTCTTCTTACCCTTTTTCTCTGAAGGCGGATCTCCAAACCAACACAACAAAACCGAAACAGGCGCAGCGCACCTAAAGGGCTTCATCTTCCTGAACACTTTTCTGGCTGGCACGCGCCCGCCCAGCGCGATTACTTTTTTGGCTCCTGCCAAATTGTACCGACACTCCTCCCTCTCCCCCCCCTCCAATGCCCCTTCCTCCCCTTTTCTCTCCGAGATGCCGCCCGTGGAATCCCGTCGGGAAAGCTAAAGAAGAAGAAGACGAAGAAGCGCTCGAGCTCGCGCCGCTCACTAATCTCGCGGCGGATCCGCTTAAGCGCTCCGTCGCCAGCTCCGTTCCCTCCCAATGCAGGGAACAAAACCGAGGTGAGAGACAGAGATGGGTCTTCCTGAGTTCGGCTCTGTCTCAGACAAGCGCCGCGATTAGGAGAAGAAGACGACGACGACCCCCGCTTTCGGGACACGCCGGGTTGGCACAGGCGGCATTTGGACGCCGCTGCCTCCGGGCGTCTAAAAGGAGCGCTTTCGCTCCGGCGCAAGCAAGGCAGCGAGCCGGGCAAGCGCGGTCCCGCGCCTCGCATTGCGAGAGGCAAACGTTAGACCGCCGGCGGGTCCCTCCCTCCCCGGGGAGCCCTTTGTTAATTGAGCGTCCTGCGCAGGCGATTGGCTGGAGTTCTTCGAGGCATTTGCATGAGCAGAAGCGCAGAGGCGAAGGAGGGAGGGTCTCCAATTTATTTATTTTTTCCTCTCCCCCCCCCCGTCAGAGGGAGGCTTTTTCCCCCTCCTCCTTTTCTCCCCCCCCAAAGGAGACCCTCAATGACCGCATTTGGAATGCGCTGCCGAGGGAATGAGACGAGGCGCAGCTCGCCACCAGCCCTAGGATCCAGCTGGCTCCTGGGGAAGAGGCGTCGGCAGCTGGCTATGGGGCAGCGATTCAGCCCTAGGAGCAGCACAGCCACCACTCAGAGGAATCTGCCGGTATGTTTTAAAAAAGATGGGATGGGGCGCATGGGGGGGAAGGGATCAAACTCATGGCTGAAATTCTGTGTGCGCTCACTTACTTGGGAGAATCCCGGAGAAATCGGTGGGACGTTGCCGGGTTAAGATGCATAGGATCGGGGGCGGGGGTGGGGTGTTCAACCCTCCAGGAAGTTGGGCGAGAAAGATCGAGAGAAACTTCGCACATGAAGAGGTGAAATAACACATTTATCATCTTGAGCTTATAGGAAACGACCATTAAAAAACAAAGAAAGGACAGGGCGCGGAGCGGGCGGAGGAATTAGAAGAGGTGCACCTTACTAGGATTTTCCTAAATAGGTGGTTGAGTGTGAAAACAAAGCAACAGTGTCAGGTACCTAGACTGCTAGTTCTGAATTTTAATTAAAGAGTGGCTGACATTCCCAAGAAGAAGATCATCATCATCATCATCATCATCATCATCATCATCTATTATTGTTATTATTATTATCATCATCATTATTAACAACAATAATATACCCGCAGTACTTTGCATGTACTGGGGAAATAAGTCCCATTGAATATGTAGCCTGATCTGTGCTGATTTATTTGGAAGTAAGCGTACACCCTGGACATCAGACTTGGTGGGCCTTTCGTTCCTTAACCCTGCATGCAGCCACTCAGCCAGCTTTACGTTCAAACAACTGAGATGAGGGATAGGAGAACCACTGTGTGTGTGTTAAAAAGGAATCCACAAAGAGGTTTGCCCTCAAGTTACATGGGTCAATCCACAAACTCCAAGAGCCTTGGTGTACCATTTGAAGTGGGGAGAATGAAAGGAAAGGCATGTTTACAAATTTATCTTTGTATTATCTTTGTTGCTTAAAAGGAAAGTACTGGGGATGCAAGTGTATGGCCCATTCTTATCTGTTTGCTCACTGTTTTCAGTGGATTTTACACTCGCGTAATTGTGCTAAAGACTGTAGCCATGACTGGTAAACTTCAGAGGGGTGGGATCCCCAAAGTCGAAGCTTCTGTTTCCTATTTCCATAGGTACACAGCAAGCTATGATGAGCTGTGGCTGCATTTGGCTTTGCATGGTCTCCGGGTGGAGGAGTTGAACGGGTTAATCTGTGGCAAAGGCACAGATTATATTGCAGTATTGGGCAATGGTGGCCTTTCACTGATCCACAGCAATGGGACATTGGACACATGGAGTCAATCCTATTGAATTAATCTGAAGAAGAGAGGATAGCACCTGGTGTTTTGTGAATTGTCACTGCTTGCAGATTTGAGTTTTGTTTTAAGGTAAAAATGCAAAATAAAACAGTGATGTGTTTTATGCAGAGGGTGATGGTGCTTTCTCAGAGACCTAGGATGACTGACCAGTGTCTTGTGACAGTGATTATCTGTTTACAATTTGACAAAGACACTATATTTGAGCAAGGGGGTGGCAGAAGCTGAAGTTTAAATATCAGTGAGTCTTCCCCTCTTATTATAATTTCAAAGCCCTGTTCTACAGAGAGCACTGTGGGGATTTTTAAAAAAAACATGCACGGTTTATATACATATATCCCCTCATTTAATGATTTCCTAATGAGCATTTGTTGACAATGTATTGTTAAGTCTCAATGTAGTGGCATCTCTTTATTTATGGTGAATATGGGGGACTTGATGCTTCAGGGGCAGGTGGCTCTGTGGAACAAAGGCAGATGGTAATCTATTTAGGTTGAAGACTTACACTTTGTGTCATGTACATGAGAGGGTATAGAGGTCATTGAATATGACAGGATGACGTACTCAGACGGCAGGTTTGTGTAGATAGGATCGTTCATTTGGTAGACCAGAAGATGTGCTCTGGTAGTCTTATGTAGGAAGATCTTCCTTTTGGGGCAGCAGAATTGTGTGGGTGGGCTGAGTGATGAAGTGTATCAATGATGCTGACAGAGGATCACGTCATTCACTAACCCCCTGTGCATCTCTTTCCCCAGAACTTATTTATTTTCCTGCTCTTCCTCGGGCCCTTCAACTGCTTTGCAAGCTACAGCCGTGCCACTGAACTCTTCTACAGCCTCAATGAAGGGCTACCTGCTGGGTTCCTCATCGGGAATCTAGCCCAGGATTTACAGCTTCAGGGGACAGCAGAGGACGAAGGTGAGACAGCCATAGAGGAGGAGCGGCAGCCTGACCAATGGGGAAAAAACCCTCTCTCCTTCAGCCTCGCCTCCGATGGATTGGGAGGCCACTATGTCAACCTAGACAACTGGACAGGAGAACTGCGCACCTCGGCACAGGAGATTGACCGGGAGGCAGTATGCACAGAGGATAATGTTGGCTCTAATGTGGTTGCTGCTTCCTCCTCCTCGCCAGTACCATCCTCTGAGTCATGCTTGCTGTTGTTGGATGTTCTGGTGTTACCGCAGGAGTATTTCCGCCTAGTCAAGGTGAAGATTGCCATCCATGATGTTAATGACAATGCACCATGGTTTCCCATGCCGCAGATACACCTCTTTGTGCCTGAGAATTCACCCATCAACACCCGTTTAGCTATAGAGCACCCAGCTGTGGACCCAGACATGGGTACCAATGGAGTCCAGACATACCAACTACAAGATGACTATGGGGTTTTCACATTGGATGTGGAGGAGAATGAAAGCGGGGAAAGAACGCCTTACCTGATTGTCATGGGTGCCTTGGATAGGGAGGCCAGAGATGAATATATTACGCTCATCACTGCAGAGGATGGAGGAGTTCCACCATTGGTGGGCAGTGCCACCCTCACCATTGGCATCAGTGACATCAATGACAACTGCCCACAGTTCAATGAGTCCCAGATCGATGTCACTGTCTTTGGAAATTCTAGTATTGGGTTGCATATAGCCTCTGTCCACGCTGTGGATGTGGACCAGGGAATCAATGCAGAGATCACCTATTCCTACAGCCAAAAGGTGTCTCAGTCTTCCCGCACTTTGTTTCACCTCAATGAAAGCACAGGCATTATCAAGCTCTCCAAGAGGATTAATGGTGACACTCCTCGTCTCCATCGGTTGAGCGTATTGGCCAATGGTGCTGGTTGCATTCCAGCTGTGATCACTGTGTTGATATCCATCATCAAAGTCATGATGAGACCCCCTGAAGTGATCCCTCGTTTCATAGCTAATGAAGCAGAAGGGGTGGTGTACCTGAGGGAGTTAGAACCTGTGAACACCCCAATAGCATTTTTTACCATAAAAGACCCCGATGAAAAATACAAAGTGGAATGCTATTTGGATGGTGATGGCCCATTCAGGTTGTCACCATATAAACCATACCACAATGAGTACTTATTGGAGACTACAAAGCCATTGGATTATGAGTCTCAACAGCTCTACGAAATATCAGTGATTGCATGGAACACTGAAGGATTCCATGTCAATAAAAGAGTTAAAGTGCAGGTTCTGGATGATAATGACAACTCACCTGTTTTTTCCCAATCACTAATAGAATTATCAATAGAAGAAAACAATGCTCCCAATGCTTTTTTGGCCAAGCTGCATGCAACAGATGCAGACAGTGGAGAAAGGGGGCAAGTCTCTTATTTCCTAGGAACTGAAGCTCCATCATATTTTTCTTTAGATAAAGTGACTGGAGTCCTTACAGTTTCCACCCAGCTGGACAGAGAAGAAAGAGAAAAATACCGCTACACAGTTAGAGCAGTTGATTTTGGAGCGCCTCCCCGAGAATCGATAGCCACCATTACTATCTCAGTACTGGATAAAAATGACAACAGTCCAAGATTTATCAACAAAGATTTCAGTTTTTTTGTGCCGGAGAATTTCCCAGGCTTTGGCGAAATTGGAATTATAAGTGTCACTGATGCAGACATCGGGCAAAATGGATGGGTTGCGCTTTCTGTTGTGAACGGAAGTGACATCTTTGTTATAGATACTGGCAAAGGAGTGTTAAGGGCAAAGGTCTCTTTAGACAGGGAACAGCAAAGCTCATACACCTTATGGGTTGAAGCAGTGGATGGAGGGGATCCTGCATTGTCCTCTACTGCAAAAATAACCATCCTTTTGCTGGACATAAATGACAATCCGCCATTGGTTTTGTTTCCTCAGTCTAACATGTCTTACCTTCTAGTCCTTCCTACTACTCTACCTGGCTCTCCTATCACAGAAGTCTATGCTGTAGATAATGATACTGGCATGAACGCAGTCATAGCATATAGCATCATTGGGAGAAGAGGTCCCCGGCCAGACTCCTTTAAGATTGACCCCAAGACAGGCAACATCACTCTGGAAGAGTCACTCATGCAAAATGGCTATGGCCTCTATCGGCTTCTCATTAAGGTCAGCGATCACGGTTACCCAGAACCTCTTCATTCCACAGTCATGGTGAACCTCTTTGTGAATGACACCGTGAGCAATGAGAGCTATATTGAAAGCCTTTTAAGAAAGGAACCTGACATTAATATCGAGGAAAAAGAACCACAAATCTCTATAGAACCCACCCACAAAAAAGTGGAGTCGGCCTCTTGCATGCCTACTTTAGTGGCCCTGTCAATAATAAGCTTGGGTTCGATAACATTGGTAACTGGGATGGGCATTTATATCTGCCTAAGGAAAGGGAGAAAATACCACAGAGGAGATGAAAATTTGGAAGTACAAATCCCATTAAATGGAAGAATCGATCTGCATATGCTGGAGAAGAAGCCTGTGGAAATTTCCAATATCTGATGGTTTTACACGGACAATTTCAACCAAAAACTAACAATTCTGAACAATGATTAGCTTCACAAATGGGGAATTATTGTCAGCAGTTCCTATAATGAAGGACCACTGATTTATAACTTATTATTATTGTAAATAGCTGTTTACAATTTTTTAAAAAAGAAAAGGAAAAAGACAAAAAGAAAATCAAATTCAGTGTACAGCTTTTTTTTAAAAAAACGAAACCTTAGAGTGCTAACAGCTAGTAACCTGTCTGTGTAGACATGGGCATCACAAGACCCATCCATAAACCAAGTCAGTATTCATAAAGTCAAAGGTAAGACAACAACACATTCATTGTTACATCCTTCATTCCTTTGAGTCATTTCTGACCACAAGAGGGCATCATCAGCCGTTCCTGTAAATGGGACTGTTTAAGAGAAATTGAAAAAAAAAAGTATATTTTAAAATGTATTTTGTTTTTTTGATAAAGGCAAAAGAAAATAAAGTATGGGTTTGAGGTATAATAAATAGGAGTTCTATTGTATATATGTGATGACAAGAAAATATGCATTGGTAAATAAAAATAGAATGTTTTATTACCTCAGATGTTATAATATACATAGGAAAGGCATTAACAAGAAGTGCAATTTCTTGAGGGTGCACACCATCCTTTATGAGCTTGTGAACAGAAATTAGATGCTCACTTTTCACCCAATACGGACAAACACTATAAATTACTTCAGCAGATTGCTCACTGTTATGAAATATTGTACGCAGTATTTCTTGAAACAAATTAAAATATGCCATTTGGGATCCAAAGCAGTCTATGTGTACATGGGACAGGAAAGGGGCTGTGTTGACAATGTTCTTGTCTAGCATAGCTCTTTGAGCCTCATGGAATGTCTCTCTGGAAGGTTCCCCAAGCCTTGTGGGAAACGTTTCGGGATGCACAAGGGGGGTTGCCATGGGAATCCTGCCTACCCTGTATCCAAAATACGACAGCCTGATCCTTTACATGTTTACCTGGAAGTTGTTGCACTGAGTTTCATGGGATTTCCATCATAGACTCAAGCAAGAGTGTATGCAGCTGTAGTCTAAATGCAAAAAAAAAAGCAAGGGGATGGTGAAATGTGAATTATTTTAAATATTCTCCATTATTTGCTATTCTCCATTACTTGAGAATAGCAAGATCCAATAAACCACCATTCCCAATATAGCAATATATGCAATCTTTAGGTGGAAACAGGTTTCCATGTACTAAAATCCATATTAGTGTAATATCTTTATTAGGACAACCAAGAGATTTTAAAAAATGCAAGCTTCTGAGATCCTCAGCTCACTACATCAGACAAGATGTTATTTTAAAAAAAACCAGGGGCAGGGGGTGTGGAGAATACCGGAGGGAAAAATTACTTGATGGTGAAGTCACATTGTATGTTCAGAGTCCCAAGATGGAATGGGGGAGGAGAGGTCTAGACATTCAAATCAGGCAATGTGGGTCATGTGATGGTTACAGAAAGAAACTGCTGTTGCCCCTCAGGCTGCTGGGATGAATAAAAGGGGAAATGTTAGGTCCTCCATTTTAGAAAGTAGAAAATCCAATGGTTCTCAGAGATGTTTTCCATCCTGAGTGAAGCATATGGGCTCCTTTTACCATTGGACCACAGAGAAAAATTGGAACATCTTTATATGACAAAGCAGGATATAATTTCAGATGGTGTTCTTGAAATGTATACATTTATTTTAAAAAAGAAAGCAAGGACTGAAGCCAAATTGGGTTTCCATATATGAATTGTCTTTCTGACTCTGATTACTTTGTACAAAAATATACTTTAGGGGAGAAAGCCTACATCCTGTTTATCACTCACACACCACAAAACAGATGGTTCCAGACACTGCTACTGCCCCATATAGACGATCAGTGCTTGAAATCCTCATTATCTGTTGAGAAGAACTGGGGGAGAGCTCATCACATGTAGTACCTTACTTGCTGCATGTAAGGAACTTTGGATTGGGGCCCACAATCTGTGTCCCTTTACAGTTCCATCTCCACTAGAGTTATCGATCTGGTAACCCCAATTTAAACCCTGAGTTGCCATCAACGATGCTATTTAGTTCAGCAGTCTGTCAGTAGTATTCCATCACTTTGGTTGCAAACATTTTTTTAATGTGACGTTTCTGAATTAGATCTTTTAAATGGAAACGAAAATTGCTCTTCATTCTCAGTAATGTGAAAGTTTAGTTTTATATGTTGGTTCTCAGATTAGTATTTTGTGTGAGTGAACAACATCTAATTACTGAATTTTGGCTCCCTTTTCATCTTAGTCTTCTGGATCAGGTCCAGAATTTCCCTACTTAAAAGCAGTGACATATCTTCCTAGTCATTTGGACATCTGTCTACCTCTCCAGCTACACAGCAGAGGGGTTATCAGCAAAGCACACCTTTAAATCTGATTACAAGAGCTGGGAAACTATCGTGTCAGATTCCTGCATCAAATTTATCTGTGTAAAACAAGGCAAATGAGTGTTATGCTTAAAATTGACACTTTTCTTGAGTTCTGACGATATGTCTGTACTGTACCAAAAGTGTTTATATGTCTGCAAATAAAAACGCTATATTTTCATAATCTTTTTATCCATTAGCATTTTATGGAATCTAGGTACCTTTCTCTCTCTCATATTTCAGTGTACTTTATAGCATGTAAGGTGCCACTGAATTTAATGCAGTGCTACATTTCCTACACCAGGAGTAGGGAACATAGGGCGTGCAGGCACCAATGTGCCCCTGGACACCCTTCTTGGCACCATCAAGGTACCCTACCCCTTTGACTTTTTTTAAAAACAACATCTCATATTTTACTGGCATCTGGGGTCAAGGTGAGATCTTCTAGCTGTTGTTATCTTTATTTCCTATGAATGCCTCTAGGCTACCTCAGAGCCATCTTTAGGAAATGAAGATGGTAGGTGGCTGCAGATTGATGTTTTCCTCACCCAGCCACCACGAAAAGAAGGAAAACGTGCTGAAAACTATAGGTGCACAGTCAGTTGGCCAGGTTATTTGCCCTTTGTGACTAGCCACACCTCCCATGGCAGCGATTATGTGGTGGCATACACAACAGTTTCTCAAATTCCCAAATGTGCCCACAGGCCCAGAAATGTCATCTACACCTGGCCTGCACCATATTTACCAGTACAACAATTTGTGAAGTCAAAGGCATGTTTGAATACAATGTTGGCGTACTTACCATGGTCTTTGGCACATTAATGATGTAACGAAGGAACACGTTTGTAGAAAATAGTGGGTTTTCCCAATCGCCCTTCCACACCACCACCCTATGCACTAGTGCTGTGCAAGACTTGTGGAGCATAGAAATTCGCCCAATAGTTTCTAACAGGCAGGAGTTATAGCACAACTTTTTCTTTTTTTCCTGTGGGCTTTTAGCGTTTTGCCCGGCCACTGCAAGTTGCAACAGCTTCAACTGTTATGGCAGTCTAGCTCCAATTTTGCATCCTTCACAAATACTGGTGTGAAAGGGATAGTGTTGTGTCTAACTCCACACAGAACCAGTGCTGTGCCAAAATCAAGTTTCCTGAAAGTTTTCTTTCCCCATGAAAGAGACTTCCAATTTCTGCCTCATTCTTAGGGCTATTTGTAATATATTTTGAATTTATTTTGGTGGTATTTTTTGAGTATACTTAATCACTGTGAGGTGGCTCAGGGTGCCGTCTCTGTGTTTTAATTTAATTTTAATTTAATTTAATCATTCATCTCTCCATTGCTCTGCAGCCTCCCAGGTTGCCTGCACTTCCTGATCTGAAAAAGCCCTGTGAGAGGAATTAGCTCATGATGTCTTCCCCTGGGTTTTAACTGAAGTGCAGAAAGCCATGGAGACTACAGGTTGCCAGGTATATGATTGTATAATAAAAGACAGGGCACTCACACATTTTCTTTGGCTCACCTCATAAGTCAACGCAAGAACCCTCATAAGTAAATCCTGAACCCAACCCACTGTGAATTTCTTTGAAATTTTATTCTCCTTTGAATTTCTATTCAAAAGCAATTTCTTTTCCCTCAAATTGAATAAGAATAGTTTAAAAATGTAGTGGAATTAGAAGGGTTTAGTAGATATCATTTGTATGCATTATTTTGAATCATACCCAGATAGGATTACTCTTGTGTTATCTTTGCAGTTAAGTGGCATTGTTTGTGAACAGATTAATCATAGGTGGTTAAGGATATTTGAATGAGGATCATATTTAATACTTTGGAATAATAATGGAACATTCATTGACTGAGGAAGTATACCTTAAGCAGGTGTTGAAGAGCAAACCCAGGGCAGAGACTCTTGCCTTCCTGCCTGAATCGTGGACTTCACATGCATCTGACTGATCATTTTGAGAAGCAGGATGCTGGAACTGATGGACCCTTGATCTTATCCAACAGTGTTCTTTTCTGGCAAGGGTGTTGAACATCAAGCCTGGGGGCAAAATCTGGTTCTCTGGGGTTCACCAGATGGCTATGCCTCCTTCCTTTGGCCTCACCCCCCATTCCCCCAATCACAAAAGCTAGAAAGGAGTTTTTTATATAGCTTTTGTGCCTCTCGCCCTTTAAATTAAAGGGAAAACACATTTCCTTACCATCACTCTGCTTCCTGCTTCTCTTCCGCATTTGAAATGAGCTGAATTACATGTGAAGAGAACAGGACCACGTGACCTGTTAATTAAAAGCTCCCAGCACGTATAGTTCAATGAGACAGGGCCCTCTATTGAGCATTTTGTAGTGCAACTTTGACTGCACGCATCAGGAAATCCCATCATATTTCAGAAGAATTTGGTTTTCTGGGGTTTATTTTTAAACAAAATAACTGAGAGAACGCCCTACCCCCTTTGCCTTTGGCCATCCCCCTTTTGTTTCAGCCCTACTCAGCACTCAAATGCAGCCCCTGAGAACTTTTCCAAAATTGAGTTCAGCCCTTGGGTTAAAAGAGGTTCAACACCCCTGTTTTATGGTTGTGTTTTATGGCTCTTTCCAAAAGATTATTAATGGGGACAGGTGACATTTGTGGGTGTTTTCTATTTGGTGGCTACTCTTTGTGAAAAAGCTTATCATATATACAAAATTCAACTTGTCTGATATATGTAGGTATTAATACAAATAGTACACATTAGTGAAAGTTCATATTTTGTAGAACAATTGTATTATTTCTTTGGAAATGATCTGAAAGCTATTATTTACATTTTAAGGTCAGTAGAAATCCTCTATTTTGCTAGAGTGAAAAAGTTGCAATAACAGCTGTTACTAAGTAAAAGATGATGATGATGATGATGATGATGATAATAATAATAATAATAATAATAATAATAATAATAATAATAATAATATCATCATTATCTTAGGGCTCCTCTAAATGTGTGATTTATTATAGGTTTGTGATTGGCCACTCACAGAAGTTTTCAGGTCAATTTCATACATTGTCAACAACCAGGATGTCTCCCGTGGAATCCTCCAGAAATCCCGGGATAAAAAGAACTACTTTTAAAGCAGTCATATGCAGAAAACAGCAGGATTGTGTGCCACTAGAGGGCCCTGTCTCAGTAGAACTCACTGGAACTGAATAGTGGGGAAGTTTTCAATTCAAACCCCTTGTCGCCCCTTTTCTCCCATATAATGCAGCCCATAACAATAGTGCCAAACAACCAGGAAGCACAAATGACCCAGGTAAACAGCACGATTTCCCTTAATGTAGAGACATGCTTAATCAATGCAGAGATTTTTTAAAAATCTAGCACTTAAGTGTTTTCAATGTTTACAGTGGCAAGACTTCTACATCTGCAAATGTGGAGAGTTGTACTTATTCTATACCAAAAACATTTGTATCTGCAACAACAGGGATTCTCAGATGCAAAATGTCACTTGAAAAAGAGACTTCAGTGCACTAATATCAATTCTCCATGGTATTGGTCATTAAACAGAATCTTGTTTTTGAGGTTTATTTATTTATTTATTTATTTTTGTCAGATCATAGTATATATAAATTAAGAAAAGAATTAACAGCACTACACTGACAGGTTATGAAAACAATGGCCCTAGAACGCTGACCCTGTAAGATTGAATTCAAGACTAGATTTTGTATCCATAGATTATCTGACATGGATGATCTTCCGCCGCATTTACTTCTCTGTTCTCTGCATTCCAGTCCGAGGGATATGTTAGCTGCTCCTGAGCTGGATAAGGTTTCTAATGATCCTGTTATTCAGAAAGCTGAGTTTCCTTTATGATACATGCAAGGTTGTGATATCTAAAGTGTCTCAATTTGCAGTAGCTGTGGCAAATATCCAAACTAATTTTGTTACATCAAGCCTAGCAGGTTGTTATGGTGATCTCTAACAAGTCATCTTGGCTATGGATGCTTCTTCGTCTTGTTGTACAGTACATATTTCAGCAGTTTGTTTTGTATTTTGTGTAGAAATTTATTATTACCACCTTATTACAAAAAAAACCCCACCTATTTTTTATTATTAAAAAGAGAGGTTTTGAGGCTCAAAAGTGCCTGACAGCAACCCTGCCAAGTTTGGAAACCCCGTCCGTGTGTCATACATTTAGAGATACGCAGTGAGAGGTGAAATGCACTCTGTGCATTCTCAGAACACTATTCCATGCTTTCTAGGGCTGAGCCCTGCTGTTCAAAACAATCCTAACTCAAATGACCAGTGGCCCACGCGCCCAGCCCCAAGTACATTCTCAATTCCATGTGGAAAAGCAATCAAGAAGGCCACATTCCTATTCACCTTGATAAAACCCAAGAAATTCTGACAAATGCTTTTTCGTATATTATTCTCAAATGAGCACAGAAGTTGCCTATTAAATTGAAAGTCTCCGGCCCTCTCCTTTTCCTTTTAGACACCTCCTGTAAGTGTACTTGTCAAAATGCATGCTACTCTTATTAACTGATCTGGCGCAAAATCAAGACATGCCATTCATTAAATATCACAATATCCAGTTAGCAGTTGGAGAGCCATTTAATAAAAAATGAGATTGACCCAAACTTTGCACCACAAAATACACGGCAGCACTCCACTGCAACGTTTATCCCAAGCAGGATCTGTAATAAAATAAGAGAGAAGCAACAAACAGTAAGCTGTCAGCCACGTAATAGAGGAGAACAGAAAATGTGTTCTTATCCTGCCAAAGTGCCGGTATTGTTTATAGAAGAATTCTTTACCAGAAACAACTGAACTGAATACTCCCAGCCTGGAAGGCTAAAGACCCACCACCTATTATTCAATGGACTGAAGATCTTACTCCTCTTGCTACATCTGAACATATATCTTACAGTCATCAATTCTGATGAATGCTTATTTAGATATATGGTCTGCTTCCATTAACATGTATTTGAAACAGAAGTGTCAAATCTTTTTTTTAACCAATGGTGTAGTGAAAAGTTATCGTGAATGGATGTGGGGTTGGTTGGTTGTTGCTATGTTCTTGCTATTGGTGTTGTTTATAGTCTCCCCCTTTTTAGTATAATTACATTTGCAACATTTTATTTTTCAAATAGGAGTGAATGGCATTTGCCTTTATAGGAGAAAGTAAAGGGATGTATTCAGGGGCATGATTGGTGCAGGTGCTAAACCTCCTGATCCAAGTCATTAACAATGCAAATAGACACAGACTTCAGGCACAATCCCATGCATTTTTTAAACAGGAAAAAAGG
Source organism: Anniella stebbinsi (assembly GCA_029215795.1). Taxonomy (NCBI): domain Eukaryota; kingdom Metazoa; phylum Chordata; class Lepidosauria; order Squamata; family Anniellidae; genus Anniella; species Anniella stebbinsi. The sequence goes on from JARDYH010000001.1 coordinate 172,382,033, forward strand.
CCGTACAATTTCCAGTAATCATCCGTGCTAACAGGACCATGCTGGGAATTGTAGAACATTTTTTCTATCTAAACATGCATAGGATTGCATCCTAAGTCTGTGCCTATTTGCCCTTTGGTTGTGTTTCTGGTCATGCCAGAATGTTAACTGTTACATAGGGTTTTAAAAATATATTTTTAAAAATCTGTAGCTTACCTTTATGCCAAAACTAGGATGTGAAATGTCTGAGGATGATGTGAACACTGTTTTATGTGGTGCGTATCTAATGGATTAATAACGGACTGATTATCCCAGTACCAGTCCTTATGTAGCCAATATGGCAACACCATCCGTCCATAAGCACGGGGTAGCAGTAGGCTTGTGGGAACACCAAGGTTTGCCAATATATTTAAGGGGGGGAGAACCCAAAATGAATGAGGACTGCGTATGCTCAGTGACCCCAGAATACGTAGTGTCTGCTCTGTGTGTGTGGAGGGGGGATGGGGACAGAAAACCAAAAGGAGGGGAGGGCAATGGAATTGAATGGAGTGTCCTTGAAAAGGGCATGGCTGGCACCTTGAAGTCAAACACACTTCACTACACAATTGTGTCACGGGTCCCCTTTGTCTCTAATACTGACAACATTGGTTAGACATCATTTGTTTCAAACATAATGTGGGAGATAAAAACATGATCCTAGTTAATACCAGCCTGTGAATACAGGTGCCCAGATTCTTACCACACTCTTGGGGTGGAAGTAGACATTCAGTGGAAATGACAGGAATCTCATGTTTGTCTTGAACATGCAAGGGCACGTAGGGCCATTTCTATTAGAGAATCGTTGGACAGAAGGAGAATGCTTAACTCTTTCCCACCATTTCCTCTTGCTGTCACTTTTGCCCCAGACTGGCTATTTAGGCTAGTCTTTGGTTTAGTAGGGAAAAGCAGTTGGGGGAAGGGTTAACCACCTCCTGCCGCTGCTTCTTCAGTATGAAGCCTCTCTCCAGCCTCCGCTTTGCATCGTGGCAGTAAACGTGGGGTTGGTCAAAGCCTGCACCTTGAACTTCTTACAAAGCAGTGCTACTTAAATAGAAGTCATGATATGAGCCTTCTAATCAACTCCTGCCAAGAGCCAGCCAGGCAGCTGTATTCTGGATCAAGCACAGTGTTTAAACAGGTGGTCATCCCCATGCAGAGCTGGAAGCTACCACAGCATGTACGATGGTAACAAAGTGCCTGTTGTCCAGATTGTACCGCTGGCTAAAGCTTTGCCTTAGGCATTCTTATGGAAAACCCAAGCAGATCTTTTCTCTTGACTTACCGAGGCTCACTGACATAGTTTTGAGAATCCCCTGGGCAGAATTGCTGAGAGCTGACAAACATGAATTCGAGAACTTGTTACTTAACTATGGAAATTCAAAGATGAGCATTTATTGATGAAGATGATGATGGTGATGCATCTAAAGTGGCTAGGTATTATAAAAGAAAATAGAAATCATGCAGGCTTTGAATTTAAAAGGAGAAAAATGACACATCAGGGTGAAAAAGAATGGAGAGGAAGAGGAAGGGGAATCAGCCAGGGTAAACAGCTGTCAAAAACAGCGAGTGGGAAGAGGGGTTAAGGGGCAACTAGCACTTCATCTCTGGACACTCAGAATTCAAAGTGATTTAAAAGGAATATGCTTTTCTCTCATCTTCTCTTATTCTAGCTGTCACTTGCGCATATCACAAAAACAGCCTGCAATTTTAACACAGTACAGCATAAATCACACTTCTGTATGGGAGGTGTGAGTGTGTGTGTGTGTGTCTGACCAATGTAGCAAAGGTTTCATTCCAGCACTGTGATACTTTGGCAAAGTTGGAACATTGTTAATTCTGATGTGTAGTAGGCATGGAATCAAGGATTTCTAAAACTCATTGGCATTTTATACACTGACATTTATGTAACAGCATAATTCAACATCAGGGTCACACAGTTTTCAGTGCTTTTGGCCACTGCCCAAGCCACATTGCCTGAGACTTTAATAGGACCAGTCCAGAAAAGAATGAGTTACGGCCTGCAGCCTTAATCTGGCATGCATACAGTTGAGTCAATTCATAGCCTTTTTCATATTTCGCTGGGATAAGGGCGTAAAAAGAGCCTTATTGGATCAGGCTAAAGCTCTGCCTAGTCATTCTGTTTCCAACAGCCCATCAGGTTCAAACTAGACATAATGCTAAAGGTGTCTTTAGCAAACACATCAAAGATTTTTTTTAAAAAATAATAATAGGTGCAGGGGGTGTAATGTCCATTGGGATCACAGCACACATGGAGGGAAGGTTTAACTCTTCCCTCCCCAGCTGCCATCCCAACAATAATCACACACTTGCTGCCATTAGCTGGAGAGAGAAAGCTCCCATTGAAGCCAATAAGAGCTTCTCTCACCCCGAAAATTAATAGTAGCTGGGGTGGGGGATCATTTTATTCAGAATCATGCCTGGGGTGGGAAGGATTAAACTTCCCTCACCCTGCATGCTCTGGTCCTGATGAAAACTCCTCACAACTATTATTACATTTAAAACTCAATGATAATCGAGATGTGCTTTCTAATGACACATTCAGCACCGCTCGTAGTTTGGCCCTGAAGTGACTCTTGGAAATTCACAAGCAGGGCATGAAGGTGACAGAGCATCCTTGTTCTTTCTCCCCAGCATCTGGCATTCAGAGATATACTGCCTGTAAACAGGGAGGTTCCAGCTAGCTAATAGCAATGCACATGCAAGAGATATTGTCCTGGAACCTGGCCTAGCAGTTTGAATGATCACCAGTCACAGGTAAGGATTAACCCACACTAGTCGAAGTTCAACCGGCATGCAGTCATCTTGCATTGACAAGAAAAATAGTACTTGATTTAACGGAGTGGCAAAGTGTTCTTCAGGAGCCATTTACTTAATTATCTTTCATAACTGCTAATGTGTATTAAGATTCACATAACTTGAGGGATTGTTTAAGAGAATAGTTCAAACATGGGTAAAATTATTCACAGCATCAGGCAGGCAATGAACATTTCAATTACAAGACTCTTCATCCTTTTCTGTATCTCTCTTCTTCATGTCAAGAGCTGCCTCTTTTCAAACATAAAATTGTATCTATCCCATGAAAGAAATGAGGCAATCTCAATCACTACACATGAAGGAAGATAACAGTTTCAGACTCATTGCAAAACATGCTTTTCAATATTAAAAATGATCTTGCAAGACCGTTAAATAGCTTGCTAGTTGCTGGATCTTGATGGCTGGACTTGGATGTCTGGTGGCTACTAGCTCATGGAGATATACTACCTTCTTAGGTAGGAACGGAAGGAAAGTTTGTCCATTGGAATCTGACCGTCAAATGGGAAAATAGTCTAAGTTTTTGGACCTGACTTCCAAGCTTCCAGCCTTGATGGTCTGGATGTCATTTGGTTTTGCTATTGTTCAGGAAAGTGAGGCCCTGTCAAAAGCTATAATTAAATACAGTCATCAAGGAGGCTTCAGAACATGAGTGCAGAACCCACAGCCCACAGCCCTAATCCAGCCTGTTGGGTTTACCACTCCAGCCCACAGAAATTTCCCAGGTCTTCATGTCGCATCCCGGATATCGCCTTTGATGACCACCCAATTGCCTGCCCTTCCTTTTCTGAGAATGTTCTCATTTGGACTCCTTTCCCCTTTTTTCTTATTTTTACCAAGCCAGCAGACCCTTCACAATGCATTCTGACTCGTTCCTATGTTCTGGCACCTTCAGGTGCTTCCAGAGACCTTTGGGAACAACCAGATTGCCTGAGGGGAAAAGCAAGTCTAGAAGAACACAAGTCAGAATTCTGACAACTGGAAAGAAACCGATGTATATTGTGTTTCTGGTTCTACCGGAGGATTTAACTTGTGCCACTTGCTGTAATCAACTTCTTCCTTCAAACTAACCAATTCCTTTTACCCTATAACGTAGATCAAGAACTATGGACCTGATTGTTTCCCTTGTGTGTGATTGATAATGATAGCAAGAGCTCAGTTGTGCCTTGCCTCCCCTCCCACCCACTCATCCTGCCTCCCTCACATTGGATGTTATTAGCCATCCATGTGGAGGTGTAACCTTTAAAGGGGGCCCTAAGCACATAAACTCCAGATAACATGGTAGTTTCCTGAATTTTATCTGGAAAATAGCCCTTGTGAATGGGTCTACATGTGTAGGATTTTACTTAAGTAGGCCCTATTTGACTAATTCTAGGGTAGCTACTAAAGGGGGGGGAGGACAAATAACACAGATTTGCATAACTTTTGAATACAATAATTATATGTATAGATGCAAATGTCAAAATAATTAGTATAATTTCAATAGAAATACAGTACCTCTCATCATGGTGGGGATGACTGTGGTCAGATGACTTGGGTACCTACTCAGTCTGCTGCCCAGATGCTGTTGAGGGGCAACTTCAAGATCCTGCCTGCACCCTCTTCTGATGGTTATTTAGTTTGGGGTCAGTATCCAACTGGGTCCTTCCGTTAACCCAAATGACATATGCTAGCAGAAACTAGGCTCTGATCTATGCACAAGAGAAAAATCCAACTAAAGTTATGGTTGCACAAGTGTGGTTGCACAAACACTTGTGCATTGTGCTTGTGCAATCCATTGTGCAACCTGTGGCAAATAACTCTTTTGCAAACTATGGTGCGACCTGTTGTACATTCTGCTTGTGCAGCTGGTTGTACAAGCAGAATGGGCAGCTGCTTGCACAACGGGAAGATTCAGCAGAGCTCGGCTAGCGCTATTTGGTTCGTGGAATAACACCATTGGATCTACTCCCCTCTGCAAAATAGGACACCTGGCCATCTTAAATCTTACACTCCCATGTGGATGGCTGGTGGTATCTGAGGTAGGCAGGCATGCTGACTGGGTGGAAAGTAAGGCACACTACTATTGCTTCTGATCATGCGTAAGAGAGCAATCTAGATCTATATCATCTGATCTGGCCCAATGAATAGGAGTGAACCGTTGATGCAAAGCGCTTGAATTCTTCATGAGACTGACATTAAACAAGATACTGTGGTGGCCACTTTGGAGGTGACTGTTCCCCACTGGGCAAAGGGAAAGTCTTGCATAACAACTTCGTGCCAGGTGTTCTGCTCCAAGGACAGGCAAACACCTGAGGCAGGTAGACACTAAAGACCAGTAGCAGGCCAGCCAGCAGTCAGTGTGGTGGCGGAAGAATGGCTTCCCTCAGTAACATGTTGCCTAGACTGAGGGATGGCAGGAGACCTAGGAGCTTTATATCATGTAGTGACACGGAATGGCTCTCTGGAATAACTTGATTTTCAGAACCAAGACAATTCTGGGAGATATGGGCAGCGTCCCAGTTCAAACCATGCTGGACTAGCAGCCCCAGTGATACAAGCTGCCAGGAAGCAGCGCCAATGCCATATAGCACCTGGATCAAGTTCTTGTGGCAACCTGCAGGTTCTGGGAGGATTTTATTTGGGCCACAGTAGTTTGGAAAGGATTAAACTCCCCCTTCCCACCTTTTGCGCTCCTGTGGCTGCTCTCCCCTGCCCATATCTTTTTTTTTAAAAAAAAATCTTTTTTAAAAAAATGTGCACATTCATTACATGCACACAATTAACATCATGTCTAGTTTGAGACTCAGCTGCAATGCTATTATTGTAGCTTTTGCCAGACGTACAGTTCCTCACAGTCTCGCTCTCTCCAAAGCCAGAGAACAATAAGCCTCATGTTGTTGTTCTTTACTTAGGGCAAATTATTGCTATTTTGGAGACCTTGACCAACCCACAGTCATATATCCATTTTATTTTTTCTAGAATGGATGCCTAGTACCAAATCAGGCAGCTATCAAGGGATAATTGCTTTCAAACAGCTGACGCCTTCAAAAGTCATATTCTTATATAGCTTGGTAGTTTCAAAGTACCCAAGGGTAGGATCTACGCTACTGCTTTAAAATGGTTTATAGCAGTTTTGACAACTGTTGGGGCCCAGGATACACTCCATATACAGTTCTCAAACTGTTTTCAAAGTGTCACATCCTGCTTGGTGTAGATCTGGCCTATGGGTCATTAAAGGTCTTATTAGCTATAATTAAGCCATGGTGTTTTTGTTTTCTGGGAGCTTTCCATTACGCTCCATATCGGTCTTCTTGATGAGTGTTACCCAGAAGACCTTCTCTTCTGCTGCTCCCAGACTGTGGTATGGCCTGCCGGGAGAGATTAGACAATTTAGCAGTCTTCTTGAATTTAAGAGAGCTGTGAAGACTGATCTCTTCTGGCAGGCCTACCTAGTTGAATTTTAAGATGTTTTTAATAATGTATTAGTTTTATTTGTTTTAATGTTTTATCTATTTTATGGTCTTTGTATTTATATTTATTGTTGTTCCCAGCCTCAATCCAGAGGGAGAGGCGGGTAAGAAATAAATATTATTATTATATTATTACTATTATTCCTTGCTTTTTCTAACACAATATAAAATTTATTAGAAGCATTTACATTTTCTCAGTCAAATTCTTATACTATGACAATTTTCACAGAAACAGCAGGATTTTAAAATGTGATTAGGACTAGCAGCCCCTCAAATACCATCAGCCTAAAATAATCTTCTCGTCCTATTATAAATAATATGGAATGACTTGATTCTTTCATTGTAGCAATGAAATTTCTCTGTTGTAATGCAGAGTATATCCCTCTCATATTTTTTTTAACAATTTTTTTTGTTTAACAAACGTTCCTTTCCTTCCCCCCTCTCCCCTCTCTCTTCCTCATGGGAACAAACTGTAGAGTCTCAAATGTTTGTTGCCATTTTTCTCCATATTTTGTATCCGTTTGAAGATGTAGAAGAGCTAAAAAGTTCAAATGAAATCATCAATGGATTTCATCACGTTTTAAAACAGAAGTTGGCTGAAATAAATGTGTCACATCAAAACTGTGTCCTGCTTGGTTGTTGCTGAGAACTTAAGGTGCTTTTTATACTGAAGTAATAAAAATAAATGAGATGAACAACCACTATTTTACTCTTTGATATCTCCTGAATTGTTTCGTGTAAGTCAAATACCATACAAATGTAGAAAACCAGTTTTTACTCATTTTTGACATTTTAGAATGAGGTCATTTTAAAACATTGATCACTCCAATGTTTATCAATGTTTGAAAGTTGCCTTGTCATATGCCAACAACAAATATCTCCAGATGAGGGGACATTCCTGTTATGCAGAAAAAAAACTCTTTACAGGACTCATGTGTACGCAGAGAATAGATAACACACAATTTTTTCATCAGATTTGATTTTTCAAGTCTAAAATAGTGAGATATTAAGCACACACCATGTTGAATGCTGTTTCCCCTGACTGGTCATGCTTTTGTCTAACCCCAGCCTCACTCCAGGGCTGGTACTTCTTTCACCTTTCTAGAATATTCACCTGGGTGATTCCAGCCAATCTGGAATTTTAAGTGAATGAGATATTATAATTCTATGTAATCCATTTTGGCATCAGTAAGATGTCACTGAGGATAACCAAACTCCGTTGAAATTGATAGGAAAGAGGCTAACATTAATAAATAGGCAAATATTTGTGCAAGAAATATTCCAAATCCCTGCCAAAAAGGGTTGCAAAAAGCCGAGTAGTTTCAGAACAGAATTAATCATTAAAATACCAGTGCTGGATATGAACTTGGGAGCACAACATGAGTCAGTATAGCTCCAACTCAAGCATGATATTTATGTGTATGTTTATTTATTACATTGCTATAACTGACTAATAGCTGACACTGTCTGGGCAGTTCACAACAGTTAAAACCATGAAATACAACACAATAAAACACAATATAAAAGGTTAATAGTGTAAAACGACAGTATCAATAAAATAACCAAGCAGAACTTCGCAGCAGTACAGAGATTTAAAGCAACAGATACTGAAAAATTGAAATGCCTGGAACAATGCTCTTTACCTCAGAAAAGTGCAATGGAGGTGCCAGGCAAGCCTCTCTGGGGAAAGCTCATTCCACATCTGGGGTGTTATCGCAAAAAAGACCCTCTTCTTAGTAGCTACCCACTCACTTCCTTTGGCAATGGCTCACCAAGAAGATCTTCTGAGGACATTCTTAGGGTCTGGGCAGGTGTATATGGGAGGAGACAATCCTTCAGGTAATCTGGTCCCAAGCCATTTAGGCCTTTGAATGTTAATACCAGCACTGTATATATAAGGGGGTTCAGACAGACAACTCCCCATGCATTGAAATAATGTCAGAAGGGCAGGCTATCCTTGCCACCCCCACTCTGACACACACGAAAGCCATGTTCCTGCCCGCCATCTACGTATATTTAGCCAGTGCTCAAAGGGGCTTTATTGGGCAAGGGTCCCCTCACATGGAGGAGATCTACACAGATACATCAGTAGATGTGTACAGCCCCTTCACACACCAGCAGAACATGCAAATTGCAGGGCAGCGCCTCTCTTTGCAGTGAGGACATGACTAACCATGAGCTCCTCAAACGTTTTCTCACTGTGGTATTCTCTGAGCCCCATTATGGTGGCCAGAGATTTGATGTTGCACTCTGAAACCATTTCCTAACCATTATTTTCTCCATCTGCCCTCCCCCCACCTCTCTCTCTCTCTCTCTCTCTCTCACACACACACACACACACACACACACACACACACAATACTCTACTATCTATGAATTGTTTATGGAAGCTGGTTTTGAATTAAAGCAAAGAAATACTGAGGAAGCTGATCCAGATCATCTTTTTGGGATGTAGAGCAGGGTGGTTCAGGACATATGGAATCCAGATGGGATTGTATCTAGAACATGACCCTAAATGGAGTTATTTTATTTATACTATATAGTGCTGATCATTCTATGTGTGCCTCCATAGCAAACTCCTTACCTTTATTGTGTTCATTAGAATTGACTGGAAACCTATAACAGCCACCCAAGCAAGTTAAGACCTCTTGTGTAGTCAGACAAAGATGCCATCAAAATGGTTTTAAAAAGCAAGAAAGGAACTACTTAGCAGTGGCTCTAAAAGAAGCATTTGGTAATGGTTACAAGGCTTTTGTCCTTGTGCTGCTGATGCATTATGTGAGATAAATCCCAGTGAAGAAGCATTCCCTTTCTTTTTAAAAGCTTATAAATGGAGAAAAATGTAACGAACCTGGTATCAATGTGTGTGCTTTTATAATGAATGGAATAAACTGGATTGTCAGTATAAATCTAATCTAATTATTTGCCCTAACAAAATTTTACTACTAATGAAATAATAAAAAGAAGTAATATTATAGCCTAAAAATGGTTCCCCTCCCCATATCTGCCTATTGCCTGCAGGCCCTTCCCTCCAGACATAGTTTATCTGCTTAATATCATCATACCCAGCCTTACCCTGTGGAGAAAAAATTGTCATCCCTAACATTTGTCGCCTGAAGCAGACATCTCACTCTGCCTTCAGGTGGGGCCCAGCCATAGATCTAATGGCATTTTCACAAACATATTAGCAGTTCTGTGAGAAGGGTCAGCCAGACTGTCAATTAACAGTGCAACTTCAGTGACAGACGTGCAAGATCATTTTGGCAGAGCTACAGGCAGTGGTGATCCATAGAGGTCTGTGGATGGCACCAGCTCCACGTTGCTGACAGGAAGCCAGGGGGGTCAGGGGAAAGCATTGAAGGAAGACAGGGCAGGATGGGAAAGCTGAATGAAGAAGTGGTTGAAGGGGGCATGAAGAACCATGGGACCATAAAAGAGGAGGGGCTATGTTGATGGGATACATTTATGGCTGGATCAAGTCAAGATGAACCAAAGGGTTGATGAGGAAGAGCGTGCTGGGATCTGCAAGAATATTATTGTACTCCTTCCACATTGAAGCCTTGAAGTGGTACTTTGGAAGAGGCATCATTCAGTGCACAAAAGCAGGAGTCTACCTTGAGACTAGTTATATACCATTCATACTATTGCCTCTTTCTTAGACCCCAGAAATGCCCAAGCTGGAGATGGTCATGGGAATTGGCCCTAAGTTAGGGCCTCAACCCTTTTACCTCTCTTTGACTGTGCCCATGTAAGGACTCTGGGAGCTGAGGCAAACACGTTTTTTTGGCAAGCCTCCTTTCCTTGCACATTGGCCAGTTGCTCTGACAATTCAAAAAGATTAAAAACATATTTAGTTGTTAATGGTATTAACATGTATATATCACGTTATCTGCTAAAAAGCCATCAAAGCACTCTACAACAATTTAGAACAATAAAATCTTAAAGAAAAAAATATAATAAAACTGGGGGCAATATCCAACAGCATCGTTCTGCAAACTCATCCTGATCTTTCTGCTGTGCAAGCAGTTGCACAAACGGTTGGGCAATGGGTACACCAATGCACAACTGGTTGCACAAACGTCATGCCCAGCCCCTTATGCAACCGCACTTGCCCAAACATAACTTCAGTTGGATTGTCATCTTGTGCATAGTTTACAACCTAGTTTCCATAAGTGCTAATGGAATGACATAGTTAGATGCTACCCATTAGAAACTGTAAAAACAGTAAAAATGTCTGCAGACACCACAACATTTCTAGGCATGTAGGAATGCTTCGATTTCTTTCCATAAATATCAACTGATCAATAATATGTAGCACAAATAGAAAGATAAGCACATGTTGATTTAGATCCAGAAGCATTGCAATGCAGGAAAATATGAAAAAAAATGATATATGTTAGTAATACAGAATCAAATGGCATTCATTCATTCATTCCAATAAAAAAAAAGTTCATATCTGCCAAAATCTGGCTGAAAAGCGAACTTCCTTTGTCCCACAATGATAAAAGGGACAAGACATATATATACTTAAAACATAAATACTTGTACAGTAATAGAGTTCAAGGAATTAATATCTATTTTCCAAACACAGGTTCCAGCGCATCAGGGGTAGCTGCCTGGCTGCTAATGATGGTTGAATCCCATTCTACTCAAAAATTTTGGAGCCCACTACTTATGACCTTACTCCACAATGAAAAACTGAAAGTCATTCCCCTCCCACCGAGTTCTAAATTGGCTCACAGTGCTCTGATGCATGTTCTTGCTGGGCCACTTGGAACTGTAGTACAATTCTTCTAGTTCTTGTTCATGTGTCTCAACGTCCTGGTCATGGAATGGCTTTCTGGATCATGGAGGAGCCATCACAGTTATTGCAGTGGTTGGTTGCAGTGGTAGTGTCACCTGCCAGATAGTATACAGCTTGCTCCCTAGATCATCCAATAATTCTGGTGGCATACATGTTCCTAACCGTAGCGTAACATGTTGTCTGAACAGGCCCAATATGGGATATTAAGTCTGGACTAAAATTGAGCTCTCAGGAAGAATGGACATTTTGTTATGAAGTGTGATTAAAGTGCTAAATTAATTAAGTTCTGAGCATTTGCCAACTGCAGCTACAAACTTTGTTGGCCTGCTCTGATGAATGCCAATCATGCAAGTGCAAAAGTGGAATACATGTTTTTTTAAAAACTTTATTAATTGCAACTAGAATACAAGTTTCAGGGTAAGAGTGCCCAGCTTGAATTTTTTTTAAAAAAACCTTTTATACAAGAAGTGAAAACATGTATTAGGAGGCCATTTGTTGGGAAGTTCATCAACATCACAAGGATGTTACCATGGCAGGAAAACCCCACCTTGTAACTGGATCTACAAATCATCTCCTCAACCTTCATAAGGGTAAAGCTGTTAGGATAGGGAGAATGGACAACTACACCCCTGCTGCTGTAAACCAATCAAAATAAGAGCAGAGAATAAAGTTTGTGAAAAGCCAATCAGGGCATTGTAAGACATGAAAGATCAAATGCAATGACGCAGAATGAATCAGTTTTGTTAGTGACAAATCATCAGTATTTATAAGGCATGAACATGAGGGTAGGCAGACAACATCTACAAATCTAGCTCTTAGTAGGTGACAGGGTTTAAACAAAGGAATAAATCATACTGCACACAAACCGGTTGAAACCAGATGCTTTGCCAATGTTGCTAGCTATTACACTGGAGTTTGGAGGAGATTTGTCAAATGGGAAGCTGGTCAGACCTTAGAAATCATGGCAATTATAGGCCCAGTTCATGAAAACCCATAAAGCATAATAGTTGATGATGAAGCATATTATATGGATTCTCTGCTACAAGGTGGACACATTTCACATGAAGACAAATTAAAAACAAATACGTCTGAAGCAGGTGTTCCAGCTGTGAAGTACTGTTAGTTGATGGCAGCCAGGCTCAACTGATTGCTGCCCATTGTTGCTTCGATTTACAAAGCAGCATGAAGCATTGATCTACTGCATTTGTATAAAACCAGTTTTTGTTTTAAATAACACAAGCAATTTCTTGGGCAGTGGAAATGTCGCAAGACAGAGAAGAACACAAGATGGCTGTTCTGTGTAACAGAACAGTGTAGCATTGTGCTCATTCTACTTGTACAATACAATGTGTCAAAACAGAAGAATATGGATGCAGACAAGAACAATTCAAGAGCTCAAGGATTCTCTCGAGGAGATAATCTCATTCCAACAGTTGATTCAACTACACTAAAAGGAAATCATCGAACTCAAGGCTGTGTGGGCACACAATCCAAGCACTGGCTTGATGGCATTCTTGACAGTGACATGAGCAGAGAAACATATATATTTCACTATATTGTATATTATTCTTTAAAATATTTGTATTGTATTTTCTTTCTTTGACTGATCTACAGCATTTTAGTTTTTTAAAACCGTTTGCACTCCACCCGGGGAACATTAATTGCTGGGTGGTTTAAAAATGTAATAAATAAATAAATTATTTTATTAACTGCACATTAAAATGTGTGGTTCTCTTTCTTTTCTTCTGTTTCCTGCACCTTGTTGAGCCAGACTTAAACAGTTACACATTTTCCTTTCTTCCAGACCTGTTGTTCATTACCTGCAATTTAGTCACATGCATCAGCTTCCATGTAATATGAAGGATTCAGATATTCCATCTTCCCCGGGCCACTTGGGGAAAGTATTTTAAGGATAACACAGTACTTTCACCAAACAAGAATTCCAAGGATTCTTGATGGAAAACCTTGCAGTTAAACTGACATAAAACTGATTTAACTATTACTGTGGACATGCCCCAAGGCTCAGAGTTCCATCGAAGTGGAAACACAGGCATTTTAGGACACCATGCTGTTGTGAGTTTAGTTTGGCTGCCTGATGACTGTGAATGGGTCGATTACTATCACTTTACCTAAACGGTCACCCGATCAGGGGGTCTAACACAAAAAAAAAGGTAATGTTTCTCAAATAGCCATGAACGGGCAGTTCAAATGCAGTACTGGGGACTCAACAGGTAATGGTATGAAAACAGCAGCTGGGAGGCTTTGAATGAGGGGGGAGAGAGTGCAGGGGGGTTTCTAGCCAGAATCAGTTGAAGCTGGGGATCACTACACAAATATTTATTTGGAGATCTTCTGCTTGCTGTAGTGGTGCCTATTTGCTTCCACTATAAACGGCTGGTTGGCCACCTATTGGAGATGCTATAGCAGAGGATTTCCTGCATTAGCAGGAGGTTGGGCTAAAATAGCTTTGAGGTCCCTTCCAACGCCATGATTCTATAAAGGAACTGTAAACCTCGAGTGCTGATCAAGAAGGAGCCATCCCAGAGTCATGTAAAGATAAAACCAGAGGGGAGCCAAAAGTTCTCAGAAAACATTTTTTATTCTGAGAAAATTTCTGAGACTTCTTTTTCTCATTCCCTGACCCCTCATAAAAAGGTCACTTTTATAGATTTCTCCCCTAAATATTCTCCACCATTTTTGGAGACAGCTGGTGTCCTGCAACCACTTGGAAGAAAAGAAGCCGTGCTACTGCCACTGGTAATGGTGAGCACCACCCCCTAGAAGCTGTTATAGAGAATTCCTCCTTCCTCTGGGGAAATTCAGTGACATTTCTGCGCCCTCAAGTAGTGGGGAGAATTCCAAGAGGCCTCCTGTGAATAGCTCTAGATAATCACAGCCAACACTGGTGGTCATATTCTGCTCTTACACTCCTCCATTGCTCAGGTTTTCTTGATGCTGCTAAGGGCAAGGTAGATCTTGGGCAGTAGATGAAGGGGAATAGAGAGCTCTGCTGGATAGTGCCCTCTGGGCTGATGCTGGTGAAGCTGGACCACCCGGTGTTGTCTACAGTGCCATGGGAATCTGCCTCCTGGACTGCCTCTGCTTCATCAGTCAGTTGGAGCCAGAGCTGCGTTGATTGTCAGCAGTTTCTCTAGGATCAGTGATGCTACTGGACTAATCAGGTTGGCTGGGCGATTGACAGGGCATTTGTAGCAGACAGAGGCTGTGCTTTTTGGCAGCTGATTCACCCTATCACTAAGGTGGAGAGGACAGCTGATAGTTGAGATTGTACTCACTGCCTGGAAGCCACTGGAACGGCTTTCCCCAACCTGCTGCCAACCATATATGTTGGACTGCAATTCCCCTAATTCCCAGTCATTGGTCATGCTGGCTGGGAATTATGGGAGTTGAAGTCCAACACATCTGGAGGACACCAAGTTGGGGAAGTCTGCCCTGGAGGTATGACTGGACAATGCACTTGTCATGATTAGCAACATGTTCACCCAGCACTGGAAACGTTTGGTGACCTTCCCTTTGGGCTACTTACAGAGCCCCATGGTAGTAAGTGTAGTGTTCGTTCAACACTAAAATGGGCTGAAGTATGGCCAAGGGGTTTGGCCCTCAGAAATTCCAAGGAATGGGTGGGGTTGGAAGGAAACAACAATGCAGAGAAACAGAAGAATTTCTCTGATCGCTGATTGGGAGGAATCAAACCACAAATTATGTGGGCAAACAGCCTCCACTGTAGATGGCACCTTGGGTTCACAATTAGTTGTCTAATTAATGACTTACTTGCAGCAACATTCGTTTGCAAATTGCTGCCCCAAATATCCCCCCCTAGTGAGCTAGCCATCTGAATGACTTTTCATCCTCTTCCAGTTCATTGCTACCACTTGCTTGCTTGACAAGGAATAAGCAAGGAATAAGTTCCTCCTTCTCACCACCATCTTTTGTCTGGGCCAGTGCAAGTGGATGAGCAGGTTGTGATGATGAAGGGGAAGAGCAAGTCCATGGGGTTCTTCTCAGTAGGCCCCTACTAAGATGTGGGTTCTCAGCCTAACCATGCCTACTCTTGATGCTGCCCTGCCAACCACCGTCTGCACACCCCTTTTCTTTTTGTCCTTTTAATGACACATCCCCCTCGTTTAGTTTTTCAGACATCCTATAGGACTGATTCACACAAACTCAAGCGTCAGTGGCCAAATTGTCCAAACGTCAAGGGGTGGATTTGTGGGAAATATTTTCCAGCTGCCATATTAACAAGTTAGATCAATAGCTACAGGTGTTATTCTGATTACAGAACAAACAATCCTTCAAATAATACTTGGCATAAAACAGATAAAGTTACAAACAATGACAAAACCATCATCCATCTCTCCAGTCTATCATTGGGGAATTTCAGCACAGTTTGGCCCTGAACTCCCTAGCATGCATTTTAATGTTTGGTTTTAGGACAAGAGCAAAGAGCTCACAGATGGCACATAACACATTGGGAGAAAGCAGTGCCCACAGATTAGCTTTCTTGCTTATGATCATATTCTTATGCATATTCATCTGAAGTTTAGTTATGGCATAATATTACCTGCATACTGACATTGATGGAGGCAAATGATCCCTATGACAGATGTGTCTTCATTGGCCTTGCATCTGGTACTCTGACCCAATCATTTCCTGCCTTGACCAGCTACATCAGCCTTCCCCAAATGTGTGCCCTCCAAATGTGTGGGACTACAACTCCTGTCCCCCAGCCATGTTGACTGGGGATCATAGGAATTATAATCCAACACATCTGGCCAGCACTAGAGCAGGGGAGACTGAATGATATCCTGCCTTGTGAGATATTTATTGACATCCTTGGGCTAATGTTCACTGACATTACCAACACAGGGGGGCCTTCTGAAGATCATTTAGCATTTGACCTATTTGATTAATTCAGTGCTATCAGTAACAATGCTAACAGCAATTTTTTTAAAGGTTCCTTTATTCACTGAAAACTGGACTGAACTGATTACACTGGGACTACCATTGTTTGAGAGCAGAATCACATGACCATAATATTCATGCTGGGCTGTACTGTTTCCGACAGAAGGTGGCATACTGTCACACATAACAGTCACTACTATTTTTACTATTAAAAAGTTTTTGTATTCCATCTTTCTAAATAAAATTCCCAAGATGGGTAACCAAACCGCCCCCCCCCATTAAGAAAGATAATCATAATTATGATTTAAATTGACAGTTGAAAGCGTAACATGCAAGTGTGATACTAAAAAACCAACAACTTAAGGTATAAATGTCAGCAGCAAATAGGTAATTGACAGTGCAATTGTAGACATATCTATTTAAAAGTAAGTCCCATTGAATTCACTGGCTCTTTCACCAAGAAACTGGGCATACGACTGTAGCATAACTTGCCATGGCACTGAAGGATCTCTGAAATCAGTTGTGAGTGTAGTGTGAAATAAAGAGTCGAGACAAGTAAATGGGATTAAAATGGGCCACTTTTTATTAAAG
Organism: Anniella stebbinsi; assembly: GCA_029215795.1. Lineage (NCBI taxonomy): Eukaryota > Metazoa > Chordata > Lepidosauria > Squamata > Anniellidae > Anniella > Anniella stebbinsi. Next base: position 172,398,653 of record JARDYH010000001.1, read on the forward strand.
ATCTGCAAAGGGGGAAATGAAAATCTAGGCGGGCATCTTCTATTGGCCTCTACAGGCCAAATCTTGGGGATCGGTCAAAAACAATTCTCCGACTTTGGGGTGGTGCCCAATCCTTCACCACCTCATGGTCTAGCCCCATTTGGGGAAAGGAGGCCTTCCAGAGTTGCCCATCCTGTGCTGCATGGCTCCGAGTAGGAGAGGAGGGTTGGCCTCATAGGTAAACCTTATCCCAATGATCTGGTGCCACAAGACTCCCAGATGTGGGCCTCAGGCACTACCCATCACCTCAACGGTGCCCGAGACAGTTCACCATTACAAATCAACTAAAGATGCCCACACCTACCGCCGAGATTATGAGACCAATCATTTCCAATTTACCTATTTAATACACCCCATCTGTCTTACAGTGTGAAGTAGGCAAAAAAGCTCTTAGCAAAATTAGGTTTAAGAGCAAATAAATCCTACTTGGCCCCTAAAGACGACCGGTGGAGCCCACACTGTCTACAGGGAGGGGAGGGAGGGAGCCGCGCAGAAGAAGGAATGCCGGGCGGGTCCATTGCCAGGCTCCTTAAGCCCTGCGGACCTAGCCCCGCCCAGTGGCACCACACAAAGCCTCCAATGGCGAGCCTCCACATCTCCTCTTCTCTCTCTCACACACAACTATCCTCCTCTGCCCAATTGGGCATGGGGATGTGCATTTCTGCAAATAAGCCAATGGAAAAGAAGACAGGAAAACCTCCTAGGGGAAAAAGTTTCTGGGCAACCACTGAAAAGCCCCTCTCTCATATAATCACCTATCACATGTAAACAGTGCTCAGGTAGGGTCATATAAGTTCCCTGGGCCAAAGTCATTTTGGGTGTTAAAAGTAAATGCCAACATATTGAATTGAGCCCCAGAACAAAATCAGTAGCCTCTGAAGATGGTAAAGGACTAATGTGGCCTATATAGAAGCTCCCAGTAAGGACCCTGTTTGCTGAATTTGGGTCCAACTCCGCTCTGCAAATGCTCTTTCAAAAAGCAACCCCATGCAGGCTTCATTGTAGTCATTGCCCATTCTGGATGTCACTGAGGCATGTGTAACTGACCTCTCCAGTAAAGGGGTGTAACTGGCATAGCAACTTAAGTTGGAGAAAGGCACATGCCTGCAGCTTCTTAGGTTGGACAGGTGACTACTGTATTGGCAAACACTGACTCAATTCAGATGATAGTCAATGGCGGGTTGACTAACCCTAACCCTCACGCTAACCCTAGGGGGCACTCCCCACACAACATGGTAATAAATAATCAATTGTGGTGTGGATGAGGATCAGCGCTGAGTTGACTATGGCAGCATTCGGATGACACAGTAGTCAAAAAAACTGATGATTGTTTTCCCCACACCAGTTGTTTATTGTGTCGTCCGAATTGAGCCAATGTGTATGCATGCCTACTAGCATCTTCTTTGGTATTTTAGCTGCCAGGTGACATTGGTCCTTTCTTCTTGTGGCTTTAATTGCTTTTATTATTTGAGATTCCTTAATTGCCTTTTTGCTGCTTTATAGACCTTTTATCTGGGTGTTTTACCAGGATTTTATAAGTTGGACTTGCTTTATCTGCTGTTTTTATGGCCCTTTGCAAAACATTTTACTGTTTTTGTCTATTTATACACTGTCTTGAAGCCATACAATGAGATAGAAATACTACATATAAACCAATCTGTATGTGCAGAGATTCTTTTGGTTTGCTTTTAACATTCAACCATGCATTCTCACACCTGCAGGCTGAAGCAACAGCAAATATTACCCTGCTCTTCAGCCAAAACGGGGCTCCTAAAGCAGATTAAAAATTAATGAGACAGTCTTTGCTTTCAGGTGTATAATCTTAAAAGCCTGACATAAAAGGAAAAGGCATGGGGTGTGAGGAGAAAACAAGGAAACCCAGCAATGAGATTTTAGTTACAAAGTTCCAATAACTTTTTTTTCTGGCAGGACAGAGGGGTGCAAGCTCTCTAGCCAATGGATGGGACCCAGGTGGTCTTTCACTTGCCAGTAATGGTAGAGACCAACAAAAACTGGACTGTACCACTATGTCTCCTTTGCAAAGCAGGTAGGCATGATTTCCAGTGGGGGGGGGGGGAGAAGATCAGCAGCTGCTTTTAGCCTGATTCCAATATTCCATTTGTGATGGATATACAAGCGTGGAATCCTTGGTGGGAGAAAGCAGGGGAAATAGAAGGGAGAAAGTTACAGGTAAGAGAAAAGTTAAGCATCCTCCCATCTATTGTTTCTCTAGGAAAAGTCACTTCCTCCCAGCCTTGCTTTGCAAAGGAGAAGTGGAAGGCAGACTCTGAAGAGAAACAGTGGAGGCAACATATATGGTTCTGTCCTTGACTGTGAACCTTGGGACTCTATCCAGTTGTGTCATTCTGATAGGTCCAGGACTATGCACAACAAGAAAACCCAACTACAGTTATATTTACAAGTGCAGCTGCACAAATGGTTTCACGACCCATTGTGCATTATGCTTGCGCAACCCATTGTGCATCAGTTATGCATTATGCTTGTGCAACTGGTTGCACATCACACTTGCACAACCAATTGTGCAAGCGATTGCGCAACCAGTTGCTCAAAAGCTGCGCTAGCACTATTTGAATTTGCAGAATGCAACCACTGGATGCCACTCAGTTATCCAGAATTTTTAATTACCTGACTATATCCTGTACTCTTCTACAAGTCTGAAAGCGCTGCCATCCCCTGTAAGGAGTACTGCAAATTCTCTAGCTCCCAATCATCAAAAAATTTTGGATTCCCCCACCCCCCAGCCATTACCAGAAGTGAAGCAGAACAACTTGGCTTGCTAAACTAAAAGATCATCATGGCTGCATCACAATGGGTAATTAAAAAAAGAGCTGAACTAAAGTAGTCTAAATTAATCAAAAACAAGTTCAACAGCAATTTAAATAAATCACACGCAAAAGTATTTCTGCCGAGTTGCACCAAACTAACAAAAAGATAGGAAATAAAACAGATTTTAACTGCTTGCTTGTGCATGGACAACCACCCACCAAGTGCTAGAAAGAGGAAACAGAGGAGATGGTGAGTATTTATAGAATATCTTGTTGTAAGCACATGCGATTAGCTGAATGCAACCAATCTTACTCAGGAGAGAGATCCTAGCTAAACCTGTGCAATCAAGAAATGAATCCAGGAAATGAGTAAGTTGAACTAGCATTAGTTCAAGAGGAACTATTTTCAGCGGCAGCTGCCATTTGGGAGGGTTTGCCATCTTGTCTTCACTTCCAGCAGCAAAATATTTTGGGTTGGCCCTTCTCCGGAACATCACTTTCAAAATCAGCACACAATGTTGAAAAAACAAACGGAGACAGTTCTCTCAGGGTCCCTTCACACAACATATTTTCACTAAGGATGTTGGAGGAACCCATTTGGGGAGTGGAACCTGCCGAGCTGGATTTTGACTAATTTCCAAACAAGCCGGCCCGATTCAATCTGTATTGAGTTGGGCCAGGTCATTAATTTTCCTTTTTTAAAAAATTTGCATAAAAAGAAATTTACACAAATCAACATTGCAGTTCACATAAATTACACAAATTTCAGGTGTAGGTTGCATAATTTGTGACCAAAATTTGCATACATTATTTCAGGTATTTATGTATCAAGTGTGTATGTTTGCAAACACATGTACCATACAAGCCATAGTTGCATATGAGAGCCCTGATTGGCTCCTGATTGGCAGCGTCCGTGGCTTACACTTCGTTTTCAAAGAAGGTGGTCAGGACACACAGCAGTATCTAACAGGCATCAGGCTGTGTGGATTCATTTTCAATAGCAACAAGTTGTTCTTATCAAGTATGGACTGCAGGACCACATGGGTGGGTCACTTTAACAAAGCCAAGGACGGAAGCTGTTTGAACTTTCCAGAGGCACAGAATGCCCAGCAGGACATATAAGCGGCCAATTGACTTAAACGGTAGAACAGATTTCCTTTAGAGTGTGATACCATAGAAAAGAACTGAAGAATAATGTCTGGTTGCTTTTGACCTGAGTGGGTTTTGAACAAGAAACCCAGGGGTGATAGGTTAACTATCTCACTAGCAAGCCTTTGAAACCACCAATCCTCCTGGCAGACTATTTTCCGCTGCTCTACTTCAAGTCTTCCTCCTACGTACATTTTTATATTTCTCTGGTGAAAACATTAAAATAAAGGTTAAAGTGACGATCTCTCAAACCACTGTGACTTTAACCTTTCATCAGCCATCACAGATAAATCATCCCTTTGAATTGGCATGAAACAAATCTTAATCTTTGGAAGCCATCATAATACTGACCCTTAATATTTAATAAGTTAATTTTCAAAGTCTAACTTTAGTGTCACTCACTGCTGATCCCTGGGTTGCTCCCTGACCCAGACTGTTACCTTTATATTGGACCTGTTCAGATGACACCTTAAAACTTGGCTTTAACCACAGTGGTTAAGCCAGAAAGCTGGGCTGTGTTCAGAAGACACTTTAAACCATGGCTTTCATCATGGTGAAAAAGGCTTTTTGCCTTATTCACCATGACTGGAGCTGTGGCTTAAGGTGTCTTCTGAACCGGGCCATTGTTAGGTAAGCAAAGCTTACACTGCTCTCTGTAGGTCATAATAGATTCACTAGATTTGTCCCAACTTGCAGAAAAAGCGGATCCAAGAGATTTCCTTCAGAAAGCTCTTCAATCATGTGGTTCTCCCCTTTAAGCTGGTAAATACTCACTTCTTTTATCTTCTCCAGTGGGCAGCACCACATAGGTGATTATAGTGAAACAGGACAACTCCCCCAACAAAAACAAATCATAGAATGATTACATTCCTAGTTCATACAATGTTCTCAAGATGGTACAATTCCCTATACCAACATTCTTAAGACAGGACAAATCCTAGGTACACTTACTTGCAGGGCCAGCCCAAGTCCTTTTGCTACCTGAGTGTTCTGCTTAGGCTGGATCAGAATCAGTGTTAAGGAATTAAAAGGAGAAATCCAAAGGCAAATCAATAAACAGCCAAAGGCACAGTTTTACCAAGCAAGAAGGAGAGTTCTAAGAGAAAGATCTGAGGCACAGCCAAGATTCAAATATGGACAAGCAGATACAAGGTACAGTCCAAGAAGCAGACTCAAACAGAAACCCAAAGATCAAGAACCCAAATATTCAGTCACAAAGCAAGATCAGAGGAACACAAGCCACCGAAACTGGTAATGAGCCATTGCTTCCAACAGCTCTCAAGCTTAAAATGAGAGCTGATATAGCTAGAACTTCCAGAGTCCCACCCAGTGTTCAGCTGCAGATTATTACAGGTCCTCTGGCAAAAGTCCTACTCATGAGGAGGGCCTTGCTCCCAAGGAGATCTTTAATCTTGAGGAGTCTGGTTACTATGATTCTTGAGGCATGCACTTCATCTCTGTGTGGCAGAACGTGCCTCCACGTTCTGGAGCTAACATACGTGAGATATGATTGGGCACTCTATTCTTTCCTCTGCTGCCCTGGTTGATTTACAATCCTAAGTGGTCCCTTGTGGAGTCTTTCAGAGTCCACTATTGTAGAGAGTGAATGTAGTCGACTTTCCAAAAACCTCCCACCCTATTAGGAGACAATAAAGAGAGCTGCCACGTAATCCACAAAGCTTTATTCAGGCAATAAACATCTCATGCCACCGGAAGAGAAGTCTAAACTCTAGGAACTAACCTCTAGGCAAAACTATGCAAACTTAAGCAAGACAATTGTCCTTTCAAGAAAAAGGGAAAGCTCTTTCCCAGATCACTTCAACTTCAAGCAGGCTGGTTGTGAAGAAGCCTTTGGCGAGAAGCTAGCCAGGAAGATCTTCTCTTGCCTTCCTCGCCAGAAACTCCTTCCCCCCGCCTATGGGGAACAGGCCTAGTCACAACAAATGTATCTTCTCCCCTCATGTAAGAAGTTCCTGGGCTGTGGCTGATGTCGGGGCGGGGGGCACAGGGAAAATATTTTTTGTCAGATTGAGACCTTCATCTGAAAAAGCATCCTGGTTGCTGTTGGAGTTAGACATGCACTGAGGCAGAACAGCAAATTCCCTTCCCCCACAAGTCAAGGTGCATAGAATACAAATTTGGCCCTTTATTTATTTATTTACTTGGTATCTGATGCAGAGAATCACACAAGTCATCTCTTCTTGGGGGTAAAAATGCAACAATAATTAATTATATAACAACTTTTTCATCACATCCAAAATGGCTGCCTCCCTCTATCTAATGGTAGGGCTAGTCCTGCTTACTTGGAAGTAGGCCCAGTGAAACTTACTTTTGAGTAAACACACAATGTGCCATACATGAGTTTTAAAGCATTAAAATAAGTAGGCATACATCTAGAGCTATAAAGAACTACCATACAATGGACATACAGTTGGTTGAACAGGTTCATTCAGGCTAGTGATGAATGGGTGCTTTCGGATGGAAGGCTCCTAGTGCTTCCAAATGACTTTGTGGAGCTATTCCATCATTCTCTCTTCAATAGATTTTCTGTGGTAAGAAAAAGGATGGAAGAAGTGTTTTAAAATGTAGAAGGGTTACAAATGGGAGACTACAAAATTTGGACATCCTGTAAAAATTCCATGAATGAGGCAGGACAACAGAAGTCTAGAGATCAGGATGCAGCAATAACAAAGAGTTCACAGAGAAGAAGTTTGAGATTAATGCTATTCAACACCTTTGTAATGAAAATTAAATAAAAGAGTGGGTGGCACATTTATCAATGTCACAGATACGGCAGTCCATTTTCAGGATAGGCTAAAATTCAAAAAACAAATGGAGATGTTGACTGTGAAACTCAGCAAGAATGAATACATGAGACGATAGTGACTAAGGAGTGGAATTTAGAGCTCATAGCTAGATGAGGGCCAATAAGCTGAGTATGAACCCTGTCAAGACGGAGGAACTCTGGATAAGTGGTTCACTTGTCTGAGAATTTGGGAAATAGCCTCTTCTGGATGGGGTTGCACTTCTTCTGAAGGAACAGGTGTGTAGCTTGTAGGTACCCCCAGATCCATCACTATCAATGGAGACAGTGGTGAGGAGTACCTTTTCTAACTTTCATTGGTCTTAGGGACGTTGGAGGATTCCGCCCAGGGGGTGGAGCTCCCCAAACGTTCATCAGCTGGACCCTTGGACTATGGCTCATTTCCCCACAAGCTGGCCCAACTCAATCCGTCGCTCCAAATGACAGTTCAGATAGACGCGACGGCCAGGAGTGCCTACTATCAGTTTTGGCAGATACGCCAACTGCACCCGTTCCTGAAGTTGGAAGACCTAAAAATGGTAGTGCACATGCCAATAACTTAGAGGCTTGACTTCTGCAATGCACTGTACATAGGGCTACCTCTGTGCCTAGTCCAGAAACTTCAACTAGTTCAAAATATGGCAACCAGGTTGGTCACCGTTACATCTAAGAGTGACCATATTACATCAGCTTTAAAATCACTCCACGGGCTGCCAATTAATTTCCGGGTGAAGTACAAACTGTTGGTCATTACCTTTAAAGCCGTACATAGTTTGGGTCCAGGTTACCTGCGGGATCGTCTTCTCCCATACAATCCACCCCGCACACTCAGGTCCTCTGGGAAGAATTTACTACAGTCAACCAAAACTAGGTTGAGAACTGTTATCCAGAGGACCTTCTCTTCTGCCACTCCCAGACTATGGAATGACCTGCCGGGAGACATCCACCAACTTACCAGTCTTCTAGAATTTAAGAGAGCTTTAAAGACTGAACTCTTCTGGCAGGCCTACCCAGTCAAATTTTAAGTTTAATTAATTTTAATAATGAATTAATTTTATATGATTTTAATTAGTTTTATGTATTTTATATTGTTTGCTTTTGGTGTTGTTCTCTGCCTCGATCCGGAGGGAGAGGCGGGTAAGAAATAAATAAATATATTATTATTATTAATAATAATTATTATTATTCCGTATTGAGTCAGACCAACTTGCGAATTTTCCATTTGTTTGTAATTGCATAAAAATAATTTTGCACAAATTTGCAATTTGTGTTATGATTGCAATTGCAATTTGTGTCATGTGCGCAAATTTTTGCCAGGGCTTGCATAAACTACAATTTGAACAAATTTATTTTTACTCAAATAATAAAAATGGAAAAGCTCCCGAATTTCAGGTGGGGGGGGGGACTGCAGCTGAGTTGGGTGCTCGTTGGGAGTCTGTCAAGCCCCCAAAACTCCAGATTTCACAACAACAAACATCCCTAGTTGGTACACCATCTACAGTCATTCCTGGACGGGAATGGCCTAACCACTGTGGTCCATGCACCAGTAGATAACCTCAAAATTGGATTAGTACAGTGTGCTTTATGTGGGACAGCCTGTGAGATCAGTGCTGACGCTAATGCAAAATGCCACCACTAGTCTGCTAAGTGGGACAGCCTACTGGGAAGATATGACACCAGTTCTTCTGAAGGAATTGCATCATCTGACAATAAGGTACTAAGCCAGATTTAAGGGGCTTGTGGTAATGTACAAAGCCCTTCATGGCTTAGGACCTGGATACCTAATGGAGTACCTTCTCCCCTTTTTTTCCTTTCTTTTTATTGTGAATATTAACAAAACAAAAAAAATGTTATAAAGAAAAAAATACATATATAGAAATTAGGGATGTGCACTGGATCGGACCCGATCCACGATCCGAGTCCGGTCCAGTGGGAAATCGGATAAATTATCCGATTTCCGATCCCGCAGCTGGATCGGCCGATCCAATCCGAACCGGTCCGAAAAAGCTCCGAACCGGTTCGGCGGATCGGCGGATCGGCGGGCGCCCACTGGCGCCCACCGCCGCTTCCATTGGCGGGCGCCAGCGGGCGCCCGCCGATGAAAGTGGACAGCGGGGGGGGGGGAGGAGGGGGGCACTTACCTTCTCGGCCCGGTGGCTCCCGTCCGGCGCCGGCGCCTACTACTACTAGCAGGCTCCGCGGCCTGCTCTAGGGTGGCGCGCCGGGTGATGTCATCACCCGGCGCGCTACTCTAGAGCAGGCCGCGGAGCCTGCTGGTAGTAGTAGGCGCCGGCGCCGGACGGGAGCCACCGGGCCGGGAAGGTAAGGAGGGGGTGCGTGGAGGGGAGGAGGGGGCGCGCGGAGGGGGGAGGGGGGAGGGGGGCCCTTACCTTTCCGGCCCGGCGGCTCCCGTCCGGCGCCGGCGCCTACTATTCCCAGCAGGCTCCGCGGCCTGCTCTAGGGTGGCGCGCCGGGTGATGTCATCACCCGGCGCGCTACTCTAGAGCAGGCCGCGGAGCCTGCTGGTAGTAGTAGGCGCCGGCGCCGGACGGGAGCCGCCGGGCCGGAAAGGTAAGGAGGGGGTGCGTGGAGGGGAGGAGGGGGCGCGCGGAGGGGGGAGGGGGGCCCTTACCTTTCCGGCCCGGCGGCTCCCGTCCGGCGCCGGCGCCTACTATTCCCAGCAGGCTCCGCGGCCTGCTCTAGGATGGCGCGCCGGGTGATGTCATCACCCGGCGCACTACACTAGAGCAGGCCGCGGAGCCTGCTGGAAGTAGTAGGCGCCGGCGCCGGACGGGAGCCGCCGGGCCGGAAAGGTAAGGAGGGGGTGCGTGGAGGGGAGGAGGGGGCGCGCGGAGGGGGGAGGGGGGAGGAGGGGGCGCGCGGAGGGGGGAGGGGGGAGGGGGGCCCTTACCTGCCCGGCCCGGCGGCTCCCGTCCGGCGCCGGCGCCTACTACTACCAGCAGGCTCCGCGGCCTGCTCCAGGGTGGCGCGCCGGGTGATGTCATCACCCGGCGCGCTACTCGAGAGTAGGCCGCGGAGCCCGCTGGTAGTAGCCGCCGGCGCCGGACGTGCCGAGAAGGTAAGTGGCGGGGAAGGGGGCTTACCCCCCCCCCCGGAGCCGTCCGCTTCTATCCGCTGGCGCCCGCGGGCGCCAGCGGATGGAAGCAGGCGGCCCCAGGGGGGGTAGGGAGCGCGGGGGAGGGGGTTTACCTGCCGGGGCCGTCCACAGCGGACGGCCCCGGGGGGGGGGGAGGGAGTTAGGCCCCCCCTTACCCACCCGCCGCCATTTTTTCCTCATAGACTTGCATTGCAATGCAAGTCTATGGGGAAAAAAATGGCGGCCGATCCAAAAATTTCCGATTTTTGGATCGGGATCGGACTCGATCCGGTCCGGGGGGCCTCCGATTTTGTCCGAACCGGTCCGGGACAAAATTGGAGGTCCCGATCCGGGTCCCGATCCGATCCGGGGGGTCCGTGCACACCCCTAATAGAAATATCATAACCATGTATTTATCCACTCGCATGTTACGCCTATGTAACACCCATTCAGATTTTGAGAACATTAAGTCCTCAGTCCATTGCATTATAGGAGGTGAGCATTTGTCCTTCCAGCATGATAATGTAAGTCTTTTAGCTGTCATAAGGGCTCTGAAAATCCATTTGTGCTGACCATATGTTAACATCCAAGAAGCCGGTATGTAGTTCAGGAGGACATGTACATCAATCCATATCAAAGATTGTTTCAATACAAAATTTATCCTCATTATAACCTCCTCCCAAAAGGGGGCAACTATTGGGCATTGCCAAAACATATGAATTAAAGAAGCATTAGGTGCATTACATCTAACAGTTATGTAAGTTAAACAAACCCTTATTGAAAAGGCGTTGTGGAGTCCGATAAACCCGAAACATTTTTTTTGCTGAATAGGATGTAGCCTAAGATCCATAGAAGCTTCAGATACAAACTCTAAGGCAACAATCAATTGATTAGGCAGAATAGGACACCCTAATTCTCTAGCAGCCAAGATTGTAAGAGGGGAGCTATTTATTCAAATATGTCGACAACCGATTGCCATCCATTTGGGAAGAGGTTCTAACCATATGGATTCCAAAACTAACCAGGGTGGCAAATCTAAGCAAACTGGAAAAGCCCAAAACTTAGTACAAGCCAATAGGTAGGCCCAATGGTACAGAAATATTTAGAACTACTGGGGATGCCCTCTCGTCAGTACTACATTTGCCTAGGGTTCAATATGTAGCAACCCAAGGGAAGCCATTCTGGATAAAGGCATCCTGACTGGGGAACTCTGTTCCATCTCATGTATGTGTGATGAATTTGCCCTTGCCTTGGAATTCCTACATGTAGCTGATCATAAACCAACAATTAATTGATCACACTCAATTTCCCCAGAGAAAAGTATCATCTGGGTTATGTGAGTTCTGTCCTGGATACAGAAATTATTCTACAAGATTCTAAGATCAGGCTTGTCTTTCCATCTTTTACTTCAAAATCTCAAGCACTCTTTACATGATAACAAGATATGGCATAAGAGCATAGGCCTTATAAAACAATACAAAGTAGTTGCTACAACAAGCAAAGCACATTTCAAAGGTCTTTGTGAAACTTGTTTCAGGAGCATGCCTTGAAAAAAGAAAAATGTCTTACCGATATGACATTTCTGAGCTGACCCAAAAGGAGAAGTCAAGATGAGGATAGATGTTCTCATCCTGAAATCTCTCCACTCAGTTCCTAATATTGATATAATTCCTTATCATGATTATGTGATACTTAATAACAACAAAAAAAGGAACTTAAGCTCAGCACTCTTTAACAATTAACTATTATTTTTACCAAAATTCCCAGCTATGATCTGGGAGTATTATATTTATTTTATGTCCTTATCAGCACCGCTGCATAACTGATTTCCTTTAAATTCCCCAAACGGGATACTTTATTTTCTCATTTCTTCTTCAACCTCTATTACCTTTGGGCTAGCTTAACCCTGAACTATTTTTAGTTCTATTCCCTTCCTAAAATGCTTTATACCATCTTCACTCATTAATATCATGACCAAAACTATCAACAATACTATCTTTACTACTTAACCAGCCATCTTTATTTTAAACTTCTTACCTGAACTATATGTTATTTTTCCTGGGTTTAAATGAGAAATAGTTCAACCTTGTTTTTCACTTATCACTGGGATTAAGGGGACACTGGGATTAAGGGGACAAAGGCTAAGGGGACAATCCTATCCATGTTTAGACAGCAAAAAGTCCTATACTGCCTGAGGAATGCTGAAAATTGTAGGATTTTTTTCTAGCTAAACATGTATAGGACTGCACCCTAAAGAACCAGAAGAGGGGAAAACATTGGGAAATTACAGTATGTCAGAGTGAATGTCTTTGCTTCAATCAAAATGATTCAACCTTAATATAAGGTACCTAATATTACATATTCCCTGTAAGAGAATTATACATCTCTATGAGAGATGTAGAAAACTATATGCTGATATGCCTGGTGTTGCTCTGGCCCCTTAAGATATATGTCTGTGAGGTAATGTTCTTAAAGCAGTAGGCCAGTGCAAGGCCTGTGAGTTAACTTTTAAATAAATTAAATTGCCCAAAGCACACTGGGAGTTGTAGGCATGAGCCTAGATCCCTGAATAACATGTTAATCTTTGAACACCATCTGAGGTATGGTGGGAGACAACTGGAGAGTGGGCTTTCTTAGTTGTGGCTTCCTACTTATGGATTTCTTTTTCCCAGGCAGGCTGGCCTAGTGACTGCATTAAAGGCTTTCCAATGCCAAGTGAATACTTTATTATTATTATTATTATTATTATTATTATTATTAATCTTCCAAGGCCTTCTAACTCAATGGGCTTTTTATGCTTCATCCCCCCACCTCTCACCCCCTGTTGTAACTAAACCACAACATTCCAAGACAGATGCAAGAATTACTGAATAAAGTTGATGATGTTTATGTAAATGCCTGACTATACCATTGAAATAGAAGAGTGAGTGGAGGTATGACTGAATAGCTGAGACTAGAATGGAATGGTGGGCAGGATTAGTGGCATTTGGAAGTCAAGTAGAAGAAGAACAAAAGACAGATAGTGAGAGGTCAAGAAAGTGGGGCATGAGTCAAGATTGGGAGATAATTACCTGGTTTGCACGTAGTGATGTGGTTTGCTAACCCATGCTTTATTTAAAATCAGCCACTCTACATGCCAGTACTACATCTCCCAGCATGCCTTTGGCAGCCTGCAGGTGCCCACATCCTCTGAGAGGCAGTTCCCTCCTCTCCTTGCAGATGCTGCTCCTCAATAGAGCATCAAGGAGCAGCATCGCTGAGGAGGGGTGGTAAGCAGCTGTCAGTGGATGTACCCAGCTCTGGCCAAGTCTTGCTGGGACTGACTCAGCCCCTGCGTCTCACCCACCAAGTGCTCCACCGGGAGCCTGTACCGAAGTGCTGGAGTCAGCCCAGGTACTTGCCCCTTTGTTGGGCCTGTTTGTGGGCCTGCAGAGAGTGCCTCCCTCTCTCTCTCCCTCCCTCCCTCTCTCCCTCCCTCTTCAGAGCGAAGGCCATGCATGCACTTCCCCCAGAGTCTGAGAAAACAGCGATATCAGGACAGGGTGCCTTTGAGCATGGCTGTGTCCGTGCAAATGGACACAACCCCTTTATGTGAGTTGTTTCCTTTTATGTGGAATTGGGTTCACTGCTTGAGACTGACCTTAGGAGTCTGGGTTGTGAAAATCACGCAGCAGCCACCAACCCGTGCATTCACAATAGCTGCCAAAGGCCTGTAAGTCTGGCCTCCCACCCAAGACATGCTAGAAGTTCCACCCAAGGCATGCTAGGGGTTTTAGGCAGAAGTGTAGGTTTATTATTAAATTCTTTAAAAAATACTTAAAACCCAACATTTTGTGGTTTTATATATTTTTTTCATACATTCTATAGCCAGACCTATCAACATGCCAAATTTCAAGTTTCTAACTCATCTGGAAGTGGGTAAATATTTCCGGACATACATCACACATACATACTTTCAGCATTATATGTAGAGATATATATGAGATCAGGAGGCGGTCTTCATGGCATCTCCCTCCTCAACCTCGTGCTTTCGCTTACCATTTTCTGGGCAGCTATCTGGGTTCTGGAGCCACACCCACCCTCTTCCTGGTGGAAGGCCACTGATTGCTGGTCACCTTCCACCGGGCTCCATCCCGATTGGCCCTAGATTGGCTGCAGAGCAATGTTACACAGCAAAGCCCCATGTTGATGTCACTCCCTTTGAAAATGTTGGGTGAAATCCAACTTTTTCTAACTGACAGGGTGCAGATCCACAACCAGCGTGGTGCTTTCCCCACATGTAGAGAGACCCCAGGATGAATATTTGTAATACAACCTATTTTGAAGGCTGATGCAAGAGTCTTGTAAGATGCTTAAACAAATGCAAAGACTTATGGGCCAATATTTAAAACATATGGTTGGCACCAAATCTTTTTATAACTGATGGGGCACAGCTCCACACCCAACATGGGGTGTTTCCCATGTGTAGAGAGCCCCCAGGATGAATACTTGTAAGACAGATTATTTTGACGGCTGGCGCAAGAGTCTTGCAAGATGCTTAAACAAATGCAAAGACTTCTGGGGCAAATATCATAACATATGGTTGGCACCAAATCTCATAAACTTTCAGCACCAACCAAAGACCTATATGTTCACCCAGGTTCTGATTGAATTTGTGTTGTTGCATTTTGTAAGTTATTTAACTGTGTTATGTTGTACCCTGTTTTAATGTTTTATCATTCAATGTTTGTATGATTTTACAGTGGTTTATACCCTACTTTGTGATTGTTTTATAATGAAAATCTGGCAATAAATTTCATAAATAAATAAAATAAGTAGTAGAAAGAAATTCAACACCACAATTTTGTCACAAAAGATGCAAATGCAAATTTAGACTCTATAGCATCTTTGACTTGGGGACAGAAAAAGTTACGTGAGGTATAAACAGCAATATCAATTCTGCATAAGTTTCTGAGCATCATCATTCAAGTGAGAGGCTAACAATTTGAAAGTGCAGAAGGAAATGCCCTCTCCTTGAAGGAAGTGAGAAAGATGATAAAATTGAAGGTTTGTTTAATTTCTAAATAGCTGGAGCTCTAGCCAGTTTAAGAGATATACTAATCCTCCCTTCTTTCAAATCAGTTCAGGACAAGCTATTGCAAAAGGGACAAACTATACCCAGCAAAAAGTAATGTTCATCAATGTGTAAAAAGGTGGGGGGGGGGTCAAATTTTGCTGCAATTTTTACAAATACATACGAATATTCCCATTTTCTCATGTGAAAAGTTGGTAAGGATGAAAACTGACACAAAAATACAAATAAAATAAAAGGAGTATTAAACAATAAACCAGCTACAAACTGGTTTGCATATCATGGGTCCCTAAATGGCATCTCGTGGCTGTTTGAAAGTTGGCAGCAATGGCACATAGGTCTTTTAGAAGAACTGAAACAGAACGTGACTGAAAGGGGAACATGGCCAAGTGGATTCTAATGCTATCATTTTGAATCTTCTATGAACATTATATTCAATTTCACAAAAGGCTGGTAACAAGATATGAAATATCTTCCTAAGTATGTCAGCTCTACACCTTGATAAAGAACATTAGAAATAATTTACAATCGAATTTGCTTCATGATGCTTCCTGCTGTAATAGTCCATCATTTCAATCCATTGTCAGCACAATGACATCTTTCAATTACTACATCAGTGGTATATATCTAATGCAGCAGAATGATAATGTGTCAGCAAAGATTTTAGCCTGTGGGAGGATGGTACAAAAAGGCCAGGAAGAACTCTTCCAAAGGTCTACTTACTAAAGTAACTATTAGGCTGCCTTAAAGTTGGCTACAATTAAATTAATGTCCCGAATGAAGCATTTTTCTCTATTCAACCAGAAATTGGAAGTTAACAGTGGAGTTCTGTGCAAGTCTACTCAGAAATAAGTCTCATTGAGTTCAATGGGGCTTACTCCCAGCTAATTGAGTGTTTTGTTGCAGCCTAATTAACTAGGCTGACCATATGAAAAGGAGGACAGGGCTCATGTAACTTTAACAGTTGTAGAGAAGAGGGAATTTCAGCCTGCATTATTTGTATGCAATTCGTACCTGGTGAAATTCCCTCTTCATTACAACAGTTAAAGCTGCAGGGGCCCTGCCCTCTTTTATATCTGGTCACTCTAGTATAGTACCTGCAACTTTAATTGCTTTGATGAAGAGGTGATTTCACCAGGTACGAATTGCATACAAATGACTCCAGCTGAAATTCCCTTTTCTCTGCAACTGTTAAAGTTACATGAGTCCTGTCCTCCTTTTCATATGGTCAGCCTAAATTAACCAATAATTAAATTTCTGTGGGAGTGATCCACATGCAATACACATCAGACACTTGCCATGCGTAAGGCAGAATGACACATTAAAAGGAAACAGGACAGCAGCCATAGTTGAGAAGTTCATGTTGAATTCTCTATGCTTCTCCCTTTTTAGTGACATGTGTTGTATTTCTTCAAACATGCAATTCCATCCAGAGATGTACTTACAGCACTTTTCTGCCATTATGATGGACTCGGAAGGTCAGGCTAGCACAGAAATTTTAGTTTGGGTTTCCAGTAAAAAAAGTTTGATATCAATATTGCCACTTAAAGTCATGCTTCAGCCTGTGGCTTTCGGGGCATGATTTCTGAGACAATAAAGCCACTCTGATTTCAAAACATACAGCAAGATAGGAATACCTTAACAGTGCAATCCTAAAAATTTCCATTGTGCTCCATGGCACTTGCTCCCTTGTGAGTGAGCATAGGATTGTAGTCTAAATAGATTTTAAAAATGGACATAATAACATTAACGCTAGAAACGAGCCTACTTAATCAATTTCAGAAAACAAAAATATACACACAGGGGCAGCTATTTTCTCGTCATTGTGACGCCTGAGAATGAAAATTCTAACTAGTACGATGAAAAGAGAAAAAGTGACTGAAAGGATTCCCTGTAACTCTGTTTCCTTCACAACATGTCGTGACGACCAGCAGTGTGGATGGCTTTAAAAGGGGCTTCAGTGGTTACTAGTCATGATGGCTTTTACCCCCACTATTGAATGCCGTGTGCCTCTGGGGAATATGAGTGGGATGGTGCTATGGCATGCATGTCCTACTTATGGGCTTCTCACGGGCAACTGGATGACCACTACATGAACAGAATGCTGGACTAGATAGGCCTTTGTTGTGATCCAGCATGGTTTTTCTTATCTGTTTGCAATGAAACAGATTGCAGCTGTTTTTTAACAGAGAAATGTGCTCCGCAGAGTCCACCACATGCTGTGTTTTATCTTGCTCTGAACAGCAAAAGCTGCATTGCCTAAAGGAACTTCAAGACCACCACATTTCATTTCAGAACACGAGACTATTCAAAGGCCCCAGACTTCATTTTCTTGTTTGAGTGCATGAACATCCTTTCATTATTTTGTTTTTAGCCTTTTTATTTCTTCTACTTTGTATAACCATCTGGAAGTACTAGAACAGCCTTCCCCAACTTGGTGCCCTCCAGATCTTTTTGACTTCAAATCCCATCAGCCCCAGCCAACATGAATAATAATCAGGAATTCTGGGAGTTTCTAGTCCAAACGTTCTGGAGGACACCAAGTTGAAGAAGGCCCTACTAGATATCTCGCTGTCAGTATATAAAATAAGGTAACCCATTTATGTTATACCTCTTTATTGCTGATGGCTTTGCCTACCTATTTATTGCTTTGTTACATTGTGTTAAGTTGTTTTTATATTGCTTTAGAGAGAGAGAGAGAGAGAGAGAGAACCAACTGAAGCTATATAAATGTATTTATTATTTATTATTAACATTTATATCTGTTATTTGCTAAAAAGCCATCAAGGTGATGCACAACAATTTAAATAGATTAACCCTTAAAACATTTTTTTTAAAAACCAAGAACACTAAAAGCAATAAAACATTGGCCTAATCCATACCAAGCAGGATATAGTACTATGAAAACAGTATGAAAGCACTATATAAGGGGCAGGAGCCACACTACTGCTTCATAGCAGTATTGAAATGCACTGACAACTGTTAGGGCCCATTAACACATACCCTATACTGCTTTCATACTGCTTTCATAGTGCTATATCCTGCTTGGTGGGGCTTCTGCCTCTTATAGACTGCTTTCATACCATTTTCATAGCGCTATATCCTGCTTGATTTAGATCTGGCCATTAATTTAAAGGGCAAAATTGAAAAGATGTGTCTTCACACTCTTTCTAAAAGCCAAGTGAGTGGGAATCAATTGTAATTCTTGAGTGAGAACATTTCGCAGTAAATGAATAAATAGCAATTTAAAAACCACAATATTAGCTATGCTTAATATTTTGTCATCAGGAATTTAAAGTAATGAATGACTAGTAAGAACTGGCCACCATAAGATAGTAATGTCTAAGTTTAAAAAACAATGCAAAGTATATTTTATTTTAAAATGAAATGAAATGCTATTAACTTTGATACAAGTCTTCACTGATAATGTTCCAGGTGTCTGAGAGTATCTGTCAACCTTCTTCTCTTGAACTTTGTCACCTCAGCAATCAGGAGAAATATTGCCTTAAAGCTGAGAAGAAGGTTGGCAAACTGGTATAATTTCTTCTGGAGGGAAACCTTTCCCAAATGCCCCAATCCCCTTGGAGCTCTGATAATGAAGAATTAAGGGTCATCACTACATCACCAGCCAAAAGACAAATTGTCCTCCTCTGCCTTTTTCCCTATTTCCACTGCCAGTTGACACTACCTGTCAGAGCTTGGAAAACTCAGATGTGATACAGATTTCAAATATTTTATTGTTACATTGCTAGTTAACTATAGCACAGGTAATATTATCACTTCATTCTTTCAATTTCAGTAACAAAACAGATATATTTCCTTGAATGCCTGGATGCATTAAAGAGGCAAGAAAAAAAACCCTGAATATATGTTCGGCCTGGCCAAAGACCAGTTGCTGAAAAGAGGGAAACTATTAAACTGCTGATAAGGCAATGCGCACATGTATTTGTTTGCACACCGAATAAATAAAATGGACTGAGAATAAAATCCAAGAATTAAAATGGCAGAAGTAGGCCATGGACAGAGACATATGGACTAAACCAGTTGCTTACAAAAAATGGAACTCCCTTTTGGCCTGTTCAGAAGACACCTTAAATCCTGTGGGTTAAGGCTTTTGGTTAAGCAGCAGGGTTTAAGGTGTCTTATGCGATGTGTTTTGCTAAACCCTGCTCACTCACTAACCACAATCGGACTGTCTGCAGCAGGGTTAGTGGCTCTAACTTTGGCTTAAAGTGTTGTGTGCAACAGCACGGCTTGTGGTTAGTGCGAACCCCAGAGAACCATAGTTTTGCTAACCACAGAGCCTGATGTGTCATCTGAATAGGACCAGTATGACCTTGCCAGTTCAGCACAACAAGGTCTGAACTGAGGGGGTGAGGGAAAACATGGACAATCCCATCCTATACACCTTAACTCCTCATATGTTCAAGTGAATGCCTGAATAGGGCTTTACAATGTCCACACTTTATAATGGTACAATGTGGGTTGATCTCCATCTTAATAGGCATTCCTATGCCCCTGTAATACTGGGCCCTTTACCTATCTCATGAATCTTGATTCTTAGACTGGCCATTCCTAGGCACTTCAAACATTCACAAACATTCTTTACCTTTGCAGTCTTAACCCTGAGGTTATCCATGCTATGTTATGAGGAAAGCTTGCAACTAATCTGAAATTTTAGAATAATTAAATTGCTCTTTTTAAAAAAATTGATTTACAGCTGAACTTTATTGCTTGGCCCATTTGGAAAGTAGGTACTGATCATTCATCAATGTTATATGAAATCTCGGGTATAACCCGAAGGCAAAATTGGGTAGGGGGCAGTATAACTATGTACAATTAATTAAGTGCAAGAGTGACCTCATTACAGTGATGGAGTATAATGCAGCAACCTAAAAACAAAAGCAAATTCATTTTGATTAAATGTGCATTGATTTACGACAACACACAGCAGCACCCCAGGTTATATGACTTTTAGCGCACATGACTTTCAACTGTAAAATTGAACTTGACTCAGAAAGAAGGAGAAAAAATACCTGGTATGCCTTTTTCCTTAGATGCTTTCTGCCTTTCAATCAAATAAAAGTCACTTTCAAGAAACTCCTTAATGTCACCTTCAGTGTGCATTTGAATCTAGACCAATATTATGTCTGACAATTGTACTAACTTGTTATAATATCCAAAGCATATTCTTATTTCCCAGAACAGCTTTACACAGAGTTGTGAAGAAAGATCATGAGGACTGAGAACCTGCTATTCTTGGATCTCTTTCAGTGGGGGATCAGCTAAAATGAAATAACAGAGAGAAACCAATAGGGAAGCCAGTTTTGTAGGGGACAGTGTGGCCCTCCTGATGTTGGTGGACTGTAGTTCCCATCATCCCTCATCATTGTCTATGCTGGCTAAGGCTGATGGAATCTGCAGTCCACCAGCATCTAGAGGGCAATATGTTCCTTACCCCTACACTACATGGGCCTAAGCAAAAGTCTCATTCCTGAAGGGATGTGGAAAGAGGGTTGCTGAAGGTGCACTAGCAAAAACTGTGAGTCACTTTCACAGCATTCTTACCCATAATTCCATTCCTGCACATATATTTATATACAATCCTCTCAAAATATTATTTTATTGCATATCACAAGATTAAGAAACGTGCAAAATCTGATAGATGGCTAAGTTCCAATCCTTACATTAGTTGAAAAGATGTGGATCAGGTCATTTCATCTAGGACTTCAGAAAGACTGAATTCCTCAAGCATCCTTAAGACAGCCTAATGAGCCCTACTACATTGCCTTCCTGGGCTTACTCTCATTCTGCCTGCCTTGCCTTCACTATGGTTAACAAGTTTTTTTTTTTAATGATGGCTCCTGGTGTGGATCGACTCTGTTATAAAATATTTGATGTGTAAAAGCCAACAGATCTTTGAAGGCCATAACTAAAACCACATTTACAGAGCTATAATTTGTTTGCCAGTGTACAGGTTATGTCAGAGGAAACTGCCAAGGCAGGGAGAACATAATTAATGCATTTCTCTCTACTGCCTCTCTTTTAGAGAACAGATTATGGGGAATTTTTGTTTTGGGGCTTTTTTGGCCCCCACAGGGGGTAATATTAGCTTACCTCAAACAAAGCATTCTGGAAACTAGAGTATCTGAAATTCCAATGAATTATTTAATTCTGCGGACAGCACGCTGTTAGTATTGCTCTTCGGAAGATCACATTTCTACGTTGACTTTATTGTTCTATCCCCGGCATGAACAGAAACAATTACCAGGCTAATAAAGCAGTAGGTCAAGTTGCATGGGATTGAAATCATGATGAGGGCAATGACCTGGTTATGCTACAAATTAACTTTCTCCCTCAGCTGTTTTGTTTTTAAACACCACAAGCCTGCCTGCCTCTGCCACAGCAAATGCATGTTCTTTGATTAACAAAGAGCTTTCTGCATTTGATCTTCTGGGAATAACTTTAAAAGATCTGTTGTTGTTGTTGTTTTAGCTAATTCAGATATCAATAGTCTCCAAATATTAATTAAAAGAAGAACAGGATGAGTCTTGCTTTGGGAAAATGGCAACATGGGATAGGTTCTTTTTATATTTGAAAGAGCCGTGTTTGTTTATTCCTCTATCCGTGCTTGATGCATTGATTAAAATAGCAAAGACACAACAAAACACTGCCTTGAGATGCATTGCTGTCATGTCCTGGACAGCAACATTTTTGTAAAAATTATAAACAGGAGCTGTGTTTTGAATTCAGCAAGGAATGAAGAGCCAGAAAAACTGTCTCTGCCCATGACTTAGGGCTTCTCTAAATGAGCCAGTGTCATTTATATGTAATTAGTTCCTGGTGAAATCTTCATCACAACAGTTAAAGTTGCAGGCACTATACTAGAGTGACCATATACAAAAGAAGGCAGGGCCCCTGCAACTTTAACTGGTGTGATGAAGAGGGAATTTCACCAAGAATTAATTGCATACAAATGACACTGGCTGAAATTCCCTTTTCTCTACAACTGTTAAAGTTACATGAGCCCTGACCTGGATTTTATCTGGTCACCCTAAAGCCTTAGGCTTATTAAATAATGTGTGTTGTACCCCTAGTTTTCCCCAAGTCCTGCTTCTCTAGAGCACTACATGAGAACCAGCAGTATATTTAGTTGCTCTAATCAAAAAGCAAACAATGCTGAAGGAAAGTTTCCCAGTACCTACCCTATTAATGATGCATAGGCATTTTTTTAAAGGTACAATAATGACTATGACCAGAGTGATCATTCCCTCAAAGTTTTCACTAAGGTCTCAAACTGTGGCGTACAATTTTTGCAAATCAAATACAGAGTTTTGTTTTCACTGCACTGGGAGTTCAAAAAGACTCTGCATGCTCATTAGAAAAATATCGTAGTATGAAACAGAGCTTGCTGGCAATCCAGTAATGAATGTGAAGATGTCTTAAGCTTTTGTTATGTTTTGTTTGTGAAGAGGAATCATAGGCCAAGGTAAAAAAAATGAATAAGCTATATATATATATATATATATATATATATATAATCAAAGGCTTAGTTTAGTGAGTCTGCATTATTTATTTCTCAGCATTGAACCTGTAAAAGCTCTTGGGTAATAAATATTTTCCTATATTCAGTCACACGAGAAAGAGTAAATACTTATTAGCATGAAGCTGACAATGAAATGGCCTCTACCGATGAGAACGGGGACAAACTTAGGTGATTATTTTGTTACCTGGAGATAAGAGGCAATAAAAAGTCCGCTACTCCTTGCTTTGACATTATCTGTTTTTACTGGGCAGCATTTTGGTCTTGAAATTAGAATTGCCTCCTATCGTTCTTCAAAAAAATAACAAGATGTAAACCAGTGACAATGGATCCACCAAACTCAAAAATAAATACCAGCCAAGTTACAACAGTAACATCTAGAAAGAATTTACAAGTTGACAAGAACAACAAAGAATGCTGTCAACGCAGATAAATAGATATCCGAGTATGTATGTACAGCTCTGGCATTTGAGCCCAGCATATGAGTCAACAAATCCCTGAAACTATGGGTGTTCTTAGAGTGCCAGGGAAAGGTGGGGGGGATCACTCAGAACTCACTTCTGATCTCCTTGCCCCTGTTCAGTATCTGTAGACTCTATTAATTTCAAGGGAACAAGTAAACCATTCATTGTTACAATCTAGTGTTTCAAATTAAGAAAACTCAGATGTGATACCCAAGTTTCTCTCTCAGATTATACCTGTCAGAGCTGAAAAGGCTGTGTGTTTATTGTCCTATGTTTCTAAGATAACAATTCCACTCACCTGGAAAATGGCTTGTCTAATGTCTCATCCTATATCTTACAAGGTGAAACTGAACATTTACAGCACTATCTTTAACTTTCTTCCCTAGTTGGCTTTGTTTGCTTTGAGATTCAACACAGAAATGCCAAATGCAAACTTAATATCACCGAACAGGCGGAACACAAGTTGAATCATGGACAAAAGAGTTGATATATACTGGATCTTTTGTCCCAGCACCACCTGATACCATATATTTGAAAGGAATAAAGAATCCCTCAAATAATTATGCAATACCATCCATGGCAGAGTGTGCGTTCCTTTTTGAAATATTGCTCATGTTAGGCACCAACTGTGATGTTTGTTTGTTAGTCTGTCAGGTTTTCAGGCTCACTAATACAATGCAAACCATTTGTCACATGGGAAAATCTCTCTCTATCACCCACCCACCCACCTCATTCTTATTTAGGGTTCACATTAACAATATTTCCTAGAATGTTTGTACATGCTTGCACATCGGTTTGAGTGCTAATAAAGTTACAATACGTCCTGCGATTATGTATTATAATTCATTATTTCCATGCTATAATGTCTTGAATAATATACAGGGAGAATAATGATTGGTGTTCACCAAGAGCAGGCTAGGCTGTAATTCACAAAGGGATTCTGCTTATCTAATAAAGTGGGTGTCAGTTTGATTAGTTTATGAATTATAGCCAATTCAATATGAGATATTCCCATGCTCTTAAAATAGACTGCAGTTTAGTGTTGGATATATCTATTATACAAAATACTTATATCAGGTCCTGTAATATCTCCCTAAGGCAAAGCTTTCTCTTTGCCAATTCTTTCCCAACCCAGTATATACGATAAGACCAGAGAACTAAAGACTTCTACATCACCTTCTTCATCAAGCTTCTATCCTAGCTATCCAGGAAAAAAGTATGAGCAGCACAAGAACTGACTATCTTATCAAGACTGTCTTCACCAAAACCTATAACATACAGGAAGATAATATGCAATGTAATGACTTACAGGCAATCGGCCCTGCCTCACTCTTCATGCCTGCCAGTTGGGGCCATAATACCTGAGTGGAATAGGGGTCACTGTGGCTCTTTCCCCATGCCACTGCAGTAGCATCGTTATGTGAAAGGTCTCTACACCCTTTCCTGCTCTATGCCGAATAGCTTTGTAAGACCACAACACTTAGTATTTTCATACTACATCAGAAAGTTCAAGGCACTTATCTTAGTAGCCGATGCCTATGATAATCCTGTAAAATAGGTCTGTAGTTGTTGTTTTAATTGCAGTTGTGGAGTTCTGAGGTTGGGGCTAGGTCTTTGCATACATCATAATGCAGTGGTGATGGGATCATAGAATGGAATGTCCTGCTTAAGACTGGTGCTTACAAAGTTTGAATCCTCCCTTATGTAGAAAACCAGCACTTCAGGGTGAAAGTTAACATGGCCCTGCGCCTACTATGCTGGTTTCTGATTTACAGGATATTTTTTTAAACACAGCAATGGTGCTGGGCCTTCCCTGCAAGGACTAACATTTAAAATTTTGCTGCATGAGAGGAAACCGTTTTATCCCATCAGAGTTTTATCATCCTTAATACTGCCTTGTCTATACTGATAAGCAGTGGCTCTATAGGGTTTCAAACAAGAGCCTTTCTCAATACTACCTAGAGATTCCAGGGTTGGATCTCAGACCTTTTGAATGCAAAACATGTGCTGTACCACAGAGCTACAGCCCTTCCCTGGACTACCATCCCATTCTTCATCTATTGTCCCTCAAAGTGTCACCCGAAGAAGGCCTTTTCACTCAGTGCCCCCTATGCAGGCCAGTTCTGGAAATTGTAGTTTCTTGTCTGCATTCTGAGGTGACTCCGTCCATTCTACTAGCTCAGCATTCTATCACTTCATTCTGCTACATGTGATCACCAGACCTGAGAGACAGCAACTTACCAAAAGCTTCCTACAGCAACTTCCTTGATGTCACCAGTGGTAGCTCACCTCAAGGTGTGCCCTCTACCTGAGCTAAGGTGGATAGTGATTGAGGAATAATCACTCAATCCGTATAATCCGCCCCGCACGCCCAGGTCCTCTGGGAAGAATTTACTCCAGTCAGCCAGAACTAGGCAGACGAGTGTTACCCAGAGGACCTTCTCTTCTGCTGCTCCCAGGCTGTGGAATGGCCTGCCAGAGGAGATTCGACAAATTAGCAGTCTCCTGGAATTTAAGAGAGCCGTGAATACTGCTCTCTTCCAGCAGGCCTACTCAGTTTAATTTTAAGATGTTCTTAATAATGTATTTGTTTTTATCTGTTTTAATGGTTTATCTATTTTATTGTTTTTATATTTATATTTATTGTTGTTCCCCGCCTCAATCTGGATGGAGAGGCGGGTTAGAAATGAAATAAATAGAAATAAATAAAAACATGAAAGGATCTTTTCAGTGGTGTTGCTCTGGTTTTGAAACACTTTCCTTTTTTTTTGTTCTCTTGGGCTATTTAAGTTTGTGTTTTAACTGATTTTAAGTGCTGCTTTAATTGCTGGTTTTATTATGATCTATAGTATTTTGCTTAATTTAATATACTAATGCTATTGTTATGAATTGCCTGGGAAATTGTTAGGCTGAAGGCTGGTGTGTAAGTGAACTAAAGAAATGCCTACTGAATTCTTAGCAAAGGCAAGATCTTTAAAGCGGGACTCAACTGTGTTACAATAGCTCTCTGAATTGAGTTTGATGCACAAGTCTCTCAAAGCTCTCCGGTGCTGGTTCACTTATGTCTTAATTATTGAAAGGTTATAAAGATACACATATTTCAATCTGCTTGTCTACTTACCATCGTTTTAAGGATGTGTTTGTGCAAAGAAAACTTTACAAGTATATCCTTGACTCTTCAAAGTACAGCCCAAATTCAGTTTTGAGTTTCATGAAGTACTTACTGTGTTATTTTTTGTAGAAGGTGAAGATTACTGATAAAATCATAATTCACCTCCAAAACTCCAAACGAGATGCCATAATTTATAATCCCATTACAAATTGCAGTATATCAAGGTAAGATATACATCTCTAATACTAAATACACATACTACTGACTTCTACTGAGCTTATTTTCAGGTGTGTATGTTTGGAAATGCATTCTCAGAATAATAATATGGATAAAGAATTGTAGTCTGTTCTTTTCCTATGTTAAGTTGAGAACTAACAGTTAACAAATTGTGAAATAGATTTTGCCCTCAAGTTTATACATAGAGGAGAAATGTTTTGCTCTGCAAATGGGTGTGTTGGTTACTAATCCTACATTGTTAAATTTAGCAGCACTGGAGATTTAAAAGCTTTAAGAATAATGATCATAAAATAGCTAGAAAGATTATGCTTGGTTGCATTAAAGAAATCTACTTACCTAAAATACCATAAGCTTATAACAGACCCTGGCTCTCTGCCATAGTGACCTAGTAAATATACTTTGTCCTCAAAATGCTAGGCTAATTCACTGCTTTGTTGTGTTTTTGTGTGAAATGTATGTGTTTACCTAAGAAAACCCTGAACTAGGGACGGACAAACATGTGATGTTCAAGCTCATTGAAGTTTTCCAAATTCCTCTTCAATTCTCAATTTGCCTCATTCCCGAATGTGAGTGTCTTTTTTATTGATCAGGAAAAAATGAATATTTTTTAAAGTACATTTTTTTCCAATACAAAATGTGCATTTTCCCCTAAGCGTGAAAATGTGAATTTTATGGTAGTGGTGGTGATAGTGATGGAAATGGGCATTTGCATAAGTGCACACTTTCTATCACAAGCGTAAGTTCAGGAAATTGCAAAATTTTCCTCAGAATTCCTCAGAATGTTGAGGATTGCAAATGGAACATATTTGCATGATTTGCAAATAGCAACTAAATTTTCATACATCCCTACCCAAAATAGTAAAATAGTGAACCATGATATTACATTTGGATAAAATTATTAACTCTATAAAAAGTAAGATAAAAAAACATCCTGAGAAGAAAATGTATATTACACTCTCAAGAATTTTGATCTGTTCATACGTCTACTAAATTTACAGATTGGATGTCAGGGAAATGTGCTGGATATAGTATGTTGCTGTCCATTCAGTGCTGTCCATCTGCCTGTAGAATGAAAACCACTGGTAGAATGGATTTTCTCCTCCTCCTCATCTGCTCTGGAGGGTTGAGGGACCCTCTGGAGTAGATTATGGGTTTCACAGGGGGTTGCAGGAGTGAGGAGAGCAAGGGTAAGTCTGCTCATGCAACATTGGATTTAACCCAGTATGGGTCAGATCCTAGAAAAAAAAAACATTGAGTTATTTTTCCATCTTACCAGGTTGGATCTGGGTGGTGTATGTAAACCCCTTAGAGTTTTATTATATATAAAAGTATTATTAATATCAATTAATAAAATTGCCATGAGGTACTGAGCCTGGGAAAGTGATAAGGAGCAAATTGTATGCAAATTGACATAAGTAATCACCCTAGTAAGGGGATTGAGGAGATGCTTCCTTTAGAAATTATAGAACCCTCACATAGTCCTTGGTGTAGCCCAGTGGTAATAGCACAAAAGAATGATAGCTGTATATGTCTCCGTATTAGCTTTAGAGTAATGAACAGAATTTCCCACTATCCCATGCCTCATGGGAGGCCTGGTTCTTGTCCACATTGGAAATGACAAAAGACTATCGGCAAATTCCCCTCATGCCCAGTTCAGAGGGGAAAAGAACAACACTTGGTACCCGCTGGGGTTCTGGACAATACCGTTTGGCTTTCAGAAGGCTACAACCACATTTCAAAGGTTGATTGATTTCCTCTTTGCCTCTTTTCAGAGATTTGTTTCGATATACCAGGTCTGTCCCTGGTTTGTGAAGGAGGAGCCGAACGACAGATAGGCTGGTCATGAAAAGGGGCTGCCTGGCATTCGGTTCAAGTGTCCAAATTGTTCTCATTCATGGAATTCGGCACAGGTGACTATCGTCTTCCACATGCAGCTCCTCCAGAACATATTGGGGCAGGCCTTGGGGCAGGTGAAGATGCGAGTGTTGCGGCAGAAATGCCGTGTCTGCAACAGTAACAAGTATGCGGAACCGACGTTCAGTGATGAGACGGTTCAGTGCGTCCTCCACAATTTGCTGCAGAAGATCCTTGAAAAATGCTATGAAAAAGGCGGCAGGTCCTATCCCTTGCGTTGCCCTGTTGCTGAGGTGGTTGTGGAGGGTCCACATGATAAGGACAACTGTGAGGCATGTGTACATGGGATGTGCTTTGCGCAAAAGGCTCCCACTTCCCTGGGGCAGTCTCTTCAGTGGGAGGACAGCTTTGTGAGACCCACTCCCTCAGTTGAACAAAGAGAGTGGAAGAGGGGTTGTTGCAAAAACTTGGGTTTTTTACTAGCTGTGATTATTTTTATCCTATTTGCCTCTAACCAGGGGAAGTAAAGGGAAAACCTGGCATTCAAAAATGCTTTTTCTTTCTCCACAATGTAAGCTGGAGACATTTCTGTGGGCACAAATTTGCTCTTAATACCCTTATTATTTTGTAAACTGCCCAGAGAGCTTTGGCTATGGGGCGGTATATAAATGTAAATAATAATAATAATAATAATAATAATAATAATAATAATATACATAGACAGTGGAATCATCTATGATAATACCTATGAAGAACATCTGGTCAATCTGGTCTTTAGGGCTATATGAGATGTTAGCTTGCCTCTCAACCCAGACAAATGTCACATCATACATTTATGGAAGGGATGAATTAGAATTTTGTTAGGTTCATTTTTTTTATAAGAAATTGCAAAATTTGCAAATTCCTTCATTCGTAGGATGGAAAGAACTTGAATTTTTTTAAAAAATGGGACAAAGCAAAATAGCCACATGTGTCCATATTTTGGGATACATGGTAGGACAGAGGGGTACTATTTTGGACCTGTTGATGAAAAAGCAGGTAAAATACAGGTGCAGAAACGAATGGGCTGTTATAGCAGATTTGTGCAACAGTTTGCAACCCTTACACCCTATTGACAGATCAGTTAGAAAAAATAGTTAATGAGCCATTATCCTGGTCAAGAGAGTGTAAGGAGCATTGGAGATAGTGACAAATATCCAAGCCCAAGCCCCCCCCCCCCAATTCTTTAAGCACCTGACTTTGCCCAGCCCTTTTTTCTGGCCACATATGAGTCAGATGTAGATACGGGGGAAGTTTTGTCACAGTGCTATAAGGGAGTACAGCGCCCTTTGCTTAGATAAAGCAGTAGGAATCGATTCCCTAGAAAGCATAATTAATTCCACAGTGGAGAAGGAGGTTTTAGCCATGAGATGGGCTATAGATGCATTACATTATCACCTGTTAAAAAACCCATTTCTTCCGATTACGACTCATGCAGCACTCTGCTGGATCGGCACAATTAGATGTCATAATGCCTTAATACAGAGGTGGTTGATAGATATACAACCGTATAAATTTATGATGGAGCATAGAGCAGGATACAACCATAGTAACAAGGATTTTGTGTGTGTGCCCTGCTGGGTGGCAGGACAATTGCATGGGAAGCATGCAATTGCTCTTTTAAGGGAAGGGATATATGGTGAGCAAAGTTCTTGCATTTGGAATTTAAACACACCTTAGCATTCTGCCTTTTTTTCAGTGAAAGATTTACCTTTTAAGCAAGATTTCCTATCCCTCCTAGAATCGTCCATTGGTGTAATATTTTACAGTGAAGTTGCCATACTGGCAATGTGATAAAATTGTTATCTCATGTCAATATTGTGTAGTTAAAAAACCAGGGAAAGCATCATATGTAGCATTCACAAAAAGCATTATTCAAGCAGAAGGTTTATGTTACAAACCAAGCTTTTAGTAACTGGAAGTAGAATGGAAATCATTGCGAGGAGAACCATTAAAAAGCGAAATTCAGTGGAGCCCCATATAAAAGTTCTCATTACTCAATTATATTTTCTAGCAACAGAGATTAATTAAAACCTAATCACAAAAGATGGCCTAAAGGGAGAGCCTAATTGTTTCTTCTGCCAGTGGCCTGATGCTGAACCAGGCATAATCAATTAGCAAATGGCCTAATTCATTTGTCTTGAGTTATGGTACAAATTGAAAGCTTGCTGAACCAGGAATTAAGCAATTGGGATCTGGGTATGTTGGTTGTAGGGTAGGCTGATCATATGAAAAGGAGGTCAGGGCTCATGTAACTTTAACAGTTGTAGAGAAAAGGGAATTTCAGCCAGTGTCATTTGCATGCAATTAGTTCCTGGTGAAATTCCCTCTTCATCACAATAGTTAAAGTTGCAGGCACTATACTAGAGTGACTATATACAAAAGAAGGCAGGGCCCCTGCAACTTTAACTGGTGTGATGAAGAGGGAATTTCACCAGGAACTAATTGCGTACAAATGACACTGGCTGAAATTCCCTTTGCTCTACAACAGTTAAAGTTACATGCACCCTTTCCTCCTTTTCATATGGTCAGCCTATCTAAGGGCCACTTCCTATGGACACTCAGTTTGCATAACACCCATTTCCAGGAACAAATTAGATGATGGTTATTGTCCCATGTAATAAACATGTAGCAAGATTGGAACATAGAAACATGCCTTTAATCAACTCAGACCATTGGTCCATCTAGCCCAGTATTGTCAACATTGACTAGGAGCATTTCTCCAGGTTTTCAGACTGGAGCCTTTTCCATACTGAAGCCTTTTCCAGACCTACCCAGAGATGCCAGGGAATGAAGGTGGGACCTTCAGCATGCAACACATATGCTCTACCACTGAGGTACAGCCCTTCTCTATTGTTACAAACACAGAACAATAAGCATTGAACTTTAATAAGAGGAGCCAGCCTAATATACAAAACTTTCTTTAGACACCCTCTATGGCTTCTGAGATTCCAGCAAGAATCACACATGCATTTTGAAGCAATATTTGCAGCCATGAGAGCTAGTAACTTGGGTTCTTTTGCAAATGAAAGCTTTGCACTTCTTCTGTGTTCCATAGAAACACATGCAACCATAGGCATTGTGATATACAGGGATAAACATGATGACTATACCACTGGAATTGCTTACTGATCGCTTATGTTCCACTACTGAAAGTGGTGCATTCCTGTGTTGCTTTACTTGTAGCCTCTGCTTCAGCAAACAAATCTGCTATTAATAGGGGTGTGCACGTCAAAAAATATCATATTTTATCATTATTATCATTTCGGACCAAAAAAATTATTGTCTTCATTCATATCGTAGGTGATTCGTATCGTCTTCACGATAATTATCGTTAAAAAGTGATATTTTTGGCAGGAAGAAAAAGGCCTATAACTTCTGTATTTTAAAAGTTAAAGGCTTGAAACTTGGTCACAATGCTTATGGGGTATGCCTACGTATGTGTATGAAATTTGAGATTGATCCCTCCAACCCTCGATTTTAAATGATTTTTTAAAAAATCCTTTCCGTTCTGACAGGTCTGAATGAACACACAGGGTGAGCTGTCATTCTGATCTGTCAGAACGGAAACAATCTTTAAAACAGTCATATAAAATCGAGAGTTGGAGGGATCGATCTCAAATTTGGCTGATATGTGTAGCACATATATGGCAGTCCGAGAAAACGATAAAATTGCCCGAAAATTATCGTCTCCGATGATTATCGTAGGTTTTTCTATCATATTGTCATCGTAACTTTTAGCCACGATAGAGAGCATATCGTATCGTTATCGTGAATTCTAACGATACGATACACATCCGTAGCTATTAACGTAAGGCTCATTTTGAGAAAATGTCCCTTGTGTGTCTTTCCCTTTGTTATTAGCACACATGGGCCACATTGAATTACCATCAAGAAACCTCCTGCAGTTATTCCAGAATGACAAGCAATTCTAATTTCAAACTCTTCTTAAAAATATATTGATTGATTTCAAACAGTTCAACATGTAAAATGTGTCTGATGTACTACACAGCCTTAATTTTTTTATATAAAAATCCAGCTAGCTTAATTGGAAAAAAGTGAAAGAATTACATTACATAAGAAATATCATTCTAGTAAGGAGTGTACAAAGCAGTGAACATCTTTATGGATAATTACTTTCTGAAACAAAGAGGATGGATTTTGGAACCCTTCACTACTAGAAAATTATTTTATTACAGCACAGTAATCAATAAGAGTACAAGCCCTTCAACAGCATTCAAAATCTGGTTCTATCCAGCAGCTGATAAATGCCCTCTTTGCAATGAAGCACAATATATTATGTCTATAGAAATGATTTTTTAAAAACATATTCACTGTCTGAGAGACCTCTGAATCACAGTCGCATTTGAGAAAGAGCATAACACATACTTGCTAGTTGCATAGAGAATGTGATGAAAAGTGTCCATCCTAGTGGTGGCATACAAGATAATCCATGATGATGGGGAATGGGCAAAGGGATAGAGAATATTTCCCCTCTCCTTCACCCCATGCCCACATGGGGATCCCACAATTACTCCTCCCCCTAGCTCTTCCATCCTACCCACCTTTCTCCCCCCAAAATTTCCACTGCTCCTCTCTTCCATCACCTTTCCAGTGGATACATGGTAGTGGGGAACATAGGCGTGCGCACAGGTGGTTCACCTGGTGCCCAGGCACCACCTAATGAAAAGTCCGGGAAAGGTGCGGCACGGAGAGAAGGGTGGGAAGCAGGCCATGCATTGTCCGAAGCTATGGAAAGTGCACAGATGGCCTACACTATTAGCATGACTAACACGCTAATAGCGTAGGCCACCTGCGCACTTTCCGGAGCTTCGGACAATGTGTGGCCTCCTCTGCTCCCTCCCCCCGCACCTTTCCCAGTATGAAAGGGTCTCTTAATACTTGGATTAAGAGTCCCTTTCACACTGGGAAAGGTGGGAGGGGGTGGAGGAGGGGGCAGAGCAGGCCGCGCATTCTCCAGAGCTCCAGAAAGCATGGAGATCACCTAATGCCATTAGCGTGGCTGGGAGGATTCTCCCAGCCACGCTAATGCTGTTAGGTGATCTCCATGCCTCTAGAGAACACACAGCCTGCTCTATCCCCCTCCCACCTTTCCCAGTATGAAACGGCCTCTTACTTCAAGTGTTAAGAGACCCTTTCATACTGGGAAAGGTGCGGGGGGGGGGGAATGGAGCAGTCACAGCTTACCTGCTCTCTCCTCTCCCCCAGTCTCGCGATACTTCAGGATGAGACTTCTGACATTTCATCCCCATCTTGCGAGACTTGTGGGAGAGGCGGGGTCTGAGTACGAGCGGCAAAAAAGAAGGAGGCAGCAGCAGCAGCATGGGCCTGGGGGTAAGTAAGGCAGGGCGGGTGGGCAGGCAGAGGGCAGGGCATGTGGGCAGTCGAGCAGCGGGTGGCGGGCAAGCAAGCAAGCGAGCGGTGGGTGAGCGAGTAGCGGGCAGGTCGGGTGGGCAGGCGGTGGGCAGCGCAGGTGGGCTGCTGGCAGCTGAGCAGCAGGAAGCCTAAGGATGAAGGTGCGAGGGGTGATGTGGGGGCTCAAACTGCAGGCTCAAAGGAGTGGTTTTCTGCTTTGCACACAGAACCTCAGTCTAATTACAAGCCAATATGCTTCACTTTGCTTTTTTAAAAATGGGTTTCTGCAGGAGCAAACAAATGTGGATTCAAAGACACAGAGTTTTGTGTTTTGGATGTTCAGTCTCCACCTCTGCTTATTGCTCCTATTTCTGCTTATCCAGGTGCCCAAGTCTCTGAACTTTCTTGCCAGTTCTTTTATATATTACCTGCAAGTATTTTCATGTACATATCAAAATGTACAACATTATGATGTATAACATATGACCCCGTGCCTTTTACAGCTACTCAATGTTCCTACATAGCTTTTCAGACAAAGGAATAACTTTGGATCATTTCACTTGCATGTGTTGTAGATCACAAGCTGAATATGAGCCAACAGTGTGATGTGGCTGCAAAAAAAGCAAATGCTATTTTGAGATGCATTAATAGAGTATAACTTCCAAATCGCATGAAGTACTGGCTCCCCTTTATTTGGCACTGGTTAGGCCTCATCTTGAATATTGCATCCAGTTCTGGGCACCACACTTCAAGAGGGATGCATACAACTTGGAGGCCTAAATCCAATTGCTACTCCTAACTAGAATAGACACAGTGAATCAATGGGAACTTGTTAAGTCCACACTTATCTAAGTTTCATTGCTTCAATGTGTTTGCTCTGGTGGGGACTGGTGATCTGATCTGTTTCTGTAATAGCCAGAAATGCAGAATGTGATACTGCTGGACCCAGAGTTCAGCCACCTGAAAATCTGAGTTTTTCTTTTAAAAAAGGATTCTAGCCTTTATGGCTGCAAAGATGTCATTGGAAGTGTGTCATAATGCCTGCTGAAATCTCAGCATTTGTATTCTTTGATGGTGATGTAACCCACTTTTGTTTTTGAGAGACATGTTTGTAAAATAAACATGGGAAGTGGTGATGTTGTAGTTCTGTCCATTTCCCCCTTTTTCCAAGCTCTGACTGCATTTCACAACAGTAATGGTTTAGTTGTAGGATTCAGAGATGCTCAACGATATCATATTTTATTGACTTTTAGATTCTGGTTTATAGTTCAGTAAATCAGATGTGTGACCAAGGTCACACACCCTTCGGGACGGTTATGTCAGGATGGGCACACATCCTTGGGGGCTGGACATGTTGGGGTGAGCACGCCCCCTTGAGGGTTGGCTATGATGTCCTCCTTTTTGGTTTCCAAAATATGGTCACCCTAGTTAAATGGAATTTACTCCCAAGTTTACCTTAAAAAATCCCTGGGGGCACCACCTAATGAAATGTGCTGCGCACGCTTATGATGGGGAAGCTAACGAGAGAAGGGCACGGAAGTTTTGTAGAGGACCCGGCTACTGTCTCAAAACTACTAAGACTAAGCCCAATATAACCTTCTACATATCAGTGTGTAGCTAATGATGCCTAGTCTTCCAAGTGGGTGTTCTCTCTCTCTCTCTCTCTCTCACACACACACACACACACACACACACACACAAAATCATTGTCACAACTCCCTCCTGTCCCTTCCAACCACCATATCCAATGTCAAACATTCAGAAATGCCTTACTTCCATGCCCGGCACAGCCTGGGCATGGGGAGGCTATTGCAGGTGGGGGTAGGAGATGAAGTGTGGAGGCACGCCATTGGTGCCACTGGAGAGGAGAGTGGGAATCGAAGCCCATTTATGGGCTTTTACCCCTCCCCTCCTCCTCCTCTTTGAAGCATGGCTCCCTCCCTCCCTGTAGGCAGTGTGGGCTCACTGGTCGTCCTTAGGGCAGCCAAGTAGGATTTTTTTTGCTCATAATCTTTCATTGGCTATGAGCTTTTTCCACCTACTTCACACTGTAAGACAGCTGATAGGCAGGCTGATAGGCAGGTATGTGCAGGCATCTTGAACGGTTTAGGGTTGGTGAGCATTCAGAGGCACCATTGCGGTGATGGGTAATGCCTGAAGTTCCCAGCTGCAAGCCTCGCAGCCCAGCTGGTGGAGATAAAGGTTACCTTTGAGGCCAGCCTTTCTCACCTACTAGGAGCCTTGCGCATGAGGGGGGTGACACGGAAGGTCTCCCTACCCCAAAAGTGGGAAGCCTGAGAGATGGCGAATATAGAGGAGCCACTTTCAGGCTGTGAATGTTAGGGGTGTGCACGGACCCCCTGGATCGGATCGGGACCCTGGCATGCTACCTACGGGCAGGCTGCGAAGCCTGCTCGCACCGGCGGACAGGAGCGGACGTCCCCCGAAGGTAAGTGGCATGCGCGGGGGGCCCTCCCCCCTCCCCCCTCCCCCCTGCTTACCTTCCCTGGCTGTCTGCTCCCGACCGCCGCTGGCCACTACTGCGAGCGGGCTTCGCGGCCTGCTCCTGAGTAGCGCACCAGGTGATGTCATCACCTGGCGCGCTACCTAGGAGCAGGCTGCGAAGCCTGCTCACAGTAGCGGCCAGCGGCGGACAGGAGCGGACAGCCACGGAAGGTAAACGGCACGCGCGGGGGGGCCTCCGCCCCTCCCCCCTGCTACCTGCTTACCTTTCCTGGCCGTCCGCTCCCGTCCGCCGCTGGCCGCTACTGCGAGTGGGCTTCATGGCCTGCTCCTGAGTAGCATGCCAGGTGATGTCATCACCTGGCGCGCTACCCAGGAGCAGGCCGCGAAGCCCGCTCGCAGTAGTGGCCAGTGGCGAACGGGAGTAGACGGCCACAGAAGGTAAGCATGCCGCGCATCCCCCCTCCCCCCTTCCCCCTGCTTACCTTTCCTGGCAGTCTGCTCCCATCAGCCGCCCCCTGCCCCTGTTGTCCGCTTCCATCGGTGGGCACCCGCTGGCACCTGCTGATGGAAGCGGACAGCCCCGCTAGGGAAGCCCCCCCTCCACTGTCCGCTTCTATGGGCAGGCGCCCGCTGGAGTCCGCCAATGGAAGTGGTGGCGGGTGCCAGCGGGCGCCCGCCAATCCGCCGATCCATCCGATCTGGATTGGAACCTTTCTGGATCGGAACAGATCGGCCGATCCAGCGGTGAGTTCGGAAATCGGAAATTTTATCCGATTTCCCCCTGGATTGGATTCGGATTGTGGATCGGACCCAATCCAGTGCATATCCCTAGTGAATGTCTCGCCCAATAAAACAACAGCAGGAGACCAGATTAGAGAACATGCCCATTTAGGATTACCCTTTCTGCAATAGGTCCTCACTCTTAGGTTTTTTATTGTTTTAAAATGTTTTTGGTACTTCTGCTAATTCCTCTCTCTTGTTCCTCAGTAGTCACATTTCAGCTACAATTGCCAACTGATTTTGCTATTAAAATGAATGATAATTTAATCTGCGATCTGAAAAGAGGTCACTGTTTAACTAGTTCAGCTATAGAAGAGGAAGGGGTGAAAAAATGAGCTCCAAAAGTGCAATTCTGTGTCTCTGTGTTCAGAGGTACATCATTGCATTCAGTGTGGATTTCTCCTTCATAGCTATATTTAGAATTGCAACCAAAGGTGAAGAGCAGCAATTCAGGAGGGGAGTTCACTTCAAAGCAAGAGCTAAGTCTTTCAGAGACCTCCATCCTTCCGCCACAGCTGCTAAAAACCAAGGAAAGCAGAAGCACAAGAAATCCAGCACTGTGTTTTCCCTTCCAGCTTTTTGACTACCAACATAGGCAGCTGCACTGCACTCAGACTAAGAGCCATTTCGGACATTTGACAGCTGGACAAGTGGGGAAATAGAAAGCATGAATGAGCTTTTGCTTCCTATTGCGGCGCTGCTTTGGAAATGTCCAAAGGAGGGGCTAGCACAGCTTTCCTCGGGGGTAATGTTCAATAGCTAGATTCTGGTAAGAACACATGCCTGACAATGTGCAATCCCCTGCTGTGGAGATATTACACAGAAGCATGAAGACAAGGAAAGCAAGCTCATTCGCACTTGTTTCTTGAATGTATAAAGCCAGTCTAAAGCCTAGTTTGTACTGACATGGTGAACCTGTGTCTCGCTTGTATTGTTTCATAGCCAAACATTAAAAAAATTCTGCACATAGACAATGGATGGATTTACATTTCTATACTTTCCGATAGCCTAAACTTTCTGGGCAGTTCACAAGATAAAACTTGAAACCTTAAAATGGGAGGGGCCATAGCTCAGTGGTAGAGCACCTGGGACTCTTCCAAAGAGGTTCATTGATGGGGCTTCCTTCATCCTGGATGCTTAAAATTGATGGAGTAAAGACAAAATGGTGGCAAGTGAGGGGCAGGTGGGTGAGGGGCAATGGAGTCTGGTGGATCCAGTTTTGGTGGGGCTATGAATCCATTCTGGATTTTAATCAGAATCAGCCGGAACTGTAAAGGAGCTATCCGAAGTGGTGCACCAAAAGGCAATTCTGTGCAAAAGGCACAATTTAGAGCTGCCATTTTGAACAAAATGGAGATTTCCCTAAATACCTGACACCCAATTTTGTTCAAAGTGGCAGCTCACAGGACGGTGGGAAGCCGTGACCCCTTGCCAGGTGCCCAAGGACTATTTTGTAGAGGTTTTGATCATTGAATTATTACGGGCAGATTCCTATGGAGATAGTTGACAGCCTCTGGAGTATCAGTGCCGAGTGACTGGAGCTTCCATGCTCCAGCTGCCCTGCATTTTTGCTAGATGAGCATGTTTGCCTGTCTAGCCACAGCCCTTCTCAGTGGGAGGGAAGGAGGCTGGGGGGCACCGCATAACCCAGATTCCTTGGTTTCTTCCCCCCTCTGCCCCTGGGACCATCACTTTTCCCCCGCTTCTGCACTCCATTTCTGACTGCAGAGACGTAGAAGGTGCAGAGAGAACCAGGCTACAAGGTGGAGGATGGGGAGGAGGATAGGTGCTGAGTTTTCAGAGCACAGTAACTGAAAATCCTATGCCCCCACAATGCTGTCCAAGGGACATAGGGTTGCTCTTTAACTGTGTGATCCTATAACACAAAAGACATAATAAAATGTACTATAAAAGCCTAATGAATTTAAACAACAGAATAAAGCCAAAGAAAAACTAAAGTAAAAGGCAGCCATGGTGTAAAGAAATGATTGTTTAAAACTGAAGGATTATAAAACCATGGTAGAACAAAAAGGTTTTCACCTAGCACTGAAAATACCACATGTAGAGCATTCCACAGCTAGTATATTACGTTACTATATTAGGATAGAGCACCTTCTCTCTGGCATATATGGAGGAGGCGCATCCAGTCATATGGATCCCCAGCTGCTGTCCGATGTGGTACAGTCCAGTCACAGGCTTTCCACCTCAGTCAAAACTATCCTAAAGCTATCCTACATAAGAACGCAAGAGAACCTTTTGGCTTTTTAATGGAAATGCAGACGCAAATGCTGGCAAACCAACTCCCATAGGTGAGAAAGCTGTTTAGGTGGCAATTTTGATCACAGAAAATGGTTTGTGCTGCTTTGATCAATGTTAGAGATCACCAAGCCTGAATTTCCATTAAAAACAGCAGCAGCAGCAGCAGCAGCAGCAGCAACAACAGACTGTTCTCTGCTCTCCCAACATCATGTGTCATTTGAGCCTAAGACAATATGCTTGGAGCACATTTTCTTCACCTGGTGCTTTTCAACTTTTCATGTAAGGATTCAAAAAGTTGCATCTGTTGAAATTCTTTCTTGTGCCCAGCTGTGAATGGTACAGGACAGGGGCCCGGGGCCTCTTTCTATGCATTGCTCTGGTGCCCACATGCAAGTGAACTAAGAGTCTAAATTGGCCATAATGACACAGCTGAATCTGATATTTCCCCCTCTGCTCCCAAATAGATGCCTGAAGTAGTTAGCCCACCAGGAAAATGTAGGAGGCCCATCTAACTAAGTGAATGAGCCTTTTCATTGGGATTACACATGCAACTTCTTTCCTAATAACATATTTTTAACCTATGTTTTCATCACCCAAGAGGTAACGGCTTCCCTCGATTGGGCATGCATTCCTGAATTCTTGTGGGTAGGGGTGTTGGACAAATCTGCAACGGAATCAAATGAGTTTGGATTTTTATGGGTCCAAGCCATGGATGCTGCAGTGGGCCACCTTTTCCCCTGTCAGGTGGAGTTCACAGGCATGTTTTTTTCTAATCTTCACAAATTTTGTCATTAGAAAATGAACTTTAAAAAAAAAAAAAAACAGCCAACAATGTACATTTCCCCTATTAACTAAAGGGTTGAAGTGCACATTTGGGAGGAATTTGCATATTTTGGGGGAATTTTAGTATTTGGGGGGAATTTGCATATTTGGGGGGGGAATTTGCACATTTGTGCATGTGCGAATTTGTGCAAATTCACACTTGCACCTATTCAGAAACCAAAAAAAATTCCTTGATTTCATTGATGGATGGACGACGGAATAAAAGATGCCTGACAATCTGTGAAACACAGATGGAATGGCTTTTACACAATCTGTACCTCCCTCCTTGGGGGTAACAGCCAAACATTTAATTTTAAACATTGCTTGCTCCTAGGGGAGTTATTTTCCTTTCCGAAAGAACTGAACAGCAGATGCCTTCAGAAGTGCTGGGACTTCTTTTAAAGCATAAATAATGGCCAACTTTTTAGGATTTTCCACTCAGGGAATTTACAACATCATAATGGAAGTGCCTCCTCCTGCCTGTACTGTGTGTTCAGGGTGCATTGAAGCCTCGTGATTCACAGGACATTTCTTGAAATCTGCCCCCAAAGTGCTGCATGTGATGTTTCTGTCTGCTGTGAAAGCAGCCCTTTTATTCTATCTTATACAGTGGTAACCCGATATTTCTGTTAAGGTGAGTATCAATGCTGTGCTGTTTACTCCCTGCCCCCATAGGCTGACTATATATGGTTACCTTTCTGCTTGAACTTCTTAGCCGGTGCAGCAACCATCATTGCACCCACCCACTTCCTCTCCTTCTCTCTCTCTTGCGCATGAGAGAGACGCCAGGACGGGAAAACAGCGGCAGCCACAGCCAAAGGACTGATGGCCCGAGTGGGGGAGATAGTGCAGCAGCCACCATTGCACTCCGCCCACCCCTTCTCCTTCTCTCTCTCACGCGCCAGAGAGAGACAAACAACTTAAGGCGACTGAAATGTGTCTGGGAGCACCAATATCTGTTGTGTGGGGCAGAGGGAGATATGGCAATAGCAGAGCGAAATGCCGTTACAGGGGAAGGAGAGATGGATATCTAACACCCATCTTACCTTCCGGTCACCCTGCTACCCCGGGGATCTTGGGGAACGATCCAGGCCACCCACAGAACCTTTCCTTGCTCCTATGTAATGCCAGGTCAGTTAAAAACAAAACAAACATAATCTATGACCTCCTCAAAGAAGAGGAGGCCGACCTGGCATGTTTCATAGAGACCTGGCTGGGAGATGACAGTGCCTCAACATGGGCTCAGGCTCTCCCAGCTGGGTACTGTGTTAGTGAGCAGGTGAGGGAAAGTGGGCGTAGGGGCGGAGTAGTTCTGGTCTACAAAAGCAATCTTAACCTGACCAGACATTCTGTCCGGGAATTGAATCACATTGAGTGTGTATACCTGAGTCTGAAGGCCAGGGATAGAGTAGGGATGCTGTTAGTGTACTGGCCACCCTGCTGCCTATCAGACTCCCTGGCCGAGCTCACGGAACTGGTCTCGGAGCTGGTGTTGGATTCGCCCAGGCTTTTGGTCCTGGGCGATTTCAACATCCCATTCGAGGCTGGTTTGTCAGGTGGAGCTCGGGACTTCATGGCATCCATGACAAACATAGGCCTATCCCAATTGGTCTCTGGACCCACACATTCAGTAAGTCACACCCTCGATGCTG
Source organism: Anniella stebbinsi (assembly GCA_029215795.1). Lineage (NCBI taxonomy): Eukaryota > Metazoa > Chordata > Lepidosauria > Squamata > Anniellidae > Anniella > Anniella stebbinsi. The sequence goes on from JARDYH010000001.1 coordinate 172,440,202, forward strand.
TTTTCAGTTCCGAACAGACGGATCAGTGGGCGGAGGTATTGAATACCTCTGAATTGTCATGGACAGATCATTTTCTGGTCAGGGTTAGTATCACGGCTACCACCCGTCCCTGCAGGGGTGGCGGACCTATTAAGATGGTCTGCCCTTGAAGGCTGATGGATCCTTCTGGATTCCAGAAGGCCTTGGAGGGATCTATGGCTGGTATTGTCCACGATCCTGTAGAAGCCCTGGTCAATAGATGGAATCAAGACCTAACTAGGGCTATCGACACGATCGCCCCCAAACGTCCTCTCCGGACCGCTTCTAATAGGGCACCCTGGTATACAAAAGACCTCAGGGAGTTGAAGCGGAAAGGACGACGACTGGAGCGCCGATGGCAGAAAACTCGACTTATATCCGACAAGACACGACATAGAAAACATCTTCGTTTCTATGGGGTGGCAATACGTGCAGCGAAGAAAGCTTTCTTCTCTGCACGCATTGCGTCTGCGAATTCACGTCGAGCAGAACTGTTCAGGGTGGTGAGGGGTCTAACTCAGGCTCCTTCTCCCCTGAATCCGATTTTAGAGCCTTCGGCAGTTAGCTGTGATGCTTTTAACGATCTTTTCTCAGATAAAATCTCTAGGATAAGAGCCAACTTAGATGCAATTGTTATAGCAGAGGCTGACAGTGGAGTGTCCAGTGACTCCGTGAGTAGGATTACACTTGAACAGTTTCAGTTGGTGAGTACCGAGGATGTGGACAAGGTACTTGGATGTGTGAGGAAGACGACTTGCCCTCTCGATCCCTGTCCTTCCTGGCTGGTCATCCAGGGAAGAGATGCAGTTAGATCACATCTACAACATATTATTAATGCATCTCTCAGGGAGGGGAGCTTTCCATCATGTTTAAAAGAGGCGGTGGTAAGGCCGCTTCTAAAAAAGCCCTCCCTGGATCTCCTGGACCTTAATAACTACAGGCCAGTATCAAATCTTCCATTTTTGGGCAAGGTGATCGAGAGAGCGGTTGCCTTTCAACTCCAGGCAGTCTTGGATGACACTGATTTTCTAGACCCATTTCAAACTGGCTTCAGAGCAGGATACGGAGTTGAGACCGCTTTGGTCGCCTTAGTAGATGATCTACGCCTTAGAATTAACAGGGGGAGTGTGTCCCTGCTGATATTCCTGGACCTCTCAGCGGCTTTCGATACCATCGGCCATGGTATCCTTCTGGAGCGCCTGGGGGAATTGTGAATCAGGGGCACTGTGCTTCAGTGGTTCCGATCCTATCTCTTGGGCAGGTTCCAGATGATGATGCTTGGGGATAGCTGCTCTTCAAAAAAGGAGTTGCTATGTGGTGTACCACAAGGTGCCATCCTTTCCCCAATGCTGTTTAACATCTACATGAAACCGCTGGGAGAGATCATCCGGAGGCATGGGGCGGGGTGCTATCAATATGCTGATGACACCCAAATATATTTCTCTATGCCTTCAACAACATCGTCAGCTAAGGATAGTGTGTCTCCTCTGAACGAATGCTTGGAGGCGGTAATGGGCTGGATGAGGAAAAACAAACTGAAGCTGAATCCAGACAAGACGGAGGCGCTTGCTGTCAAAGGCCCCAACCTGGGTTTGGAGGTGTGTCAACCAGTTCTGGATGGGGTTACACCCCCCCCCCGAAAGACTGTGTTCACAGCTTGGGGGTACTCCTGGATCCGTCGCTCCAAATGACAGCTCAGATTGATGCGACGGCCAGGAGTGCCTACTATCAGCTTCGGCTGATACGCCAGCTGTGCCCCTTCCTAGAGTTGGAAGACTTAAAGACAGTAGTGCACGCGCTGCTAACTTCGAGGCTCAACTTCTGCAATGCGCTGTACATAGGGCTACCTTTGTGCCTAGTCCGGAAACTTCAACTTGTTCAAAATAAGGCAGCCAGGTTGGTCACCGGTACACCTAGGGGTGACCACATTACACCAGTTTTAAAATCACTTCACTGGCTGCCGGTCAGTTTCCGGGCAAAGTATAAAGTGTTGGTTATTACCTTTAAAGCCCTACATGGTTTGGGCCCAGGCTACCTACGGGATCGCCTTCTCCCGTACAATCCGCCCCACACTCTTAGGTCCTCTGGGAAGAATGTACTCAAGCCAGCCAGAACTAGGTTGGTGAGTGTTACCCAGAGGACCTTCTCTTCTATGGCTCCCAGACTATGGAATGGTCTGCCAGAGGAGGTTAGACAAATAGGCAGTCTTCATGAATTTAAGAGAGTCATAAAGACTGTTCTCTTCTGGCAGGCCTATCCGGATGAATTTTAAATGTTTTAATGATGTGTTTCTCTTGTTTTAAATTTTTTTAACTTTGTCATGCTTGTATTTGCATTGTGTTCCCCGCCTCGATCCGTAGGGAGAGGTGGGTTATAAATAATAATAATAATAATAATAATTATTATTATTATTATTATTATTATTAGCCAGTGGCTGCTCGGTACACTTTCGGTGGGAAGGGGAGCCATTTTTTCTCCCGAGTTTTCCGCCTCTCCACTTGTCCTGCGGCAAGGGTAATCCGGGCACTTTCAAGGACGTCATCAGCAAGGAGGACATTACCCCTCCTTTCAGGAAGGTCCTGTTGCTGCAGTAGGAAGACAGGATTTGAAAGATTTGTGACCCAGGGAAACGGAACAAGTTGGAGTAAATGGGAAGAAACCACGGTAGGGAGAGAGCAGCGTGGCGCATGGCATTTTGCTGTGGGGGGGAAGCACGAGGAAGCGCTTTGAATACAATGTGTAGATTCTGCCTCTGTTCCAGAAAGAAAAGTGTTAGTAGCTCATACCTATTTGTTTAATGTTGCGCTAGGATTCTGTCAAAATGCCCCTTTTGAGACTAGGGCTGTGCTGTTAACAATTGTGGTGCATTATCATATCTGCTATATGTTCCTAAACTTGGCAAAGATATACAAAATAGGTAAGGTGATATATCTCCCTGCCTTGAGGTCATGGGGAAGTTGGGTAAAAGTGAATGAATAAATGAGAACACATTTTTAGAGCACTGGGAACAAAACAGAAAGCACCTTCACAGCTTTCAGTCCAAATGCATGTTTCCTCTCCAGGATCAAGCTCTGAAAAATCAAGAACACAAGTTTGAAGGAGAAATGAGCTGTGCACAGTGCAGATAATCTATCCCCTATGATTCACTAAGGTCTCTAACACCAATTTTATACTTTAACTTTATGGTGGTGCTGGTGATGATTATATTAATAAATGTGTCAAATGAATGAATAAACACCTGAACTCTAAACATATGAGCTCTAAGATCAGTCTTGGGGGCCCTGCCCTCTGGCCCATCAATAAGAGATATTAGAACGATGAGTGGTAGGGACAGGGCCTTTTCTGTGGTGACCCCTCATTTGTGAAATGCTCTCCCCCAGGAAGTATATAAGTAAGCCACCCAAAAATGGTAACTTTTAAAATAACTCTTAAGACTTTATTAAAAATCCAATATACATTTTTTATTAATTGTTGCATTTTAAAGATATTTTACTGCTCATTATAAGGGTCATAACATGGATGGTAATTTGACGGTCTTCAACATTTTTATGTGTAATGATTTTGTACACTGCCCTGTGAGGGTAATTGCCATAGAAAGTAGTTTATAAAACTTTTAACAAGATAAATAAACAACATTTGTGTGGCAATATTTTTTTTTAAAAAAAATTAAATAAACGTGGGAGTTCTGTCAAGACAGACTGATGTGCAAATTGAAGATGGTGAAGCACATCACCCATTAAAATGCCATACAGAAATGATTCCAGAAATCCACAAGCTGTGTGGTTAATGGCTTGCACAGTCATGTGAAACTGACAGCTGCATTTTATTTTAATGTTTTATTTTAATGTTTATTTTTTTAAAACCACATGGTTATTTAAAAATATTTAATTCTCCTTCTGTATGGCTCTGCTGATCAGAACATATACTATGAAACATGTAGGCTTACACAGAAGATGCTCTCCAGCATGGTGTGGCTCCCTTGCACAGGAACACACCGCTGGCAACTCATCTCCTTGATTATGCAAAGAAGATGGAATTACAGCATGAATCACTGGTAAGCTGGTGGGCTTGGATTCTCCGCTTCATAAGTATTCCTCCTTTTATGTTCTGTGACAAATAACCTACCTAGCCACTCGGCCATGCAGTCAAACAGGAAGAGTAGCTGACAAGACTGTAGATGCTGGGAAGGCCTGCTGAGATGGACACACATATGTTCCTCCCCACCAAAAGTAGATTGTTCCAGTATAATTGAGCTCATTTCCTTCATCTCCACCAGCCATATTATATGACTGGTTTCTTTGTCATTGCTGCAAAGTCAGAACATGAGAGAAGTCTATTCATGAAGGGACAAGATCGCCAATCTACAGGGGCCCTGCAAAAATGTACATTAAACACACAAAAGGAACAAGCTCTCCCTGCGAAGACAGTTACCTAGAGGCAATATCTTAATAACTATTGACCAGTGTCAACTATTCTCTTCCTAGGTAAGGGGCTCAACCATGTGGATGCTGGTCAAGTCCAAACTCATGTGTAAGATTTTCTAGTTCCATTTCAACCTAGTTTCAGGTGAGGGAATGGGTGTGAAATTCCAACTTCCCAAATTTAAAGAGGAACTGAAATGCAGTTTGTTGCTGGAAGCCAAATATTTCTGCAGCTTACAAAGAATGCATACATTCACCCCACCCCAAATAAATGCACACAAAAAATCATATCTGTGCAAAAATGTGTACAAAAAGGGAGATGCGTACGTTTGCAAAATTGCACACAAAATTGCATACATGCTGATTTATTTATTTATGTTGTACTGTGCACAAAAACGCAAATTTGCAATCCAGCACGAAATCGGGATGGAACAAACTTGACAGATTCACACATCCCTTATTCATGCCTGGTTTTGGTACTGAAACTGCCTTGAATATCCCATGGGATGACCTATGCCACGAGAGAGACAGGGAGAATGTGACCCTGTTGGTTCTCCTTGAGCTGCATGGCTTTCGATGCCATTGACCACAACCACGGCATCTCTCTGAAGAGACTGTCCAAAGTGGATGTGAAGCTATTTTTCATTTTTACTGAAGCTAGGTAATGTTGCGGAGGTACTTCGCTGCAGTACGGGACTGGGCAAGAGCCAATGAACTGAAGATCAATCCAAATAAGAGTAAAAGACTGTTAATGGGTGGCTCATCTTTCCAGGTGAGTGATGTTCAGTTTGTTCTGGAAGTGGTTGCAACTTCCCTTCTCCCCACAGGAAGGGTGTTGAATGTCTTTCAGCCTGAGGGCTGAATTCCATTTTGGTGACACTCTCGAAGACTGCATGGCATTGGTGGGTGGGGCTGAAGGGCTAGGCCAAAACACCGAAAATGCCAGCATATTCTAGCTTAAAGCTATTACTGCAACTAAGCCCTAGGAGAGTCATTTCATCCTTTCGTAATGGGGGAAATTGCCAAGAGAAGGAAAACCAATGATGTTTGGAGGCTGAGGAAAAGGACCAGATCCACCTGGGGAACCAGGAGGGCTGGATTTCGTCCTCAGGTTGGATGGATTTTGCACCCCTGCCCTAAAGGTTCAGATACATAGTATGGGGGTGCTTGAGATAGAAAATCCCATAAATGCTTCTCTCTGGGAGTAAAAATACAATAATAACAAATGAAAGAACTAACAATTTTCTGCCCTTTCATGACTTCTCAGATCAGTTGTCTGAGATGGTCACCTCAATCTGCCTAATGGGAAGGCCGACTCTGAAAGGCTGCCTTTCTCCATGCATTGTATAGCTTCCATAATTTCTTTCCTACTAAGGCTGCAGTCCTATGCCCACTTGCCTGGAAGTAAGCACCACTGAGCTCAGTGTGACTTACTTCTGAGTAGATATGTGTAGGATTGCACTGTAATTGTCCCTGATCCTCAGTGCCCCGTCTTGTGGAAATTAGCGTTCTCACATGGTATGGCTGATGTCACCTCATGAGTGTCTGTTTCAGAAAATAGCTCATCGTTCACAGCCAATGCATATGTTTACTTCTGAGGTGGAAGAAGTCTGCATGCAGTGACTTTATCAGTTCTCTTTCCCCTTGGTGAAAGCTTCCGAAGTTACCACATCAGAGAAAGTCTGGAAGATTTTTCTCTGATGTTGTTGAACATTTGAATGTCTCCAATGAATGTCTTCAAACTTCGCAGCAAAGGGATGTCCTGAGCTTGGCAGAACATTAATGCAGCTGGCCCTAGTAGGATTCAACCATCAGAACTTAAAAGAGAATAAGGTAGAGGGAGAATTCTAATTGAAAACAGTGCTGTCCAATTCAGTTGTACTGTGAAGTAGTTCAGAGAGAACTTTATGTACAGACTCAAATTTTTCCAGGTGAACTCTTAGGAACTTGGCTTAAAAGAAAACTTAATGGAATTGGTAAAGGGGAAAAATTACTAGAAATTCCCAGGAGCCTGCTGCTATAGACAAGCATTACATTCACAGAGGGAAAAAATAGATTTCTACCAGATTCACACAATGAAGACCTTGCTCAATTGAAATTCTTCTACTGTAAACGTCTCAAAGGTACAATTTACACAAACAGGTGACATAAACAAACCAATACAGTTAGAAATGGTGTCGTTTTTTCTACCTCCATGTTGCAGAGGCAGGAGAGGTTCAAAATACATCTCAACCATTAAAATTACACCTCAGGACTTGCAGTGTGGGAAGTGGCAGGCTGTGCAGTCCACAAAGTCTTAGTGTCCATGTATATATATTTGCACACATGCACACTATACACAAGAAGGTGTTTGAACCCTGAATAATGATAACTCTAGCTGTGGAATGAGCTCCCCAGAGAGGTTCGCCTGGTACCTACATTATACTCCTTCAGATGCCAGGTGAAGACCTTTTTATTTTCACAGTATTTTCACAGTTCTTCAGTTTGATTTTTAACCTTGCTGTTTAAATTTGCATTTTAAATCCGTATTAATTTCTGCATGGCTGCTCAGCTCTTATCCTGCTTGCGCTTTTATACTGTATTTTAAAGTATGTTTTTATACTGTTGTTGTTTTATATTTTGAATGGTTATTATGGTTTTAGTTTTTGTAAACTGCCCAGAGAGCTCCGGCTAGAAGTGCAGTAAATAAATAAATTAATATAAATAAATTAACCAATGTGGAATTAATGCATCCCCCAAAAGACTACATAGTGTATGCTCTCACTTAATGTTTAGACAGTATGCTTTGAGTTCATGCAGGCAATGTAGAGGAGCAACTGACTTGACCAGCATCTTGGATAAGAAAAATAATGATCAAATTTGCAACTTGTTACAAGCCTTGTGTATAATGTATAGATCTACATTGTTTTGAAAGAAAGTCCTCTCAATAACAACTAAAGAGAAAGTATGCAATTTGAACTAGGGATGTGCACTGGATCGGACCCGATCCACGATCCGAGTCCGGTCCAGTGGGAAATCGGATAAATTATCCGATTTCCGATCCCGCAGCTGGATCGGCCGATCCAATCCGAACCGGTCCGAAAAGGCTCCGAACCGGTTCGGCGGATCGGCGGATCGGCGGGCGCCCACTGGCGCCCACTGCCGCTTCCATTGGCGGGCGCCAGCGGGCGCCCGCCGATGAAAGTGGACAGTGGGGGGGGGAGGAGGGGGGCGCTTACCTTCTCGGCCCGTCTGCTCCCGTCCGGCACTAGCAGCTACTACCAGCGGGCTCCGCGGCCTGCTCCAGGGTGGCGCGCCGGGTGATGTCATCACCCGGCGCGCTACTCTAGAGCAGGCCGTGGAGCCCGCTGGTAGTAGCCGCCGGCGCCGGCCAGGAGCGGACGGGCCGAGAAGGTAAGCAGGGGGTGCGTGGAGGGGAGGAGGGGGCGCGCAGAGGGGGGCCCTTACCTTCCCGGCCCGGCCGCTCCCGTCCGGCGCCGGCGACTACTACTACCAGCAGGCTCCGCGGCCTGCTCTAGGGTGGCGCGCCGGGTGATGTCATCACCCGGCGCGCTACTCTAGAGCAGGCCGCGGAGCCTGCTGGTAGTAGCCGCCGGCGCCGGACGGGAGCGGACGGGCCGAGAAGGTAAGCAGGGGGTGCGTGGAGGGGAGGAGGGGGCGCGCGGAGGGGGGGAGGGGGACCCTTACCTTCCCAGCCCGGCCGCTCCCGTCCGGCGCCGGTGACTACAACTACCAGCAGGCTCCGCGGCCTGCTCTAGGGTGGCGCGCCGGGTGATGTCATCACCCGGCGCGCTACTCTAGAGCAGGCCGCGGAGCCTGCTGGTAGTAGCCGCCGGCCCCGGACGGGAGCGGACGGGCCGAGAAGGTAAGCAGGGGGTGCGTGGAGGGGAGGAGGGGGTGCGCGGAGGGGGGGAGGGGGGCCCTTACCTTCCCAGCCCGGCCGCTCCCGTCCGGCGCTGGCGACTACTACCAGCAGGCTCCGCGGCCTACTCCAGGGTGGCGCGCCGGGTGATGTCATCACCCGGCGCGCTACTCGAGAGTAGGCCGCGGAGCCCGCTGGTAGTAGCCGCCGGCGCCGGACGGGAGCGGACGGGCTGAGAAGGTAAGCAGTGGTGGGGAAGGGGGCTGTTGGGTGTCAGGTGCTTCATAGACAATTCACAGGACTGGCCCTGTGAATTGTAGACTGAAGACTTGGCAATTTGTCATGAGAAAATGTATCTCTGCTTCTCTGGTATGTGCTTATCTCAAATGGTAGGCCGAAGGCCTTGAAGGTTCTCTGAGAATTAAACTATGCTTTGCAAAGGTGGGGGCTATCTTCCTCACACTGTGGCGTCATCAGAAGAGGTTGAACCGTGCCGCCCTGTTGGCACGTGAGTTTAGATTACAGGCTTGAAGCTCTGTCTATCAAAGTAGCTTAGAATTTGCCCAGCTTCCACACTATATTGCTTTTGTCTTGAGAGTAATTCCGTTGCTAGGAATTATCTCGTCTATCCTCTTGCTGCTCTGCTACTGCTGTGAGTTACTATTCTGATTTGGAATTGTGAGATGCACTCTATACATGTTCTGTTAATGTTTGGACTTGTTACTTCTAAAGAACTTTGCCATGAGAAGTGCACTGTGGCTTTTCATAGATTTGGACTTGAGATTACTGTTCTGGATTCGTGTTCTATAGCTTGCTGTCTGTCTCCATGGAGCCAAAGTTACGGGCAGAGGGAGGCAAAAGCTGATCGTTGCTGTTCTGAAACTTGTGTGTGTGTGAGACCTGTGAGAGGACCTTCCTCAGAGCTAAAGCTACGTGAATTGGGAAGGCTCCCTAGGTCGAAGAGGTTCATTTCCTGGCTTCTGGCTTCCGTGGTCAGCTCAGCGTTCCCTGACAGGCTGAGTGAAGATTTAGTTGCCAGTTGACCGTTATACTACTGTTAGGAGGCCTAATCCTAGAGTCTCTCTATGTTCTAGAGGATTCCAGTGCAGCGTGGCCGCTCCTGCCCTCTAAGGACTAGAGTTAATCTCTAAATGTCAGTCCCTGAGTGAGTGCTGTTCTCATTAAGCCGTTCTACCTGAAAGCTGTGTGGTCCGTCTTCAGCTTCAAGTGTGTGTTTGCAGAAATGAAACCGTTATGCTTTGAATCTCCGTGTGATTACAATAAAAGAAATCTCACTGTTATTGTTGTGTATCAGTGTACCTGAAGTCGTGAGCAAGAACTTTAGAGAGTTAGCCAGAGTCACGACAGTATAATTCCTAGCCAAAGCCAAGACCTGCTGTGTCCAGAAATCTCCTGCTGGAGTTCTCCCTCAAATTCGAAAAGACCTGCAGGTGATTCTCTTCAACACCGAGACTGTATAAATTCTTCAAAAGAGTAAGTAGATCTCCCTGTTCCTTGGATTTTACAAACCTTTGCCTGCATTCCAGTAAAAAAATTTATGATCAGCCTGAAAGATTCACACACACCCCTCCACCGCATCGTTTTTGCTAATTGAGATCTATCTGCGAATTGTACTTTCGTTTTCCTCGCCAATAGATGCCGCTTCAAAAAGGAGAAGAGAGGGGGAGAGTAAAGATTAAAAAAAAAACACCTGTCATCTGCTTTCGTTTTCAGTCAATTTAAAACTCTCTTTTTTTTTCTCATCCTTGCTAAAGACACTGTTCATTTGATTTGAAACTTAGAATTTTGCTGTTACTGCCTTGTCATTTCTACAATAGTTTTGTTCTGTATTATGTACCACATGTTTTGCTCTAATTCTGCCTTTTTAATGTTTCTTACCATGTACAAAATGTTTTTAAAATATCATTGTTGATTTTTAGAGCTTAAGTCAAAATGTTCTGTGTAGAAAGTTTTTTCTCCCTGCTTAGAAGCTTTTCTCTTTTCCCTTGGCTGTCTCCGTTGCGCGCTGGAGAGAGTTAGAAGAGGAAGAGTAAGTGTTTTCCAAGTTGGGAGGACATTTTGGGGAGGGGAAGATGTTGGGTGTCAGGTGCTTCATAGACAATTCACAGGGCTGGCCCTGTGAATTGTAGACTGAAGACTTGGCAATTTGTCATGAGAAAATGTATCTCTGCTTCTCTGGTATGTGCTTATCTCAAATGGTAGGCCGAAGGCCTTGAAGGTTCTCTGAGAATTAAACTATGCTTTGCAAAGGTGGGGGCTATCTTCCTCACACTGTGGCGTCATCAGAAGAGGTTGAACCATGCCGCCCTGTTGGCACGTGAGTTTAGATTACAGGCTTGAAGCTCTGTCTATCAAAGTAGCTTAGAATTTGCCCAGCCTCCACACTATATTGCCTTTGTCCTGAGAGTAATTCCGTTGCTAGTAATTATCTCGTCTATCCTCTTGCTGCTCTGCTACTGCTGTGAGTTACTATTCTGATTTGGAATTGTGAGATGCACTCTATACATGTTCTGTTAATGTTTGGACTTGTTACTTCTAAAGAACTTTGCCATGAGAAGTGCACTGTGGCTTTTCATAGATTTGGACTTGAGATTACTGTTCTAGATTCGTGTTCTATAGCTTGCTGTCTGTCTCCATGGAGCCAAAGTTACGGGCAGAGGGAGGCAAAAGCTGATCGTTGCTGTTCTGAAACTCGTGTGTGTGTGAGACCTGTGAGAGGACCTTCCTCAGAGCTAAAGCTACGTGAATTGGGAAGGCTCCCTAGGTCGAAGAGGTTCATTTCCTGGCTTCTGGCTTCCGTGGTCAGCTCAGCGTTCCCTGACAGGCTGAGTGAAGATTTAGTTGCCAGTTGACCGTTATACTACTGTTAGGAGGCCTAATCCTAGAGTCTCTCTATGTTCTAGAGGATTCCAGTGCAGCGTGGCCGCTCCTGCCCTCTAAGGACTAGAGTTAATCTCTAAATGTCAGTCCCTGAGTGAGTGCTGTTCTCATTAAGCTGTTCTACCTGAAAGCTGTGTGGTCCGTCTTCAGCTTCAAGTGTGTGTTTGCAGAAATGAAACCGTTATGCTTTGAATCTCCGTGTGATTACAATAAAAGAAATCTCACTTTTATTGTTGTGTATCAGTGTACCTGAAGTCGTGAGCAAGAACTTTAGAGAGTTAGCCAGAGTCACGACAGGGGCTTACCCCCCCCCGGAGCCGTCCGCTTCTATCCGCTGGCGCCCACGGGCGCCTGCGGATGGAAGCGGACGGCCCCAGGGGGGGTAGGGAGCGCGGGGGAGGGGGCTTACCTGCCGGGGCCGTCCACAGCGGACGGCCCCGGGGGGGGAGGGAGTTAGGCCCCCCCTCACCCACCCGCCGCCATTTTTTCCTCATAGACTTGCATTGCGATGCAAGTCTATGGGGAAAAAAATGGCGGCCGATCCAAAAATTTACGATTTTTGGGTCGGGATCGGACTCGATCCGGTCCGGGGGGCCTCCGATTTTGTCCGAACCGGTCCGTGACAAAATTGGAGGTCCCGATCTGGGTCCCGATCCGATCCGGGGGGTCCGTGCACACCCCTAATTTGAACATATGTATATATTTCTTATTTATTTATTTATTTATTTATTTATTTTAATTGACCCACCCATCCCGTTCTCAAAGATTTCAAGGCATTTTTATTTTGAGCCAACCAAAGTCAGTTAAACACAGGAATGGGCAAACTCCCCAGGGTCTCAATTTGGAACTGGACTTAGCAAACCAAGCTGTTTTCAGAGAAGTGGGGAAATTGCTCCCACCCGTTTTTTAATTGAATTCTACATTCAGTGATGTCGGGAGCATGACAAGGTTTCTAGTCAACCAGGCCCTTCTGGGTGATTATTATTAGGTCCTTAGAGCCCCATTATCACCACCCCTTTTCTTCTTCCAAGCCTACCTGGTGGTGGGGCCAGGGGCAACAATGTTAGTGACAGAAAGGCCTCTCTCTCTTGTCCCCTATTGTGGTGCCTAGGATGCTATAACAACAATGATTCTGCCATAACAACCCTGGAAAACAAAATTCTCCGAGGCTCCTTAGCCCATTCCTCCTTCCCACTCCATCTGCTGAAAATCTGTTCTGGAGGGCTATGGGGGGGTAATGTGGAGTAGGGGAACAATGGAAATTGCCCCCACCCACCACTCCCACACACATGCAGCTGGTGACCATATGTCAGGAAAAACCAGGACATGTCAGGATTTTTTGGCAACAAATCTGGGAAGGGGGGGAAATTATGAAATTTGAAGAAAGATCCAGATTTTTCCCATCGTCCTGCCACCCAAAGGGCAGCTCTACTTTATAGTCATTGTGAATTAACAAAACTGCTTACAGCTCTGTCAATTTTAAAGATAAAGAGATGAAACTTGGCATCATGATACCCCTTAAGTAGGTCTTTAGCCGTGCCAAATTTGAAGTAGATCTGTTAGTCTGTTGAGTTTTAGGAATTTTTTAAAGTTTGAGGTTTTAAAATTATTATTTTTGAAAAATGTCATTTTTAAAGATAAGGAGATGAAACTTGGCATCATGATAGCTCTTAAGTAGGGCTTTAACCATGTCACATTTCAAGTATATCTGTTCATCTGTTGATTTTTAGCAATTTTTTTTAAAGTTCAAGTTTTTTTTAAAAAAAAATTAAAAATAAAACACTGGAGCCATACTCTTCAAACTCAGGTTGTCAAACCTCCTTTTTGGGGGCTTGCACCTTGAGCAGTTTCAGCCCTTGGCATCTTGAGTTTTTAGCTAAGAAGTGCTGGGCGAACATGACAGCTTTCCTGCTACAGATTTGGTGGGCAGTCAGGCACTTGGAGCTCAGCAGAGGCGAGGCATCCACAGATCAAAATGTGGGAAAGGAGAGGTCAGTCAAAACAGTCACGTGTTTGTGCAGGTAGTAGACAGGAGTTTAAAGTCTGGGTGTGAAAAGTGATGTCAACGTACAAGCCTTGAGAAGCTAATGTATATAAGTGAGAAGTGTGAATGGCTGAAGTAGTGTCCGCCGCCCATAACACCCATCCTAATGTTAGAGTAGAGAAACCTGTAAACTGTGACAATCATACACAAGTTTCCAAAAAAAAATATTGAATTTTAAAAATTTAAAAAAACCAGCCAGTCAGCCAGCAGCAAGCCAGCAGCTTGCAGCAGAGTGAGGATACAATCAGAAAATATATTTGAGGGAAGTGGAGAATGTATCACACAGAGTATAGTAACAAAGTACAGCAAAAGCTACAAAAGTAGGAGTGAGTGAAGTTAATTTCAGATACATTGGATGTCTCACTTGTTATTTCAGTGATGTTGTCGTGACTCTGTAAGTTCTAACAAAAGGGGTGCGAACAATAAACAGACCTCTTGAAGGGAAAGATACAAATCCTTTATTATACACAAAAACGATCGTTCTCCCTCCTCCAGCAAAACAAGGAAAACAAGGTTATCAAAAGGCTTTGTAGCCCCTAGGCATGCAGTTGAGCTTACTTAGAGAGAAAAGAGAACAGAGTCATTTCATTAGGACAAATTAGTCTGTAGAGCCCTGTTTGCTAGCCTCTCTGAGCGGCGGGCGGTTTTGAGTTTGAAGTCCCTCCTCTTTGTCCTACGCCTCGTCACTGCATTCCTAAACTCCTTTGTCCCAGAAGAGAAAGTACTCTCTCCCTGGTTAAGGTCGTTATTGCCTTGAGGATTTACTTCCCCCCCTGCCGTGGGAAAGGGCTCTATTACTTCGTCTTGCAGTAACTCCTCCATTTCCTGCATTCCATCCCCAGGTTCTGAGTCGGAATCTGAGATATCATTCCTTTGAAGCAGGGAGTTGGACGTAGACACAACAGATGTTAACATTAAGATGTTATGTAGAACAGATTTATCTTAATTGTGTGCTGTAAAATCAGATATGTGGCCAAGGCTATGTTCAAGTGGGCACACCCCCTTGGTGCTGGACACGCCCCCTGGGGGCAGACATGTTGGTGGGGATGTCCCCTTGGGGACCGACCATGTTGTCCTCCTTTTTGGTTTCCAAAATATGGTCACCCTAGAAGTGGAGCCTCCACTAGATCAAAGGCCCTTCTATTCAAAGAGAGTCTCCTCATATAAGTGGCTGAAAAGTTTCAATCCAACCCAATCTGTTTGGCCAATATGGAAGTGTGCAATTATTTTTATTCTTAGGAACATTAGACAACACATTCACTTTATAAACCATGGAACAAAGTTTGCTTTAAAGTAAATGATTTTTAGTTTGGTTTGTCTTTTGGTGGCTATATATGTGGCTCCCTGCCCATGCCTAGTTTTGTGTCTTGTTTTCTAGTAGAAAAGCAGAAATTATATTTATTTCTGTATTTATGTATTTATTTATGTCAGTGATGGCTAATAGATAAGAAGTTCTTCTGAAATGTCTCAGAGATGTTTCACCTATCCCTAGCACCTGCATATCCAAGCATAAAACTCTGCCTGCATAACTAGCAAGTAAACACACGATTGAACTTCAACAGTCTAGATAAACAAGCTGATCCATCTGTGTCATTTCACCATATGCCAGTTTCTTTACTTAGTGTGCACTAGAAAGGGGATCTATTAGAGATTAAATCCTCAAAACCCTTAGGAAACATTTTATCAGATAATGGTGCCCCATTTACAGCGACAACAAAAAAGATGGCACCACTTTGACTCTGGATAAACTTTGCAGATCCATTGCAAATCAGCTACGATGATATAAACCTATTGGACTCTGCTTCCGGAAATGCTGGCTTTGATCTGGAAAAGTATATTCTTCATCAATAAGGGGTTGCTGAATAAGGGGGGGGAAACCTGCATGACCTCTGTCCCCCTGCCACACACATAATTTATAAATACTAGAGATGGGAGAGAAATTGTGAATTTACCTAATTTGGCACTTATGAATCAATAAGAGAACTGAAACTCAGTTATTCTTTGAAATGTTCATTTCTCCAAATTTTGCAATATAATTCTTTAATCAGAAATGTATTCAAAACAATCTCTCTCTCTCTCTCTCTCTCTCTCTCTCTCTCTATCGGGGGAAACGCACACGAAAATGCACGTATTTGTGAAAATAAAATGATTAAGTAATGTGCTTGCAAAATGCGTGTATATTAGACAAAACTAATATACCCAAAAATACAAAAATACATTTATTATGAGGAATTTAACACAAAAATGTGTGTAAAATTTCATGCAAAACTTTTTAAAAACAAATCTCAATATTTGAGATGAACCAAATTTAAGATTGAAAAAAAGAGAAACTGAAAGAACTCAACATTTACAGAATTATCTATCCCCAATAAATGTTGCTTACTTTTTTATATTTCTCTCTTAGAGACTTACAGGAAGTTTGTAAACTTTTCATCCTATGGGCAGATCACAGGAGAGAGTTAGGGCTCATCTACACCTGGAGGCCTTCCAGGAATGGGGAGGGCTGATAGTGAAGTTTTCAGCTTCAGCGAGTATCCCTCACAGTGCACACACCAGTGAGTTGTCCCAGAAGTAGAGGAGGGCTGTCTTGGGGTGAAGTTGTTGTTGTTGTTTTTTACAGGACCAGAGGATTGTGTAACAGCGTGGGCGTGATCCTGCATGAAGGTAGGATTTAAAACAAAACAAAACAAAAACTTGGTGCTGGAAGACACTAAGAGCCATTCCAAAGATGGTGAAAATTCTCTCACCCTCACCCTCACTACCCACGGACTCCCCCTGCACACCTCCTTGGCTGTTTCCTGAGCCCCCTCTACTCGTGAGGAAGAGGGACAACCCTGGAGGGAGAGCCACACCACCCACAGAGCTCAGGATGGTCCCAAGACTGGTGAAAAAAATGGGAAAAACCCAGTCCCAGCTATCCTGGGAAAATGAAGTGTTCATCCCCTGTTCACCCTGGGATCAGCAGTGCGTCATTTGGGCACACAGGGATGACCTCGAGATGACCCCGGGATAAAGTCTGGTGTAGATTAGGCCTTAGTTTACAGAGCAGGGAGCAGGGACCAGCATTCTCAGGCAGATACTGAGACCCCAGCATCTTCCACAGATGCTGACCCTTGCTGTCTCTCAAGTGAGAGCAGCAGAAGACTCTGTTCCCAGCAATCTTTACTGCATGCCTGGTGTGCAGGAAAGATTGGGCTTCCTCCAGAGCGCCCCACTGTTCAATGCCACAATGTTGCTCATGGCAGTACTATTACTATTTGTCACCAGCACTGATTGTTATCTGTGCCCCTGCCTAAACAAAAGCACCTGCAACAAAAAGGCAGGTCAAGCTGCAGGTAGAGGTTGCTCCTACTTTTGCCACTGCCTACTCTCTCTCCTGTTTTCTGGTGGTGTTAACTAATGAAGAAAGACATTGACAATCTGGTTAGGGTGACCAGATAAAATCCAGGTCAGGGCTCATGTAACTTTAACAGTTGTAGAGAAAAGGGAATTTCAGCCAGTGTCATTTGTATGCAATTAGTTCCTGGTGAAATTCCCTCTTCATCACACCAGTTAAAGTTGCAGGGGCTCTGCCTTCTTTTGTATATGGTCACTCTAGTATAGTGCCTGCAACTTTAACTGTTGTGATGAAGAGGGAATTTCACCAGGAACTAATTGCATACAAATGACACTGGCTGAAATGTCCTTTTCTCTACAACTGTTAAAGTTAAATGAGCCCTGACCTGGATTTTATCTGGTCACCCTAGTAACACTATAAAGAAGTAGTGTGGTTCCTGCCTTTTATATACCTCTTTCATACTGGTATATCTTCCTTGGTGTTGATCTGGCTGTAATGTCTAAACCCAGAACCATGGCTTATCCCTGGCAATGTTTGTACTATTGTCTACCCAGAAACAGAGACACCCAGCAAGAGCAGCCTGAAAATAAATCTGCTCTGAAGGTTGGCAAAATGGGCTGGAGAGAAACAAACCAGAAATAGGGGAAACAAGCTGTGGTTTCTTTGCTTGTCTGCAAGTCAATTCATGGCTAAAGAAACAAATCATGGATAAAATAACCCATATCATACACAAATAGGAATATTGTCATTTTTCCCCATCAAATATACCATTCATTTTTAAAAAGGGGGGTTATGCATAGGTTTCAAGAAAAGCAGACCAAATATCCATGTATTTATCCACTTGCAAGTTGCGCCTATATAACATCTATTCAAATGTTGATAGTGTTATTAAGTCCTTAGTCCATTGCATGATTGGAGGTGAGCATTTATCCTTCCAATCTGATAAGTATTTTAGCTGTCATGCTGGCTCTGAAAATCTATTTGCGCTGACCATGTGTTTACTTCCAAGAAGCCAGCAGGTAATTTAAGAGGATATGCACATCGTTCCATGTTATAGATTGTTTTAGAATAAAGTTTATCCTTATTAAAACCTCCTTCCAAAAGGGGGTGACTACTGGGCTTTGCCAAAACATCTGCATTAAAGAACCATTAGATGCATTACATCTCCGATTTTGCAATTTAGACAAACCCTAGCTTAAGACAGGATTGGAACAGAGAATTGGAGTGTCCTGTTTTGCCTAATCAATGGATTGTTGACCTAGCATCTGCATCTGAAGATTCTATGGATCTTAGGCTACATCTTATTCAGCAAAAAAAAAAATGTTTTGGATTATTGGACTCCATCAAGTCATTTTTATTAAGAAGCGTAACAATTTACCCCTTTGATGAAGAGTTTCCTTGAAATGCTTTGGGAACCATAGTCATCTGTGCAGCTCTCTCTCTCTCTCTCACACACACACCTTTGGTGGTGGTGTTGCTTTATTATATATAATTGATCCTCTGGTTTTGTTTATCTATGCATTCAGGATCCCCAGCCATTCAATGTGTGAGCTAGTCCACTGTCAAATTTGTTTTAAGGAACAACTGAAAATAACATTTTATCTGCATCTGCATAACTATAACTCCCAACAGATGCAAAAATGTTCATCATAGATGATGACAGGAAGAGGTCAGCAAATAGTAATAATAATAATAATAGTAATAATAATAATATACAGCAACCAACCCTAACACACCCACTTACAGGTCAAAGGCCTTCTTGAACAAAGCAGTCTTTGCCTGCTGGCAGAAGGCCAGCAGAGAGTTAGAGAACCTAGGCTCCCTTGGGAGGGAGTTCCATGGCCTGGGAGCAGCCATCGAAAAGGCCCTCTCTCACGTCACCAACAAATGTGCCTGTGAAGGTATTATCCTTCCACATCACATTACATTAGGATGGATGGATGGACTGTGTAAAATCTATTCTATCTGCATTTTGTGGATAGCCAGACACTTTTCATTCTGTCATCCACCAATCAATGGAATTGGATTTTCCCCCCTGAATTTGCGCACATTCACATGTGCATAAATCGACCCAAAATGCACAATTCCCCTCCCCCACAAGTGTATTTTCACACTTTATCCTTTGGGGGCAATGTGCATTTTTAGCCTGGGTTTCATTGGGGGGGGGGGGCATACTTTTCTATGATGAAATTTGTGCAAAATTCCTAAAGGTTAGGAAAAATGGTCTGCAAGTCTAGAGACTCTGCCTGACAGGGAGAAAGTTGGTCTGCTGCAGAAACTGTTGGCTCCACTACAGATTTTTCTGACCCCCCTACATAACATTGATGGAGTGATCTCAATGCATACCCATATTCTGCCCCACGTTTTCAGCTATACATACATCAGTCCATCACATGCATTTGCCCTGTTTCATTCACAGAATTTTACAGGGAGATGGTTCAGAATTCATCCACTTGTAACATTCCTGTGTTTTCCTACCATAAAAAATTAAATAAAAAGCCATTAGGGAGAAAAAGACGAAATAGATGCACAATGCCTTCTGACTGGTAGGGAAGCACTCTGTCTGGAAGAAACTGCTGATCCAACCTCCCTTATATACAATATTACATAATTTCACAAAAGGAAGGGTGCATTTTGGATGGAGGAAATTGTTCACAACATAATCCCTCCTTTTCATCCCACTGCTAATTTCGCCTAAGATGAAAATTATCCTTTTGTAAGTACTTAGCAGCACAAAGAAAGTTGGTCATGAATTAGCTTAAGTGGCTACTTTTCCTACAAAGATAGTAATAAATTGCAAACTCCTCCTCTTCAGAGCCCTAAGTGGCTGTTAAGTGTTTTATTCCCAGTGAAAGTAAATACACATTAGATGCTAAGTGACCTTTAGACCTTATTTTTCAAGAGCACAAAATAGAGTATTTCATATTTAAAACCACTTTATAGTGGGTGGGGAAGCTTAGCACAGACTTTTGATATAGGTAACTATTGGAATTGTTCATTTTTCCTAAGAATGCTTCTAAATTCTGCTTGTTGTTTCTTTTTCCCACTCTATCATTTTTCTCCACTAACATCTCCCACTAACATTTGTATAAAAGTTGGCAAATAAAATTAAAAGCAGTATGTCTACTTCTAGTTCTCTCCTCTCTCCATCATATGCTATCCTCATTTCTATTTTTAATTTCTGGGATTTGTGCTTAGGTGAGTATGAAATAATCAAATCACTAAAGCAAAGGTGCAGTACCTCAGACCACAGTTAAAGAAGGATTGAGATTAAACTGGAGCAGGTTCTGAGAAGGGTAGCAAAGATGGTCAAGGGACAAGAAACTAAGGAAAGATGGAGGAAAGGAACTGAGTATGTTTAGCCTTGACAGGTGAAGACCAGCGGGGGGGGGGGGGGGTGAGGGTGGATATGATAGCACTTTTCAAGTTTTTAAAGGGTTGTCACTCAGAAGAGTGACCTGTTTTCTATCATCCAAGACTGTAGGACATGAAATAATGGACTTAAGTTACAGGAAAACAGATAGACATTGGCTGAACATCAGGAAAGGCTTCCTCACAGTCAAAGTTATCAGACAATGGAACAAACTGCCTGGGGAGATGATAGGCCCTTCGTCATGGTGGTATTCCAGCAGAGACCAGACAGACACCAGTCAGACTGGATTCTTGCACTGGCCGTTTGACTTGATGGCCTAAACGGCCCCTTCTAACACGATGATTCTCTAGTTCTATTAACTTAGGCTGACCATATGAAAAGGAGGACAGGGCTCCTGTAACTTCAACAGTTGTAGAGAAAAGGGAATTTCAGCCAGTGTCATTTGTATGCAATTAGTTCCTGGTGAAATTCCCTCTTCATCACACCAGTTAAAGTTGCAGGGGCCCTGCCTTCTTTTGTATATGGTCACTCTAGTATAGTGCCTGCAACTTTAACTGCTGTGATGAAGAGGGAATTTCACCAGGAACTAATTGCATACAAATGGCACTGGCTGAAATTCCCTTTTCTCTACAACTCTTAAAGATACAGGAACCCTGTCCTCCTTTTCATATGGTCAGCCTAATTAACTAGGCTGACCATATGAAAAGGAGGACAGGGCTCATGTAACTTTAACTGTTGTAGAGAAAAGGGAATTTCAACCAGTGTCATTGGTATGCAATTAGTTCCTGGTGAAATTCCCTCTTCATCACAACTGTTAAAGTTGCAGGGGCCCTGCCTTCTTTTGTATATGGTCACTCTAGTATAGTGCCTGCAACTTTAGCTGTTGTGATGAAGAGGGAATTTCACCAGGAACTAATTGCATACAAATGACACTGGCTGAAATTCCCTTTTCTCTACAACTGTTAAAGTTACAGGAGCCCTGACCTGGATTTTATCTGGTCAGCATACCTATATAAGGCTTCTCCCAACCCAGGCTAGCCTCATTGATTACAGGCACTTGTTAAGACAAGGTTTGTGACAACAATGTCCCTTACAAGTGTCGTATAGTACTATGTTTCTTCACAATAGGGTTACCTCTGCCCATAAGTCTTCTGCATGGTTTTAGATCACAATGTAGCAGTTGATATATAGGGTTGTAGCATGATATATGGGAGATTTTTAAAATAATATGTATGTTATAACAGAAAGAATTGCTCAGGTGTGCTGCAGCAAAAAAAAAAAAAAATGACCCCAAGCAGGTTTTATTAAGAACCATTAAAAAAAAAATCTATTGATCAAGAATGTCCCTGAAAGACACTGGTAATGAAATGAATCCATGAAGCTGCCTTTTTTCCCCATTGGTTCTTGAACTTGCAGTCAAGGAGTACATGTGTAGCCCCTATGGAACTTATAGGCTGTATGTGGTACAAATGCAAGGTGAATGGATTGGATAAATATTAAGACTGAGGAAAATAATCGCCAACCTGTAGGGACATTGTGCATGATGAGAGCAGTAGAGAGATCTCCATCCGTTTTGAGCACAGCAGGACTTTTTCTGTTCTGATTCAGAAACTCTGAAATGAGCTCTCCAAGATGCTATATCAGCATACCTTTCTCCCTCTCTTTTAATTAGCTACTTATCTGCTTTCCTGAAATAAGTAGCAATTAAAAGCCTAAAGAGGTAATGGCATGGATAGTCCTTTGCTGTGTTGAGTTTTGAAGCCGAGAGGCCTGCTGGGAACCAAGAACTATAAGAGCTCAATATGTGCTGAGCCACAAGTTGCTCAAACAGAGAGACCAGGCCATTGTCAGTAGATTGATAGAATCAGAAGGAACCCTATTGGCCTCTTGTTGTGTCACCTGACTGCTGCCGAGCTGGAAACACCAATGTCACTCACTGAAGCACCGCTGAGAATACATCAGCAGCTCCCTTTTCTGACCAGCTGTCATTTTGGGAAAGATAATAAAGCACCTGTCTATGGGTTGGCATCCATAGATGTTAGTGGCTCTGATGACATTGGGGTGGCGAATCTGCTCTGGGTTTCCATCCGAACTCTGAAGGAGCTGTTCAAGATGCACCTTAGATAGTTCTTTTAGAGTTCTGACTGAGATCCGGAGTGGTTTCATCACCTCGCTGAGACACCAACTTCCCTGGTCGGCATCAATGCTATAGTAGGCATGGTGGGTTTTCTGCGAAGGGGCCTCCTGACAAGAGTCCCCTAGACTTGCTTCTCCTCTTCACCACTGGAATCTGCTTGTTCACCAGCCTCTCACTCTGGCCCAGACAACAGTGGTAGTGAGAAGGAGGAGCAATAGGTACCACTGCCTACGTGCTCACCAGCTCTTTGGTGTGAAGCAAGCAAGTGGTAGCAATGATGAGAAACTGGATTTATTTATTATTGTTGTTATTATTATTATTATTATTATTATTATTAACACTTATATACTGCCCCATAGCCGAAGCTCTCTGGGCGGTTTACAAAAATTAAAAGATTGAACACTAAAAAGACAATATACAAAATTTAAAACCATAAACATAAACAGTTGACATTTAAACATTTTAAAACATTTTAACTGTTAAGCCTGGCCACAATGTCAATCATAACCTCAACTTGAGCTGTTAAAATGCCTGGGAGAAAAGAAAAGTTTTGACCTGGCACCGAAAAGATAACAGTGTTGGCGCCAGGCAGGCCTTTTCGGGGAGATCATTCCAAAATTGAGGGGCCACCACAGAGAAGGCCCTCTCCTTTGTTGCCGTTCTCCGAACTTCCCTCAGAGTAGGCACTCGGAGGAGGACCTTTGATGTTGAGCATAGTGTACGGGGAGGTTCATGTCGGGAAAGGTGTTCCATCAGGTATTGTGGTCCCAAACTGTGTAAGGCTTTATAGGTTAAAACCAGCACCTTAAATCGGGCTCAGAAACATACAGGCAGCCAATGCAAGCAGGCCAGAATCGGTCTTATATGTTTGAACCTTCTGGTCCCTGTTAACAATCTGGCCTCTGCATTCTGCACAAGCTGCAGGTTCCGAACCATCTTCAAAGGCAGCCCCATGTAGAGCGCATTGTAGTAATCTAACTTGGAGGTTACCAGAGCATAGACAACTGAAGCCAGGTTATCCCTGTCCAAGTAGGGGCATAGCTGGGCCACCAGCAGAAGTTGGTAGAAGGCACTCTGTGCCACCGAGGCCACCTGAGACTCAAGTGACAGAGATGGTTCTAGGAGAACCCCCAAGCTACAAACCTGCTCCTTCAAGGGGAGTGCAACCCCATCTAGAACAGGTTGAACACCCTCCATCTGGTGAGAGGAACCTCCCACTAACAGCATTTCAGTCTTGTCTGGATTGAGTTTCAGTTTATTACCTCTCATCCAGTCCATTGTCACAGCCAAGCACCAGTTCAACACATCCACAGCCTCACCTGATGAAGATGAAAAGGAGAAGTAGAGTTGCGTGTCATCAGCGTACTGATAACAAAGCTCTCCAAATCTCTGGATGACCGCATGCAACGGTTTCATGTAGATGTTGAACAGCATGGGGGACAAAACTGACCCCTGTGGAACCCCATACAGGAGAATCCACGTGGCCGAGCAGTGTCTCCCAAGCACCACCTTCTGGAGCCGACCTGTCAAGTAGGAGCGGAACCACTGCAATGCAGTGTCTCCCACTCCTAACTCAGCCAGTCGTGCCAGAAGGATACCATGGTCGATGATATCAAAAACCACTGAAAGATCAAGGAGAATCAACAGAGTCACACTCCCCCGTCCCTCTCCTGACATAGGTCATCATACAGGGCGACCCAAGGCTGTTTCTGTGCCAAAACCAGGCCTGAAACCCAACTGAAATGGATCCAGATAATCAGTCTCATCGAAGAGTGTCTGGAGCTGGCCAGCAACTACCCACTCAAGGACCTTGCCCAGGAATGGAACGTTTGCTATCGGCCTAAGGTTATTAAGATTTTCTGGGTCCAGGGAAGCTTTCTTCAGGGGTGGTCTCACTACTGCCTCTTTCAGACAGTCTGGGACCACTCCCTCTCATAGAGAGGCATTAATCACTTCCCTGGCCCAGCCGGCTGTTCCTCTAGCTTTTATAAGCCAAGAGAGGCAAGGAACCAATACAGAGGTAGCTGCATGAACCTGTCCAAGCTCCTTGTCCACATCATCGAGCTGTACCAACTGCAACTCATCCAAGAAAACAGGACAAACCTGTGCTCTGGATACCTCACTAGACTGGAGTCTAAGTCCTGGCGGATGCCAAAGATTTTATCCTGGAAGTATCTAGCAAATATCTTACAGCGGGCCTCAGATGGTTCTCCCATGTCCTTGGGGCCAGCATGTAGAAGCCCCCGGACAACACTGAAAAGCTCTGCTGGGCGGCAGATTGATGAATTAATAGTGGCAGCAAAGTATTGTTTTTTTGCTGCCCTCACTGCCCCTGAATACAGCATCCACTAGGAGTTCATCTCCATCTGCCCTCAAGCTGTCTCCTATTTTGTTTCTTCACTCTCTGCTCTGGGGTATACCACGGAGCCGTTCGAGCTCTACACAGGAGAGGGCGCTCAGCAGCTATCATGTCAACCGCCCGGGTCATTTCTGCATTCCACAGATCAACCAGGGTTTCGACATGAGAGGCAGCCCTATCAGCCAGAAAACTCCCCAGAGCCCTATGGAAACCATCCAGATCCTTTAGCTTCCAGGGGCGGACCATCTTAATGGGTCCCCCACCCTTGCAGAAGGGAAAAGCTGCTGTAAGTCTAAACCTCAGCAGGTGGTGATCTGACCATGACAGAGGGGTTGATGTAAAGACCCCCACTTTCAGATCACCATCTCCATGTCCAATGGAAAAAAAATCAGGTCTAGAGTGTGCCCTGCTACATGCGTTGGGCCGATGGTATGTTGGGACAGTCCCATGGTTGTCATGGAAACCATGAAATTTAAAACATTTCTTGGCCACTTTTCAGGGCAGAAACCCTCAAAAGATGGCTTCCAACAACCAAATACATAAACACAGTGAAACATAAACACAGCGAAATAGCAATTAAAATAAAACCAGTAAGCACAACATTGGCAATAGCAGCAGCAACAGGACTCACATCATGAGAAGGCCATGGTAAAATAATATGTTTTCAAGGCCTTCATAAAAGCCTGCAAGGATGGTGCGTGGGGTAGGGTGACCAGATAAAATCCAGGTCAGGGCTCATATAACTTTAACAGTTGTAGAGAAAAGGGAATTTCAGCCAGTGTCATTTGTATGCAATTAGTTCCTGGTGATATTCCCTCTTCATCACAACAGTTAAAGGTGCAGGCACTATACTAGAGTGACCATATACAAAAGAAGGCAGGGCCCCTGCAACTTTAACTGTTGTGATGAAGAGGGAATTTCACCAGGAACTAATTGCATACACATGACACTGGCTGAAATTCCCTTTTCTCTACAACTATTAAAGTTACAGGAGCCCTGACCTGGATTTTATCTGGTCACCCTAGCGTGGGGGAACTCCGTTGGGAGTTTGTTCCAAAGGTGTGGGGCCACTGCAGAGAAGGCCCTCTCCCATGTGACCACCCACCTAATTGCTCTCATAGGTGAGCAAATGAGCAGGGTGTCTCTTTCTGATCTTAAAGTGCAGGCAGTCTGATATGGCTGAAGGTGGTTCTTCAAGTAACTTGATCTCAAACCGTCCCGCTGCCAGAATCTCTGGTTGAAAAGCCCCTGGCACCTTACATACTAGCTGAGAAAAAAGCAGTAGCGTGCCTCATTACTCTCTTGGCTCTAAAAGGCCAGGGAAAACCTCTTAGAGATTAGAACAGCCTCGCTGTGGCTGCAATGATTCTGCTACAATACTTTTGCGAAAGGAATAATATCTGGTTGGCAAAGATACCAAAGAAGAGGATTGCTAAGGTGCGGAACCTCAAACCTGCTAGGCACAATGCTTCCCACACACCCGCTGCCCTGGACTGACCCCAGCACTGGGTATAGGGGCAAAGTATGTAAATGATGGTAAGCATTTGTGTACATTTGCTCATATGTAAACTTTAACACACACACACACAAAAAACCCTTTTATGAGCTCTTGTCAATGAAAGCAGAGAGAAATAATCTCCCAAATTGCAAAGCATGAAGACACTTAACATGAAACAGATGCGAACGAGGGATTTCAGAAGTTATTTTTGCCTCAAGCCTCTCAGTTGGGGGAGAAGGGAGGAGGAGTATACAGAGTTTGAGCACACCATGGATTTACTCATAACCTTATCTAAATCACAAAAATAACTTTTGTGTGTCCATAAACTACCCCAAACATTCTATTGCAGAAAACAGTAGCTTTGAACAAACATCTTGTTCTAACCAAAGTCTAACACTTTTTTGTTTTGTTTTGTTTGCTTTCTTTAAAAAAAAAAAACAACAACACCCTAACGTATGGACTATTAAAAATTATTGACTCTTTTGCATTCAGCATTTTTTAAAAATATATATATATCCATTTTTTAAATGAGGTTTATTTTTCCCGTGGTCAAAACGTAACAAACAAACAAACTCAGCCTCCAGAAAACAAAAACACATTTAAAATGTTTTCTAGGAAAAGAGGAGACAGAGGATCAAATGGAAGTAGACATGTTATGGACGGAAGGGAGGGAGTGAATTGAGAAGCTATATATATGGTGTGTTTTATACCGAGGCTGCGGTGGTCAAGGAGACAGAGGAGGAGCAAAACAGTCGGCTGTAGGATAAAAGGGGATTAGAAAGCTAGAGGAACATGAAAGCTGTTATGCTTCTCTATACTGCTGTATGTGCCTCTAATGCAGAAGTCTATATTTTCCCATTTGATCAGAATGCTTTTATTTCTAACCAGCGATTTCGCTCTAACTTTGTGCCCATTCACACTGCCCACGAGTTTCTCTCACAATTTGAATCCCACCTGCTCCCCCACATGGTGTAGGGTAGCCCACATGGAGCTTCTTCTGTCTCATTTTTAAACATCCATGTGAGGTAGGCTAAGCCAAGGGAGAGCGACAGGACCAAAGTCTCTGTGCTGAGCAAGGATTTGAAACCAAGATTCTCTGGTCCAAAGTGTTGGTTATTACATTTAAAGCCCTACATGGTTTGGGCCCAGGTTACCTGCGGGATTGCCTTCTCCTGTACAATCCGCCCCGCACGCTCAGGTCCTCTGAGAAGGTCAGCCAAGACTAGGCTGACATCCGTCACCCAGAGGACCTTCTCTTCTGCCGCTGATCTCTTCCAGCAGACCTACCCAGTCGAATTTTAATACTTGGTTGATTTTAAATATGTATTAATTTTATATGCTTTTAATCAGTTTACGTATTGTATATCGTATTTTATCTTGTTGGTACTGATGTTGTTCCCTGCCTCGATCCAGAGGGAGAGGTGGGTAAGATATTATTATTATTATTATTATTATTATTATTATTGTTGTTGTTGTTGTTGTTGTTGTATTATTCCCACTACACCACAGGGAAAGTGAGATTTATTTGAGAAAGAACCACACCACATCACACAGAAGCTATCCCCATCAGCTTTGGCCATGCATGAATCATCCTTGCTTTTTTAATCTGAAGGGGATATCGTTCGTTGGTTTTACGTATTCTTTCAAAAGAATTATTAGGCAGTGGAGTCATGAATAAACTTCTACTTGTTTTTTTTTTTTAGGGGGTGTGTGTGGAAAGCAAGCCCCCTTTTTCCCAATACAAGAACAAAATGGAATCCTTCTCTCATATATGAACATTTCCATACCACCGCAACACTTCAGAAAGCAGCCATGCGGTGGGAGATGCAGGGCATGATGTGGCCCCAAAGGGGTGAGTGAGAGGGGAGGGAGATTGACAAGGGAGTGGGTGACCATTGGGCAGGTGTGTTGGGAGCAGGGAGAGGGAGATGCAGTGGCTGGGTAAGAGGGAGATGGAGGGAGAATAGGGGCTGGGGAGGAGGGGGAGGGAGACAGTTGTGGTGGCAGGGGGTGAGACAGATGCAACCAGCAGGTGAGGGGGAGACAGATGCAGGGTGGGGTGAGATGGATGTGGGGGGAGGCAGATGTGGCCGAGTGACACATGTGTGATCTCCTGCCTCAGGCGGTGGAAGAGCTTGTGCCTTCAGCCTTAAGTAGAAGTACTACCTGGAAAAGCTTCAGCACTTGGTCTTGCTATTTGCATAGGATGGCCCATTTGTTCTGAGACAACTTTTAGAAGCATTCCATGCAAAATAGCCACTGACGTTTTTGTGCAGAATAAATTCAGCTGCGCAGGCTTATCCTGCAGCAATGGAGGGCAACCCTGTTAATCAGAAGAGCTCCGAAGGTGCTGAGATATAAATAAAGCATCTTATAATTACTGAGGCCATAAGTAAGAATTATGCTTCGCCAATTACTCTTGCAGTTTGCAATATGCAGACTCACGAAGCTCTCCCTCCAATGCTCAGGTCACGCTTTATGGATTTCTCTCTGGCACTTTGCAGGCTATTCTGTACCCATAATTATTTCCCATAATAAATTTGTTTTAATGTATAACTTCAAGGCTCTTCAGGCAGATGATGGGACACTGATGAGAACTGCCCGAAAGAAACTGGTCAGGCAACCCAGTCCTCAAACCTGTGATTGACAGCTGTATATCTTATTTATGGGTCTATCTACTGATTGATCAATTGATCAATCTATCTACCTATAATAATAATAATAATAATAATAATAATAATAATAATTTATTTCTTACCCGCCTCTCTGTCTGGATCGAGGCGGGAAACAACAACATGATAAAATACATAAAACTAATTAAAACATGACAAATATTATTAAAACTGCATTAAAACGTCCTAAAACATCCTAAAAACATTCTAAAAATTACACTGGATATGCCTGCCGGAAGAGAACAGTCTTTATAGCTTTCTTAAATTCTAAAAGACTGTTAAGTTGACGAGTCTCCTCCGGCAGGTCATTCCACAGTCTGGGAGCGGCAGAAGAGAAGGTCCTCTGGGTAACAGTTGTCAGCCTAGTCTTGGCCGACCGCAGTAAGTTCTTCCCAGAGGACCTGAGTGTGCGGGGTGGATTGTACGGGAGAAGGCGATCCCGCAGGTAACCTGGACCCAAACCATGTAGGGCTTTAAAGGTAATGACCAACACTTTATACTTCGCACGGAAACTAATTGGCAGCCAGTGGAGCGATTTTAAAGCTGGCGTAATATGGTCACTCCTAGATGTACCGGTGACCAACCTGGCTGCCATATTTTGAACTAGTTGAAGTTTCCGGACTAGGCACAAAGGTAGCCCTATGTACAGCGCATTGCAGAAGTCGAGCCTCGAAGTTACCAGCGCGTGCACTACCATCTTTAGGTCTTCCAACTCTAGGAAGGGGCGCAGCTGGCGTATCAGCCGAAGCTGATAGTAGGCACTCCTGGCCGTCGCGTCTATCTGGGCTGTCATTTGGAGCGACAGATCCAGGAGCACCCCCAAGCTGCGAACACAGTCTTTCAGGGGGAGTGTAACCCCATCCAGAACCGGTTGACACACCTCCAAACCCAGGTTGCGGCCTTTGACAGCAAGCACCTCCGTCTTGTCTGGATTCAGCTTCAGTTTGTTTTTCCTCATCCAGCCCATTACCGCCTCCAAGCATTCATTCAGAGGAGACACACTATCCTTAGCAGACGCTGTTATCGAAGGCATAGAGAAATATATTTGGGTGTCATCAGCATACTGATAGCACCCCGCCCCATGCCTCCAGATGATCTCTCCCAACGGGTTTATGTATATATTAAACAGCATTGGGGATAGGATGGCACCTTGCGGTACGCCACACAGCAGCTCCTTCTTTGCAGAGCTATCCCCAAGCATCACCATCTGGAACCTGCCCGAGAGGTAGGACCGGAACCACTGAAGCACAGTGCCCCCGATTCCCAATCCCCTCAGGCGTTCCAGAAGGATACCATGGTCGATGGTATCGAATGCCGCTGAGAGGTCCAAAAGTACCAACAGGGACACACTCCCCCTGTCAATACCCAGGCGTAGATCATCCGCTAAGGCGACCATAGCAGTCTCAACTCCGTATCCTGCCCTGAAGCCAGTTTGAAATGGGTCTAGAAAATCAGTGTCATCCAAGACTACCTGGAGTTGAAAGGCAACCGCCCTCTCAATCACCTTGCCCAAGAATGGAAGGTTTGATACCGGTCTGTAGTTATTAAAGTCCAGGGGATCCAGGGAGGGCTTCTTTAGAAGCAGCCGTACTACCGCTTCTTTTAAACATGATGGAAAACTCCCCTCCCTGAGAGATGCATTAATAATATATTGTAATTGCGATCTAACCACATCTCCTCCCTGGATGACCAGCTATGAAGGACAGGGATCGAGAGGGCAAGTCGTCCCCCTCACTCGTCCAAGCAGCTTGTCCACGTCCTCGGTACTCACCAACTGAAACTGATCCAGTATAATTCTACTCGCGGAGTCACTGGACACTCCATCGTCAGCCTCTGCTATAACGACGGCATCTAAGTTGGCTCTTATCCGAGAGATTTTATCTGTGAAATGATCATTAAAGGCATCGCCCTAACCCTAACCCTATCCTATATAAATTTCAAATAAGTATTCTTACAATTGGATCCTTCCTTTTGCCTTTAATGTATTTTGAGGGTTTTTAATGACATTTTTAATTTATGGTATTTGTGAATTGAGTTTTTTTTTTTAATGTTTGCATTTAAAACTGATCATTTGCAGTTTTTGAAAACTTAACAGTTGGAATTAAAACAAATGAACAAATGCCACCATCATTTGCCCAGATTATTCTGTAGTCACCAGAGGACATTGTTTGCAATATCTGAAAAGGAACTTTTGTAGGAAATGGGTGTGTTCCTTTGGATTTCAGCAGAGGGGGAGATACACAGAATAACAAGCCTGCTCTTTGATAAATTCAAGACAAAATTAATTTCTTTGTTGGTGTTTAAAGAGCATTCATTGTGATTATTTTTTAACATCACATGGCAATATAGGAAGGCTCCCCACTTTTCCTTAAGCAAAGGGATCTGGGTCATACCTTCTCTTGATATGACTGCTGTTGTTGCTGTTATTGGCTGCTGATTTTATGGTTGGCTTTTATTGTTTTAATTGTCATCTTTATTGTGTTCATTTTATCGCTTTTAACATGTTAAATGTTTTTATATATGTTATTGCTATAAGCCATATTGGGAGGGCTTCTGCCCTGCAAGGCGGCCAAAAAATATTTCCATTAAATAAAACTAAAAATAAATTGGCAAATATTCATACTACCTAAATCCACTTAAGGAGCAGTCCTCTGGATGCTTGGACAGAAAAAAGTCCTACAATTCCCAGAATTCCCCAGCCAGGAGACTTTTTTTCTATCTAAACAAGCAGAGGATTGCACCCATAATTGTTTACAACAGTAGTTGCCTTCTGAAGAGCGAGTCAGCAAGAAACATAGATGCTGCTGAGCAAAAATGGCCTCAGATGTTGGAAATTAATTAACGTAGTTCGGGGTGGGGAACCTCGGGCCAATGGGCCAAGTCCGGCCCTCCTGAAGTCCCAATCTGGTCCTCCAGGGTTCCCCAGATGGCCACACTGCATCCCCTCAAGCACCAATCATTTGGTGGTTTTCCAGCTTTTGCAAGTTTCCCCCCATTCTAAAAGGCAGAAATGTCAGAGCTTTAAGCTGAAACATGCTGATAGTTTTGGTCCTGCCCCTTTCGCCTGCAGCCCCTCCCTCCACTGGAATACAGTCTGCAAGAGCTTTGCCCAAATAGAATTTGGTCCTCGAGATGAAAGACGTTCAGCGCCACTAATTTCGGTGAACAGTTAACAAATGCCAGGGGTGGATGATCTAACGAGATCTAGATGGAAGACCAAAGCTATATGTTCCTTGGGAATGCTGCTGTCTGATGAAATAGGTAGTTTAAATGCAAAACGAATTTGCATATTTGCATCCATTTATAAGACTTCTTGCCTTATACACGGAATAATGGGCTTAAGTTACAGGAAGCCAGATTCCTGCTGGACATCAGGAAAAGCTTCCTGACTCTTAGAGCAATACGACAATGGAACTATTATTACCTAGGGAGGTGGTGGGCTCTCCCACATTACAGGCATTCAAGAGGCAGCTGGACAACCATCTGTCAGGTATACTTTAAGGTGGATTCCTGCATTGAGCAGGGGGTTGGACTAGATGGCCTTATAGGCCCCTTCCAACTCTACTATTCTATGATTCTATGAAAATGAAGATTACGCAACAAAACAATGGTATGGCAGTACCTAATATAGGCAGGATCTACACTACTGCTTTAAAACAGTTTATAACAGTAGAGACAACTGTTGGGACACATTCGAGATACCCTTTTCAAACCATTTTCAAAGCGTTATATCCTGCTTGGTGTATATCTGGCCAGTTAAATATAATTATGTATCAGAACTGACCAAAATATCAAGATAATTTTGAGGAAATTCAAGAGAGTTTAATAAGGAGATTTTTCAGCTCCGTAAATTTGTACCCTCACAAGTTTGTGATGTGGCCTTGGCTGAAGGACAGCGAAGCCATCCAGTTGAGTTCATATATCGCTCTTTCACTTCTTAAAAACGGAGTGATTTTTAAAGATTTCACTTTGATTTATTGTTCAACTAAAACCACATACTAAATAGTAAATGGTGATAAAAATCAAAAGAATAAATATATGCAATAATTTACCTAGATTGCCTTGTCTGTTTTCAGTTCTGTACCATAGGCAGTTTTATGCATGCTGAACTAGGATTATCCAGCAAAGTTAAAAAATAAAATAAAAAATAGCAGTACTTGCAGTTTTTGTAAATTGCAGCATTCATGCCTTTTAAAAATGATTTGAATGACTTCCACTGCAGGTTTATGTTCTAATCCTCCTTCTAAAATTAGAACTCAGCTTGTCCCTGTGCAAAGCATTGTTTTAAGTAACGTATTCTCCACATCAGCAACCCAGGCAGTTGCCCCATAGTGTTCCCACAATCACAGCCATGGACTTTGTTTATATAAGGATGCCTCTACAAGAGCGATTTAAAGCTCTTTCAAAGCGCATTACCGATTTTACCTCCATATGAACGGAGCGCAAATCAGGGGTTGAGGCTCTTTTTCTGTCCGATTATGCGCATTATCGAGTTTTCATTTACCACGGGAGTTAAAGCGCCTCATGGCCATGTAAACATGCGATGCTCCACATTAAACAACTTGAAAGCGCGTTTCATACAACTGGCAATGCGCTTCACCGCCTCCCGTATATAGGGATTAGGCGTAAAAGCGATTGCGAGAAGATGCGCATAATCGGACAACCGGGCATCAAACCGAAATCTTGTAGAGGGGACCTAAGTCTTTCATTGTCTTTTATAAATATTTCATTTCAAGGTAATGGTTTTTATGCTGCTATTTGGACCAGTGGTTTTCAAGTAATTTAAAAAAAAAATACAAACTGAAATAAAATCCCAACAAAAATCATGGGAATAAATCCATAATATCAATAAATCCTATTTTGAACAGCAAGAGAGTGAAAAATGTGGCTGCAATCTGAACTCAACATACAAGGCTTTCTGGGGGGGGGGGGGGACTATCTCAGCATCTTCTTTAAAAAACCAGGTATTTTTTTTTTCTTAAATGCCTCCTTAGTGAGGGAGTTGCACGGGGTAGGTGCTGCGGGTACAGTGGACAGAGCTGAAGTCCTTCAGTTATTGAAAAAAGAAGTGTTAGTGGGTTTTTAGATATTTTCACTGCTACTGGCTGTTACTTTGTTGTTACTTTGTTGTTACTTTGCTGTTTTAAGCTTTTTAAAGATTTTTTGCATTATGTTTTACTTTGTTGTTCTATTGTAGGGGTTTAATGTTTGGTTTTGTAAACTGTCCATAGAGCTTCAGTTATTGGATGATGGAGAAATGTAATATATACATGCAATGACTGTGATCTGAAGAGCTAGTTTAAGCCTGCGTGTCCACTGGAAATTTCCATGTTTTTCTCCTTTGCATGACAGACCCCTCATGCTGCATCACACTCAATTTATGGTTTTAAAATCATTTTGACATTGGGTATAGGGAAGTCCAAACCTCCCTTGGGTTTGCAACACTACTTGCACAGTTCTCTGTGCGATACTATGGAATGGTAGAGGATTGTACCACAAAACAAGCCCTTTTTTACTGTGTAAGCAAGCCATGAGTTACTTGCAATAAACTGCATTTATGGGGAAAATATTGTTTTTACTAGAAAATCATGTCTTTTATAAGGAGTCTGACAGTAATAACAAAAATGCACTGAACATAAACTCCATGAAATGTTATTAATTCAGACATTGGTTTTCAAATCACAAACCGTTGTTAATTTAAGAACTTTTATGCTTAAGTTTTAAAAACAAGCACGATTCAAAAGAAGTGGAAGTAAGTAGCTGAAGCAAACCCCATTTGAGGACTTCACATGTCTCTTGCTCTGAAGAAAGTGACAGAAGAGGTTTCCTGAGTGTGGGGATAAAATACAGATACTTCTTTGCAGACACGTTGTAATTTGTAGCACCATGAAATTAGCACAAACATCCACCGCTTCATGTGTCAATAAAGTGGACACACAATTCAGTTGAGTAATTTCAGTCAGCATTAAAACAATATATAGATCGTTAGAGCCAAACGCTGGATGTAATGTGAGCCAGAATAATCCTTCTCCACAGCATAGCTGATTCAGCTACCTCGCCTTCCTAGGGTTCCAGTTCTGAATTAGCCAGAACTTTAGTGGGAGCAAGGAATGGATGAAACACTCCCTTTCGCCCAGGCCGTCTCCACTCCCCAAAGCAATTTTGCAATGGAGATTAGGCCATCTCATTCATGTGGCTACAGGGAACACACTGTCTTGGCCATGAAGAATTGCTTTGTAGGAATAAGGCAGCTTTCCAATAAAATAAAATAGTCTTTTGAATCAGAGGGAGAATTTGGGTGACTGGCAGTTGAAGCAATCTTTTTATTTTGGTTTTTACGAAGTGCAGCTATTATTTGGACATAGAGCTACTGCAGCAGCTTCTGTTGGACTCGCCCATAATTTAGACTTCTTGTGAGCCAACTGATGATCCCAGAGCATGGTCTGAAAGCACATTCAGCAGCCAACTTGCTGAAGCTAAGCAGGTCTGGGTCTGCTCAGTGCCGGAGCAAAATAAAACTTTCTATTTAACGCACATTCGATAATGCGCATAATCGGAGAGAAAATGCGCCTCTACGCCCGATTTGTGCTCCGTTCTTGTAGAGGTAAAATTTTTAATGTGCCTTGAAAGAGCTTTAAATGCCTGTTGTAGAGGCAGCCCATAAAGCTATATTTGTTGACCAATCTGTTTTTCAGTCTGGTCAGTATTTAACTTCTTAAGAAAGTGTTGTGCAAGTGTTCAAGTCTTTTTCCATTATCAAAGTGAGGCACTCTGCATATGCCCAGACACATAGACATTGCTGCACACATTGTAGGGCTGAGCCTTAATGTTAGGGAAAAAAGATCCAGGATATGGCTGAAATTATCATTTCAAACCTCAGCTGGCCAAAACAATAATAAAACAGAGACTTTTCTGCACACCATAAAACAGACTAGCTTGAAAAGATTTCAAGGCTGGGAATTATTTATTTATTTATTTAATTACTGCATTTCTATACCGCCTAATAGCCAAAGCTCTCTGGCTGGTTTACAAAAATTAAAACCATTCAAAACCATTCAAAATATAAAACAACGACAGTATAAAAACATAATTTAAAATACAGTATAAAAGCACAACCAGGATAAAAAAACCCCGAGCAGCCATGCAGAAATTGATAGGGATTTAAAATACAAATTTAAACAGCAAGGTTAAAAATCAAACTGAAGAACTGTTACAACACTGTGAAAATAAAAAGGTCTTCCCCTGGCGTCTAAAGGAGTATAATGTAGATGCCTGGCTAACCTCCCTGGGGAGCTCATTCCACAGCCGGGGTGCCACAGCAGAGAAAGCCCTCCTCCTAGTAGCCACCTGTCTTGCTTCCTTTGGCAGGGGCTCATGGAGAAAGACCCACAAGGATGTTCTTAGAGTCTGGGCAGGTACATATGGGAGGAGGCATTCCTTCGGATAACCCGGCCTCAAGCCATTTAGGGCTATGAATGTTAATACCAGCACTTTAATCTCATTTGTTTATGACAAAAAGACAGTATTATTATCTCTGGAAGTGTGATACAAAGAACAAATAATACAACGGATTTTACCAAGAAGTCCTTCATCCTTGTTGAAAAGCAATTAACAAAAGCATGTAACTGGGGAATGTAGGGAGTCAAGTGTTTATGTCTAGACATCAAAAGTCATCATGAGTTGCTTCTTTTGTCATTTAGTTTGTTTCAATGAATCATAATGAAAGCAAAGAAAGTTCTAGGAAATGGCACTTTCCCCCCATTCCTTTCAACTCAGCTCTCAGCTTACGCAACATTTTTTTTTTTTTTGCAGGGGTTCCTTGGGGATGTCCATTGGCAATCCCACAGCTTCCCTTGTCCATTGGCAATCCCACAGCTTTGGGTAATCCCGACAGGTCGACCTTCCACTAGACACCTCATGGACACACCTCTGCTGCAACTCCAGAGCAAGGCTTTGGGGCTTTGGGGCTGTCTTGATGCCTCACTCCAAAGAGAAAAAGTCTCATCAGCTTCGATGGGAAGTCTCAGGATGGGTGAGCGATTGCAGTGGCATCGTACAGTTGATCCTGTGCCACTGCACACCCATCCCAGGGCTTTCCGAGCATTTAGACAGCCCCCTTCTGAATGTTCTGACTTTCAAAAAGTGTGCGTTAGCAACTGTCTATTGTTTTTTTAGACTTGTCACCTTTTTTCATGTTACTTTTGCATGGCAAAGTGATCTGCTAAGCAGAGTATATTTGATGTGTTTGTTTTCATCCCAATCAGACTGGTCCTGATTGACAAAAGGGAGTACATACTCTTTGTTTCGTATTCAAATGATCCAGTAACTGCAATGGGGAGATAACATCTGAAATTATTTCTGTGTGATTGGCACCTGAAATTATTTACTCACAATTTCACTCTGAGGCAGAAATGCAATAGACGTCCCATGAGAAATCACAGGAAGAAGAACAATAGAGTTAGTGGTGCAGAACAAAGCAAGTTGGCAAGCCAGCAACATCTACCTAATAAAGTTATCAATGGGATACACGCAGATGTGACAACAGTCTTCCTTGAAAGGGCAGTGAATCACAGGACAGACACTGAAAGGCATCTCTCAGAACAGTGGCTTTCAAATTTCCATCCTTCAAGAAATCTTTTATAGGTTGCAGAGGATTCTGGCACATTTTAGGGAACATACAGAGTTCAGAGGAGGGATGGGCAGATCTCTCCATTTTGGTTTCTCACAGTTTCTTACATTTCCAATGTTAATCTTCCATTGTCCCGAACTTTGGGACTTTTCCCAACCTTTAGTTTGTTTCGTCTTTAAGTTTTGAGGTTTCTTTTTTAAAGTTTGCAGGAAACTTTGTACACATTTCTCCAAACACATGCATTTTCTCCCATCACGTGCAGTTTTCAATGCAATTTGCCTAACGTATCTATGTATCTATTAAATTTCTATACCACCCCTTAGCTCGTTATTTTCACTAACATATGCATTTGGGAGTGTGCTTTTCTGTAATATTGTCGTATTTAATACTCTTGGTCTAGGAAGCCTGCCAACTCCCTTATCTAAGAATGTCTGGGAAAAACGCCAGGCCTTAATTGTTTAAAGGGTTTTTATTTGCATTCCAAAAGTCCATTTACCAATAGCCAGGGTCACGCCAGTAGTTCCGTCAGTCCAGTTGTCGAAGCCGAAGGTCAAACTAGGTTTCCAGAAGTCCAGGGTCCAAAGCAAAACAGTCAAGCCGGGTGTTCAGTCCTCAGGTTCTGATCCAAAATCACGCAGGATGTCAAGAGCTGAATACGTCAGTTGATCTCAACGAATCTTAGCTTCTGCCTCCTCCCCCTTTATACTTTGCTTGAGCCTGTCCACAGCTGCATGCAATTTCTTCGTTATCTTACTTAAGGCTTGTGTCAGCTGTGCTCTGTTTTCGCAATCTCATGCTGCGTCTTGTGGGCCTAGCTTGCTCTGCCCGTTTGAGCTGCCGCCTTTGCTGGGGAGTTACTGGACAAACCCCTTCAGGCTCTGAAACTTCCTCATTAGAAACAGGGGGTGGGAGAGGGTGGCTTTCCTGGGGCTCTTCTGAGGAATCTCCCTGCTGTTCCTCCTCCTCCGGTAAGTCCTGGGAAATGGGCGAAGCTGCAGTTTCTGTCCCTTCTTCCTCCTCAGAGGAAGATTCTTCAGACTGCCTCATGACAAATATCCACATTGTGTGAGCAGCGCTTATTGGGTTATGTTGGCGAAGGGACAAGAACAAATTGGACACGGAGGCATAGCTGGATAACAAATTGGCCACAAGTTTATTGACTCACTTGAATAGGCTTGTGGTGACATAGGGCGGGGATCCTGTATTTGGCCAGCCCACCTGCTGACCGATTCCCCTTCCTGCCCCGCATGCCAGGGACACTGGTGGTGGATGATAAGGCCAGGGACACACTACAGTGTGGACCGCTAGTGTGAACCCCTTTCTATCACCCCGGGGCATATCACAGCATGGACCCCTAACGTGAACCCCTTTCACCTCCCCGAACGTGGCCAGCTTGCAGCCCCCATACTGGTCTGGTCTTGGTGCCACATCCCTGAGTTCCCTTATGGGAATCCTCGCCATGGGGGAGCAGGGAGGCCAACCCCCCTCACCAATGGATCCAGCCCAATGCCTATCACACCGCAAGAGGCAGGGGAGGGGTGTCCCTAATCAACCCCGCCGAGCCACATGGGAAGACTGCCCTTTGGAGCCTGAGGTTGGACTAAAGGCAGAACAAAGGAGAGATCTCACTCTGCCGGACACACCCCATCATCGCACTGATTGGCTCAGCAGTACCCTCCTGGGAAGGAGATGCTACTGCTGGGTCTGTGTTGCTGCAGAGGCAGTGCCACCGCACTGCTCTACACCAGCCTTTCTCCCTTCGCTGCTGGCCAGCACGGCTCACAATTCACTGCTCCCCGTTAAGTGGGGAACTCGGCTTTTTGTACCCGTTATTTTGACTTGAGAACTCTATTGAAAAATCCAGGGAAGTTCTTGGCTTGGCATGTGGAGTAAATTAGGGGGCAGGGAGGGATATTGCGTGTGGAAGTCAGTTGACCCCCTCATAATTTTCAGCAAAACTAATGTGTCACTCAGCTTGATTTAGGCACCCCCCTATACACACACACACAAACACACACATTCACACAGAGTACAAAGCAGAGATACACACTGTACAAAACAATCTACTTAGTTTTAGACATAAATATATTGATACAATACATGTTACTATTTATTTATTTTCTACAGCACCCAATAGCCAAAGCTCTTCTTTAAAAAAATGAAATGCAAAACACACTATTTATAAAATGGGGCATGCTTTCAAATTTCCATAGATCTAAGGGACAATTAAAATATCTTCTACACATATTATATATATATATATGTTCCAGATTATTGGGGACCCTTCTTTGTCCCCTCTCCCCAGATGCAGAAGTGGTTTTACCCAGTGGTGGTACTGCTGTAGCCGGCCAGGCACTCAGCCCTCTCATGAGAGCCCCACTCCCACAACTGGAGAATGCCTGTTTGTGGAGAGGGAATGAAGCAGCCACCAGTATCCCTCCTAGGCCATTATCACACACGCTGTTTTAAGTACACTCACCGTGACTTTGATCCAGATCTTCAGCGAGGGTCTCGCATGACGTCGTCCCCCTCACGCTGTTCTCGCGCCCTGAGTGCTCCGCTTTTAGTTTCTGTTTTGATTGAACCCTGAACGGGCAATGTCCATTTCAGGCAAGCGCAGGCAAGTTCAGCAGGCTGAGCTGAGGTATCGGAGCAAAACCGACCACGTGTGATTCCAAAGGCTACACTCGCATGGGAAATGGAGGGGGGACCCTCAGAAGCAAAGCAGGTAGGTGTGATAAAGGCCCTAGACGTGATTCAGCAGCACTGTAATGGACTGGTTAGCTGAGCAGCAGCTCAGCTCCTTGGCCCTTCGCAGCACCAGAACCCCATATGACAGGGCAAGAAGAGCCAATGTAACAATGGGCTGATGAGGCAGCAGAGACACCAGAACAAGTCAGAATCCCTTGTCTATTGCAGTACCACTGCCAGGTAAGCCCATAAGTGAGCATGATGGGAAGGTTGGGGTGCGGGCGGAGTGGTGCTGGTTGATAGAGAGGTATGGGACTTGTCAGCTCCAGCATGCTGGGTGCTGATGCCAGGCCTATCCACAATCCTAAAACAAATAAATATACCACAGCTTTTACAAATAAGCAGGCCATTCAAGAATATTTTCAATTCCTTGTAATGATAGAACTCAGGCATAAAATGATATAGTTAAACAGCCACAAGTTTTATGCTTGAACAAAACAAGAACAACAAAAGATTAGCATTTTTTCTTAAAAGAGGCTGTAGCCAATGTATCCATTAAAATCATACCTCCCCTATATCAAGGGTTTAAAAAAAAACAAGTATGTTTGGTTTAGGTGGGAGGAAATGATCTGGCTCGAGATTTAGTTGGCATCCTCCACCAGGGCCTAGAAATCATGGTTTGTGTTTCAAGCTGTTCTGAAATATATTCATAAAAGTTTAAATTGTCCAAGGTCACTTTGGAAATACTTTCTGTCATGCTCGTATATATATATATATATATATATATATAAGCTACCACACTACCACAATCTCCAGAAAGTTTGAAGGTTGATTGAACTGGGTCAAGTAGTTCAGGACCAAGATATAGGAAAATGGGAACAGCAGATTTTCTAGGCCCAGCGACTTGACATTTTTTAAAGGAAATAAAATGTTTTGCTTCTTGCTACAAGTATTAACATTTTTCTTTCTCAGGTAGGAAATCTAATTGACTCAAAGTGTAGTTGTATAGAAATCATTAAAGCTTACCTTATCTGCACATATCCATGAGAAATAATCAAACACAGGCTTCATTGACAATTAGACAGAAAACTGAAATTGCAACGGAAAGGGTCTTCCACCTAGGCTATTTGCAGGGGATACCACCATCCTTTTCTTCTTTCCCCTTGAGACAAGTCCACCTTGGGGATCATGCTCGCTAAGTTTAGAGAGGCCACAAAAAAAGTGAGGAAATGCATCAACAAAAAAGAGGGCATAGATTTGCATAGATTTCCCACCTGCCAATTTAATGTATAGGTGCACATTTAGAAATAGTTGCTATCATTTAAATAAAAATGTCAAACTCTCACCATAGCTGAGAAGACTGTAAGCAGGTGTCCTGCATGCCTGTTCAGTCTGCTGTCCAGGTGCTAACTGTCGATGGGTAACTTCAAGGACCCTCCCTTTTCTCCCTTCTTATGGCTCTTTATCTATCAACTAGACTGGATGGTCCTTCAGATAGTGGTCGTCTTTAAATAGAAGATAGATCTCTGACAGCCCTTCAAACAGAGGCCACCTTAGCCCAACTGCAGCTGTGAAGTAGGGTGACCAGATAAAATCCAGGTCAGGGCTCCTGTGACTTTAATAGTTGTAGAGAAAAGGGAATTTCGGCCAGTGTCATTTGTATGCAATTAGTTCCTGGTGAAATTCCCTCTTCATCACAACTGTCAAAGTTTCAGGGGCCCTGCCTTCTTTTGTATATGGTCACTCTAGTATAGTGCCTGCAACTTTAACTGTTGTGATGAAGAGGGAATTTCACCAGGAACTAATTGCATACAAATGACACTGGCTGAAATTCTCTTTTCTCTACAACTGTTAAAGTTACAGGAGCCCTGACCTGGATTTTATCTGGTCAGCATATGTGAAGGAGATGCTACCTTAGCCTTTCCTCACTCTACAATTCCTCAAGTATGATCTACATTAAAGGGGAGACTATCATTGCCTGGTCTATAACGCATACCAGGCCATTTGCCCTAGCAAAGGATTCACAGCCCCCACCCATCCACTTGGCCACATCTCCCGTGCAAGTAAGACTGTGGGCATGTGCCCCCTGTTCATATCATCCCTTACTCTTTGTTGTTTGCACCCACCATGGTGTAAATTCCACAGACATACACAAGAATATATTTTCATCCTGATCTAGGAAGGGCAATCCAAGCAGGATAGGCATATGCATATCTTAGCATGTGCCAGCCCTTTGATGAAAGTTCTAATTTTTAATCATGTAATAGATCTATCTTAGCACTTCTAGCAGTTGAGATTCAGTGGGGGGGTTCTTGGGGTATTTTGAACATCCATGGAATGATACGATGAAAGCAAAATATGTTTCTGTGTTCAGTATTTAACGATTATGACATGCATATTTGGGAAACGTCTGTTAGGACAAATAACCATTTTATCACCATCAGATCAAGCAGATTACAATATTCTAAGAACCAGGAGGTAGCTTAGAAAGGAAATCTAAAAGAACTTGTGGGTGGAAGGGTCCATAATCATTAATGGTAAAATGAAGGTGAGAAGAAGTTGCTCCTTTAGAACTTCCAAGTACAATCATCAAAGCAAAATAATAAATTTGGTGGCATAAGCAATACAGCTAATTCAAACACCAATTATGCTACAACGATTGTATCCAGGTACTCTGACTTAATTCTACAGAAGTGAGAAATCAAAATATTTCTTCCACCATGCACAGGTGTGAAATAATGAAAATATTTTATCAGAGAGAAAACGATAGACAAGTGGATTATGCATACCAAGCCGCTGCAGTGAATTGGTGAAATGGAAATAAACCGATGCATACAATTTACTGCATCCTTCATCTAGTTATTTATGGTGCCTATTTTTCATTAAAGCCAAACAAAAATGGGTAGCATGAGCTTTATCGGGGATAAAGCTGTTTGTTGCATCTTACAGATGGTAATACAGCCTTCCTCAGCCTGGTGCCCTCCAGTACTGTTCAATTAACTATTATCAGTCCCACAAAGCATAACCAATTGTCAGGAAACCTGGGAGTTGTAGTCCAACACATGAGGAGAGTGGGGCATCAGATTGGAGACTGTTTAATTTTTTTGTATGTTAACGGTTTTATAATAGGCTTGTTAATAATAATAATAATAATAATAATATATATTTATTTATTTATTTATTACCCACCTCTCCCTCCGGATCGAGGAGGGGAACAACATCAAATATAAAATACAAAAAACTGATTAAAAATACATAAAACCAATACATTATTAAAATACCAATATACTAAGCCCTGGTTAGGCTGCTAACCCCTTTGCAGCAATTATTAGTGACCATGTTTAAACTGTGGTTATGTAGCCACCATGGTTAGGAATGGTTCATACGACATGCTAAGCCATAATGTTTCGCTTACAATACTTTATGTTTCTTTTGAACTGGGTCATTATCTAGGGTAACCA
Source organism: Anniella stebbinsi (assembly GCA_029215795.1). NCBI lineage: Eukaryota > Metazoa > Chordata > Lepidosauria > Squamata > Anniellidae > Anniella > Anniella stebbinsi. The sequence goes on from JARDYH010000001.1 coordinate 172,483,605, forward strand.
TATGACAAGGAGGACAGGACTCCTGTATCTTTGACAGTTGTATAGGAAAGGGAATTTCAGCAGGTATCATCTGTATGCATGCAGCCCCTGGTAAAATTCCCTCTTCATCACAACAGTTAAAGCTGCAGGAGCCCTGCCCAGGTGCTGCACGCATACAAATGACACCTGCTGAAATTCCCTTTTCTATCCAATAGCCCTGCCCTCCTTTTAATATGGTCACCCTGACCAATTAGAAAGCACACTGAAAAAGGTAGAAAGGGGGAAATGTGGAATTAATGGATTCAAATCTTTATTCAGAAAATAGAAACCAGGTAGGAAATCAAGACAGTCAGTACTGCCTTTAAAAATAGGCTGACCAGATAAAATCCAGGTCAGGGCTCATGTAACTTTAACAGTTGTAGAGAAAAGGGAATTTCAGCCAGTGTCATTTGTATGCAATTAGTTCCTGGTGATATTCCCTCTTCATCACAACAGTTAAAAGTGCAGGGACCCTGCCTTCTTTTGTATATGGTCACTCTAGTATAGTGCCTGCAACTTTAACTGTTGTGATGAAGAGGGAATATCACCAGGAACTAATTGCATACAAATGACACTGGCTGAAATTCCCTTTTCTCTACAACTGTTGAAGTTACATGAGCCCTGACCTGGATTTTATCTGGTCACCCTATTTAAAAATAATCAGTAAACCATTTGGAAGATGTGTACTTATATTATTAGTCACCTTGCTTTCCAACTTCAGATAGAAGTTTTGTGTTTTTCTGCCCTCACCCCCTCTAAACACATTTCTGTCATATTTTGGAAGGATGTTACATACTTGAGTAACCTTTTGACAGGCACTCCCTCTGTGCCAAGGTTTGGCCTGTCACAAAAATCACTGAGGGGAGGTAAAAGTAGTTTCCTTCCAGAAACAGACAGGGTTGTCTCCTTCAGGTTGCTCTTAGAGAATATTCTGGAGAGACACAGGGAATGCTGGACACACTTTCGGAATATCTCACTGAAGATGGATGCCAATGACTGCTGCTTTTCGGAATCCATTTCGGTTTCTAAAATCTTATTACTTATAGTCTTTAAGATTTCTTGCAAATGAAGACACACAAGTCACAAATTATATTAATACCTGTATAAAATTGTAGCTGACATATAGTGGTACAAATCACATTATTAAATAGAGGCTTCATGGATGTAATCGCTGGTGAGAAAGGTAAAAAGCTAAACGCTATGTGTCATTTACAATATTATAATTCACAAATCTGTATTTAAATGGAGTTTGAAAAGAGATGTCCTCGTCTCCGGCACACTGCAGTTAGAGCTGACAGATGTCAAGGACATTCATTGGACTTGCTCTGTTCTGGGTTAATCTGATGTGTACATCCCTCCCCAGGTCATAGAAAAAGACTCAGACTTCATGGGAGGCGTCATCATAAACATACTATTTCTATCCTTGCATCTATCAATAAAAATAAAACTAATTCTAAGGTATGGCTACTAAGGGAAGGGATATGACTGTTATTTTATCCACAACATTTAAAAGGACATGTAGTAGCTCTTCAGACTTAACCACATTCACAATGTGCCCAATATGCTACTATGATTTTCCTGAAGTACTGCAGTACTGAGTATTCCCACTAAATATGGTAGGTGAAAAGTGATCATAGAATCTTAGAATAGTAGAGTTGGAAGGAGCCTGTAAAGCCATTGAGTCCAACCCCCTGCTCAATGTGAAATTAATGGATTAAAAACTTAATACAGAAGATATGTAGGGAAATCAAGTTAGTCTGCACTGCTTAAAAAAAAGTAAATAATTAGGAAGGTATGTATTTGGAAGGTATAACTCTTCATCACACCACCTAATAATAATAATAATAATAATAATAATAATAATAATAATTATAACCTGCCTCTCCCTCCGGATCGACATGTTGATATTCATTTGTTGATTTCCCCGAATTCAGAGACTCATATCACTAATGTTTGGGATATCCTCTCACAGGTCATACTGAGAAGTTGACTCTCCCCAGGTGAAGTTTTGCAAGCACCTAATCAACAGTGTACTTAAATGGGGGGTCCCCCACATTACTTATTTGAGAATTTGAGATATTTGCCATTATTACCTCTAGATTTATAACTATATCTGGTTTAGACTAAGTTAAGTACATGCATCTATTGTGCTTAACATCTTCCAGTTATTACTATTTCCATTTTAAATTGATGTTGATACTGACCTACATTGTTCAACAATTGTTTATTTCCCTTTTTAGCAAACACAACTAAAATAGAATTTATTCATGATTCCTTTTTGCTTTATTTCCTTTATGCAAGCTTTTAAAACTAAACTGATTTCAAGTTTTTTGCTGTAAAGAAATAAAAATAAAGTTCTGACAATTATGCTGTACTAAAGACTTGTACACTTCAAAACTAACATGTCCTCCAATAAGAAGCCATCATATATTGATTTATTTAGATGGATGTCATGTTTGAAAAACAGAAGTACATCTAGTTAGGAAGAATAAATCTAGAATCTAGTCGGGTAGCATAGAATCATACTTCATTTATTAGCTTTGGATAAGAAGGCATGGCCATAGGCTTTCACCGTGGATAAGAAGGCATTGTCTTTGCCCTGCTGATATCTAAAAATTCAGCATCATAGAGATCAATCATTCTTATTTCTTCCTAACTGTAGATTTTTCCTTAAGTTTACTAGGGACCAACATATGGATTTTTAAACATTGTCCATACAATGGGCCATTGGATGTGGGCACATACGTCTTCCATTATGCTTCAATGTAAGAAAGCCTTCCCTCCTGATGTGCTGGACTACAATTCCCATCATGCTAGCTGAGGATTATGGGAGTTGTATTCCAACACATCTGATATATTTCATTTTTTTGTGTTTTTATGAACCAGATAGAGCTATAGAGAAATATAGAAATGTTATAAAATATGTATTATGCCTATGTACAAGCAGAAGTATGCCCAATTCCCACAATCCATCCTCCTGAAAGAAATGGGGGAGTAGATGGATTATGGAGATTGGATGTACATATGTACCAATGTACATCTATATGCACTACATTAATAATTTCAAAATTGGCAGATGCATGAATGAGATCAAAAGTGGCCAGATGTGTTTTCTTAACTATATTACCACACTAAGTGAAAATAGCAGCGCAAAATAACATAATCTACAAGAATTATATCAATTTGCATATTTACTTATTTTTAGCTCAGCAATTGTACTGCTTAGATGCACAGTTTGGGTTCCAGGGGCATATATTATGAATAGTACTAGCCTAGGGCTCTGTTTTTCAATAGGTGATCAATATGTCACATCATACCGTTATGTGTTCTCCACATCCCCAAGAGGCAAGATGTTTCAAGTGCAGTCCTCACCTGAGTTTGGAAGGAAAGATCACTCGAGGCTTGCAGTGTTTGGGATTTATTGATAAAGATAAAAATAGGTGACATTGTTGCAAACCACAAAACTATTGTTCTACATCAGAAGCAGCCCAGCACCTGCAGATACCAGGGAAGCAGCCCAACACCTGCAGATAACTTCTGACCTTCACACCTCCCACTTTCTCCCTCTATCACCTGCATACTATCCCCAAACCTGCTATTTTTCACACAGAGATCTTACATCATCCTAGTTCTGGGGGCAGGAAAGGTGTGCCCCATTTCCATAATTCTAAAGCAATTTGCCCAGCCTGATGCCCTCCAGATATGTTGAACTGCATCTCCCATATTTCCCAAACAGCATGTTACCAATGCCGTGCTGGCTGGGAATTATGGGAGTTGAAGTCCAACATATCTGGATGGCACAGGCTGGGGAAGCCTGCTCTAAAGGGACTTTCCCATTCAGAGCTCTCAAGGACGGTTCAACTATTTTCTGGTTGCCAGTCATTGTATCTGTTTGTCTAATCCCAAAGGGATACAATGCTTATTTTTAATGTAATAGAATTTTCAGTAACTCCAAGCTTTAATAAGTGTCTTCTATGGGTAGGGTGACCATATGAAAAGGAGGACATGGCTAATGTATCTTTAACAGTTAAATAGAAAAGGGGATTTCAGCAGATGTCATTTGTATGCACGCAGCACCTGGTGAAATTCCCTCTTCATCACAACAGTTAAAGTTGCAGGAGCCCTGTCCTCTTTTGTACCTCTTTTGTACAAAAGAGGTAAACAATGCAGAGGCAAGCCAGGGGGGTGGAATAGGTGTGATAGAGCCCTTTATCTGGGTTGTGACCTATGTGCATTGTGAAGAAATGGGTGTGTGTCCCTTCACCACACATGGAAAGTAGGTTTTAATGCAGGTGCTCCACATGGCCACCCAGTCTGTGTAATCTTTTTGGAGGGGTGAGAGTAGGGCAAATTGTACTGCCACACCACAGGCTTTCACATGAAGCCATCACTGCAGCTATTACTTTAGGTGCATGGGGGAAGGGAGAGCCATGCATCTAGTCCTCCACCATGCAGATAAATAGCTGCCTGGGCAAGACATGTGAACCAGGTTCATGATGACATATATCTGACGTGTCTCTCAGCCGATAATAAACCTACATCCTGTATGATGATAAAGAATTAACATTAAGCTGATTAAAGGGAGGAATTGATTCATCATCAGCCACGTTCTGGTTTATTTCAGCAGTTTGCCTTTTGTTATTTATTATCGAAGTAACTCATGGCAGTGGAACAGCAAGTTGTTCCACCCACTATTTTTCTTTTGTCAAGTATGGATTGTACTTTCAGATCAAGGTCATCCCCAGCCATCCCACATCCTTCGTGTTTTGTTCCTAGCACGCATCACATTCAAAATGTTTTTGTGGGGTAGGGTTTGGTCGTTTTGGGTCGTTGACATTCGCAAGCTGTTCCAGGTAGTTATACCAACTGCGCAGTGGGCAACATTGTTCCCTAAATCCAGCAAAACTTCCTGGCAGAAGTACATCATAAATCAGTGTCACCTACCTTGAAATATGAGCAGTGACAAACAGGAATATAGGCAAAAATGCATTCTCTCCCCTCCGCCTCACTCTATTACCAACTTCCTTGTAAATCTTTCAGCATAAATTCGTCCACTCCACGTAGCCATATCTACCTTGCAATTCAAAGGTAATTCATTCTTATAAGTGTGTTTTGATTGTTTAACAAAAATGAGCATAAACACATTGTTCAGGATACCACTTACACAATCATTTCAGCTATGCAAAAGAAGAAGAAAAAAAGCCTGTTCATTTTAATGGTTTGGCTTGTCATACTCGTCAAGTTAAATCCATTACTGGTGCAAAACACAATAGGGAGCGCGAGAGGTGGCAGGCATTGACTTCTCCTTCGTTTCAATGAGAAAAGGGGATTTTGTCTTCAGTTCTAACAGGTCTATAGAATTAAGTGCAATTGGTAAAGTCAGCCATGAGCAGTACGTTTTCATTTGGCACGCAATGCTTCAATACTAGACATTGTCTGCTAAAATAACCAAGCATAGTCTGACGTTAAGAGGTGGGTAGGTTGTATTTTATGTTTGAAACAGTTTTATCACCTCAGCTATTCCTTATTTGGCCTGGAATAAGAAATTTAGCATGCTCATAAAATGGGCCACTAATGTATTCCATTCAGAACAGGCTACCTTTACCACCCTGCCCCTTATATAAGGATGTTGGAGAACTCTGCAATAGAATCAGATGAGTTCAGATTTTTATGAATCCGATTCATGGATTTTGTAGCAGACCAGCTTTTCCCCAGTTGGGAGGATTTTGAGGACTTGCAGACTTCCCCCCACCCAACTTTCCAAAATTTTGTGCAAATTTAGTATAAGAAAAATATGCAAAATATTTTTAAAAGCCAGCCAAAATTGCACAAGTTACCCATAGGCTAAAGCATAAAAATACACATTTGGGGGCGGGGATTTGCACATTTTGGCAAATATGAATTTACACAAATTCGGAAACTACACAAAAAAAAATTGATTCAGTCAGTGAGCAGACAACGGAACAAGAGGTGCTTGCCAATTCATGAAATGCAGATGGAACATATTTTACACAATCTGTACATCCCTACCCATACATAGTAGTTGTTGAGCTTAGATTGTAATATGACTTAGAGAAGGATGGGTGGGTTGCACATTGTTTCAAATCGAGCATATTTGGAAACTAAAAAAAGTTCTGTGAATGAGCGGATGATGGAATGAAAGGTGCCTGACAATCCATGAAATGCAGATGGAATGGATTTTACACATCCCTACCCTTACATAGTATTTATTGCACACAGTATTTATGGAACTTAGATTGTAATTTGACCTCTTCATCCTTGGATCTGATAACACTGCTTTAGCACCATTCCAAGTGTCACAGAGAGCAAGAAAAAGGAGGGGAGGGGAGGGGAGGGAAGGGGGAGGAGGAAGAGGAGGAGGAGGAAAATATATCACTACTACCACAGCAACTAGGGAATTTAGGGGTTAGAAGTTTGCTGGAGTGGAGAAAAAGGCTTAGATGTTGTTTCAGGAGTGAAACCAAGTCCAAACTGGGCTCAGGATCAAAGACGTTTGCCGAGGACAATTCTGAATCGATTGGTTCCCATCACAAGTCCTTAAAATAAGAGCTGTTAAAATACTTTAGCCCAAGGGGCAAATTCCATTTCAGAGAAGTGCTTGGGGACTGCATCCCAGTAATGGGTGGGGCTGAGGGCATAATGGGTTGGACCTTTTGCACAAAAGCCAGGAAGCTACCAAATGATCAGTGGTCAGGGGATAGGGCCATGACCATCTGGGGGCCAAATCTAAAGGGCTGGATTTGGCCCCCAGGCCTGAGGTTCTGTAGCCCTGCCTTAAGAAAACTATACCATCTGGCCCACATGGACCTCAGTGGTCATGCAGCCATTTTTAGGATCTTGACCCATATTGGAATTCTGTTTCTTGATAGGGAATGAAAACTGTTGCTAATTTTTTTTTATTCCATAGATTAAATGTATTCTTTTATATCTACACATCTTTATCCAGCAACAGCATAAGGTCCTTCCTTCATCAAGGCCCTTTGAAAGGTCTTTTTCTGCTTAGCACAGAAACCACTTTGGAACAGTGTGGAATATACTAGTCCAGTACCTGGTGTGGAGTGGTCTGCTGTCAAGCTTGGATTACGGTATGGGGCTGGTTTTGATAATTGTTTAGAAACTTCGGCTATTACAAAATGTAGAGGCCAGACCATTGAGTGGGACTAGTTATAGACAACATGTGACTCCCTTGTTATGACAGCTTCACTGGCTATAGGTCTTTTCCAGGCACAAGTCCAAAGACTGATTATGACCTGTAAAACCTAATACAACTTGGGACCAGGTTCCAGACAGACGGCATTTTCTCATATGAGCCTGCCTGGGTTTTAAGATCTTCTGGGGAAGCATCTCTCTTGGTCCTGCTGCCATTTGAGGTTCATTTGGCATCTGATTTTTTTCAAATATATATATATATATATATATATATATATATATATATAGTAAGGGTGTACTTTTAATAGCTTGGAATATATGAGGCTTTTTTTGACTTAGTACAAGGTGTTCGGCAGCACCTCATAATCATACAGCCAAAATCTAAAGTTCAACTGTTCAGGACAAAATGAACAAATTATTTTTGAGATGATAAATGTTCTTTTGCTGTGTTAATCACTTCAAGCCACATATGATATCCTGCTGAATTCAAAAAGAATGTTTTATGTTTTCTTAAATTGGTATTAGATTAGAATCGTACTTGCTAATTCACAAAACTGTATGATTTTAAAGTGCTTTGTCTTTTAAGAGCACAAATTAGAATGATTCAGGTGTAGAAATTGTATAGCTTTTAAGTTATTATCTGTAGATGTGGAAATGGAATGGAACGGGATTAAAATGGGATGGAAATTCATTCATGTTTAGTGATTGAATGTCATTAAAGAGAAAATGAATCTGTCTTGATATTCAGACACCATATTCCAGAAAAATGAGCATGTCTAGGTTGCCACCACATGATAGTAATTGCATAGAAAAATTATGTATTGAGAGACATATAATAATGGAGAAGACTAAATATTCCCCTCAACTCAAAAAGATAATATTCTGTGGAAACCATCGCTTAGTATGAACTACATACAGTAAATTAATAAGGCTATATTAGTTAAAGCACCTTTCAATCCAACTGTATGGGGAGGTGGTATTCTTTCCAGCTTGATTTAAAATAATATTACATAAAGAAATTAGTTAACATTATGTCAGAAGATGCATGTGTATATGAATGCTACTTTATGTACTTTCTAACCTATGCAAGAGGCATCGAAATGCTGTATGTCAGGCCTGTCAACTGATCAGAAAAAAATAAATAGTCCAGCTTTCACACACCCTCACTCCTAGACTTCCCAGATACTTTTCAGAAATGTTAAAAGAGAAGAGATACCCCTTCCACCAGGTTTTGCCCACCTATATATATGAAGAAGGCTGGTGCTTACATATGCTGAGTCATGAAATGTTAAAAGGCAATCGCCTCTTGCTCCTTCATCTTCAATAGTGGCCAGAAAAAGGAGGCAAGTGTGGGTAGATAGATGGTGTTCATGAAAAGATGATGAGCAACAAGAAAGCCCAAGAGCTGAGCTGATTTGCCCATTCATGCCCAGCTTTCCACACATAGTGGTCTGTGTTACTTGTGGTCATCATAGCTGTACTTTGTCTCAAATGTCTGTTTGTTCCTGGAGGCTATGTAAGGAAGACCTAGAGGCAGCCGGAAGCGAAGAATTTTAGTTATTGGCCCCATTCATAAGACACCTTAAACTGCAGCTTTAACCATGGTGGTTAAGCCAGAAAGCCAGGCCCTGTTCAGAAGACACCTTAAACCATGGTTTTAACCACATTGAATAAGGTTGTTTGCTTCAGTCGCCATGGCTAAAGCCGGGGTTTAAGGTGTCTTCTGAACACAGCCTGGCTTTCTGGCTTAGCCACCATGATTAAAGCAGTGGTTTAAGGTGTCTTCTGAACAGGCCCATAGTGTGTAAGATACTGTCATGGGATGCATCTAATGTAATCAGAGTTTACAACTGATGGGTCCTCTACTGCAATTGAATTAACAGGAACTGCCCCTGTGCAAGTGTGAGAAGCATTGGATATATTTAAACAGTTTCCTAACAATCAAGTCACCACCCTAGTCAAGCCACCAAATAGGCAACCTAAATTGGCCAATCTACAGCATCCCCACCTGGAGAGCCATTACTGATCATTGGCAACCATCAAGGTTAAAGCATATCCACCCAACTCACCTTTGTGTACCTTAAGATTTATGATATACTAAGATCTCTCAACCAATCATAGAAGTTTTAATATCTTTAGAACTCTTGTGGCCTTTTTATCTAAAGGATAATCCAACAATCAGTTGCTAGATACAGTTTTGGGCTTAACCTGGAACCTATAGTGCAGGAAGAACTGATCTGAAAACCAGGTGCTGGCAGTCTTTGTATTGACTCTGGCCAATCCAGGGTCTTCATAATGTTTGCCAATCATTGGGAATTCTGTTGCACATCCCTGTTCCCTGCTGTGCCCTTGGGGTCCAAGCCAATACAGTCCTAGGTGGCTTGAAGCCAGGTCCTCTGGCAAGAATGGGGACAATTGCATGCACCTATGTATGAGAACCTAGGTAGCTCAAAGCTCTTACTGCCAGTAACTAAGGGCTTCTCTACGTTGAAGCAAAAATCCCACACCCTTACCAAGCTTCTTCTTCCATAGTCTTTGTGGGATTATGTTCGACACAATACCTGCGTTTCCTCTCCTTTGTGGGGGGGTTGTTTGCTTGCTAGGCAAGTTCCATATGTTCCATTTATACATCCAGTGGATGGTGCTGTGATATTGTGTGATTCTGAAAATATTTCTGCATTTTCAGTGAGTTAGATAATGGCAGAATAAAGCTTAAAAACAATGGGCAAGGTATCGGAGGTTGACAATGTCATGAAAAGGACCTGCAAACCTCTGAAGTGACTGACCACAAGTGCACAATAGAAGCCTCATGTGAAGAGGGCTTAAGCCTTAGGAGAGGCATTTCAACCTTTTAAATGGCAGAGGAAAAAAACTGCACAAAACCGCCCAACAATCCATGTTGAAGGAAGGAGGGTGGAGCCAGGGAAAAGGGGATAGCCATCTGGGGAACCACAGAGGACTGAATTTGGCTCCCAGGCCTGAGGTTGCCCACCCCTGGATTAACTGGTTAGAAAGGTATGGGGGTTGAAATAATCTTTTCAGTTATTGTCCACCTTCTAAAGTTATATCTCGGTGAATAATGAATGAAATAAGAATACTTGATAACATTTGATAACTCACTTTTTAAAAGTGTTTATTTTTGAACTGTTATTAATTCAAACATCCTGTTTAATCTTGTCTTCACTTTTGAAGCACGAAGCAAATATTATTCCCCATAGTAATTTGCAGTCTTTTGTTGACTGAAGACCTAGAATTTTAGATTGGTCCTAACAAAGGAAAAGCGAGTGATTTTTTATACTATTTTGACAGACAGTTCTTTTTTTCCTCCAGTTTGCTGCCACTCAGAAAGGCAGAAAACAATTATAAAATGTCAGCAAGATTGAGGAGCAAGACAGAATCCTCTGGCTCATTTCTGAAAGGTCTCTATTTTTTCTTTATTATGTGTAAAACTTTCTTCCCATTGTGGTTTGCAAATTGTAAACACCAAATGCTGTGTGTTAAACAATCCAAAAATAATGCATTTAAAGATGGCTGCTGACAGGGGTAGCTTTTATAATGGAGGGGCTAATTATCCAGGTTCCCCCACCACTACCATTTTATTAAATCAAGTGGGTTTTAATGGTGCTTTAGAAGGTAGGAAAACTGCACAATATAGATTCTCAATGAAGCTGTTAAACATATAGTATAACCATTCATTTCCCCTAAATGCACCTATTACAGATGAAAGGAATTGTACATGAAAATAACTAAAAAGGATTTTTTATTATTAAAATCTTGGATGTGTATATTTTCCCTTTAAGCTTTGTGACCAAATTATTTTGATATTCCCTTTAAGCAAGCAACAGTCAATAGCTTTGTGACCAAATTATTTTGATGTTCTTGTTTTCAAGATATTGCCATAAAACAGATTTATTTATTTATTTATTTATTTTGATCCATTATGGGAAAGGATATACCTAATATTTTTATAGTTTGCGTACAAAGAAGAAAAACTAAATTAAGAATTTTAGAATGCTGACAAGCAGTGATATGTAAAGTCCTTTTTTTCCCCTCCTGGTGATCATTTTTTTTCTAGTGAAAAATCATACTTTTTTAATGTGTTATTATGGCTATTTGTAAATTCCTGTGACACCAGAGAGAAGGGGGAAGTTTATGGGTGACCTGTGGCATACAGTGAGAGAGCTTCCCAGGAAGTATTGGCATTGTCATGTTGTGTTACTACATCCTTTTCTGACTATGTCCTGGGCTTGTAGTGAGTTAATGGAGCATGTATTCCCACTGTTTTGCATGCTAATAATATTTAGTGTTGACAGACCCTTGCACTGAAACTGGTCAGTGGGTCAAATGCTGAGAATTTACACATTTCATTTCATTTATTATATTTCTATACTGCCCCATAGCCAAAGCTCTCTAGGCAGTTCACAAAGATTAAAAATCATTAAAAAATACAATTATACAAAGTGTGAAATCATTTACAAAAACAACAACAACAACATATAAACGGACAGCACACAATCACACAGACAACATATATCTAAAAACAATTGTAAACTATCCACCAAAGAGAATCCATGACCTGATCAAAACTCATTATATGCTACCAAATGTCTGAATGAAGTGGACACCAAAAACATAACAATGTTTGTACCAGGTGGGCTTCATCAGGAAAATTAATCAAGAATATGGGGGCCATCACAAAGAAGGCCACCATCTATTTTTACAAGAATTTCTTATCACAAAGTAAGAAATATTTGTAAGTCTTCCACCCCTGTGTCAGGTATAGGTTTCAGCAAGGCCACTGACAACTTGCAAGTTGTAGTTAGATTTATTTAGAACTAGTTTGGAATGTCAGGATCTGTGCAAACTTATCTCAGTCAGAGTTCTCAGGGAAAGAGTGAGGAGAGTAGCTCTGCACTCACACCCTGTCTCGACTACATGGCTACATGGCTTCTCTGGGAACTTGAGAATGTTAGAAAAGATGGGGGGGGGGCTTGTTGAATAAGTCACTCAGATTGCAGCAGCATCTTGGTGGGCTGAGCAGTGTCTCCCTGTTTGGACACAAGCATGGCTTACTGGCCAGAGCCCCTGTCTGTTAAGAGGTTTGAAAGAGGCCCACGCCTCCCTTTACACCTGGCCTGAAATCCCTCGCTGTTTGGATCCATCACTATTTGGGACTTTGAAAGCACTCTGCACATGGTCTCTCTTCTATTTGGACTTTGGATTACTAAGGACTGTGCCATGAAAAGTGCTGCGAGGCTTTTCATAGACTGGAATTCTTGTTTGTTGTGGATTGTGTATGTGTGTTCATCAACTGCTCAGTGTAAGGGTAGAATGGGGTTGATTTTTATTGTTGGACTTTTTCTCTGCAGACTCAGGTGGCAGGGAATTCCCTGTGCTAAAAGCACCAGCACGGGACTTCTTGTGCCTGATGGCCATGTTCCCTGAGTTGCCAACGTGTGGCCATGCTTAGACTAGCTCCCTTGGGATGGTTTGTTAAGCCTTTCAAGAATGTCCCATTGTGATTGCCTGATGGAACAGACCAAGAATCTTTCCCCTCCCTGGGTCAGGTTTGGAACCCGTTTTTGGAACCATTAAGATGGCAACTGGGAAACCAGGTTGTTATTGTAGTGAGTAGCACTTTGAGTGTACGTTATCTTGGAGCCTAAAGCTTTCTGACCGTCAATCAACTTTAAGTATTTCTGAAGTGTGTAACCATTCAGCTTTTCACTGTGAGATTTCCCTCAATAAAAGAAGTCTCACTGACGTGGATGCCCCATGTGAGTTTGCCAGAACATGTGAATACCGGAGGGAATGTCAAACACTACACTCTGCGTGTGTAAATGCAACCCTATGTGATGAAATAACCAGAGAAAAGAGCAATATTGATTTCTTATTAGAAGCAAATTCATGGTCCTTGATTTCTCCAATGAGGGGTGCATTTGATTCCTTGAAAAATCTTCTGTTTTGATCTTGAGAACAAAGCTAGATATTAGACAGATACGGGGTTGCTTCTAAAAATGGCAGCCTCTCAGGCAGAGCAATGGTGCAGCAAGGTAATTTTAAACCCTGGAGTTAATGATTTTTAGTCAGCCAAGTATATTACTTCGGTTGTGAAGGACACCGATAACATTTCTCCACACCTCAACTGCCATTCCATGCTTTACAACGGCTTCTACAACCTTGATAGGTTAGAACAACAAAACTGTAGGTTAGAACAACAAAACTGTTTTGCCAACCCCAATTTTTTTAGAAGAAAAATCTGAGCACGTGCAGTTTTGCAGTTTCAACTGCAGTCCTACCATCATCATGAGTTGGAGGAGTCAAATGGAGTTGGCTTCTGCTGCCCTCATCACTGACTACTTCCTGGCTGGTCATTTGGGGGTACTACTGTGGGCTATGGGGCCCTGCTGCACCACTGAGTCAGAGGTCCCCTCTACAAGAATTCGGTTTGATGCCCGGTTGTTCGATTATGCGCATCTTCTTGCAATCACTTTTACAGCAAATAACTATATGCGGGAGGCGGTTAAGCGCATAACAGGTTGCCTTACAGGTTGTATGAAATGTGCTTTAGAGGTGTTTAATGCAGAGAATCACTTGTTTACATGGCCATAAGGCGCTTTAACTGCCGCGGTAAATTAAAACTCGCTATTTAACGCGGATTCGATAACGCGCATAATTGCATAGAAAAAGCGCCTCGACCCCCAATTTGCATTCTGTTCTTGTAGAGGTCAAATTTTTAATGCGCCTTGAAAGAGCTTTAAATCACTCCTGTAGAGGCACCCAGAATGAGATAGTTGCTTCAAGCAGCAAGTGCTGGGAGGCAGCAGCTATGTGTTGCAGGTGAGTCAGCAGACTACACAGTGCGCCCTGTGCCCCCTCAGCTACCCTGCTGACTTCAGGTGCTGTAGAGGATGCTGGCCCATCTTCAGTATTGAAGCAAGCACTGGAGCTGGTGGCGCCAACTTCTGTGAGGCTGTGAATCCATTCTGGGTTTGAATCAGAACCAGAATTCTAAAGGAGCTATCCAAGGTGCTGGACCCTATTCGCAAAATGGGTGCAGCACCTTGGACAGCTCCTTTAGAGTTCTGGCTGGTTCTGAGCCAAGCCCAGAATGGATTCACAACCCCATTGAAACTGGAGCTACCGGCCTCCACTGGGAGCAAGATTCAAGAGACAGTACATTCACCTTTTGTACATGGAATGGGAGGGGGCACCAAATTGTTATTTGCCTCAGATAGCAATAAGTCTTGGGCCAGCCATGCAACCATTTCTCAAATTCTTCTCTTTCACATAAAGTGAATATGATGTTAGTGTACTGTGAGGTTACTCACTGTCACCATTAGGAACAATAAAGATAGGCAAACCCACATGTTATTGACACATCATATCATCTCCTCTTCCTTAAAACTAGACATGCTGCCACCATTTTAGGAGCATCCCCTTGCCTGGCTCACATCTACCTATAGTCTCTTTGGCCCCATGAACATAGTTGTTCATTGTTCACTACCATGAACATAGATGGGCGTCAACATTCCATGAGTTCAGTGCTTTTGTTTTGTTTTGTTATGATAATGGAATACAATGGAAACACTTTCAAGAAATAATATCTTATGTATTATTCAGCTTAGTAAAAAAAAAATAACATGATTTATGCAAGATAAAGTATACAACTAAATCCATTATTGTTTTGAAATCAATGGGATTTTTTTCTTGATAAATGTGTGGTTATGGTCGTGATGTAAATAAGATTTAATTTAATCACGTTTGACACATTGTGGACATCCAAGCAATTTAAAAATGTTGTGTGTGGTTGTTTGTGGTGTTTTGGGCAATGCATCTTCCATTTTTGGAAATTTAATTACTTGTCACATCAAGGTAAACAAATTATTTTACTTCCATTTTTAGTTGTTTTACAGATGTATCATAAAACAAGTGAGGATTGCTGAAGGGTTACTCATCCTATTATCACAGATCCACAAGATATACATAGCTGTAGTAGTGATCTTTTTCAAAGTAGCCATCCAGAGTGAGACCAAATCAGAAATATCATATAAGTCTTCCATGAATGTAAACCTCATGGACATTTATGGTGGATTATGTAGCTGAGCAGTCCCAACACTTCCCATTTCTGTACCACATCTGTGCAACTATGTTAACCATAAATAGTTTTTTCACACGACAGAACTGTTCACACTGAATTGACACCAGTATGATTCAAAGGAAGAGTATAATTTGCTCTATGTCACTTCTCAACCTTTAAATCACTTGTAATACTACACGTTTAGGGAAGAAAGAAAATAAAAACTTTGGGGCATGTTTGGGAGAGTCCTCGAGGGTCTTTCTTTTCAGTCTTGTTCCTTACCTTTGGAATTTCCTTCCTGTTGGACAATCAAGGGAAAATATTTTAACTGGTTGCTATAAAAATAACTAAGTATTTGGAAAGCAATTGGTTGTGGGGTGGTTTTTTTTACTGGTTTCTGGGTTTATTTTTCTCTTCAGAAGCCCTGAAATACCTCATGCTGAGCTGCACACGTTGCAGAAATCAGAAATTTGGCCTGAGTTACAGCCTAGATAGCTGACCAGTCAGCTAACTGTAGTGTGTGCACACCAATGCTTCCATGGCTTTCAGGCGGTTTCCAACCTATAACATCAAGTACTCAAGAAAAAGAAGAAAAAATAGCCACTATGATTGTGAGTATAGTGAGTGCAACTTAAAGTAAAGGGCAACTTAAAGTCGATACTTTTTTTTCAGATCACTTTCAGTTATCTCTTTATTTCACCCTTTTGCAAAAATCACCCAATTCTGCCGTCCTCATCATAATAACTGCAAAATAAACAAACTCTTATTTCTTAGTGCAGGCAAACAAACATGCTTCTTTATGGCTGGCTGGGTAGAGAACAAAACTGAGACTGAAACTGAGAAGCAGAGCAAAGGGAAGTCCAAGGAGTGGAGCCTAACTCTCCACCCTCAGGCAAGAGAAGGCTTAAGTGAACAGATTTTGGGAGCTGTTCCAGACGAGGTTTTTGTTGTGCGCTCACCCTGCCTTATTCACTCAATTTTTCAGAGGGACCAATTCTGAAATTGCTCCTGTTCTTAAAACCAACTTGTCATTCTTTAAATGGAGGCTGTCTTTGTCTGTCATGTTACAAATTAAAGCAGCAATTTCCCCAAAACAATATCCTTGGGGAGGGCAAGCACAGCTCTAGGGGGCTGCACCCATTTGACCCACCATGTCTACAGTGATTATGGGCCTGAATAGTCAGCACAGGGAAAACCCCAACCCAGGGTGAGTGACTACATCTTTGAGAACGAATCTGGTAGCGCTTATTGTATTTTTCATTTGAAGGCCTGAGACCTTTAGAGTACAACTGGCAGTATCCTATGCTGCTTGTGGAGCAGCAGAACACAATGGTTGCAGAACGGAGAACTAGCAGTTCTTAAAGCAACTGTGAATGAGCGGAAATGCTAATTTCTGAAATAGGCAGGTGATGGAGCTGACCAAAGAAAATTCCACTGACCTGTTCTGATATATTTTATTTATTTATTTATTTATTGCATTTTTATACCGTCCCATAGCCGAAGCTCTCTGGGCGTTCCACAAAAATTAAGACCATGAAATCATTTTAAGAAATATAAAACAAACCACAATCTAAAACACAAAATAACATACACTATAAGAACACAACCAGGATAAAACCAAGCAGCAGAGATTAAGACAGATTGAAATACAAATTTAAAACAGCAAGGGTTAAAATTGAGTTAATTTAGTTGTTTAAATGTTGGGAGAATAAAAAGATCTTCACTTGGCGATGTTGGGAGAATAAAAAGATCTTCACTGGGTGCCAGGCGAACCTCTCTGGGGAGCTCATTCCACAGCCGGGGTGCCACAGCAGAGAAAGCCCTCCTTCTAGTGGTCAAAAATGAATGTTGCCACTTATTTCCAGGCTTACTTTAGACAGTGCTAACTCCCTGTTGCACTAGAGTTGGGTCCTGCTGGGAGAATAGAATGAGCAGAAGTGCAGAAGCAGTATTGGATACTGTCCATAATGCTTGGCATTGAGTTGCTATTGGAAATGGAAACCCGTGTTAGCTATCCTAGCTTTTCCTCGAATGTTTGAGTAGACATGTCATGGTGATCTCCTGCATTTCCATTGGTGGTAGCCAAAGATCTGGAGCATGGAGTGGGGCCTAGGGAAGGGGTGTGGCCATTCGGAAGATCCCGGTGGGCTGTATTGAGATACCAGGCAGGTCAGATTTGGCCTGCAGGTCTTAGGTTCAGCGAGACCCATCTCCTAAAGCCAATCTACACGCTAGGTTTTTAACGTTTTATAAGGGTTATGAAAATTCTTTGGGCCACATGACGCACGCCCTTTAACGTTGTATTCTTGAGTTTTTTTAAAACTAATTTCAGCTATATACAACAGTTTCACTTTTAATAAATCGTCTTAAGTAAAATAATGTGTCCTTCCTTACCATTTGTGATTCATGGGGGCAGTGCTTCGTTTACTGGTGCCCAAATGCTTAGCAGTTGATTGGTGGGGAAGAAAGAGGGGCTAAGGAGGAAGTGGGCAAGTGAACTACAACACCCACAATTCTTAGCCCTATACTCATTGAAAGTTAGGGAATGACAGAGGAACTAAGGAGGAAGTGGGTGACTGAACTACAATGCCCACAATGCCTTGCCCTAAACTCATTGTAAAAGCGAAAGAGAAAGAGACAGGGCAGAAGAGTGTGTGACCACACACACTGCTTTAAAGACTGAAGAAGTTTTCTCCTGTAACGTGAGTACTCAGTAATGTGGCCTAAGATGTTTTAGAACACACCTATTTGGAACGTTTTAAAATACTATTTTAGGCTGACCAGATAAAATCCAGGTCAGGGCTCATGTAACTTTAACAGTTGTAGAGAAAAGGAAATTTCAGCCAGTGTCATTTGTATGCAATTAATTCCTGGTGATATTCCCTCTTCATCACAACAGTTAAAGGTGCATGCATTATACTAGAGTGACCATATACAAAAGAAAGCAGGGCCCCTGCAACTTTAACAGTCGCGATGAAGAGGGAATTTCACCAGGAACTAATTGCATACAAAAGACACTGGCTGAAATTCCCTTTTCTCTACAACTGTTAAAGTTACATGAGCCCTGACCTGGATTTTATCTGGTCACCCTATACTATTTAAAACGTTCCAAGGGACTGTGTAGATAGGCTCCTAGTTAGTTGCTTTTCAAATATAAACTTTCATGGCCTGTACCTTATCAAGTGCATGGAATGCCCAGTATATTTGGAGGCCTTTTCACTATGGGGGAAACTCAATTTCTCCCTCACTCATCCTCCCTGCAGTCCACCATGCCACCTGAAAATCTTGATGGACTGGGGCCCTGAAAGGGGGGGGATCACCCTCTCCCAATTCTGCTGATGGAACTCCTTCCATCAGGGAAACAACACCAGTGGGTTCAATCCTTTACTACACACCTGAAATACTACTCTCGTATAGGTGTATGCCAGTACCAGTTCCTTCATACATTTTCATACTTTTTTAAAAAAAAATAAACTGAAATAATCATTGTAATGTACACTTCATTTTAAAACAATAACAACAACAACACCTATGTCTTAAATGAAGGTCTATTTGTCCCAAATATTGGATCAAAAGTGTTTCTTCAAGCACAGGTTTAAAAATAATGGCAAAAAAATGCACAGGAAATGTGGACATAGTGCTAATACTTTTGAATACATATTTTCCCCACTGAATTTATTTTAAATACCTCATTCACTCCTAGGATATTCATACTGGAGCTATAGCAGTTTACATTTGTATGAAATTTAGCTCATATTATTGATATAGTTCTAAGGATACACAAATATTCAGAATCGTAATATCATATCATATTCTAAATATGAACGCTTACTTTGCTACAGTGTAAAAGAGATTTCTTTCTGAAGAGATGAGCCATCTTATCTTTTTTTAAGATGATCATCAGCTTGGGCTTTAGGAAACCTACTGAATAATTGAAAGTAGAGCTTCAGAAATTTCCATGTTTGGCTTAGAAATTGTCTCAAAAGAGAATGCAAATACCACCCTGCCTCTGCATGCATATGAACATACAAAGAGCATCAATCTTCTGTTTTACGCTCCCTCCCCGAAACGTTGCAGGGGGACGGTCTTCAAGGAAAGATTTAATTGCAAATTACTTTCTAGTTTTCTTGCCCTTCTGCTATTGATGATTCGAGTTTAAAAGCAAGTCACAGTGGTAAAGACTCGCCTGCCATTTCCGCTGTCCGCTCCAGATTCCCTTGATATGAAATAAAACACTTAAGACGTTTTTCCAAGAGACGTAGAGGATGAGGTTAAAGTACAGTGCAGTCACTATCAACAGCTTCTGAGCTGCTTCCAGGTGCCATCTGTTGTCAAACCAACGAATGTCCTACGGAGAATATTGTCATATGTATGTCATAATTAGCTGTGTGGAAAACTCCAAAATTGGGGGGGGTAGGGGGAAATGGCTTGCAGATAGAGGTCTAAGGCATTCCGATCTTACCTTAGTCAGCTGCAAAATTAAAGAGAAATTTATATTATGTACTAACATATCCATGTTTACTTTAGATTCAAATGGAGGCCACGACCAGGTGTGAGTGATCATCAGTGTGGGCACAGCAGGATCTTCTGGGCCGGACAAAGGGGGCTTCCAGATCCAGCTTCGGGACACAGTGCGAATGAACCAGCAAGCGAGTATACAATGGCTGGGCAGAGATGGCATGTGCTGGGAGCATCTACTCCCTACCTTATTCCATCCGAGTTCAGTTGGTGTGCCCCTGGGCGGTGATGATTTGGGTCTGCTCGAAGGCAGAGCCTTTATCTTGCAAGCGATAGCCGATTTTGAGACAAGTCGGCAGCGTTGGCCTGGCATTGTGATCTTTTGGTCCTGTAAGTTGCCCCAGATCAATTGGAAAGTTGGCAATGATCATCAGGCCCTGGAAAGTGTGCATAAGAAAGAAATAATCAAATGATTCATTTGAGCGGCAATGATTTGGGTCTACTGAAAGGTAGAGCCCTGATATCACAAGCGGTAGCCGACTTGGAAACAATTCGGCAGCATTAACCAGGCATAGCGATCATATGGTCTCATTTGTTGCCACAGATCAATCGGAGAGTGGGCAATGATCATCAAGCCCTGGATAGGGTGCATAACAAAGTAAATAATCAAAATTTTAAAGATCGGCTTAAGCACGGAGATCACAGTATTCAACACCCTGCGATGGTGCTTGCGCGGAGGGAGCTATTGCGGTCGGATGGCGTGCATTTATTGGATATTGGTAACAATATAATTTTACATGATCTACAGAGGGGTTTAAAAGAAGTTAGGAAGTCTAGGTTGGGTGGGGGGGAGCAACTAAACAAGTGCTTTGTTGCTCCCTTTGGCAGGTAGGTGCGGGCATCTGGAGCGTCATAGGGTTGGTGAGCATTCACAGGCACTGTTTCGGTGATTGGTAATGCCTGAGGGCCCCCAGCTGTGAGTTTTACGGCCTCAGCCGACGGGATAAGGGTACCTTTAAGGCCAACCTTCCTCACCTACTCGGAGCTGAACGGCGTGAGAGGGGCCGACATCAGAAGGCCTTCCTACCCCATAAGGGGCAGTCTGGGTTGTGGCGAACTGGGAAGCGCCACTTCACAAATGGTGAATGTCTTGCCCTGAAATATTTAGGATGCCCGCATAGGTTCACCCACTCTGCAGATCTTTCATAAAGTGGCCCTGTTTAAAATCCACTTCTGTATGTCGCCTCGTTATTTCTCCACCCTCCATTACCCGCAAAGACTCGCCTGCCATTTCCGCTGTCCGCTCCAGATTCCCTTGATATGAAATAAAACACTTAAGACGTTTTTCCAAGACACGCAGAGGATGGGGTTAAAGTACAGTGCAGTCACTATCAACAGCTTCTGAGCTGCTTCCAGGTGCCATCTGTTGTCAAACCAACAAATGCTCTACGGAGAATATTGTCACATGTATGTCATAATTAGCTGTGTGGAAAACTCCAAAATTGGGGGGGGGGGGAGGTAGGGGGAAATGATCAAATTTTGGGAGTTAATCCTCCTTCCTGAAACATTTTATACTGGACCCGAGACTGTCAAAGATTGATTCCAAGCCAATAGGGGGCAGATTGGTTTCAATCCGGCCATGCTATTCACCGTGCTAAATTAGAAAAGGCTACAAGCCCAGTCTGAGGCCCTAAATATTAAGGCTGTGCTTCGCCACAGTCTCGAAGCCCGAATCCAAAAAGAAGCAACCCAGTTTCCAAATCTGGTTCGGGACCAGAATGGGCTACCTCGGCCCAAAGCAACTGCCCTGCCTTAGATTTAATGTTGTAAACTATGGCAACTGGAAATAGCCATTTTCAGCTGCCATAGTTTACGACATTAAATCTACAGCAGTCCAGAGAGGGAGGGTGTGCTTCCACACACCCTCCCAGCCACTGCCCCCCACCCACCAGACTTACCTGAGGCCTCCATGCGCGCTGCCAAGCCACCCACTCTACTCTCCAGCCTGCCATAGTTTGCAACACCAAATCAACGGCAGTCCAGAGAAGAGGCTGGGTGGCTCACCGGCATGTACAGAGGCCTCAGGTAAATCCTGTGGGTCGGCGGGCGAGCAGGATGTAGTGGTTGGGAAGGAACAATGGGAGTGGCTGGGAGGGTGTGTGGGAGTGGGAGTGGACTCCTAGTTGGCCTCATGCCTGGGAAACCACAGCAGCTGCCCCTGCTTTGGATTCAGAACCAAAGCTAAAGTGAGGCGGGCCAGAACTGAGGAACCCCAAGTCAAATCAGGGCAGATTTGGAAGCCCAAATCAGCCCCCAAGTCAAATTGGGGGAGGAGGTGTATAGCCCTACTAAACATGGCTGAGCACATTTACTGGTGTCCAGGGATTATGATAACATTTCTTACTAAGTGAAACTTGATCTATTCCAGGCATAATGCAGGTTTGTATTAATTTTTTGGAAATCTAGTGGATGGTGAGAAATAAATTGATTTTTTCAAGGTCTGCCCATCAGTAGTAAAATCATATTTGTCAGCGATCATATGAGACCAAAAGGTGTGCCAACTAAAATATTTTAAAAAACCAGATAAGAGTACAATGTAGCCATATTCTGGCACCATTTATTTTCAAACCATTTGACAAACAGAAAGTTGAAACCATCAACTGCAGTTGAAAATTGATTCTGCCATCACACAGGCCTCAAAGGACCAAGTGGACTAATCCAAGCTGCTACTTTTATTTATTTCCTTACAAATATTCAAGCTTAGACTATAGGTTAAGGAGAAACAACCAGTGTTCAGGGTCTCTCTCGTGGTACTGTAATGAGGCATACCCAAGGCAGGGACCCCCCCCCCCCCCAACAGCTGCTCTGGGTCCATTTTTTAAAAAAGAAAAAAATAGAAATTACCTTTTAATTTGATTGTAAACAAACAACTTCTAGACACCATCTTGAATCAATGCCCAAGACATCAAGTAATTTTGGAGCATTGTGGGTAAAAAAAAAAGATGACCAATGCCAAAACATTATGGCAATCACCATGTTTTTGTAGCTGTGGCCATCTTTCTGCTCACAACATCTACACACACAAACACACAGCTCTGGAGTGACATTAATTCTGGGACACTGGGGGCATCCAAGATGGCAGCCAGAGTGCTTGCAGGGGGTGGGACTAAAGGTAATTTTATAAATAAAGGGGTCCCAAGACAGGCTTTAGAGGTTGGGAGATATCAATGAGAGGAGCCCCCATGGTTCTGCCCTGATGCCAAGCTCTACCCCTCTATGAATCTGATCTATATTATCTTGAGCTGAGACACAAGCACTTTGACTCCCTCGCTTCAGTATGCATAATGTTAGCGCCTCTGTCACAGTTGTCCCTACATTCACACTAGGAATGTTTGAGAATTTCTATAGCTAGGAATTCTAATACTAATTGATTTAACCCGTATCTCCCAGGGCTGGCCCTCCCATTAAGCAAGAAGAATCCACAGCCTCTGGAGGTGGAACGAAAGTGGTGGTGAATTGGGCCACCCTCGTCCTCCAAGATGGCCTGTCACTGTTCACCTGGACAGCCCTGCTTTCCTGCTGCAACAAATGCCGCAGCAGGAGAACGGCCAGCAGGGCTGCCTGTCCAACCTCTCACTCTGAAGAAATGAATTTTAAATGCATATTTTGAGAGAAAATATATTAAGAAATGCAATTTTTCAAATTTTCACATTAGGATGGAACACGCTGTTGGCGAATTCCCGGGAGTCTTGTCCGTGCTCTGCTCACTGGACTCCCGCCTGTTACCCAACCCCAGTGTGAATGCTCTGGGAGCTGCCAGGCGGTCTGTGGGTACCCGACGAGAGTTTGCATCTGGTTTTTTTGTCCACAAGCTGCAACGTGCACAGATTTGTAGCTCAGAATATTTACAGAAATTGCAATTTGCACAAAACCACAGCCATAAATAGTGCAATTTGCATTACAATGCTGGCATAAAGGATGATTAACACCTGCAGTTTTGCACAAATTGCGCTATTTAGAGCCGTGTTTCTGCAAATGTTCCAGACATGAATTTGCACAAATTCGCATTTGTGCAAATCAGGATTTGCACATGCAAAAAGTGGGAAACTGCGAGCTTGCTCAACTCGGAGCATGCTGAATCAAACTAGCTCAAGGATCTGTGAACTGGTGTTCAGGGGGCCAAGCTGGCAAAACCTCAACAAACTCCACCCCCAAAAGAGATTCCTCCAACATCCCTACTTATGGGTGAACACATGGCTAGAGTTATACCAATTTATCCCTGAATTACACACTCGCCAAAGTGTTGCAAGAGGTTCTTTTATTGTTCACATTGAGAAAGAGGGGACTAAGGAGACCTCTGTCTATGTTTGGACTACCTGGGAGTAAATCACCTGGAGAAACTAATATTGCTGCTTCTCCAGGATTTGTTCAATTCAAAATATGATGTTTGTTGTTTGTTTAAAAAAAGATTAACCAATCGGGGGAAGAGCACAGCTTGTCTTTTATTGTTATACTTAGTGCACTTAATTCAGTCAATTTATTTAATTATTAGGTTGGCAGCACATTTTGCTCTTACTCTCTAAAAGTCAATGCTTTAGGATGTAACAATGTGTCTCTCTAGCTGTAACTCACAAAAAGATTGTGCTTTAAATAATCAGTAGTTTGGGAAATGCTGCATAACCAAATTAAGATTGTATTTCATTGTTCACTTACCATTAGGCCTAGCAGCTCTATGAGGCATATTTGGGCCTCTGCCAGGCCTTGACTCTGACACCTTTTCAAGCCCCATTTAAACACTTACATTTGTTGGGGCGGTCTCACACCAAGTAGCTTCCAGCCACAATTTTGAATTTGTCTTTGATGTCCCAGTTGCCATGTTTTTGTTGGGGGAGGGGGAATGATGGCCACTAACAGACAAACAAAAGCAATTCAGCCACCATCTAAAGAACAGGGCAGCTGCCATATTTTCCTCCCACAATGTTCCAGGGGGACACAACTTTCAGAGCATTGGGGTCAATTCCAAATTACAACTGGAAGTGCTGAAAAAAAATATGAAGACTCATCGGAGGCTTTTTGCCACGTCGCCCCAAGGCCCCATAACTCTGGAGCTGGCTCTACTTATCATGGCATAATAACTACGAGACATATAACATTACTTGATATCAGCCACAAGCATATTATTATAAGGAAGGACTTGGATTGTCTGCCTTGCACATGTTCTTATATATGGGGGGAAAGACACTGGGTTGTTTCCAGTGCTAGTCCTATTTGGGGTAGACACATTGAAATGAACAGAACTTTTTATATCAACCCACTAATGACTGAAAAGGAGCAACGACAATAATGATGGTCTCTATCTGGGCCAAACTATATATAATGCTTTGTTGTGTGTTGTTTTTTCTCATTTTATTTTTTACTTTTTCTTTAAACAAAATGCTGCTGAGGAGATTGCACTCTGCAGCAGAGGAGGAAGTGGCTTCTCCACTTTCATAACCAAAGTACAGAACCGTTTTTAATAGAAAGCATTAGGGCAGGAGAAAGGATTAAGAAGCCTATCCTTCCGCACTCGTCTTCCACAACTGCATTTTGTCAAAACACACATTGGTGATGGAAGGGGAACTAAGACAATATTAAATGTCTCATGATTCCAAGCCTTCCTACTGAGATGTGAGACAATAAAGAGGTCCACTGTGCAATCCACAAAATATTTATTCAGTAAAAAAAAAAACACCTCTTCACACCTGAAGGGAACGTGAATGCTAGGAGCTATCCTCTAAGCTTAATTAGCCAAACAAAGCAAGGCAGTTGCCTATCAACTAAATGGATGGCTTTGACAGGTTTTTACCGGACTCCTCCTTCAGGGAGTGTCCTCATGACATAACTTCTGCTGTGCAGCCAGTCTGGCAGGCTGCCTTCCACTTCCTCTCAATTCTGCCTGCTTGACCCTGTGGCGGACACTGAGATCTGTCAATGTTGATGCTCCCTCCCCTTCTGACAAAGACTGAGTTCTGGGGGTGGGGGGCAATCTCTGAGCTGGGACCTCCTGTTTAATAAGCTCCTGGGAAGATCTGTCCCTGACTCCTGGAGAGTCTTTGAGAATGTTATCCCTTGCTCCCTGTCTTGGCTTGCCTTCTACTTCAGGCTCAGGGCCCAATTCAGAATGTGAGATTCAACCAGGGAGCCCAAGCCTCATCCTGACACAATGTCTCAAATAGCCTGGTCTTCTCAGTTTCTCTCTCCTGTCCCACATCATCTTTCTTTGAGCAACATCAACCTAAAATAAAGGCATTCCTGTGGGTTTGGGCATTCATTTCAAGCAAGGCTGCAAACTCCCTCTGAAATTTCAGTCCCATAAATGGAGCTCTAGTTCATTTGCCTACCACACTAAGTTCATTGTAGCAAATCTGTCTCTGTCTGCATGGAGATGTCACAGACACTTGCTTAAGAACATGTGATATGTCAACAGAGACGAAACTTGGGGAATTGTGTGCCAGCAGCTCATCCTCCTTCCCCTCTGGACTTTTGTACACAACATATTTCTCTCTCTAACCCTAAATCAACTGTGATACACACTCTTATAAATCTGCCTCTGAACAACTAAAGCTGAAGGAGAACCAAGTAAGGTACAACTACTGCTTACTTCTAATGTTATATATAGGATCACACTGGGAGTCCCATCTGGCCTTCGGCATCCTATCTATTTGCTGCTGGCTACAGCCTTGAGTCTTTTTTTGTAAGTTTTAAGCTGTGTTTAGGTAATTTCTTTCCAGTGCCACCATTTATATTTTTCCTCAACTTCTGCCAGCACCTGCTATTATATTAAAGGACAATTTGCTATGACAGAAACTAAGGAGCAGATAGGAGCAGAAAGCTATCTCTCTGTCAAACATGGAAATCAACCTACTTATCAGGGGCCACTAAGGCGACAGTGACTGAGGGCCTGGAATTTAATTACAGCGTGTTGGGACCTTGGCCTATGAGAACCAAAGGAGGACTGACCCAGAACCATCTGCAATTCCCTGGAGGCAGGTCCAGTGGTTGAAGCCCTGGAATGAGGTTTATTGAGCATGATTTATTATTTCTTGGAATATAGCAGGGTGGGCCAATAAACTTGAGGATGAAGAATTTACTCCTTTTGTCAGGGTTTTGATGTTGTCCTGCTTCAGGAAACCTGGAATTGAGAGGATTTTTAAACAGACTCAGCCAGGTTTCATCTCATATGACAGGCTATCAAAAAATATAAAATGCATGGGAAGAGGAAAAGGTGGTTTACTTCTACTGATTTCAGGAATCATCTCTATAACCAGAATAGATAACATAGTAGTGAAACAATGATTATAACTCATCTTTTAAGAGAAAAAAAAGTTGGAACATGCAAGACAGTTATGGAATGATCTAGGGCAAACCTAGGGCACAACTCAATAGATACTACTTTGAACCCTTTCAGGTGAGAATTGTTGAAAATTGTTTATAGATTTCACTTAATTGGTCTTCACAGAAGTAGTATAGATAAGACCAAGGGATATTAAACCTTCTTGAACAACAGAGTGTAGTTGATTATACCTATATATCATCTAGTGCAAAGAGTGATCATTTTCCAGGGCGAAGTACAAAGTGTTGGTTATTACCTTTAAAGCCCTACATGGTTTGGTCCAGGTTACCTACGGGATTGCCTTCTCCCATACAATCCGCCCCGCACGTTCAGGTCCTCTGGGAAGAATTTACTATAGTCAACAAGAACTAGACTGACAACCGTTACCCAGAGGACCTTCTCTTCTCCCGCTCCCAGATTGTGGAATGATCTGCCGGGAGAGATTCGCCAACTCACCAGTCTTCAGGAATTTAAAAGATCTATGAAGACTGATCTCTTCCGGCAGGCCTACCCAGATGAATTTTAAAGTGTTTTATTGGTGTTTTATTGGTATTTTAATGATGTATTGGTTTTAAGTGTTTTAATCAGTTTTGTATTTTATGTTTGATGCTGTTCCCCGCCTAGATCCGTTGGGAGAGGCGGGCAATAAATAAATATATTAATTATTATTATTATTATTTTGACCATTTCACCAGATAGATGGTTTAACACTCAACAGCAGAGACAGGTGACTTGACATAACCCCCCCCCCCTAAATTTATTGGACATTTAAGTCATCTGAAGATGTTAGTGAATAATAGTGAAGTCTCAAATTATGCCCTCTGTGTGGCTGGGGCATTTTCAGTCCATTTTCGGAACATCTGAAGAGGGCATAGATCTAGAAATTGGCACCAATCAAATGCCACAAGATCTGCCCGTGACAGCAAATGAGATTAAAGACCTGATAAGACAGTGGTAACATGCCAGGTGAAGATAAGCTACCTCCAGAATTGTTTAAATCAAACACAGATTGGTGGGCTCCCATTCTTGTTAAATTGTCTATAGAAATGCCAAAGGCTGGGTGCCATCAGGATGGAAGAACAGCATAGTACTTCCCGTCTTCAAGAAAGGAGACAGAACAGACCCCAATAATTACAGACTGATTAGTTTGTTGGATAGAAGCTCTATACTATATTCCAGACACCTATTGTATAAATTGCAAGATTGGGCTGAACACAATCAACTTATATCCCCTGAACAGGCAGGGTTTAGGAAAGGTTTCTACACAAAATGGGTTGAGTAAACACCTCTACACAGCATTTGTGGACCTTTCATCCACCTTTGACTTAGTGAATAGGGATCGTAAAATATCCATTCTCCTGTATGCGGATAATATGGTCCTTCTATTGTCCACCCAAATAAGGATGCAAAGACTATTGAGGAGGTTCAATGAATATTGGAAAGTGAACGTCTCAAAATGACCTACTCCGAAACTAAAATAGTAGTGTTTGCCAAATAACCAAGAAGACACAAATGGGCCCTTCATGGCCAGCCTATAATATGCAAATAGATTAGTCCCATGATAAGGATGAAAGACTTGCCCAATATTCCTAGACAACATACCCCTTCTTTCAGGAGCGGGTTTTTAAAACAAAACTCCAGTATTGGATATATCTAATGGATGCAAGTCAGAATAAGAGAATTATCCAGTCCTCAGGTTTCAGTAGATGGCATTGTAGCCTTAAAAGACACATCAGAAGTCTATCGCCCTACCTTCACATCCTGACCTTTTCTCCTTTGAAGCAAGCCTTTACTGAGCTACGCTTTCAGACATTGGCCTCTGCTTATTTAGATGGAACTAATGCTAAGTTGTTGATCATACACCAATTGTGTATTTATGTTCTATAAACAGAGGATATTGCCCACTACATGTTTTATTTATTTATTTATATTTATTTATTACATTTATATATACCACCCCATAGCCAAAGCTCTCCAGGCAGTTTACAAAAATTAAAACCATTGAACATTTAAAAATCAATATACAAAAATTAAAACCATAAAAGCCTAAAAGCAAACTACGTATAAATAAAACTGTCCAGGAGTCAGTTAAAAAGCTCAACATATGCTGTTAAAGGCCTGGGAGAAGGGTTTTGTGAGTTGCATTCATTTCCAAAAAAAGAAATTTATTGTTATGCTGTTAAAAATAATGTCTGATAGAACATTGTCAAAGAAAATACTAGTACTGTTATCTGATAATTATCCTTATGTTATTAAATGGGGGTGGCCTTGTTTGCAATTGCAGCTAAGAAAATCAGAGCAACGTTTTTGAGTGAAAAGCCTGTCTGCCAAAGCTGCCCCTCACTTATAAAGAGAAACAAAATCTCACCCTCCATTAGTCCCCCTTCCCTCCCATGCTCCCACTGAGACTGGGGGGGGGGGGAATCCTCTTTGTAAACAGCGTGCAAGCAGACTTGCTTGCAGAGAACTTGGGAGTGGGTGCAGGCTAGGGTTGCTTTTGAACTTAGGGAGGATGATCAGTACTTCTGGACTAGGCTCTGGCAGGTGAAGAGCATCTCCTCCCTCAACAAGCAATGCCCCTGATCTGAAGGTTAAAAATATAGTGCGCTATTTAGGAGTTTATATTACGAAAGATTTAGAAAAGTTAGAGAAAATAAATTTTAGTAGTTTAAAAAAACAGATAATAAAGAAGTTAGAGGCTTATAGGAAATTAAAGCATTCATGGTTTGGTAGAATAGCGGTTATTAAAATGAAAATATTACCAAAGATTAATTTTTTGTTTAGAATGTTACCAATCAAAATAACAGAAGTAGAATTAAGAAGTTGGCAAAGTATGATAAATAATTATTGTAACGGAGATAGAAAAACGAAAATTAATAAAACAAAATAGTATAAGATTCAAAGGAAAGGAGGGTTGGGACTCCTGAATATAAAAATGTATTATATAGCTAACCAATTAAGATACGTTATAAATAGTATAGTAGGGAAAGAGGATTTAGAATGGTTAAAGACGCAGACAGGAGAAATAGAGTTAGAGTTACAAAATATTTTTTTTAGTAAAATACAAAAGAATAAACTGAAGGATATGGAAAATCCCATCCTAAGGAATATCATAGAAATTTGGGGAAGGTATAAAAAGAAATTAATACCAGGAATTTCTCCTCTAAACCCAGTTGTTTTATTGGAAAACTTCCCAGGTAATTTGAGAAGAGAAATTGGAAGGGTTACTGAGGGGGAAAAAATAATTAAAGTGAAAGACTGGTTAAAGAGACTGGTTAATAAAAAGCAAATAGAAGAAGTTCTAAGAGGGTAAAAAAATTATGGTTTAAGTGTTTACAACTGGAACAATGGACACAAAAATGGAAAAAGAAAAATAAGGATTGTAGAAAGGAAACAAGATTTGAAAAGCTAATTGAGTCAAGAGAGAAGGAGGGGGGAAATAAAAGTAAAAAAGGTATAATAAGTGAAATATATAATATATTGTTAGAGGAGGGTGAGTCACAAGAAATTTTGAAAACAATCTGGGAAGAAGATTTAAAAATTCAAATTACTGGGGATAGATGGGGGAAGATATGGGAATTAAGAACTTTAAAGTTGTTATCAATAAGGATAAAAGAAAATCATTATAAAATAATTTGGAGATGGTATCTCACTCCTGTAAGATTACATCAGATAGATAAGAAAATGTCAAAGCTATGCTGGAGGGGTTGCCAGGATGTGGGGACTTATTACCATATGTGGTGGACATGTGAGTATGTAAAAAAATTTTGGAAAAGAGTTTTTAAAGAAATAAGTGAAATACTGGGTAAGAATATGGAAGCAAGTCCAAATATAGCTTTATTGGGGATGTTTGATAAAGAATATGGGAATAATAATATAAGAGAATTGATAAACAATCTCCTGACACCAGCGAGATTAATGATAGCTAAAAGTTGGAAAATACAAGGGAATTATAGTATAGAAGAATGGTACAAAGGAGTGTGGGATATTGCAAATAATGATAGATTAACATGTAAAAATAAAGTTAGGATGGAACTATCCAAAAAGAATGATTTTGAAAGTATTTGGTGATTATTCATAGAATATGTTTTAGTAAAGGGGAGAGGTTGTACACCTTCAAAAGATTCACTGCAATTTTGGAAAAATGTATAATCTAATAGAGCAATGAAGGTCTCAAGGGTAGGGGAGCACAGGGGGGATGTGGAGGGTTTGTTTATGTATTGTGTTTATTTTATGTATTATATGTTGAAAATTAAATAAATAAATAAAAAAAAACAAGCAATGTCCCTTCCTCTGCACAGCTGAAGATGTGAGCCTTCTACCAGGGTCGAGCAGAGGGAGGTTAGTGGGGCCAGTTGGCCTGGGGCCCACGATTTTGAGGGGGCATGCCAACGAGGAGGTCCCCCCCAGCTTACGCTCCTGCTTCCGTAGCGTCAGCGGCCCATCGAGAAGCGAGGAGCCCGCCTTGCGTAAACAGCGCAGGAGCCGTCCGTCGTGAAATTCTGAATGTGACGAAGTGATGTCTTACATCTTGAATAAAAGTGCTTCCCATGACCTTTTTTTTATAAATCGTTCTAGTTCATATATGTATTTAGTACTGAATCAGTGCCACTGATTAAAAAATACTTAATCAGCAGTTTGAAAAGGGGGGGGCAGACATTTCCCATCTGGCCTGGGCATATGACCAGCTCTGCACAGCCCTGCCTCCTACCTCCAACTGCTGCTTAGTCTATGCCACCTTGCCCACCATGTCAGCTACTGAGTGGAGTTATTTTTTGCATGTGTAACGGAGGGTGGGTGGGGAGAACTAGAGAACAGACAAAACAAGGTGAGAGCTAATATGAGTAAACTAAAAATCAGAATCAAGATAAAGATGAAGGTTAAATGGTTCAAATAAAGACAGGGATGGATTGGTTATATCACCAATAGGGGGAAGAAAAACATAAATGAGGACGGAAGGAAAGACAGCCAGAAAAGTAAAATAATTAGAGACATTAAAAGAGTTAGAGATGGGATGCAATAACAACTTTCTGTGTGTGAAAGGAGAAGTGGAGAAAAACAAACATTAAACAAGAGAAACAAGGAGGGCAAATATAACCCAAACTACGGAAAAGGGGAGGGTGTAGAATGCCTGATTTAGCAAGACATGGTAAGATGAGAAAGTGCATTGCTCTATGTGGCAATGAGCTTTCATAAGTATTGCAAAAGTAAAGCACTTAGCAATAATCTCCAACGTGAACAGGAGATTGTAATAAACTGGAGATTTGCAAAATTCTTACTGCCAAACAGCTGTCTCAGGGCCACACATGCATTAAGAAAGCTATCTAGCATTTTTCAAATCTCAAGATTCCTGAGATCTCCAAATAACTTGGAATGTAGCACCCCTACAGCAGGCCAGCACAATTTGTAAGCCATCAAACCAAGCTCAGTTCACTAACTATATAGAACAAAATCTTTTTCTTCGTCATCTTTTTTTAATCTTCCAGGCAGTCAGCAAAAATAGAAGGGCAGGCTGGTAGACTACACTCAGTTTAGTAGATCATAAGAGCTGCCGTAAGTATTACCTTCTGCCTTTCAGGTCTCTTTCTTCAGATAGCTCTTGAGCTGATATCACCTGGGCAGGATCTACACTACTGTTGGGGCCCAGGACACATCCCATATATAGTTCTCAAAGAGTTTTCAAAGTGTTGTACCCTGCTTGGTGTAGATCTGGCCCTGGACTGGATTTTATTGAGTATGTGTTCCAAATTTAACCCCTAGCTTCACTAATCCAAGCATCGATTTGTTTTGCCGTATGTATTATCTGCCTCTCAAGGATCATTTGAGGCTTGACTGTTATGGCAAAAACATGCCTTACTATTAGGCTGACCATATGAAAAGGAGGACAGGGCTCAAGTAACTTTAACAGTTGCAGAGAAAAGGGAATTTCAGCCGGTGTCATTTGTATGCAATTAGTTCCTGGTGATATTCCCTCTTCATCACAACTATTAAAATTGCAGGCACTATATTAGAGTGACTAGATACAAAAGAAGGCAGGGCCCCTGCAACTTTAACTGTTGTGATGAAGAGGGAATTTCACCAGGTACAAATTGCATACAAATGGCAATGGCTGAAATTCCCTTTTCTCTACAACTGTTAAAGTTACATGAGCCCTGTCCTCCTTTTCATATGGTCAGCCTACTTACTATCTAATTCTTTCACATGTTTTTGGTTCTCTGCCCCCTCCAGCACTGTTCGAGACCAGGCTTATATAAACTGCTCTTATGACCTCACTGTAGCTCTCTGGTGAGTGAGGCTGTCCAAAATCTTCTGTGATGAGGCCTTGGGTTGTCTGCCACCAGGTGATTCCCCTACACAATAACAAAAGGAAAACAAATGTTAATGAATAAACAAACCATTGCATGGACTTCAGAAACACAGAGGGAGATCTGTTGATTGACATTTAGAGCCAATGCAGCATAAAACCAAGGGGAAAGAAATGAAAAAGT
This sequence comes from Anniella stebbinsi, assembly GCA_029215795.1. Taxonomy (NCBI): domain Eukaryota; kingdom Metazoa; phylum Chordata; class Lepidosauria; order Squamata; family Anniellidae; genus Anniella; species Anniella stebbinsi. The sequence goes on from JARDYH010000001.1 coordinate 172,517,191, forward strand.
GGCATTCCTTTAGGTGTTTTTTTAGAGGAGGAGGAGGAGGAGGAGGAGGAGGAGGAGGAGGAGGAGGAGGAAAGAGAAGAAGTAAAACTGCAGTTATGAAAGTACTTGGTTTAAGTGAGAAAATAGAAAGGTATTCTGATAAATGCGCTGTTCTGAAATCAAATTTTAGTGAATCAAAGTACTTTAGATACCTAATAAAGCTCTGATCCACTAAGATAAAGCAGATTTATGAATGTTTAAAACACATATTTTCATTTAAATTCATCCTGATCTTAAACATAAGCACATAGTTAAATACCTTTCGATATTAGAGTCTTATCTTTCATATAATTTTCTGTTGGGCAGATCTTTAAGAAATATAGAGATTTTTGGGACTTGAAACGTATTGTTCCAGATTTTACTTGAGACAAATTGCATGGAATATAGTTTTCAATTCTCTGTTCTAGCATTTCATCTAAAAGTCATTTTATCATAGCCCGTTGTGTTCTGTTGTCCCCAAAAGCCTATTGCCAGCTGCCTATCAACTAATCTACAAGGATCCCATGACACACTAGTAAATCCTAAATCACATTTTTTAGCCAGTGCATAATGATGGAGATAGCTGTTCTGTTCTGCCTCTTTCGGGGCAGGGGCTTAATGTTATTGGGCAGAAGTAAGGTCCGTGTTATAGAGATTGGGTTTTTTCCAAGGTCTTAAACAGGGAGGCAGGAATGAGAACAGGGCAGCATCACAAAGAGCTCCAAATGGGGCTGGAAGTCAGACAAGCTTGTTTATATTTTGCTCCAACAAGCAGCAGATCATGACTTGAATCTTAAGTAGGGACTTGGCTTTCTTTAGCCTGGTTAGGCCCAACTCTACGTGGACTATGGCCTTTTCTCTTAAAGCAGCCTGGTCTGTTTTAGCAGAATCAAGCTGCAACAATGTGCAGGTGGCTGTAGCTTGCTGGAATCTTCATGGCTGGAGCCCTTTGAGTCCAAGGATGGCAATGCAACTTGCTCTGGATGCAGGGGGACAGGATCCTAAGATTTTCTTGGTAACAGGGTCCTGAGGAGGTAGAATCTTCATGATGCCTTTCTGTAACCATAAATTCAGAAAATCATCTTCTGCGGATGATGAGTCAGGATCCTCTGAGGATGAGGGTTCAGACCATGACAATAGCATATATGAGATGTTCTAGCTAAAATCTCAGATTGCAACCTAAAACAACTATCACATTTTCAGACCTTCTGTTGGACAATAGTTACAGAACATCAGGTTACTGTGCAGTAAAATTCATCATGAAGCTTGGACTTTGGATCATTTACAGAGGAACTGATTATGCGCAGGGAGCATGTGGCTTGGCTTCCCATCCTTGTAATAGAAATAAATACATCCATCTAAATACATGTAGAGAAAATTGTTGATGCACAGGCTAGAGAAGAGATTTGTTTTGCCACATGTGGGCAGTCCCACCAGAGCAAAATATTCAGCCAACTGGCAACAAGGACCTAATCACCTCCCTAGTTTGCTGGAATTTTTAGACTACTGTACTCTGAACGGTATGACACACTTTACCCAAATCTGGCTTGGAGAGCTAGTGATATTTTATGAGCGCTTATGTAGTCCATAAAATAAAGCAGGCTTGAAGGAGATAGAAAAAAGCAGATTAAAATGGCCAGTCTCCCCCAGATTGAATATGAGGGAACAGAAGTTTCAAACTGGGAACTATTCCATTGTGTTACTGTCTGCATCATCATGTTGGCTTGACTAGAGGAGGAAATAGACAGGCTCAACCGAACCACAGAAGTATATGCACTGGCAACTTCCCGATTAGACTATTGCAATGCACTCTGTGTGGGACTGCCCTTGAAGACAACAAAGAAGTTGCAACTAGTGCAAAATGCAACAGCTAGACTGCTGTCCAGAACATCATGTAAAGACCATATAACACCATTATTATTATTATTATTATTATTATTAGTATTATTATTATCTTAAGGGAATTGCTATGGTTGCCTATATGCTTCTAGTGACTTGGCACCTTGATATTTCAGGGAGCACCTTTCCCTATATACGCTTGCTTGAGATTTGAAATCTTTTGAAGAAGCTCTCCCCTATATCCCACCAATGTGAGACATACATTATGGTGGGACATGGGAGAGGGCTCTGTTGTGGCTCCCCGGTTGTTGAATGCCCTCCCCTTGGAGACCCGACTGGCACCAGCACTGGCCTCATTTTGGCAACAAGTTAAAACATGGCTTTTTATCAAAGCCTTTGAGGGCTAAATTTGCCTCAAAGCTGCAAATAGTTTTAATTGTTTTTATTGCTATTAAATTTTATACTGGTTTTAGTTTGTTAAGAATTTAATGCATTTTAGCTGTGTACATTATTTATTGTTTTATACTGTTTATACTGTTTAATATTGATTTTATTTGTACACTGCCCTGAAATCCCAATGATATAGGGTGGGATACAAATGTATTAATTAATTGCCAGCATGTTCTTTGTTGGGCTTTAGCACTGCCACTGCAGGTGGCCAGAGATGGTATTAGACTTACCACCTGAACAGGGGTCAAGTGGCATGAGAGGCCAATGGGGTTCTATGTAGTCTTATAAAATTTCTGACACCAAAGTTGTCCCTGAGCCTTAGTAACTCATGGCACATTTAAACTGTTTTTACACTCCTGACTGACCACCTGCCTACCTCCGTACTCACCTTAACACCACCATCTCAAATTCGGGATTCTCAGTACACACGCATATAAGCACAGTGCCAATTTATCCTAGCAGCTAGCCATACCTGCTCAGAGAAGTCCATCCTCTCCAACATTGACTTATTCCAACCATTCCACTGTGGCCCATATGTGATATGCTTTGAAATGTCAAAGGTCAGAAAGGCGGGCATACGTTCTCTTTTAACTTTTCCTTCTCTTGAATTATTTTTTTCCCCAATTTCTTCCCTATGGAAATTCACCAGACTGTTCCATTGTAAAAATCCTCCACCCACCCATTCAGTTTCCAGATGTATTAGTCATCTATTTATATGCAGGGAGAGAATCTACCTTAAGGCAATTCTGAGGTCCTCTCTCTCAAACAGGTAGGAGGTTTCAAAGCAAAGGCAAAATGAAAATGCAACAATGGCACTTATATCCCAGAGGTTCTCATTTGGTGTTTCTTTAGGCCCTGAAAAGATAAATGTTGCTGTAGTTGTTTAATAAATTAATTAGGAGGCAACTGCACAAGCAGTTCAATTTATTGAAACAGGAAGCATTGCATCTCTTCAATCTGAGAGACCGGATACAACAAGAAAGCTACTACCCTCCACCCTCGTCTTGCTTCTTTGACAGGGCAAGCTCTAAACAGAAGCATGACAGACATATTAGGTGGAATACCCAAAAAAAAATCTTCATGGGAGATTAAAACCTTATCTTTGCAAGAGCTTGAAATCTATTGTCTGTTTAATTGAAGATCATTCCAGAGAATGTCTAATGAATACAAAGTCAAATCATTTTTCTCTGATGAGTGATAGACATTCTGAGTGGGGGCCATTTTCGGTTTTTGTTTCAAGGACATTTAGACATCTGTAAATCTCAATTTTTTTATTGTAATTTCATGCTAGGAAAGTAGAAAAGACTGTCTGAGTCAATAAAAAGCTATTCAGGGAACAGACAAAACTTTAATGAGATAGTAAAGATATTTCTTATTTAAAGAGACACAGCTGATAAGTCTGTAATGTGATAACCTTTCTGCATCCTGATTAACCTGATGATTCTTTTTTCTACATGGAAGAGGCAGGTTATCTGCATGGCTTTCCTCAGTTCTGGTCCAAACCGTTATAGGTTGAACATGACAGACAGTGACCCTGTTGAAATGAAACGCTAAAGCATTTTGAGCTAAACATTATGACTTCGTGTGTTATGTGAACCTAACCATGGTGAATATATAACCAGGGTTTAAACACACTCACTAACCATTTGCCTCAAAAGGGTTAGTGACCTAACCATGGTTTAATGTGTTGACTGAACAGGCCCGGTATGTGCCAAACTACATCAAGATACATTTCTCGTAAACAGCTGTGAGGGACAGTTTTTCCAGTGATGAGAGACAGAGAACTCCAAGTTTGACATAAGAGATCATTGATCTACTGATAAAGGATTCAGAAGTTGAGTGATTCACTGAACCCTAGAGGGCAAAAGAAGGAATTTAAAAGGATCTGAACTAATTGTATACATGGGGGGGGGATACAAGGGTGTAAAGGTCATATTGCTTTTGAGCTCACACTGCTCTGACCCATAAGAAAACTGAGCATGCACAATAATATTTGTAGGAGGCTCCAGGACTCAGTCTACACACCAATGAAATGACTAGGCCTAGGGCTATAGGTATGCTGCAGTTCTGAAGAACTACAAATTGTGGTATGGGGCAGATAATTAAACTCCAAGAATTCTGCATTAATTTAAAACTTTCTAGTCTTTATGGCTGTGAAGCTAAACTTGCGTGTGGCAGTGTTTACTGAAATTTCAGAGTGGAGCCAGAGAGGTGGCTACATCAGATATGCATTGAGTGTGTGGAGAGGGGGTGAAGCTTCAATGCCCTACTTTGTTCTTTGCCACTCTCCCTGAGCAGCAAAACCAGGATCATTCAAAATCATCATCATCATTATATTACATTTCTATCTCACCTTTTTTCCTCCAAGGAACCCAAGGTGGCATACATAGGGTGACCAGATAAAATCCAGGTCAGGGCTCATGTAACTTTAACGGTGGTAGAGAAAAGGGAATTTCAGCCAGTGTTATTTGTATGCAATTAGTTCCTGGTGAAATTCCCTCTTCATCACAACAGTTAAAGGTGCAGGCACTATACTAGAGTGACCAGAAACAAAAGAAGACAGGGCCCCTGCACCTTTAACTGTTGTGATGAAGAGGGAATTTCACCAGGAACTAACTGCATACAAATGACACTAACTGAAATTCCTTTTTCTCTACAACTGTTAAAGTTACATGAGCCCTGACCTGGATTTTATCTGGTCACCCTAGGCATACACAATCCTCCTCCTCTCCATTTTATCATCAGAACAACCCTGTGAGGTAGGTTGGGCTGAGGTTCTGTGACTGGCCCAAAATCACCCAGTGAGCTTCCATGGCCAAGTGGGGACTAGAACCCGGATCTCCTGACTCCCAGTCCAACACTCTAGCCACTACACCACACTGGCTCTAATAATGATGATTTTTCTTTAGTGCCAAGTACACATGGACTATTAAATGTAACATGAGGGAGAGACATGAGTGAGTATTCTTAAAGATATGTGCTTCTTGTGTTGTTGTTGTTTTTAAAAAAGTCTATGAAAATTGCATTGTTTAGCAAGTCCTAAATGAGGAAGAGTGTAGAGAACAAGTTTCTGAAAAGATTATCCCGAAAGAATGCTCTAAATTGCTTGCCAAATACATATTTCATCATTTTTCAAACAGAGAAAACTAAAAGCAGAATTGCAATCCCAACAATTCAACATTACTCTGTAAATCTCAGTTAGGCATGATTTGGACTTTGTAGCGATAATCATGTGTGAAGGCGTGCTGGAATGGTGTACAGTCTTAAAAGCTAGACTATACACTTCAATACCAATATGAAGTGCTAGAGTTTTGTCTCAAAATTGCATCCACATGCACAGACTTGAAGGAGATTGCAGTTTAGACACAGTGACTGGAGAGACATCTGCATGAAGGTCATCATCCCACAGTGGGCATATCTGGAGATCAAATGGTTGATTCCTTCTTCCCAGTGAAGCCTAGGAGCTGTCATTCTCTGAGGGAGAATTAAGGATCTCTAAAAATGAATTCCCACCATTTCCACAAAATTATATGCCTACTCTCTGCAGATTCAAGTTGGCTGCTGGACTTGTAGGCTGACCCTCTCTCACACACGCACACAGAATTCAGAAACAAAAATTAAACACACACACAAACTCCGTTCAGCCACTTGCAGCTGCTACATACAGAAGAGGCTGATGTTTGGCTCCAGACTGTGCTCTCGCTAAGCCTTATATCTCGAATCCTGGTTCTGGCTGCATACACCAGCCATGTGGTGCAGATATTGAGCTCTGATAGGGCCGTGCATTCTCAAGGTCGCTGATAATTGGCTGAGGAAAGGAGAGGGTTGCTCTATTGTCTTCACTGGCTCCAGCTTGAAGGAGCCAATGAGGCTCTATGATGGCCACATCACAATAGTGACCTTTATCATCTAAACACTATGCATTTTGGAGAAATACATAATTACATATTTAATACTTTAGAGGGGAAAATATCAGTGGCATTGAAATTTTCGCACGGAATCCCTATTCACATTGCCAAGAACAGCAGGGTTCCATGGAGTAGTTCGGGAAACACTGTTCTAGAAGCCCGAGGACCTATATGTAGTTTAGGGGGGTCAGGGGAGTTATTCTGGAGCCAAGGCCTCTGCTAAGAAAAAGACAGAAAAGCCTGGTATCATATAATCAGTGGTTGATAAATAAAAATATTGTTTACAGGCTGGATGCATGTTATCTCTGCAGAGACATCTGCCTGGCTGAGCTGCTGAAGTAGGCTGCACAGTCACACATTATTTTTCTCTGTTACTTCAGGTATGTCCCTGGTTTTATCTCCTACCATACTGGACATGTTAACCACTAGATAGTTGATATACTGTTCTCTTTTGGTAAGGCAATTTCTGTGTCCCAGGGACCATACGATCCTTCAGAGTTTCCCCTCTGGGGCTGTAGGCACTGCTATGACTTCAGAAGGGGGACTCTGGAATCTGGTCTTCTTCCTCCTCCTCTCCCTTGCAATGAGATTTCAAGAACTGCACTGGCTGCATTATAAGGTTACAAAAGTGGCATCAAAGGATCTCAGAGAGGTCTGAAAGGGGGCATTGCAGTCAGCAGGGAGTGCAAAAAAGAGGGGATTCCAGGATTCAAGAAACCCCAGCCCAGTCTCCCATCAGCATACATCAAGTAGGGATGTGTATTGTATCGTTAAAATCGCCGATTACGATACGATATACTCTCTATTGTGTCTCCATTTAACGATAACGATACAATAGGAAATCATAAGGAATCCAACAATAATTATCGGAAACGATAGAAATTCCAACGATAAGTATTGTATTTTATCGTGTTATCGGAAGGCGCTTTCTCTTTTGCCGCCACATGGATGGAGCTAGAAGGTGGGGTGTGCTTGATGAGACTGACAGTTTCAGTGACCAATCGTGCAGCACGGATTCCAGCAGGAGCCAATCACAATGTTGGAGGAGGGCGGATATCCCTGCATAAAACCCCCACACTTGGTGTTCCAGGCTCTGTTGGGAGTTAGGCGTTGAGGGGAGAAGGGTGGATTTGTTGGAGCTCTGTCCTGGCTCCTGGGTCTTGGTAATGAATTGTTGGAGATTCATGGTAATCTCTTGCATCTTTGTGTATCAGGTTTGTTTGCCTGTGCATTGCTGCCTGTGTGTTTGAGACTTTGAGTTATAATTTTTATTTTTATAGTACATTTTCTGGTTGGGGTTAGGTACTTAGCAGGGGTACTGTGACTGAGGGGGAGTGTGTTTATCCTCTGCCCTGTTGAACTTTCTTAAAAGAAAAGATACATATTATATTTTTTAAAATTATATTTATCTCCCTCTCTCTCTCTCTGGGTGTGTGTGTTTGCTTGATTGACTGTGAGTGTGCTGCTGCTGCTGTGTCTAGCCTGCTACACAGGATCTGTGTGGTCAAAGCAGCACACGAAGTCACAAACTGTGGGCAAAGCATCCTTTTTTGTTGCAATCATTTTCTACTTTGTAGCAATATGAAACGCAGCTCTAAGACGTGCCTTGGGCGACGTGGCTCTGGGCCTAGGAGAGATGTTGCTGCTGCTGGGGGCAGTTTTGGGATGCCTGTCTCTCCCTCTCATACATTTTTTATTTCTTTTTGAAAGACACTGCTCCAGCCAATGGTTCTAGTCTGGACTGGAGGGACTGCTTTAGGGAGACTTGAGAGAGATTCCTGTATTTTTATTTTTCGTCACTACGTCCCCTGGGTCTGCTCCTCATGGAGTCCGTTAGTGAGGGACTACAGAAGCATCCCCCTCACGCATTTGTTTTATTTATTTATTTATTTATTGAGAATTGGTCCAGGCAATGTGCCTGCCTACGCCTGCCCAGAAGGGGCTCTTATTAATTTGCCAATGTTCCTGCCGGGGACTCATATTATATTATCAATTGGCCAATGTGCCTACCCAGAAGGGGACTCTTATCAATGTGCCTGCCGGGGACTCATATTATATTATCAATTGGCCAATGTGCCTACCTCTATTCCAAATGTGACTTTTATTTGCCTCTGCTCCAGCCAATGTGCGCAGCTCTGGCATGAAGAAATGCCAACCTGCCTGCAAGGGGATGGCGGGCAGACTGGGTCATTTGCAAGCACGATGAGGTCAAGGCGGTGTGTGAGGGTAGCTTTGATGGGATCCTGCTGGTTGGCGCACTGCAGGGGTATCTCCCGGCCCAATGAGGCCCTGCCTGCTAAGGCTGGCTGAAACAAGTGTTACGCCCGTGCCACTCCCCTAACCCCCAATCCTTTTATTATTTCCTTTGTACTTAGACATTCATGGCTTAATCTCTTCAGGCAGCAGCAGTTCTGCTACTGCGGTGGAATGCGGCCATCCACTCACTGTGCCAGGCGTAGGCGCTAGTGGGAACTTCCAGGTTTCTTAGCTTCCTCCTGCTGGGTATCTCCTCTCCTGGCCCAATGAGGCCCTGCCTGCTAAGGCTGGCTCTAAAATAATAACTGTCACGCCCGTGCTATTCCCCTACCCCCCAATCCTTTTAATTTATAAACATGCATGGGTGAGACAAGGCAGCAGCAGTTCACACATTTTACTTTTATGACTGCATATGGAAGGCATATTTTTATCCATAGGTTTTGAATGTTCACTGTATTCATAAAAATATACCTAACTCACGTGACTTTTATTTGCCAAAGTGCCTACCCCGAACGTGAGTTTTCTTTTATTTGGCAAAGTGCCTACCTGTGGTACCCCGTCTTCTATGAACTGGGCTATGTGCCTACCTCTATCCCAAACATGACTTTTATTTGCCTCTGCTCCAGCCAATGTGTGCAGCTCTGGCATGAAGAAATGCCCACCACCACCACTGCCTGCACGGGGATGGCAGGCAGACTGGGTTGTTTTTGACTGCGGTGGAATGCAGCCATCCACTCACTGTGCCAGGCATAGGTGCTAGTGGGATCTTCCAGGTTTCTTTGCTTCCTCCTGCTGGGTATCTCTTCTCCTGGCCCAATGAGGCCCTGCCTGCTAAGGCTAAACATGTTACGCCCATGCTATTCCCCTACCCCCCAATCCATATGACTGCATAGGGAAGGCACTGCCAGGTTTATCCACAGGTTTGGAAAGTTCATTGTATTCCATCCAGGAATGCATCCACTCATTCTCACTGTGCCATGCACGCAAGCACAGGCGCATTCCATCCACTCCAGCCAAAGAGCCAACCTCTATGCTGAACGTGACTTTTCTTTTATTTGCCAAAGTGCCTACCTCAACCCAGAAGGGGACTTTTCTTTTATTTGCCAAAGTGCCTACCTAACCCAGAAGGGGACTTTTATTTGCCAGAGTGCCTACCTCAACCCAGAAGGGGACCTCTATCCTGAATGTGACTTTTTATTTGCCTCTGCACCAGCCAATGTTGTGCGCAGCTCTGGCATGAAGAAATGCCAACCTACCTGCATGGGGATGGCGGGCAGACTGGGTCATTTGAAGCATGATGAGGTCAAGGCGGTGCGTGATGGTTGTTTTGATGGCATTCTCACAGTTGTAAAAGCAGCACATGATATGCTTCTGCTGGGATCCTCCAGGTTGCCCACTGCAGGGGTATCTCTCCTGGCCCAATGAGGCCCTGCCAGGCTACGGCTGGCTAAAATAACTAACACCCATGCTATTTCCCTACCCCCAATCCTTTCATTATTTCATTTGACATGCGTGGCCTAATCAATGAGACAAGGCAGCAGCAGTTCACCATCTTCTGATTAACACATTTTACTTTTATGCATATGGAAGGCACTGCTTGCCTACTAGGTAGGTTTATCCACAGGTTTGGAAAGTTCATTCATTGTATGTATTATTCATATAATACCTATAAGTCTCAGCAGCAGCAGCATGTACATGTTGTGCATTACTAGAAACAGTGCATGTTGTTGAGAGCTTACTTCCAAGTAACGCCTGCAGTTGTGCATTTGAAATTGGGCACAGATGAGTCCCCTCAAGGCCATCTATGAGATGCTCATGAGTACTGGATGACAATGTCTCTTGAAAAAGGACCACATTTCAGCCACCTGAAACAGTATATTTGAAAGCTTACTTCCGAGTAACGCTTGCACCTATTGTTCTGTAATTTGGGACCCATGACTAGCAACACTCAGTCTGCACTGTGACAAAGTTTCAAACCTGTAACTTGGAAAATTAAGAAGTTTTAGGCTTTTCAGACTCAAAAGCAACTCTCTCTAGGGCAAAATGTAGAAACGATATAATATCGTATTTCCGATATTTATCGGAAATACGATACGGACCACCTACGATATTATCGGAGACAATAATTTTTTTGGTCCGAAATCCCGATAATGATACAATACAATAATTTCGGGCGTGCACATCCCTAACATCAAGTATATGGGCTCATAGACTCATCTAAAGGGGAGAAAACAAACAAAGGAGGGCAGAGAGGGAAAAATGGCCTCCATCGCTCCTCCCACTTTGCTGGTAGGAGTCTGGCAGGGAATCAGATTTTCAGAAGCCTCCGAGATCAGAGCTCTGATTCAAAGTTGGGTGGACTGCACCCAACAGACTCAAAACACTCTGCCTTCCAATAAAATCAAAGTTTTATTTAACAAGGCCTTTCCCACAGAGCTCTCTCATGCTGCGACCTCACTTTCCTCAGGCCGGAAGCACTGGATGTTGCCCTCATCCACTTCCTGGTTCCTTCCAGGAACACAACTCTCTCAGGTCCCCTCTACAAGAATTCAGTTTGACGCCTGGTTCTCCAATTATGCGCATCTTCTCGCAATCGCGTTTACGCCAAAATCCTGTAAACAACATGCGGTGAAGCGCATAACCGGCAGAATGAAACGCGCTTTAAAGTGGCTGAAATGCGAAGAATCGCTTGTTTACATGGTCAAAATGCACTTTAACGGCCATGGAGGGAAAAAACACGCTATTTAACACGCATTCGATAATGCGCATAATCGGAGAGAAAACGCGCCTCCACCCCCGATTTGCGATCCGCTCTTGTAGAGGTAATTTTTTTAATGCGCCTTGAAAGAGCTTTAAATCACTCTTGTAGAGGCACCCTCAGGCTCAATCCATCAATTCTTTCACATGGTTACAGGCTCAACCCATGCAAGTTCTCTTCTTAGCTTTAATTGCAAAAAAGCTTGTTTCTTTGTTAAGAGTTGCAAACAGGGGGAAGTATGAAAACATATGTAAGCAGAAAGGAGCAATACAAAAAATCATTGTAGAGGGTTTTGGCAAGAAATTCAAAGGAATTGAATTCTGTGTTGAAGGTGCTTTTTACAACTGTAAAAAAGGAAAGCAGCAGTTGCTCTCGACAAGTTGGAATATAGTTAAGAAAAGTCAGCTACTGTCAGCCTTGTGGCACGTAGGCAATATTTGACTGACAGATTACAACATTTTAGGTACTTTTTTCACTCCACTTGCTGAGGGGTTTTTACTACTGAAACTACTTGAAAATCCAAGTTTTCAAGTTATTTTCAAGAGCAACAATAAATGTGGAAACATTTCAAAATCCTTATATACAAGTCAGAGCAGCAACACATTGTTGTGCTGGGACCCTACATTACCTGAGCGGATGGATAAGTGCAGTCTTATTGGAGCTGTTCCAACCTCCCTCATAGCTCCCGGCTGTCATAAGCTCTTGGTACAGCAGAGTAATAGTGCTTACTGGAGGCTATAACCCCCCCCACACACACACACACACACTCTTTTTAGTGTTTTTGCAGTTCTGCAAACCTTAGCATTGCCCTGGCTATGCGGTCACCTCCCTTTTGCTTCTCAGTGACTCCATGTCTGTCAGCATGGAGGCACCAAGTTCAATGTTAGAGAGAATGATTAAAATTGTTACAGAAATTAGCTGGGTTTTTTGTTGTTATTGTTGTTGTTATTTTAAAGGGCACACTCACAGATTCTAAAAAAAAGTGTTATCCCATTATAAAGGAATGTCTCTAAGACTGCAGTCCTATGCCCATTAGCTGGGAATAAGCCCTATTGAACTCAGTAGGGTTAACTTCTGAGTAGACAGGCATAGGATTTAGGGATGTGCACTGGATCGGACCCGATCCACGATCCGAGTCCGGTCCAGTGGGAAATCGGATAAATTATCCGATTTCCGATCCCGCAGCTGGATCGGCCGATCCAATCCGAACCGGTCCGAAAAGGCTCCGAACCGGTTCAGCGGATCGGCGGATCGGCGGGCGCCCACTGGCGCCCACCGCCGCTTCCATTGGCGGGCGCCAGCGGGCGCCCACCGATGAAAGTGGACAGCGGGGGGGGGAGGAGGGGGGCGCTTACCTTCTCGGCCCGTCCGCTCCCGTCCGGCACTAGCAGCTACTACCAGCGGGCTCCGCGGCCTGCTCTAGGGTGGCGCGCCGGGTGATGTCATCACCCGGCGCGCTACTCTAGAGCAGGCTGCGGAGCCTGCTGGTGGTAGCCGCCGGCCCCGGACAGGAGCGGACGGGCCAAGAAGGTAAGCAGGGGGTGCGTGGAGGGGAGGAGGGGGCGCGCGGAGGGGGCGCGCGGAGGGGGGAGGGGGGCCCTTACCTTCCCGTCCCGGCGGCTCCCGTCCCGGCGCCTACTACTACCAGCAGGCTCCGCGGCCTGCTCTAGGGTGGCGCGCCGGGTGATGTCATCACCCGGCGCGCTACTCTAGAGTAGGCCGCAGAGCCTGCTGGTAGTAGTAGGCGCCGGCGCCGGCCGGGAGCCGCCGGGCCGGGAAGGTAAGCAGGGGGTGCGTGGAGGGGAGGAGGGGGCGCGCGGAGGGGGGAGGGGGGCCCTTACCTTCCCGTCCCGGCGGCTCCCGTCCCGGCGCCGGCGCCTACTACTACCAGCAGGCTCCGCGGCCTGCTCTAGGGTGGCACGCCGGGTGATGTCATCACCCGGCGCGCTACTCTAGAGCAGGCCGCGGAGCCTGCTGGTAGTAGTAGGCGCCGGCGCCGGACGGGAGCCGCCGGGCCGGGAAGGTAAGCAGGGGGTGCGTGGAGGGGAGGAGGGGGCGCGCGGAGGGGGGAGGGGGGCCCTTACCTTCCCGTCCCGGCGGCTCCCGTCCCGGCGCCGGCGCCTACTACTACCAGCAGGCTCCGCGGCCTGCTCTAGGGTGGCGCGCCGGGTGATGTCATCACCGGCGCGCTACTCTAGAGCAGGCCGCGGAGCCTGCTGGTAGTAGTAGGCGCCGGCGCCGGACGGGAGCCGCCGGGCCAGGAAGGTAAGCAGGGGGTGCGTGGAGGGGAGGAGGGGGCGCGCGGAGGGGGGAGGGGGGCCCTTACCTTCCCGTCCCGGCGGCTCCCATCCCGGCGCCGGCACCTACTACTACCAGCAGGCTCCGCGGCCTACTCCAGGGTGGCGCGCCGGGTGATGTCATCACCCGGCACGCTACTCGAGAGTAGGCCGCGGAGCCCGCTGGTAGTAGCCGCCGGCGCCGGACGGGAGCGGACGGGCCGAGAAGGTAAGCAGTGGCGGGGAAGGGGGCTTACCCCCCCCCGGAGCCGTCCGCTTCTATCCGCTGGCACCCGCGGGCGCCAGCGGATGGAAGCGGGCGGCCCCAGGGGGGGTAGGGAGCGCGGGGGAGGGGGCTTACCTGCCGGGGCCGTCCACAGCGGACGGCCCCGGGGGGGGAGGGAGTTAGGCCCCCCCTCACCCACCCGCCGCCATTTTTTCCTCATAGACTTGCATTGCAATGCAAGTCTATGGGGAAAAAAATGGCGGACGATCCAAAAATTTACGATTTTTGGGTCGGGATCGGACTCGATCCGGTCCGGGGGGCCTCCGATTTTGTCCGAACCGGTCCGGGACAAAATTGGAGGTCCCGATCCGGGTCCCGATCCGATCCGGGGGGTCCGTGCACACCCCTAATAGGATTGCACTGTCAATTAAAACACCGTCCAGTTTCTTATTTCACAGACCTGACCCCCCCCCCAAAAACAAATAGATTATGAAAGTACACAAAAATGGATGTGCTCTCTCTAAAGAAAGTGAAAAATGAAACTAACGAACTTGTTTCAGCTCAACTTTACTGGGAAGTCCTATTGATTTCAATGAGAGAGAATGTTACATAACCAGATTAGTTTAACCTTGGTTGGATCATGTTCAACTTTTCCTGAAAGAAGCATTCAGCCACGCAAGTCACCTTGAAGCCATCTGTCACTGTAATGTTCATTTTTATACATCAAATGATTTCTAAGAATTCTGCTAGCATATTAAGAAAAACTAATTGACTGTAAACCACTCTGAGCACATACCAGAATTTTAGACTTAACATTTAATTACATTTCTTAAACACCTTACAGTTTATTTGGAACGACTCATTCATTCCTACTAGAGAGCTGTGCTTCGTCACTGTGATCTCAGTTTTTCAGATTCAAAGTACGGATGCCACCTCAAATTTTGTCACTGTTATGCAGTAATAAGCTTCTGTTCATTGTGTGTATTCATTTCATTTTGTAAATATTATTGGCCGGATTGTGTGCACATTAAGCACTTCAAGGTCCCATTAATTTCAGTGGGAGAGCAAAGCGCATGCTTAAATCTTCTCCGTTGAAATCAATGAGACCACAAGGGTTTCACTTTGGCTGGATTATGTCATGTGTATCATCTTATAATGGAAGACAAGCATACAACATTTCATACTACCAGGCTATTCAAGCCATACTGATTAAAAAAGGGCATAATTTCAAGTCAACTTGTTTCATTTTCTCCTCCAGCAACCCTCATCTATTTACACTATCACAGCTGTACTGCTCCCTTTCCCAAAGAACTAAGGCCAGCCATTTTGTATTGGTTTTAATATATTAATGGCTTAATTTGTTTTAGAATTGTGTATTTATTCTGTTTTATATGCATGGTTTTATCTGTACGCCACCCTGAAATCCCTGTGATATAGGGCAGGATATACATGTTTAAATAAATAAATAATAAACCTGTGAGGCAGGTCAGACTAAACAAGACCAATTTTCTGAGAAGTTGGGTACATGAGCAAGCAAATAAAGTGAGAAAGCAATGGAACTATGAGGATGTTCAAAGGGAGTGATCATGGGTGACCTCTGGCCCAACCCATGGGAACTATACTGTAGGTTACAGAAAGATTCTTTTTTTAAATTATTGTCAATATTATTCAATATCTGTATGAAGCCACTGAAGTGCAGGCATTGATATGGTGATGACATGTAGGCTCTGGCTTCCTTTTTCTAATCCAGATACAGCAGGCATAATTGGAGACTTTCATGGGCTTGGTAAAAACAATCAGAAACTGAATTCACACAAAACAAGTAATTAATTTCTGCAGAAACAAATGAAATGCTCTAGCATTGAATGCTTTGGCCAACCTCTATCTTTTGACGCTTATTTCTCATCATAGCTTTGCCTGTGATTGTCATCAGCAACTCTTCCATCCTCATCCACTGCATGGTTTCGCTCAAATGGCTCTGCCCATTGTCCTCTGTTGAACTTTATGCTTGGAACACCCTCTCAGATCACTTGTATGTTATATTGTAGTAATTAAAGAGCCCATAGGGTCGAGCATGTGGACTGGGTTTAAGCACCTGATAGTGCTTGTTTTATCTTTCGAGTCAAATTCCACCTACCTCCTCCATAAACAGTTGGCGGAACCCCTAATTCATATCCTTTCACTTGGAGATCAAGATGCTGAGCAGCTTCCGTGACTCCAATACCACCCTTCCTTCCAACACTGCAACTTCTGTGGGCCATTGCCTTACCAGTGAGGTTCTCCTACAGATCACCTCTTCTCTCAGGCACAGTATACAGGCTACTGCCAGCAGAAATATGCACAGAGGCATATGCAGTGTCTTGGGAAAGGCCAGAAGTATGTATTTTCATATTTATACCCTGTGAGTTCAGCACATGACTCACAAAGGCTTATAAAATTATCCCAAAATAAAAGCAAAATAAAAACCATTTGAAAATATTTATGAATATCTGAAGTGAACACAATCCAGCAAATCCAAGAGCTCCATTAAAACGAAAAGTCTTGTTCACCCATTGAAAACTCTAAGGACGATTCTCCTCACTAGACAGGTGTCGGGAATAAAAAGTTAATCGACAGAAGTGCCTTGAAGGAATGATAGTGACGTCATAAAATCTGCAGGTGTTGCAGATAATACAGAGGCGGAGAAGGTCAAGGATAAGGAAAAGAAGATAATCTTATTGTCCCTTAATTGAATTATTGTTTTGGCTGATGCAATGTCAGTGAAATACTGTATGTAAAGTGTATATATTTGTACATTTGTATTTGATGGTGGCTGGCTGGTAGTTGATGGCTGATGGCTGATGGTGAAGGATATTATTCAGTAAAAATCATTTGGAGAAACTCAACGTGTGTGAGTGATTCTTTCACAAGAGCTCTCAGGACAGAGCAGGAGGCTGGAAGGCTGGAATTCCGTTGGAAACTCAGCTTAATAAATTATTTACCGGACAACAGGAACTGTAAAGAAAGAATGCACCACAGAAAAGGCCCAAGAAATGGATCCTGCTATCCCACATTACAACAAACTAAAGGAAATTGATATCCTCAGTTTACCTTCATGCATGTGATGGAACATATGGGAGGTGACACTCCTTCAGGTCTGGTGTGTATTGAAAATCGGATGAAGTGCAACTCCCATATCTCTAATAGCTGATGTGGCACTGCTACTATGGCCTGGTTCATATATATAATGCCTAAATATGAGCTAAACAACCCATTGGCTGAATTCGGACGACACAATAGTCAACTGGTGGGGGGGGAAACAATCGTCAGTTGTATTGACTATCATGTCGTCCGAATGCTGCCATAGTCAACTCAGTGCTGATCCTAATCCACACCAGAGTTGATTATTTATTACCATGTTGTGTGGGGAGTACCCCCTAGATGAACAACTGTAAAGTTGTTTATTACCCCACCACTGACTATTGTGTTGTCCGAATTCAGCCATACTCATGGCCAATCAGGAGCAAACGAATGCACTGCCTCCAGCATGCCAGTTACTTCCACTTTCTTTCCAGATTACCAAACAACTAAAGAACACCCCTTTCTTGGTTGTTGACACGACATGCGAAACACACTGTTAGGTTGTTGGGTTAAAATTCTGAGTTGTTTCTCCCTCAACAGTTCCTAGGCTGAAGGAGAAGCAACAGTTGAGTTTATATGTCACAACAACAACCCAAAAACAGAGCATTCCTAGGGTTGTTGGCCAAACTGGAAATAAAGTGGAAGTGGTGGGTGTGCAGAAGGCAGAGCATTCACTTGCCCTGTGCAGCCACACCTAACTATGGGTTGTTTGGCCCATAGCTAGTTGTTATATGCAACCCAGGTCAGAAGCTGACCCACTGGGGAGGCCCTCACGGTGCCTTTCTTGAACCCTAGAGTGCATCACCAGCAAGTCAACTTCAGTGTGTACAGAGTAGAGGTGCTACCTGAGGTGCAATGGCAGAGTAAGGGATGGGTGGGCTATACTAGTCCACATTCTACTTTGCATAAACCTACAGTGCAAGACTGCAGCACTTACTTTTTGAAAGGGGATAAAGGCTGCATTCGGGAGTAAGCCCCACTGAATTCAGTGAGTAGGCATGTACAGGGCGGCACTGTTAAAATCCTTGATGAATGGATTCTACCACAATGAAAACACCAGCACTTGCAACATCACATCTTCAAAGAACTACAAAAGTGCAAGATCCTTTCAATAATGAAACTACACTTCAAAGAAATGATAGTGCCCCAATAGCCCCAAGTATTCTATGACTGCACCTAGACTACTGTTCAAATATAGAAGGTTGTCTGATGGCCTGTTTAGTTTCTTCAGTTCTTGGAAGGTGTGTGTGTGTTTGTATGGGAGCCTTTTTTCCATGCCTTGATCTCCTAGTTAATTTTTCTGAGCTGTTAAAAGTAGCACTGTACTTTAAACCCCCCTTTAAATGCTTGAGAATTTTCATATTGCCAATACTCAGAAAGAATATTTTCCCCCTTGCTGCCAAGATGGCCTGGGGCAGTCATTTCTCTGGTAAAATGAAACAGAGCTAAAGAAATGCAAAGAAAAGAAATATTAACCAATTACTAATTTATTAATCCGATTTCCTTACTCATATACATGCTAAAGTAGCCATCCTTTTTGTCATACGTTATATGACAACATTTCTTTGGATAGAAAAGAAAAAGGTGGCCTGTGTATTATATTGCTATAGAGATTGCTTCATTTTTGATTGGGTAAAGTTAATATTCATGAATTTAAAAAGTTATAATTTACTTTAGTAAGCCTGAAGCCAAAAAATAAATTGTGTCAAAGAGCATCAAGTTATTCTCAAAGTTTTGAAGAGAGAATATAGGCGTGTCAAGTTTTTTAAACACAGCCAAAGTTGATCGCATCTACAGTGATACACTTAGTTCTATTGAGGTTTATGTAGCTTATGTAGTAGTATAAATAACAGTGGCAGGTTCACCCTTCGATAGTTTTCTAAAAGAAATAAAATGAATTTCTATAAAATGCACTGTTTAGCAATGGATGAATTTTGCTAGCTTCTGAAATAGGGACACCATTGTGTGGGTCTTGCTCTGATATTTTAATCTCTTGTGTTTGTCTGAATTTTTGGATTTAAGCGAGATCCCTGGATACTTCAGAGTTTGAAATGAGTTGCCCCATCAGGTCTCAGTTGTCAAAAGGTTTAACAAAATCAAATTTTTTAAAATCAAAAATAGTTTGTATTCATGTCATATGTTGAACAAGCACTAAAAGATTCTCAGTCAATCCATATATTCTATCCCATGAGCTATTTAATTGCCACAATTCAACATCTCAGGGAAGCCTTAGAGAAATGTTGCTATTTTCAGTCAAAAGTCTTGAAATTTCTCTGAAATTTTACCAAAGTGGAAACCTCCAAATGTTATTTTTGTTGAGCTTCTTGTTGATCTGTTTGGATTTGTTTAGGGAGGAATCATATGTGATTTCATTATTGATTAAGTTTGTATTTGCTTTAACAGAAAATAAGATGATTTGCATTTTGGAGACTTGAGTGGGGGAACTGGAGAAGGTAGTCTCATCTGCATCCTTCTGAGTTTTTGGTGCAGCACCAGTATAGATTTGAGGGTGGGAGAGGAGAGGTTGTTCTGGACACAGGGTGGTACCCAACAGGGCTGCACCACTGGTTTCGTTGTGCTCTTGGGACCCATCACTTGTGCAACACGGCTTTTGCACTTCTAAAAATAACCCCAGAAATGCTAGTTTCTGGATCAGGACAAGTCAGCGGAGCTCCTTTCTGGAACTGATTTTCTCAGAAAATTTTGAATTGGTTAGTTTGCATAAGGTCATTTGCAATGGAACTTTTTGATGCCCTAGAGAGACTGCTTGTATTTAATAAAAAACAAAGATTAAAAAGTACCCCATGCTAATTTTTGTCCCAATACACCACAAATATTTGCAGGGGGAAATTAAAGCTCAGTTAATGTGGTTTAAATGTTATATAGTGTAAAAAAAAATTACTGGAATACTAGTAAAAACTTAAAGGGCAATATCATCTACTTGCCTTATGTTATTTAAATCTAAGAAGAAAAAACAAAGATATTGAAAATGTTGACTCACAAATTAATTTTAGCAGTCCAAAGAACTGTGCCTGGTGTGCTGATAATCACTCATCTATTTCAACAGAGTTCACCTCACGTCTGATAAAATTGTGGGGCACTTTCAGTTTCACTATAGCTACTTTTTAGTTCCACTTTGCTTTATAGTCATATGCATTTCAGTGACATATATCTTCTCATATGCTTGCTAGGGATAATCACCTAAGAAACATTAATTACAACTTTGAAATTGTCTAGCTTGCCTTGTTTTGTAGTGGCAATTGGCATTCATTAATTCATTGTTGCAAATGAACTTACGAAGTGGAAAAAAAATTCAAAAGAAAAATAAAGCACTGGAAAATGTTCCCATTTTGGAAAAGTTTCTGCTCCACATCACTGCCATGCAAACAATAATGCTGCTAACGTTGAATACAGTCAGTTGGAAAGCAGATGTTTGACACTGAACAGGAGCACAGTCATCAAGGGGTTTTGGACAGTTTGCAAAGACAACAAAGAGTTGTGTGGGTCCTTGAAGACTTGATTCAGCCATTCTTAAGTTGTCCAAGTGAGTTCCGGTTCCAAAGCAGATATAGACATAGAATTGGAGGTGTGGTCATAGAGGGCCCAGCTGAAACAACTAGTAGACACATCCGTTGAGGGAAATTTTTGACATACAGACGTTGGATTGAAAAAAAGATACTATTACAGTGCTTACAGGTCTGTGGTTAAGCTACATTTTCAGTTCGTGGAACAATGTGCTGTGTGGAAGTTACACCCCACCCCAAAGGCAATTGGTGTTGCCTGTTTCTCTGTCTCACTGTGTACCCTGCCTTCAAAGTACAAACGTATTTTTTGTTTATTTTTAATGCTTTAATTCACTAAACAGAAAATATAAATTCATCAGCAAGGACAGGTTAGTGACAACCAGAATTTTTTTTTACATCTGCTCCAATAATATCAAAACAGTTGCAAATGGTCTTTAATTTGTAGTTTACTGTCATTATATGCTATTCTAACTCAATAGAAACTATTACAGTTTACCATTTCAATGTGCACTCAGGGAGTCCTTAATCCAAAAATCTTAGAAAATAAACCATAACTTCTTTCTGATGTTCAGCATCAAGAAGCATTTATTTTGAGTCAATAAGGGTATGCACTACAGTGTTAAAGGAGATTATACAGTAGCTTATGTACAATATATACTCGGTAAGTGGGCATATTATAAAATCCATTTCAAAACATTCCATTTCAATCCAAAGTTTTTTCTGTGCCTTGATTATTTCCTGCAATATTGAAGATTGGATGAGACCCATACTTGATTTGCAGTTGGGGGGAAAGTATGAAAATTTTGGAACGATTGAAAAGTGAATGTCAGGCTATCAGCAACTTGTTTTTGGAGTAGGCTCTGACTCTATCTTATTACTGGAATTCCTTGCACTGAACAAATACAATGCATGCTTTTGCAAGTGCTGCAGAAATAATATTTCGTTTCGGAGATAACCCTAATAAGACTTCTCCTGTCTCTTACAATCAAGTTTATATGCTTTGATTTAAGCTAGTTCAAGTCTACTGACTTCAACACAATTTTTTAAAGTCATAAATCAAAAAGTTCTAAGCTTAACTGGGTTGTAAATTGGGTTATCAGACACCGACATATTTGTGTTACTGTTGTCAGGAGCATGCTGACTCAGCCCAAGAGCCATGGGCCAGATCTAGGCCTACAAATAAAGTCCAAAGTAAATCCAACAGTTTTCACAGAATGGAATTCCAGACAACTATTTAATGGATACTATTCCCACTTTACAAAATGAAGTCAGTAAGAAGGGAAGTCAGTATACAATGACCAGGCAGAGAAATGGAATTCCAGGAAGCAAAGAGAAATGGAGAGCCAGATAAACCTGAAATCTAAACAAGCAGTCCCAACCACCTGAGAGTTCCATCAACCAATCTAACTGCAACTCATTGATAAATAGGCAGGACTGAGATCCTAAAATGGAGCCAAAGAAGCCCAGTCTGAGGACTCAGTCCCAACATCATTGAACTCAAGCAAATCACACCCACCCCCATTTTATTATTATTTTACTTAGTGGCCAGTGAAAGTAAAACTCTATTTTTAAAGATCCTATGGTTCTGTTCTCTTTCCTGAAAGCACTAGCAAACCCATAAAACTCCCCAGGGCTATTTCCTGCCAGCCAGACATAAAATTAACTAAAGTCCATTTCCTGGCTAAAAACTCTTGCTTCCAGCTTCTACCCTGGCCAGTAGGCATGATCTCCATCTCTAGTTTGAGGAACCCCAGATGGGGGATGGGGCTAACTCATTGGCCCCATTTTGGTCCCAATCTGGATCAAGTCCCTTGCACCTGCAATTTGCAGAGGGGAAAAATGCTCCTGTTCGCTACAATGGGAGATTTTCTTCACATGCAAATTGCAACCGTGCCCTCCCCACCACCCCATTGGGATCAGCACCATACCAGGACCAAAGATTTAAAGCTTCTTTTACCCTCATGCTAAGCACCTAATCTGGATCGTGTCTTTTGTGCTTTTGAGTAAGGAAAAAACCTAGACAGAGCTGCATTAAGACAATGTTTAATTTGGCCCTGGTTTATTATGTAGCTTTGATGCTAATAGAAATGTAAATGACTGTACTTCAGTCCAAGCTCTGCTGAAATCAACTTTTCAAGTATGCACAAATCCTTAAGAGCAACATTGCCTTTTGCAAAGGACTTTAAGCTAATTCCTCATTATAACTTTACTGATTAAGCTTTAATACTTGCTAAATTGAAAATTAAAACTAGTCCCCTCCTCTCTGTTCAGCTGAGCAGAATTCTTTTCGACTGGGTAATTAACTCTGGTTATTATACCTGAGCCTCCAGAAGGTGCCTGAAGCTAACAATGGTTTTCCTAAAATGGATTGATCAAAATTAATTACCTTACAACCAAACAAAATTAAATTCCAAAGGTTTCAACAGTACTACACACACACATACAGAGCTATCCTTCAAGGTCTCTTTCTCTCAGTGCATAGATGAAGTACAGAAAGACTTTGCCTAAATAAGAACTAAATAAAAACAGAATCATAGCAATATCCCATGAAGCACTGTATCTCATCCTTTCTTAGATTTATAACCCAGCTGATCCCATATGCCCAGAGTGGGTAACTAGATAAATGCCAAGCCTTGGGTCAGTCAGAGTCCAGTGCTTCCTAAAGTTATCTAGTAAATCAATTATTCCTAAAGATGTAGCAGTGTTCTAAAGGGTGTCTTTTATTATACCTTCTCTCTCATAGCACAGGCAGGGTAAAGGCAAATAAATAAACCAGAGCTAGGCTACATTATACATCAAAACGGCTTTCCCCAATGTGGTGTTTTCCAAATGTTTTGGGCTACAGTTCCTATCAGCCCCAGCCAGCCATATTGGGGAAGACTGTATCAAAAAAACAGTCAGGGTGAGTAAGCGTGGGCCTGCGTCACACAGACAGAGAAGTCTCTCTATCCACTTTCCCCACACCATGCTAAGTCTATAAACCTGTCTCAGGTACCTGAATGCCAAACTAGATGTTACTGTTATTGTATGGCTAGCATCAGTGTCTGGTTTAAAAACAAAACAACACAAAAACACGAGGGGCAGAATTTTTTTATTGAGAGTGCATCATGTGGGGAGGGGAGGTTTACTCTTCCCACCCCAATTTTGATCCCAATAAAAATCCTGCATGTCTGGTTTGTTTGTTCTTTAAACCCCAGCCATAGTTGCTACCCACCACGGCTGGCATAAAGGGCAGGCATGGCTGTGTGCCTACCGAGGGCCCCTATTCCCACATGAGCTTACTGACAAGAACCCCCTGAAGTTCCTCCACCTTTCCATCATTGGAACCTACTTGTTCCCCTGTCTCTTGCTCTGGCCCACAAAACTGTGGTGGCCATGAAGGAGAGCAGTAGACCCCACTGGCCTGCTGGTTTACTGGCTCTCTGCCTTTCAAACAAGGAAGTGGTAGCAATTATGACAAAGTGGATGAAGAGCAATAGCAGCAGACAACAATGGCAGTGAGATGGTAGACTTCTCAGGGGTGGGGGAGGCATTGAGAGTGTCTTGCCCAAGGGCCCTCAGAAACCTGGGGCCAGCACTGCCAAGCATGTGATGAAAGTGAGATCTAATTTGGCCCTCAGCTATCTTTTTTCTTAAGTAAAACAGCTGTATCCTTTCCTTCTATGGAAGGCGCTCTAAAGGAGATAGTCACTGGCTGAATTCGGACAACACAATAGTCAACTGGGGGGGGGGGGACAATCGTCAGTTGTATTGACTATCATGTCGTCCGAATGCTGCCATAGTCAATTCAGCGCTGATCCTAATCCACACCACGGTTGATTATTTATTACCATGTTGTGTGGGGAGTACCCCCTAGATGAACAACTGTAAAGTTGATTACTACCCCACCATTGACTATCGTGTTGTCCGAATTCAGCCGTTGTCTTTTTGTATATAGGTTGCTAGTTGGTCCTTCATAGAATCACAAGATACATTATACCGTTTATATGCATCTTAATCTTAACTTTCTGTCATAAATATTTTTAGTATTAAACTTCAAAAAAAATTAGGTTAATCTGCCTTGAAAACATGAGATAACTGAAATGCAAAATTATAATTATGTCCTTATGAGAGATTGCCTAAAATATGTATAAGTTGAGGAGAAATCCTATAACCATTTATGTGGTGTAATGTACTGTGTGTCCTCTGAGAGCTTTTTTACATGAGGGTGTTAATCCTCTGTTTATTGTCTGTATCTATTTTCAGTTTCGTCGTGGCACTAAGATCCAACCACTAAATGATAAATGTTTTCTTTCCTGCTTTTTTGCAACCTAACCTCTAGATGGCAGAGTAGTGTAAATGAACATGTGAAAAAAGCAGTTTCTTTTGCTTTCACAATTAAGTGCCACATTTCCCCTGCTCTAAAAAAGCTCACCAAAAGTGCTTGTTTGACTCAGAAGTAAAACTGGTGGGTCACAATGTCATCTAAAGAACCTGTACACAGCCATGAATAGGGAATGGTGAGTGCATAATACTTCGGGTGAAAAAGCCCTGAGAATCTATCATGTATCTGGGTAGCCCTGAGGCCTAATTATCTCTGTGCTGAAGGCCTGTTATAGTTGTAGCTGCTTGGTGATGTTCTGAAGGGGAAGAGAAAGAGCAATCACTGAATATTGTTAGATGGGGCTGGGATGACATAAATTCAATTTTAATTGGCTGGGAATTTTGGGTAGTTGGAAAAGAGCAGAAAATAACAGTTGACATTTAAGGAATTTGATAGTTAGGGATTCAGGGAGTTGAGTTTGTTCTTAGGTTTCAGTAAGAAAGTCTAATGATAGGTGTGTGGTTTTACAGAAGGACAAGGAAAAATCTAGGGGGGAAGTGAAGAATAAAGGCCTGAACATTAAGCTATTTCTTCTCTGTGGTATAACCATATGTGGCTGGTGAATTCCCATCGGTGGTGGGCAGCACTAGAGAGAAAATCCCCCATACTCAGTAGTACATTTTGTTATGATTGTTACAGCGATTACACTACAAAAAAATAAAATACAAAGATAGTTTTCCATCTCCCACATCACCTGAGAGGATCAATGTTGCAGTCCCTTGACACAAAGACTAAACAATAAAAAGCCTATTTTTCACTCCAGCAGTTACATAGCATACACACATAAATCAGAAGATGATTTTTCAGAAAATATTCACAGTTGGATAGATACTGAAGATTGTTAGAGTTATTTTCTGGCATTCTAACAAAAAGGATTAACACACTACCATAAGCATGTACAATTCATCCTAAGATTCATATTTATTAGGAGATAAGAACCCCCCCCCCAAAAAAAAACCCAAGTGCAGCATCAGCTTTTGCAGTAGAAACTACTAAATGAAATCAGTAAAATTTATTGTTTCTTTAAAAATGATCTGTGAACCTAATATTGTTCTTTTCTATTATTATATCGGAAAATTAGCCCCCTTTTTAGCATGCAGTATTAAATTTGACATAATATATACTACTTATTGCTTAAGATTTGTTCTTTGGTAATCTACATTGTGTTACTACAAAAAAAATAGCTGCTATTAATTCTTCTATTTTTCTTCTACTCTGCATTTGATCTCTCTGCTGGGAGCCTCTCTGCTGGGAGCCATGCTTCAAAGAGGCCAGGAGGAGAAGCCCCGAAGGCTAATATCGCCATGAAGGCCCCTCCTCTGGCCGGTGTCACCACAAAGCTCTACCAGTGTTGGGGTTTGAGGAGCGTCTCATCATTCCTTGCCCTCACCTGCAACAGCCCTCCACGGTTAGGCAAGCTGAACGAGGAGTAGGACATCAGTGTCTACAGTGTTTAATAAATAAATGAATAAAAATAATGTCTGTTATGACTGAGGATTCAATATATGTTCACCTTAAAAAAATCCCTGGGTGCACACCCTAACGATATGTGCTGTGCACACCTATATTCACCATCAATGGCAAGGCCATACCAATGTGCAAAGGAGGGGTATTTTGTATAACAAGAGACTGTGCACAGAATCACACAAACAGCCAATTCACGTATGTTCTTTCTGGCATGGTTGAATACCTCTGTGGGCCATTATCACTAGGGATGTGTATCGTATCATTAAAATGTACGATAACGATATGGTAAGGTCATTATCGTGCATGTGTTTAACAATTACGATATGATAGAAAAACCTACGATAATCATCGGAGATGATTATTTTTGGCGATTTTATCATTTTATCGGACTGCCATATAAATATACCTATAACTTCTGTATTTTAAAAGTTAGAGGCTTGAAACTTGGTCACAGTGCTTATGGGGTATGCCTAACTATGTGTATGAAATTTGAGATCAATCCCAACCCTCAATTTTATATGATTTTTTAAAAGATCGTTCCTGTTCTGACAGGTCTGAATGAATGCACGTGGCGAGCTGTCATTCTGATCTGTCAGAACTGAAACGATCTTTAATAAATTCATATAAAATCGAGGGTTGGAGGGATCGATCTTAAATTTCATACACATACGTAGGCTTACCCCATAAGCACTGTGACCAAGTTTCAAGCCTCTAACTTTTAAAATACAGAAGTTATAGGCATTTTTTCTTTAAAAATAAGGCTGCAAAAAATATCATTTTTTCACAATAATTATTGTGAAGACGATATGGTTCACCTGCGATATGAATGAAGACGATATTTTTTTTGGTCCAAAATGACAATAACGATAAACGGTGATATTTTTTGGCATGCACACCCCTAATTTTCACTGAAGAAGCATACTTGTAAATATTTGTTTTTCTGCTGCCATTATTTTATACCATCTTATGTTTCTACTGTTAGCCACTGTGAGAAATCTCCACATGAAGAATGGCATGCAGGGAACCACACATTTGGAAGTGCTGTCTTGGTATGTGAATGGCTGACACAGAAGGAAAAAGCAGACATGGCTGGTAAAAGAGGACAAAGTATTATGCATAATGAAGGCAAGTATTATGTGACATGATACAATGGGTCAACCCGCCATAAGTTGTTACCCTTCCTGCTGCAACTTTTCTGGCCAATCACAAGCACTGTGGAGGGGTGCAAAATATCAGGGGATCTATCTATTCTGTAACTTTATTCAGTTGTTGATCAGTCTGTCAAATCTCCAGAGTTTAATGAGTTTGGGGCTCGAGTCATTCAACAATCGCAGTAGACTATAGAATGATGTTACCAATATACAAGGAATATAAGGGCGTTATCTAGCTTGGAACATTCCATTAAGTGTATTTTCTTCTTCATTGAAAGAAAATTGAAAGCCTGAAATAGTATAATATAGAAACATTTAACACACAAATGAATGAGGCTGATAACTTCAATACAATCTTTGCCCTCTGAAGCTACCATGCTGTTCAAACTGTACTTGAAAAAGAAATCTTCCACACACAATCCAAAAGTATGATCATTTTCATTAATATAACCTAGCAAAGAGCTCCATCACACCAACAATTTAGTGCACTCTCGCCATGCCTGGTGTGTGGATTTGCAGCATGGTGCTCACAAGATGCCGTGCCTGTCCTGCTGACACCCCGCCTCTTCCCCAGCCTTTCCTAGAATGCTAAAAGTCTGGATTATTTTCCTGAAACACATTTAATGTGCCCCAAGCCTCCGTGTAGTTTTGAAGGAGCTGGGGGCTTGAATGGATTGCATCAGGTCCAAGCAGAGAAAAGCAACCTCTCCCAGCAGCCGGCTCCAAGCCTCAATATGAAACCTAAACCTTGCATCCCAGGCCCAAAAGATTTTTTAAAAATCATAACCCTAAATCTCTGCAGAGACAGGATTGTACTCCCTCGATGCCCCCAAAGAGCCAGACTAAAAGGTTGTTCCATTTTTGCCCGGCAGAAAGGCGGTCTGGTTGAAGTACTCATCTGCCAGGACCTGACTGGAGAGAAGGGGA
Organism: Anniella stebbinsi; assembly: GCA_029215795.1. Classification (NCBI taxonomy): domain Eukaryota; kingdom Metazoa; phylum Chordata; class Lepidosauria; order Squamata; family Anniellidae; genus Anniella; species Anniella stebbinsi. The sequence continues at coordinate 172,545,474 of JARDYH010000001.1, forward strand.
GGGAAAAGCTAACGAGTGAAGGTGCCAAAGAGCAGCTATTCAAGTGAAAGGGGTCATAAGCCTGACACGCTTCTGCTTCAGAGGTAACAAAAACGTGGAGGCAAACCATGGGGGCGGATTAGGTGTGATGGAGGTCAAAGTGTCTGTCATCAATCATGATGGGTCAAGTGCGTGTGACGGGCTTACTTGTTATCAGTACCCCTGGGCTCCTCTGTACACAGTGAAACAAACCCTATCAACAAGGATCCACATCAGCAAGATAAAGAACTTGAAGCAAGAGAGCCAGGGAAGAAGGAGGTCTATACAACATTATGCTTTATTTTTATTCCCAAAATGAGTACCTAGAAACCATTCACTTATATGAGAGAGCTACATTGCCAAGCTGCATTGCTAAGCTAATGTTGCTTTTGGAAAGACTAGAAAACATCAAATTGATTTTTTTAAAAAATTAGAAAGTATTTACTTTTAAAAGTCCAGCTCATCGTTAAAAATAAAGTGGTTGTATTGTTTAATACATTTTTAAAAATAAAAATATAAAGACTAAACACAGCAGCTATCTTTGCATAATTGTTATTCAGGAAATGTGTTAGAGAATAGAATTACTCATATCTACTGTGAGACTAATATCATGCTAATGGAGATTAATAAGAAAACTGGAAATCCACCATCTCACCCACGAAGGCAAATTCATTTCTAGAACCAGCAACTGGATAATGCTACTGTTTACTCCCATGTGATCTGGCACAATAAGTAAAAGCTTCTTATCCGAGTGGAACAAATTATACCTCCCCACATGGATCTGCGCTAAGCCTTTCCCTGGGCAATTAGCAGCAAACACTCCCCTCCTGATAGATCCATAATGACTTCCAAGTGGTTATAGCAGAACTGTGAGAATAGCTACCTCACCTACAATCAACTTCACAGACCATACAGCTGACATCAATTAACTCCGATTAAAAATATTATATCAACTTGGCATGTTTCCCTCCCTATCCTAGTTTCCATGCTGCCGTGAATCACCCAGATGAAATTTGTGTCAAATTAATTTCTATTAGGAGAACACATTGAATAAAATCGAATGAATGTAGAATAATAAACTGACAATAATGGCCAAATTATGGTTTGCAAGTGTACAAAGCAGGCAGTGGCATTGGGAGGGGGGTTCCTGTTACTGCCTCCCAACATGTCCAAGGCGCCTATTAAAAGCTGCGATGTCTGGGAAATTCAGCTTCTGCTGTCCAGACCTACAAAAGTTCAGCTGCCTGCCTGCCTCTCCACCACCCCCTAACAGTCTCATCTGCTCTAATATGAAAAGAGCCAATCCCAAAACACTATAGGGAATGATATGCAAACATACCCAGGCAAGCAACAGCAAAATGTGGGGACTTTAACCTATTCGGTTTCTACTGTGAAAAAGTCTTTAGAAGTAAAACAAACAAACAAAAAACCACCCTAATTGGCATGTGGTGAACCTGTAACTAAAAGCAGTATGTTTAGTAAGAGTGTGTTGAATCACCTTTATTCAATTGTTAAATATCCTGCTAGTTGAAGACCAGAGTTAAAGTTATCTGATGTTAGCTGAAGCTCCATAGAGCCAGATGTCAAAAGCCATTAACTGATGTGCCCTCTGATTAGTGATGTTGTGCAATGACACAATTTGTGCTTGCTTACAACTTACCTTACATGCACCCACACCTTTGCTACGTCTTTCCAGCCCATATCCAGATGGGAAGCTAACCAGGGCTTTCCTTTCAAAAAAGGAAGGTAGGATATTAACACTAATGTGACTTAATTAACCCCTTCACATGCATCTTTACAGCTGCAGGTGCTGCCTTCACAGTTGCTTCCATGCTGGCTCAGCTATAGACACGTAAAGAACTCTGCCCTCTTGCAGTTATGTACCATGTAAGTGGTTGATCTCCAAAAGGCCATGTCACTTGCATTGTCAGAATAAATAATGTAGGCAAACACAGGATAGGCTATCCTCCAGCAGCAATCCAGTTGTCGGGAACCTGTGGCTGTCCAGATGTTGTTCGACTCCTACTCTCACCAGCCCTGGCCAACATTCCACCCTGGTCTGTTCTGGAATCCTTATGGTTAGAACCTCTTCCCAAATGGATGGCACTCAGTTCTCGACGTATTAGAATAAATAATCCCCATGCTACAATACTGACCGCTAGAGAAGTGTAGCATGAAGTATCATATCAATTACAGTTTGACCCATTTTCTCATGCAAAACTGTATTTTATGGGGAAATCCAGTTTGAAGAATTGGAAAGGAAGTGTTCTTGTGGAGGACATGGATGGATAAGATGGTTTTACTTTGGATCAATTAATAGTCCCAGATGATGTGTTTTTGTTATTTTCTGATCTACATATTAAATATAATTTACCTACCATGGCTGAATGGCAATACTGTATTTGCAATTGCAACACCTGCTGAAATCAAGGTTTGGTCTGGCCTCTTTTACTGCTTCAGAGCATCCATTATTGTTAGAAACCCGTATAACAGCTGAACAGACATGTTGACCTATGATTCATATATATATAAGCATTTAGTAGTTGTACATAAGTATGATACCCATGGTATACGGCAGGATAGGAATAGAGAATTGGAGTGTCCTATTTTGCCTAATCAATGGATTGTTGCCCTAGCGACTATATCTGAAGTTTCTATGGATCTTAAGCTATGTCTTATTCAGCAAAAGAAAAAAAAATGTTTGGGGTTTATTGGACTCCACAATGCCTTTTCAACAAGGGTCTGTCTAACTTGCATAATTGTTGGAGATGCAATGTACGTAATGGCTCTTTAATGCATATGTTTTGGCAATGCCCAGTAGTTGCCCCCTTTTCGGAGGAGGTTATAATAAAGATAAACTTTGTACTGGAACAATCTATAATATGAAATGATGTGCATGTCCTCCTAAACTACCTACTGGCTAATTGGAAGTTATCACAGGGTCAGCGCAAATAGATTTTCAGAGCCCTTATGACAGCTAAAAGACTTATACTATCACATTGGAATGATAATTGCTCACCTCCCATAAGGCAATGGACTGAGGACTTAACAACACTATCAACATTTGAACGTGTGTTATATAGGCGCCATTTGCGAGTGGATAAATACTTGGATATTTTGTCTGCTTTCCTTGAACCCTATGCATAACACACACATACCTTTTTAGTGGTATTTTTGATGGGGGGGAAATGACGATATTCCTATGTATGCAATGTTCCTTTGTTTTCTTTTTCATGATTTATTTTTGTTCTGTTTTATTAAATTCACAATAAAAAATTTTTAAAAAAATCATTCCAGCTAATAATCAAGGGATCCTGGAAATTGTCAGACAACAACATCTGGAGGGACACTGTTTCCCCTTCTCTGCTCTAGTACAAACAGTTCTGACTACAGCCAATAGATATGGACTTAAATATTTGCTTTGAGGCTTCCCTGAAGAGGTGGTAGATTTGACATAGCTTCCCTATACACCAAGGGCGTCAAACAACTTCCAGCCTCTCAGCGTCTATAATCCAGTGGGGGGCAAAGCCAAAGGGGGAAAGGTCAAATATACCAGGAATACCAGCATATTTTAGCTTGAAGCTCTTACGTACAGCAAGTAAGCCCTGGGAGAGGCTTTTTCAATCTTCTAGAATGGGGAAAATGCAAAAACAGCAGAGATAACACTGAATGATTGGCTGTCAAAGGAAAGAGGGTGGAGCCAGGGGAAGAAGGCATATCCATCTATGGAACCCTGAAGGGCTGGTCTGAGATCCGTGGAACTGAGGTTTAACATCCATGGTATATACCTTCTCCCCACAAAAATAGCATAAACACATTATTTTGTGCCCAAGGGTTGGCAACTTGGCATCCTCCAGAAGTTTGGGACTACTACTCTCATCAGCCCCAGCTAGCCTGGCCAATGATTATGGGCATTGTAGTCCAAAATATCTGGACAGCATCAGGTTGCCTATCCCTGTTCTATGGTTTTTGCTGCTCTGGCCTAAAAATATGCTGATGAAAGAGAGGTTGCTCAATATACACCTACTTGAACTATTAAAGAAGTTACCCAATGATGGAGACCTTCTATTTTTCAAAGCATAAAGGACAATTAGCTTTCCAAGTATTTAAGGGGAGAATAACAAGTAGCCTTGAGCATAATAGCTCTCTTGCCAATGGATGACAAGTCAGCTATAGATGATGGGAGTTGGCTGTATTATACATCAGAAGGAACACTGCCAATTAAACTTCCACAGATTTGTCAGCTTTGTGGGTATCTCTGGGCTGCAATTTAGTAATTAATAGACAAAACTGGGTGATCATGCATTTCCTCATAACATATTATGCCCTCCGGAAGACACACTAAACCCAAATCACTTTTTAAAGTTAAGACGGGGGCAAGGGGAAGAGTGCAACAAATATTTATGAAAGATAGAAAGACACAGTTGTGTATATTGTTATGAGAGATGTTTGAAAAAATGCGGAATGTGTTGTTGGTTCATAATTCTCCATCGTGAGAGGCTCAATTTATACATCAAGCGACAAGAAAATGGTGTATCCATCTAAGTGTGTATCAGCACATTTGCATAGAGCATTAGCTCACTGGTCACTCTAACAGGCATGCTGCTGGGGTACTAATGGGTCGATGTGCATGGGAAGTGCATTTAAATGTACACTAAAACATGTGTTTGCTTCCTTGATTATTTGTGCTACTTTGGTAGCAATTTTATTGTAGAACGGCAGGATATAAATTAATTAAATACATTAAAATAAAATATGATGGTGGCAGATTTGGAATTCTTATGCAGTCAAACATTTTGTTCCTGGCCTGTGTTGCATAACAACCAGGTATCAAGTTTCATTTTAAATTAAAAGAACACATTCTTCAAGCCCTTATGCCTGCAAACATGACCTTGAAAGAGTGTATGGGCAATATCTTGTGAGGCCTCAGAAGCTGCAGTGATCGCTAAATAAGATTTCCAATAACAAGGGGTTAGGGCTTCAATACCAATTCTTTTTTTTTTCTTTTTTCTTTTGCTGGTTAGAGCTTTTAAACACCTTTCCTATCAACAAAGAAAAGTATCTTCTTACCTTTCTAGGGAGGATTTTCTATCCCACCGCTACCACATATGAGAGATTTTCTACCCCTGTGATGCCACCACCTATGGGAAATTTATTTTTTCACAGGACAATCCCACCTATGGGGTTTCTTAATTTTGGCAAATGCTTGTATTTCAGGGCCTAAGGAACTCTCTTCTATATTGCTCAGAGTTCCACAAGCTGACCCTTTTCTGCTGCCGCCAATTATCTTAGAATACTTTAAAACCTCCTACTAGATTGCTATAAGAGGTTTCGTTGTCAGACAAGATGAACCATTAAATAAATCAGTTGATTAAAGGGGTATTTTGTATATAGGGAATACAAATGTTTACTTTGGGGTTTTCAAAAACAAAAATGTTTGCTGACACTTCTTAAGTGTTGCCTGCCTGCTTATGTAACCTTCTACTGGCAAGATCTTAGGGGAGCCTCCTGGCATAACACAAGCACCTGCTCCTCACTGCAGATCTTCATCAGCCATGTATGGTTGTCCCACAGAGAAAGAATAGTTTAATATTCAGGCCTCATCTGTTATCCTCAGCTTTCTTCTATAACATCACATACCAACCCTTTCTCTCCCTCACTGTCAACTCCTTAACTGTCATTGGTTGTTTTCCAACCACACTTTTCCACCTAGCTAGAATCCCCAGCCAATAAGAACTGTTTACCGGATCCAGGCCCCATCTAACAAAATTCAATGTCATTGTCTCTCTCTCTCTCTCTCTCTCTCTCTCCCCCCCTCTCTCTCTCTCTTCAGAACGTCACCACGCAGATACTACTGAACAAACTTTCACCACTGTAAAACATTAGGGCTACGCAGATACGTTATAGCCTCTCAGAGGTCACACGGAGTATTTGCAGAACATCGCCACATACACGTTTATATACTTGGCAATTGTTCACACGTTTTGAATGCATAGCAAAACCCAGTATAAATTATGCAAAAGAAAAGACATTATGCAAATTTGCATGATTTGGATATTCCATTCAGGTTGCAAAATTTCCCTTACCCAGGCACAGAATTTTTATTTTTATTTTAAAATTACATAGTGCATACTGTCCCGACTGCTCTGTATGTACATTATTTACATTGCTGGATCACAGCCTGTAGTATATAAAATTGAGCAACTGGGTTAATATTGTTTTTTTTCTCCAAAGCAATTTTCCTATTAAAATGTACATAAGATGAGAAAGTGAGATTACATCTACACATATAAGTTAAGACCATTTTTAGTACTCTGCCTTCATTAGTACTTATTTTAACAGGCACTAAAATTGATCATGCTTCTGATTCAGAGATTTTACCCCCATTTCAAACATAAGCAATTAGCAATTTTATGTCATTTAGAATATCTATGCTCCAAAGCAACTGCTTACTTGCGAATAAAAATAAATAAGTAAAATTATTTATGGGCCTAATAATGTTGTAAGTGGTTAAGTGCAGGGAAATTATAAATGTGGAAAGCACCAAAATTAAGGTAAAGCAGTTGGACGTCAGATGTGCTTCGGTAAAGCACAAAAATAGAATCTCATGGTCCCCATCTCACTTTAAGTCCCTTATGGAATGGGCATAGCTCAGAGGTAGAGCAAATGCTTTGCACTCCCCAATTCAGTCCTGGACATCTCCTGATAGAACTCCTGTTTGAAGAGCTGCTCCCAGTCAATACTGAGTTATATGGATCAATGGTCTCCCTTGGTTTAAAGCACTTCTTAAGTCTGTGGCATGATACTGAGAGGCACTGGGCCACCATGCTATAGCTCCTCCCCAAACCTCTACCACCTCTTCTAGAAACAGGGTTGATACTGGTATCTTGTTGTCTGCTGGGAAGGTGTGTGCTGCAGTGGCTCCCATGAGACAAAGATCTCAATATTATGCTCCTCTAGAGGCCATCAGAAGTGGGGAGCAGGACCACAGCTGCTGGTCCTGCCCACACTGTCATATGCCACTACAGGCTCCACCTCCAATATCTAGGTGTACAGCAGGAAGTCTGTAAAGAAGAGCCTGCATGTGTACAACAACTGTACATGTATAGGCTCTCCACATGATCAGGAAAATATTGCAAGATGATGTTAATTAGGCATTGTAAGATATTGTTAAGTGTGTTTCTGGAATTACTTGCTGTAGTTCTTTATTTCCTTATAATTGTTTTAATATTGAATGTTTCCATTTGTTTAGAAGCTGCACTGAGCCCCTTACAAATAATAATAATAATAATAATAATAATAATAATAATAATAATTTATTTCTTACCCGCCTCTCCATCTGGATCGAGGCGGGGAACAACAACATGATAAAATACATAAGACTGATTAAAACATGACACAGGTCCCCTCTACAAGGATTTGCTTTTGTGCCTGGTTAGCCGATTATGCGCATAATCGCAGAAGCGCATTTACGCCTAATACCTCTGTACGAGAGGCAGCAAGAGGCGGCGAAGCGCATTAAGGGATGACCAAAATGCGCTTTACAAGTAGTTAATGCGCATAATCGCTTGTTCACATAGTCAAAATGCGCTTTAACAGCCGGAGCAAAATAAAACTTGCTGTTCAACGCGCATTCGATAATGCACATAATCGGAGAGATAATGCGCATAATCGGAGAGATAATGCGCCTCTACGCCCGATTTGTGCTCCGTTCTTGTAGAGGTAAATTTTTTTAAGTGCCTTGAAAGAGCTTTAAACCTCTCTTGTAGAGGCAGCCACATATTATTAAAACTGCATTAAAATATCCTAAAACATCCTAAAAACATCCTTAAACATGGTAAAATAAGCAATCACAATGCAGTCAAGAACTTTAATCCTGCAGTTGGCTACTCCTCCCTCCCAGGTTCACTTATGAATTGTTAGTTAAAGAACAGGAAGCAGAGAGAATGAATGAACAAACAGTTCTCCTCATGGAAGGAAGTGGGGTCCTCAACAGATCTACAGCGGGACCAGCACTTTTAAACTTATTCATAAATGATCTGGAGTCAGGAGTGATCAGTGAACTGGCCAGATTTGCAGCTCACAACTAATTATTCAGGGTGGTGAAAACCAAAGTGGATTATGGAGAGCTCCAAAAAGATCTCTCCAAACTGGGTGAAAGGAAAACAAAAAAGGCAATGGTGGTTCACTATAGCCCTATTCACACATTGCCTGTGTGTATGACATCCACATATAGATGGGCAAGGAGAGTAGAGACATTGATCCTGCCCCAACATGATACTCGTCCTGCCCAATGTATCCACTAATTGGGACATCAGACATCAGAAAAGCAAAGCTTATGCATGAGCAGTGGTTAATGGGAGGGAAATTCCTTACATCAGGTTTCAGGCTGGTGTATAGTTCCACCATTGACAGGGGTGCTGTACTGAATTAAAGCCATATAAGATTTGATGTAAGTGTCTCTTTCCCCAATCGTGCTCACATGTCTCTTCCCCATTTCTGCCACTCCACCACCATATTGGAGGGTCCACCAGTCCAGTGTAGCTGTCATGTTGGTGAGATATCTCAAGTTCTGCTGGCTTTGCAAGTGTTCCACCAGACTCTAAATCCCCTCAGCCAGTCGCTCTTGCATAACGAATTGTGCACTAATAAAAGGGATTAAGATGAGATGAAGTTCATTGAAAAGCGGGAAAAAAGGTTCATTCCCAGTGCTAGGTTGTCATATAGTTTACCTATAAGAAAACAAGATTACCAAAGGTTTTTTCCCCAAAGGAACAAAATGCATTATCTCTGCTTAAAAACAGTGGGTGAGTAGATTTGAAGAAACAGATGCTTTTGAACACATTCTTGGTACATCACAAAGCAATTTCCTTGTGAATCATCTGACACTGTTTTTGACAGCACTTTGGTGTTGCCTTTAAAGGACCTTCAGCCTAAAGTAAAGTACTTGACACATGAAAAGAGAAGATTAGCTCTACTTCTTCAATAGTATTTTAAAAATACATGTTTCCAAGGACATACAAATAACCCAGCAGCAGCCCTAGACACATTCATACTAAGCTCCTAACTTTGCTTTTACTGCAGTTTTTGCTATTGAAAATGTGCCCAGTCCTGGGAGCTGTCTACACACGGGGAAAGCCCCACGGTGGCTGTGGATCTGCGCCCCGTCAGTTAGACGATGCAGGCACAGGTTCGTAGCCACCACAGGGCTTCCCTGACTTTTTCAAAGGGAGCAACATCAACACAGCGCTTTGCAGCCAATCGGGGGCCAACCCAGGGGCGGAGCCTGGTGGAAGGTGACCAACGAGTGGTTGCCTTCCACCAGGAAGAGGGTGGGGCAGCTCTGGAACCTAGAAGGCTGCCGAGAAACCCTGCACTCCCTCCTCGGTGTTGGGATTACCCAACACTGCCATGGAAGAGGGAAAGTGTGGGGTTGAGGAAGGAGGCAGCACCAACCCGGTTCCATGAAGACAACTGCCTGCAGAGTTCACACAGTGATTGATTAAAAGTCTTTTTAATCACCTTTTACAAGCAATAACACTCAATGGGAAGACAACTCCCATACGATAGAAGTTAATTGACATACAAATTTGATAACAAGTTGTCTGAATCTATCCAGGTTCTGTTTAAAATTAGGATTATTTAAATAAATGCATTCTAGTTATAGCTGGAAGGTCTAGCAGGAAGCAAGCCCCATCTTTCTGAGAACTCCTACTGGTCAGGCAAAGTTTAGCGATAGTGTAACACTTTCGTAAAGTAACTGACTTTATAGTTGATTTGCGAATTAAACCAATAATAAAGGCCCCAGCACATATCTACAGATTTCAAGAACTTTGTCAAGACAGGAGAACAAGACAAGAACTTAGCTACAATTCCTTTACAACACCACCTGTTGCTGAAGTGTTGCTTACTTACATGATCAGTACATCTTTCTCCTTCATTAAAAACATACAACCAAATTGTTAGCAAGGTATATAATCTACCAACCAGAAAGGCTTTTTGTTTTTGTCTGCCTACTCGAATTCTATATTGAGAGGACAAGGGTGTGTCACTGGTCGCTGAGGCTGGGTTATTAGGACATGCTAGGTCAGTACACTGGGTTGTAGGAATCTTTTCATTTCTCAAACACATCATTTTAGTCTCATTAGAATTTCATGACAATTCCTCCTTAAAGCCTCTTGAGAAGGTATAGATGCCTACTGGGATATCTCATCCATCTCTTCCCCTGCAGTATTCTCTTGGGAATGTTGCTGATCTTCTGCAGCCCCTTCTTTTGTTACAATGAATCTCTGTATCAGTTCTCAATATACTACAACAGAGCAAGAGTCAGCAAAAATGCCAGTCAAAAATACAATGCTGAAAGCCTATTCCTAAATCTACCCAGAAGTCAGTCCCACTACTTCCAGGTAAGTGTGTATGGGATTGCAGCTTAAGTTACTTAACCAGTACATTTGTCCTTTTCATTTTTGTCCTAAGGCACATAATTATTTAAACTAGTGTTGTATGTAAACTTTTCTCCATATTTTTTTTCCACCCATTCTCATTCAATTAGTTGGAAAATAAATTGCTTTCGAAAAGAAATTCAAAACAGAACATTTCGGAGAAATACTCATGGGTTGGGTTTGGGGTTCTTGGGCCTACTTTATTGAGGTGCCTGAGGAGTGTGTTTGAGTGCCCTGTCTTTCATTGTGTAATAATCTCTCTGGCACTCTGTAGCCTCCTTAGCTTCCTGCATTTCAGTTAAAGCCCAAGGGAAGACATTGTGAGATCATTCAACCCAGATCAGAAAGCGTGGGTGACTTGGGAAGCTGCGTATCATAGAACACTGCCCCCTGTCACACCTCCTGGTAAAGGATATCCTAAAATCTACCACTGGGCAAGAAAGATTTAACGATCTTATTATGGTCTCAGCCAAAAGTAAGCTTGCTAGGCAAACCTCTTTTGAATGTTTAATTGATAGAGTCTGCCAAAACGAAAGCAAGAAAGAAATTGTTCAAGTAGGCTACCTGTTTAAGTGTTAGCAGATTTATTAATTAGTCTAACAAAAGATTTATGTCTGAATTATGCAATGGCTGATAATTTTAGTCATCGTAAATAATTCATAATTTCCTGAGATTGTAAGATATTTATTTTGCATTTCATTCAAGTTGGTTTGCCTTTATAATTTCTTCCTGATTTCAACAGCATTAAATAATATATCCCAAACTACATAATACATTTATTATGTCACTATTCCAGCCCATAGAGTAGTTTCCCCTGCTTTAGCTCTCTGTGGCCCTGCCTTTGGTTCAGCCCTCTCCCCACAGCCCCAAATTTAATACAAGTCTATGCTCCTCAGTATAGGGTGACCAGATAAAATCCAGGTCAGGCTCATGTAACTTTAACAGTTGTAGAGAAAAGGGGATTTTAGCCAGTGTCATTTGTATGCAATTAGTTCCTGGTGAAATTCCCTCTTCATCACAACAGTTAAAGGTGCAGGCACTATACTAGAGTGGCCATATACAAAAGAAGGCAGGGCCCCTGCAACTTTAACTGTTGTGATGAAGAGGGAATTTCACCAGGAACTAATTGCATCCAAATGACACTGGATGAAATTCCCTTTTCTCTACAACTGTTAAAGTTACATGAGCCCTGACCTGGATTTTATCTGGTCACCCTACCTCAATACTGTAAACTATAAGGAACCAAGCTATTAAGAGCCATGCCATAGCTTATACTATATAAACTAGAAGGAGCCTTCCCTGCCCACATTTGTGACGGTACTCCGATTAAGTTGTTTTTGCACCTTTGAAAACCTTGGACATTCCCAAGACTGCTGATACGAAAGCTGTGCTAAATTATCCACCCTGTTTGTGAGCAGAGAAATTAGGGGGACAATTTTACCAAATTTTTCGAGGGAGAGGATGGTAGGTAGGTGTCACCATGGGCAAGGCTTGTAAAACAGCTTCTTTGTTTTTCTCCTCTGAGGTTTTGGTTTTTTCTGCACTGTTGCTGCAAGTGGCAACAGCATCAAGTGTGTTGGCAGTCTGGAGAAGAAGATGTGAACTGACTCTATTGAAAAACACTGTCCTTGAGGCGATATAATATGAAAAGTCTCTCCAAGATTTTGTCTGTGATGGGTCATTCACTGATTCACACGGCGCAACTCACAACAGACAAATCATGAGCCATCAACCCTAAGTGGAGGAAGCCTAGTGGCCCTCAACTGGAGCAATCCCTGGCTTACAATCCACTCTAAATATTAAATATTCCACCTATGCTTGTGTTCACCAGCTAAGAGAGAACACTGGCTGAGAACACAGAAAGAACTAAATGGAGATTGGAGTGGGAAATTTAGAAAGCAAAAAGGGACACCTTTAAGATTCCTCCTCTGTTGAGATAGCATCTACGGCTACTACAACCATGGAAGAGTTCTCATGTCCACAAAGTCGTCATCAAGTAAGGATGGCTGAACTCTAACTTTGATCGTCTTCTCCTTTTTTTAATTCCCCAGAGAACTCTGTGGGAACAAAAGGTAAGCACACTCCTGCACGTTTGCTCAACCAGCCTAGAATTCTCTCATCAACACCCTTCTTCCCACAAGAAAGCGTGTGCCACAATCAGTGAATAGGGAAGATTTATCAAAGCCCTTGGCTGCTTCACATCAGGGGTTCAAAAATTCTTCCGGCACTTTTGTGGCAGCCCTGTTTTATATGTCTATTTTTGTTTGCTGGCTTCCTTGCAATAGATTTCACCTACCCCCACCTCCCCACCCCTTGACAGCCAACATGACATGAAAGTATTTGGCTGTGCTCAAAAGATAAAAAAAAATATTCTGACTATTCAGAGTCCTTAAAAAACATACAGAAATGTCAGAAGCTTCCTTTGGTGAAGAAGAGACAACATTTAAAGTCAACAGAAGAAAATGACACAGAATAAAGCTTGTTGCTTGGGAATAAAAAGGCACCTAAGTATATAACATAAAATAATCACACTGCCATGGCAAATTCATTGAAACAATTTTCTACATAAACAAGCAGTTCTTTTCATGCTTGCACTTTTAAGGAACATTTACAGAAATTATGACTTGAACAAATCACAGCCATAAGTAGACTAATTTGCACAACATTCCAGGCATTAATGGCCCTTCACGTCTGCGTTTTTACGCAATTAGTGCTATTGTTGGCTGCAATTTGCCACAAATTGTGATTTCCATAAATAGCCGTAGCTGCAAATTTGCACAAATCGCAGCTCATGGACAAAACAACAACAATAACAAACAACAACAGACACAAGCTCTCTCCAGGTGCCTGCAGACCATCTGGTGGCTCACGCTGTATACATGCCAGGATCAGGCAACCTGCAGGAGTCTGGCAAGCAGAGCAGGAAAAGGACATGGGAGAGTTCGCACATCTCTAAGACGGAGAACAGAGTCTTTACCTTAAGACCAGTTTCAGTTATAAAAATACCAAATGAAATATATCCAGTAATAGTTAAAGAGTTTAGGACTGAATAGTTCAGGTTGTGAAAGTTATGCATTCATTAAAGTTTGTTTTATAAGTGGACTGCTCAGGAAATATGAAAAATCTCCTCTTTTATGGCTTGTTTTCGTTGCTGATGAGAGTTTCAAATGGGGTGTTAAATCAATACTATGAAATTATTATTATTATTATTATTATTAATAATAATAATTTTAGAGTCCACAATCCTATATTTGAGATCAGCCAGCTGAGGGTCTATAGGATTTAATGAAAGCCCTGCTTTGCCAGTGGAATGTCAGATACACATCTGATAGACCACTGCCGTGACTGATTCACCAGTAGATCACCTCAAACAGAACAGCAGAGTGGCCGAGTCATCATGGGTGGGATATGGATATCAGAACATATTTACAGTGCTTCTTGCAACCCTTCAGTACATCACCTTTACACCAAATCCAGATTTGGCACAAAGAATTCTCCTCCCACTGACTTCCATGGGAAAGAGGGGAAATTTAAAAATAGTTGCCCCACCCCTGTCCCCATGACAAGGCATAGGATATTGTGTCCTCACTCAACTCAGCACCCAGTCACGCCACCACCAATATATAAACTCTACACAGGGAGATCACAACTCAGACAGTGGGGCACAGAGCATGGGGCTATAACTCTCTTACCTTGTGTTACACACACTTAGAGATCATAATGGGAAACTGAGGAAGAGAACCTACAGGGTACTAGGCAGAAAAAAGTGAGGTCCTCCAAAGCACATTTGGGGACTTCCACACATTGTTAATATTTCTCCTCCTAGAAGTCTTAACTGGTACCCTATTTTAAAATTCCAGGCACAAATAGCCACAACTGTAGGGTGACCATATGGAAAAGAGGACAGGTCTCCTGTACCTTTAACAGTTGCATAGAAAAAGGGAATTTCAGCAGGTGTCGTTTGTATGCCTGCATTACCTGGTGAAATTCCCTCTTCATCACAACAGTTAAAGTTGCAGGAGCCCTGGCCTCTTTTGTATCTTGTCACTCTAGGGAAGGGCTCCTGCAGCTTTAATTGGTGCAGATTCAGTCATCCCCATCCTATTTTTCTGAAGCCCCCTGGTTGCCTATGAGCTTCTTCAGATGAGTGTTGCACACGTGTGACTGAGCACTCATGATTGTTCGTGGGTCATTTTGACAACACAGTGATCCTCCTGTGCATCTTCCACTCATCTCTTGCTCCTTCCACCATTTTTTAAATTATAAGATAATCCTCAGAAACCTCGCTTCTTCTGAGCTATAGTGATATTTGTCGCTATTTTCTGCCGGGTGAAGACATTTCACTATAAAACACCCACTAGAGGGGGCTGTCTCATGAAATTGAATTGGCTACATGGTCACTGCTTGCTTCTCCTCTCTCACCTGTGTGATTCTCTCATCCCTATCACAGAAGAGAAGCAGGAAGCAAGAGCAACGGTAAGGCAATGTGATATTCCCCTGTCTGAAGAGCCCTATATTTTCAGGAGAAAATATGCAGAGAAATGGCATACTGTCTAACAAATTTAAAGCTACTCTGCAACCCATGTTTCGATTGCATGAGTTTCCTGAAAGAAAATGGAAATATAGATTGGCCAAGAACAGGGGGCTGCTGGCTTTACACAAAAGAAGACAGTAAAACAAGTCTTTAAGAGCCTGAGGTGCATACCCTGGCTGAATTGAAGTTTCTGTTCCGAAGTACAGGTCCCCACTGAAAGTCTTAGGACTATGTTCTGGGTCTTCAGTGGGTCTTGGGAACAATTCAACAGTTAGAAGCAAATGAGGCCTGGAGCCCCAAGCAGATGCTCAAAGAGAGATTTGGGTAGGCTGACCATATGAAAAGGAGGACAGGGCTCATGTAACTTTAACAGTTGCAGAGAAAAGGGAATTTCAGCTGGCGTCATTTGTATGCAATTAGTTCCTGGTGAAATTCCCTCTTCATCACAACTATTAAAGTTGCAAGCACTATACTAGAGTGACTAGATACAAAAGAGGGCAGGGCTCCTGCAGCTTTAACTGTTGTGATGAAGAGGGAATTTCACCAGGTATGAATTGCATACAAATGACCCTGGCTGAAATTCCCTTTTCTCTACAACTGTTAAAGTTACATGAGCCCTGTCCTCCTTTTCATATGGTCAGCCTATTTTTGGGCAAAAGAGGGAAACACCTTTCCTGGACTGTGGGGATGCCATAAGGCTCCTGGGTAGCCATGTACAAAGGTGTGTGTGGGGGGGGGGAGATTGCATAATATAGAGATGTAAAATTTCCAGAAATTTTGAGGCCATGGGGAAAAGGCTATTTTTTCCTATGGGATTTTCAAACAAATTAGACATTTTGAGAAAATTGAAAAATAAGCAATGCCTATTTTTTTAGCACGCTTTACAGATCTTAAATCAACTTTGTGCCCTCCAGCCTCAGGTAGCATGGCCAAAGTTCAGGAGTGCTGGCCACTATAGTCCAAAACAACTGGCGGACACCAGGTGTGAGAGGGTTGCTGTGGAACATAAAGCAGTCTCTCTTCCTAAAGTTATTTTATGTATCATTTAGCTCATAAAGTTATCATTATATTTGTTAAAAAATTTAAGTAAACTCAGTAAATTTGTAATTATTGTCTGAATAGATTAGAACCGCGTTAAATGACTTCTACAGCATCGGATACACAGGATTCTATAGAACTAAAACAAAACTGTCAAGAATGCACATTAATTGTCAGGAATGCACAAATGTGACTCTACTCATATGCTTTAGAAAACTGAGCATAAATGTAAAATATACTTTAGATCAATAATTTTAATAAGGAATGAAAGAACTACCTATGCTGGGAATCATACTGAGTTTTTTTTAAAAAAAAATGGCTTCATTATTTCCAGACATTTTACATCTTTAGTCATTCTATAGAAGTGTACTTATATTACATAGTTTTTCTAAATTGTTGTGTGTGGGGTAAAAGCTGAGTAAGAATATACAAATACTTTGTCTTAAATTTTAAAAGAAAATATTTCATAACCCAAAGCTGTTCAATTTTCCGGGGGGGGGGGACCAGTTCTTGGGGGAAAGGGGAGATCAGGGTTTTCCCCCAATTTTTTTTCCAGATTTTTTTTCTGAACCTTCACATCTCTAGTGTTGTACACTCAAAGGTGGGTGATGCTAATCCTGCGCAAGTGGAAAGATGGGTGAAGGCTAATTTCATGAGGGAGGAAGGGATTCGACCGAAGAAGCTGGAAGGAATGATGGCGGACATCAGTGAAAGGATGTGAAGGAAGATATATAGGGAGCTAAAGAAAGTGAAAGTAGACCTGAAGCAAGAAGAGATGGGGACTGGAGAGCAGAGCAACAGATCACCCCATAGTGGGAAGGACCATTGGCTACCAGATACATTTGATAAGGATAGCAGACCGATTTGCCAAGAGCGTGACAAAGTGAGGTATACTGGCTGAAGATGTGTCCCATTTCTCATTTCACTTTCGAAGTATCCCTGAACAGGGATTGTCCATTTTCTCCCCTCCTCTGCAGGCTTTGCTGAGGTATCGTAGCAAAACCGACCATGTGTGATCAAGAGGCTACACTTGCATAGGAAATGGAGGGGGAACCCGCATAAGCAAAACAGGTAGGTGTGATGAAGGCTCTTGTGTCAAATCATTACAAACATGGAATAAAAAGCAGGAAATAACACTATGAAAGTGGTATATGGAATGTGGATTGTGCCCCCAACAGTTATCAGTGCATTTCAATGCCACTATAAGGCAGTAGTGTAGATCTGACTTAGGTTGTTTTTATGTTTTGTCTGAATTTGGGTTTCCAACTGTTTTGATAGTTCTGTGTAACTCCTTTGTACTTAATTTGACATTGTAACTTCCAATTCCCTTTTCCCTCACTTGTAAATAAACTAACTACCTCTTAAAGCTGTGTCTTTCTTTACAGTTGGGTCAGTGCTAAGTCCAGTGTGACTCTGTGGTTGGGTCTACTGATATTGTGCTGTACTCAGGGAGTTGAGGGAACCAGCTTGGTCCTTAATCGCTTGTGTCCAGAAGACCCAGCAGGCCTACGTGTTCCCTGTCCCACGATGTTGATTGAAAGTATGGTGGCAGATACCATATGAAGTGGTTTGGTTTAAATCATGTTTCCTCAGCCTTCCTTTTACAGGAGACTTCTGTGTACAGGTGATTTGTGATAGGAGAAAGAGTGAAGCCATTGGTAGACAGGGCTGGACACATGGCAATGTGAAATTATATGAGTCCTCTTATTGATTATTATAGATCAGCCTCACATTCCTTTTCAACATTAGGAATCAAATCAATCCATAAGGAGAGATTTTAAGTTTGATTCCACACACAAAATGAACTAATGTGTCAAGTTGAAGGCTCCATAGTACTTGATTATTACTGACACTTAGTAATAGCATTTTTAGACCTTCTGAATTCCTCCAGCCAACTGTGCAAACTACCACAATATGTCTTACATTTAAAGTATCCTCATGTGAATCAGTTGGGTTCATGTGTATCAAGCTTGTTAGTGAACTTTTATTGACCTGAACTGGAACCAAACTGAAACTAGACAGGAATAATTTCAGTTGCAGCTAACTTGAATCAGTACCAAACCAAAATAAACGTAAAGATTCAACTCCCTAATTGATATATTAGCTTAGCAGTATAATCACTATTTCCACAATATTTCTATGAGCAGGAGCCACCCCCATAAATTTTTCAGCTATATGTTACCAGAGCAACGAGCAAAGAAACAAAGAGGAAACACTAACATATGAATGCTGGACTTCCTACCTCTTCAATCTTTTACTCCTAGAACTGATGCTTTATACTATCCAGGCTGGAGTCAACATGATTTCTGTTCAATCTTTTTGTTTTGACATCCAGCTGAGTTTAATCATCAAGCTTCCTACATCCTAAACTGTTTTACAACTTCGTACTTGGCTATGTATATACTTGGAGTTATGATCTTATTTCTCCTGCTACCTGTTCTTAGAGGCATTGTCAATGCCAGCCAAAATGAACATATTTCTTAAGATGAGTGTAAAAAAAAGAAAAAAAAGAAACCCATTTCCAAGAAAGGAATCACATTCAGCAATACTCTGGAAAGTAGGCCTGAGAATCGGCAAACCTTCCTGGCTTTAAAGATGGAGTGAGCATTTGAAGACTTACAAATGCAAACAGATCAAACAGAATTAAGGTATGCCCATGAATTCAGGTTGCAGAGCCCACAGCTCCAAAAATGGCTGGAGTGGGACAAAAGTCAACCCACTGCTCAAGGCCCTCTTGGCCCAAGGGCATTTAGCGCTGAATTGCTTTCTGCCCTCCACCAGCCATTTTTGGAGCAACAGGGTCTTTTTTTTCAAGTCAACAGAGACTTTGACTGCATTCCCAGTAGCTTATTTTGAAAATAAACTAATGTTTCCCCCAGAGAATCAGACAAATAAACAACTGTGCATAATCTGAGTCATGCCCCACCCCCTGTCCTGCTGCAGTCCTCCCACTCTAGCAGGGGCGCTGTTTCACCCTTTGACAACATCTCAGCAGCCTGTTCTAACTTTTCACAATATCCCTATGAGAGGGGAAAGGTTAATGCAGTACTTCAAGCATCACTCTGACAGTGGGTCCACTCATCTGAATAAGCAGAGATTTCTTGGAAAATACTTTAAAAACTTCAAATTTGGAGAACGCCGGGAAAAGAAAAAACTGCAAGGGGGTGAAACATGCTGCCTCGCATGCCAAATTTGCTTCAAGCGAAACAAAATACAAATGCCTTACTTTTGAAAAGATGAAGGCAAAAGCTGCTGCAAATCTCATGGACCAACAGGAGATGACACTCCTAAACATGCTAAGAAGCATCATTCATATTTAGGAAGAGGCTTTCATGGCTTCTCCTGTCTCTGGCAAGCCTTCCCCACCACTGGTTATCCCTTCTTAAAGCTAAAGGTTTTTCTTTTCTTTTGCTTGGAAAGGAACTTGGAGAGAAGTAGCAAGGAAATGCAGTTGATATCATAGTTGGGGGCGTAGATTCTCCTGCAGTTCTACAGTTTCCAACAGTCTCTGTAGGGAATACAAAAAGTACAGAGAACCAAGGAGTAAAGAAAGAGGTTAAAAACTAGGGATGTGCACTGGATCGGACCCGATCCACGATTCGAGTCCGGTCCAGTGGGAAATCGGATAAATTATCCGATTTCCGATCCGACAGCTGGATCGGCCGATCCAATCCGAACCGGTCCAAAAAGGCTCCGAACCGGTTCGGCGGATCGGCGGATTGGCGGGCGCCCACTGGCGCCCACCGCCGCTTCCATTGGTGGGCGCCAGCGGGCGCCCGCCGATGAAAGTCAACAGCGGGGGGGGAGGAGGGGGGCGCTTACCTTTCCAGCCCGTCCGCTCCCGTCCGGTGCCGGCAGCTACTACCAGCGGGCTCCGCGGCCTGCTCCAGGGTGGCGCGCCGGGTGATGTCATCACCCGGCGCGCTACTCTAGAGCAGGCCGTGGAGCCCGCTGGTAGTAGCCGCCGGCGCCGAACGGGAGCGGACAGGCTGGGAAGGTAAGCAGGGGGCGCGCGGATGGGAGGAGGGGGCGCACGGAGGGGAGGAGGGGGGCCCTTACCTTCCCGGCCCGCCCGCTCCCGTCCGGCGCCGGCGGCTACTACCAGCAGGCTCCGCGGCCTACTCCAGGGTGGCGTGCCGGGTGATGTCATCACCCGGCGCGCTACTCTAGAGCAGGCCGCGGAGCCCGCTGGTAGTAGCCGCTGGTGCCGGACGGGAGCTGGCGGGCCGGGAAGGTAAGCAGGGGGTGCGTGGAGGGGAGGAGGGGGCGCGGGGGGGGGAGGGGGGCCCTTACCTTTCCGGCCCGTCCGCTCCCGTCCGGCGCCGGCAGCTACTACCAGCGGGCTCCGCGGCCTGCTCCAGGGTGGTGCGCCGGGTGATCACCCAGCGCGCTACTCGAGAGCAAGCCGCAAAGCCGGCTGGCGGTAGCCGCCGGCACCGGACGGGAGCGAACGGCCCTAAAAGGTAAGCAGTGGCGGGGAAGGAGGCTTACCCCCCCCCCCCGGAGCCATCCGCTTCTATCCGCTGGCGCCCGCGGGCGCCAGCGGATGGAAGCGGACGGCCCCAGGGGGGGTAGGGAGCGCGGGGGAGGGGGCTTACCTGCTGGGGCCGTCCACAGCAGACGGCCTCGGGGGGGAGGGAGTTAGCCCCCCCTCACCCACCCGCCGCCATTTTTTCCTCATAGACTTGCATTGCAATGCAAGTCTATGGGGAAAAAAATGGCGGCCGATCCAAAAATTTCCTATTTTTGGATCGGGATCGTACTCGATCCGGTCCGGGGGGGCTCCGATTTTGTCCGAACCGATCCGTGACAAAATTGGAGGTCCCGATCCGGGTCCCGATCCGATCCGGGGGGTCCGTGCACACCCCTATTAAAAAACCCCAAGAGATTAGAAGAACTGTTTCAGGAATAAAGAAGTGAATGCAACTCACTATCTGAAGAAATTTCTTGTTATACAATCTTCAAAAGAGATTGTACAGGGGCAAACCTCGTGAATTGAGTGGAATCTGGGCCTGGCTCAAAATGGGGTAAAGCTTTTTAAACTGGGAGAGATCATATTTTGAACTTCCAGTTCTGAACACTTCCATTGCTACTAAATATGCTTGAATCCAGGTCAAAGGCTAATAATGCAGCAATCATTTTTGCAGCTAAGCAAATCTGGGAGACTGTTTGAATTCCACCTTGATCTTCCTAGAGAAAAGGCAGGATATAAATAAATAACTTTGAGTGAAAGATGCCTGTATCACTGTTCCCATATTACATAATAAAATTTTCATAGATTTTATGACGATGAGCTTAAGATCAAAACATAGTCTAGCAAAAAGCAGATTACTGCCACATTTTTCAAATCTTTCTTCTTAATTTTAGGAGATTACTAAATCTTGTTGTTAAAAGTCTCACTTTAGGTAGAATTGAAGGTTTCTTTAAGTTGATGGCTTTAACTTAAAACATGTAAACTTTGGAAGGAGCAGATATTTCATTAAATGGTTTGAGCATTCTGTTGACAATTAATCTGATAGCACAAATAGTACTATGTTTTTTTCTTAGATAATGTTTGGGTAGTATTTTTCTATCATTACTTTTTTGGTTCTGACACATATGCTAGGACTGCATTCTTTAAGAATTCCTAGCATTGTTTAATGTTTAGTTTAACATTTTAACATTAAAATACATAACTTTAAAAACAGGTATTTCATAATATAGGTGTATTACATAGGTGATGCTCTCTGAAACAACCCTACCCACTACATCTAAACATGCAAAGACCACTTGTCCCGGGAACATTACAATGGATATAAGCCCTCTTCAGGCATTCAAAATAGGAAGACCATCAATATGGGAGGAGGGAGAGTATACTAGCCCTGCCCACTTCTGTTATTGCTTTCGTCACCGTTTAGATGTGTAGGGTGCTTATGTGAAGAGGAGAGCCTCCTTTATCTGTGGGGGCTCTCCACATGATTCAGAACACAGGAAAACCAGTGTTCCAGATCACTTGGACAGCCCTCATGGATAGAGGTGGCTCTCCTCTTCACAAAGTCACTCCCCACATGCACAGTACAATGAAAGGGATGATGTCTTCTTCTGAATGCCTGAAGAGGGCTGTAGTCTCTGCAATCTTCTGCACTATAGACTGTGTGTATCAAAATGAGCAGTCCAACACAGCTGTTGCATTTGGAGTGTTCAAAATCCCTCTCTACAGAACCCTTTATTCAGCTGGAGCAGTCAGTACCACAGCTTGAGAACCAATACTATGCTACTTCACATCTTTTTTTCCCTTGCAAGTAAGAATTTGGAATGGATTCTCTCTTATAGAAACCTAAGGTAATAAATATTAACTATGAGCTACATCACACCAGCGATTTAGTGCACTCTCGCCATGCCTGGTGTGCGGATTTGCAGCATGGTACTCACATGAGGCTGTGCCTGTCCTGCTGGCACCCTGCCTCTTCGCCAGCCTTTCCTAGAATGCTAAAAGTCTAGATTATTTTCCCTAAGTGCATTTAACGCACCCCAAGCTGCTGTGTAATTTTAAAGGAACTGGGGGCTTGAATGGATTGCATCAGGTCCTGGCAGGGAAAAGCGATCTCTCCCAGAAGCCAGCTCCAAGCCTCAATATAAAACCCAAACCTTGCATCCCAGGCTCGAAAGCGTTTTTTAAACTCATACAATGCCTGAATCTCTGCAGAGACAGGATTGTACTGCCTCGATGCCCCCAAAGAGCCAGACTAAAGGGTCGTTTCATTTTTGCCCAGCAGAAAGGTGGTCCTGCACTCATCTGACAGGACCTAACTGGAGGGAGAAAGAGAAGGGGAGGGTGGAGCGGAGTGAAAGAGCTAATGAGTGAAGGAGCGAAAGAGCGAAAGAGCAGCTTTTCAAGGGAAAGGGATCATAAGCTTGACACACTTCTACCTCAGAGGTTTTTTAAAAAATGGAGGCCAACCAGGAGAAGTAGGTGTGATGGAGGTCTGAATGTCATTGAAAGCATCTATTGCAAAGTATCTATTGCAAAGCTACAAGTTTCTGTTTTGCAGGCTGCTTGAGTTATGGAGACAGAAGTGGGTGGGTCAAGCAGCCTGCAAAACAGAAACTAAAGAAGAAGAGTCAAGGAATTAACCCTGTAATACACCAGTGAACACTTTGAGGATGGAGGAATCAGTCACTATGAAACGTAAGTACTGTTCAGTGTGTCCTACCACGTAATGAAACGACTTGAAAATCCATGTTTTTCAACAGAATATAAGTCGTTTTAAGGGCAATGTGGATAGGCTGACTAATAGAATTAGACTCATGTGTTGGTTTTTAACTTACATCTCACAAAGATCAATCCAACCCTAAAATTAGTGCGATATTCTACTTCCAAGTTGTTAGAAAAAAGTAAAATAAAATATATAGCAAAATATCCCCTGCCTCCCCTTCACCACCTTTCCACATGGTTAAAAAGGCCTTAAGGGAATGGACGGTGGAGCAGGAATTGTAAAGAAAATACCAAAATCCAGGTGGTAAGAACTGAAAATGATATTCAATGAAATCTGCACCAACTTTAAACATGTCCAACTAGTCAGACAATGTAGGTTAATTTAGCTTCCATGATCAGGTGAATGGAAAGGAGAGACGTGAAACCACAGCACACATTTATATAGTACATGTCAAGCGTTCATAGCATTTCACACACGTTCCCTCAGCAGTCCTACAATAACCCTGTAATGTTCGCCATTACTCCGCCATCCCTTTTAAAGATAACAGTAGAATCACGGTGGCGTGGTTTAAATCCCCAAAGGTGAGAATGTTTCTGATAGAATTTGAATCGGAGACATCTTGGCTCACAACTGATACCCTTAAGCAACTTGCTACACCAGCTCTAAAATAAAAATAAAAATAGTTTGTCTAAGAGCAGTTAATGGTCTTTAAGTAATAACCACTGCATGCATATATATATATATATATATATATATACACTTTTTACTGAGTTACTTGGCAAAATGGAATAGAAACCAAGCAGTTAACACAAGTGCTCCCTATTCACGGTTCAGTGGTTCATATACAATACTGCACACATGTCTGAAGTTAATGATTGTCATGTTCACTTTAATGCAGGGAAGGGCACTATGAACAATCAACTATGTATCTCTGGAGCTGCATCCTCCATTGCAAAGAAGCCACATATTAAATATGGCTGATTTGGGGGGGGGGGGGCATAATCATGACAACCCTTACAGGGCTGCTGGGTGCATAAACTGAGCTCAAAATATCCACAAGCAATTGCTGGATCAGATCAAATGAGGTTGGATCCAATCTTAATTAAGATACTTACAGTTCATTGATTTATCTTAGGACCAGCACTAGGCTAAAGCAGATCCTTCAAACAACAACAACCTTGTTCAATGGAACACAGTTTGTCTAAGGAAATGTTTCATAGCTGCCACTGATGATTCCCTGAAAATGGTGCCTTAAGTGGTTCATTGCCAAAGCATTTAACACAGGTCAGACAATGTAATTGCTGGCTAGAACTTGTAGCTTTTATTGATAGCACTATTCTAACTTTGAAGCACTTCAGAGATAGCATTTTAATTGTTTGTTGCTGACTAGCTTTACAATCAAATCAATTATTCCAGTCAAAATTGCAACTGCTTATCATATCAAACTGACAATCAGAGCATGCTTAATTTTCTTTTTGGGATCCTACAGATAGGGTTGTGGTGAGCATCCAGTTGGGTCTGCGCAAACAGTAGACCCCTCACATCTGGCCTTCATGGACCCAACTGAATGAACCCAGTGTGAGGGTGGACCCACATCCAAGTGCTTATGAATGCCCACAAGCGCTCACTCGCAGGTCTACCCTGGGAAAGGGCACTTTCCAGGACCTCTGGGAAGTGTGCAGTTCCCCTGGGGAGGCTAATGGCAGATATCTTTAGAATGCCCAGGGGAATTATGCACTTTCCAGAGCTTCCAGAAATAATACTTTCCCTTGCTCTGCCGCAATCAGGGCCTTAAATGCCCTCTTGACAAAAGGCTACCTTGAAGCCCCCCCATTGGCACAGGGGGAAGGGAAATAAGTGAATTCTGGAGGGTCCAGAAATTGTGCATTTCCCCCCCTCCATGCCAACGGGGCTATTAGCGTGGAGGGGGAAATGCATAATTTCCAAACCCTCTGGAAATCATAGGTGTCCCCTTTTTGCACCAATGGCAGCTGCCATTAGCACAAAGTGGGGGAAAGGGAGGGTGCATGCCGAGGGCTTGCAAGCTTTGCAGATGCTTGGCAGAGGCTCGTGCAGCCCAGCTCATTGGGGCAGACCACATGAACAGGGAGGCGAGCACTCACGGGGGGGACACAGGCCTTGTCCATAAAACCCTACCTACAGACCATCTAAGCCTAGATTAATAGCAGTGGGATGTTAAAAGAGCACATTCTGGCCATGCCACATCATACATCATATGGCCAAGCCATGAAAAGCCTGACAAACCACCCATTTTTTTCTGCCTCCCTTGAACTTCAGAAACAGAAGGAACTGGCAAACATCTTGTAACTTAATCTAGAACAACCTTTTATAACCAAATTCATTGCACCAAGTCAAGACCAAAATACTGCATTCCTAAGCATGCATACATTAGGGTGACCAGATAAAATCCAGGTCAGGGCTCATGTAACTTTAACAGTTGTAGAGAAAAGAGAATTTCAGCCAGTGTCATTTGTATGCCATTAGTTCCTGGTGAAATTCCCTCTTCATCACAACAGTTAAAGTTGCAGGCACTATACTAGAGTTACCATATACAAAAGAAGGCAGGGCCCCTGCAACTTTAACTGGTGTGATGAAGAGGGAATTTCACCAGGAACTAATTGCATACAAATGACACTGGCTGAAATGTCCTTTTCTCTACAACTGTTAAAGTTACATGAGCCCTGACCTGGATTTTATCTGGTCACCCTAGCATACATGGCAATAAGTTCCACAGAAATCAATGGGATTGTAGCTAATGAGCAACCCTTAGTAGGACTGGAAAGCAGGTGAAAGAAAAATTGGAGGGAAAAGCTTTCATTTTACCTCAATCTTTTATTTTTCAGTACACAACTCTTGGCACTAAAATGTATTTGCCAACAATTGTAAATTGACATATGGAACAGCTTTAAGGGCCCTAAATTCTTCTCTTTCTCCCTTTCCTTGCTTATCTAACATTGATGGCTTGGCATCAAACAACTCTCTACCACCCCTGATGTCCCACTTCCGGTTCTTATAGTCTGCAATTCCACATCTACAGTGTATAGCTAATTACTAGTGGTCATGAAATATTAACACCTTGTTGTTAACTCTGTGAGGAGGTGTAGTAAACATAATAGTATCTCCTTCTTAACCACAGTTAAGAAAATCAGAGAACAGTTTCAGGAACATATTGTTCCGGGATTGGGAGGTGCTGGATGACCTCCAAGAACGTTGTCCAACTTTGTGGTTTTGTGATTCTAAGAGCAAGGGTTGGAGAGGAGAGGTTTAATGGATCCAGAATGACTGCAAATGTTTCTTCAAGGTCAACAGGCTGGGTTGTCATGGGAACTCAACAGGAGGCTGATGACTCTTAGTAGCCAGCAATTATCTGAATGGACTGCCGCACTCCACTCCCCACTAAGGAATGTTGTAAGAAAACCAAAGGACAAGCCTGCAGTTTTAGAATGAGAACCAGTTCACATGATCGCCATAGCCCATCATGGCTTATTTAAGGCAAAGTGGGTTGCAGCGCATGCCAGTGACGGTTTTGAATATTCAAGCCATGAAAGCTGTTGCTGTGGCTTGTCACATCAGCTGAGCCTGGCGAGGCTGGACTGTTGGTGTGGTTAACACCTAAGAAATAACTGGATAGGAGCATCTCAGAGTGTAGGCTGTTTCCCTGGAAGACCTGATCTAGGTACAGCAGACCTAAGAGCAGCCTTCCCCAACCTGGTATCCCCAGATGTGTTGAACTACAAGTTCAAGTAGATGATACAGATTGCTCTTTCCTTGGGTACTGGTAGCTGAACACATCTAGAGGACACCAGGATGGCAAGGCTGCCTTAGAGTGTCTGTTGGGAGTGTTAATCTGTAACTCTTCACATATGCTCACCCTGTATGTATTTTTAAGTAAAACGTAAGGACCACAAGACACTAGTAAGCCTCCATTATTTATTTATTTTATTTATTTATTTATTACATTTGTATACCGCCCCACAGCCGAAGCTCTCTGGGCGGTTTACATAGGACTAAAAACAATTAAAAACAATATACAAAAATTAAAACAGCAAAAACATACAACATACACACAATCTGTACATTTAAAACCACTTCAACACTTCAAAAAGCTACAAAAACAAAACAAAACAAACCCAGGCTCCTCAGATATTGCCAAATGCCTGAGAGAAGAGGAAAGTCTTGACCTGGCGCCAAAAAGATAACAATGTTGGTGCCAGGTGGGCCTCGTCGGGGAGATCATCCCACAATTGAAGAGCCACCACAGAGAAGGCCCTCTCTCTTGTTGCCGACCTCCGAGCTTCCCTCGGAGGAGGCACTCGGAGGAGGGCCTTAGATGTTGAACGTAGTGTTCGGGTAGGTTCATGTTGGGAAAGGCGTTCCATCAGGTATTGTGGTCCCAAGCCGTGTAAGGCTTTATAGGTTAAAACCAGCACCTTGAACCGGGCTGGGAAACATACAGGCAGCCAATGCAAGCGGGCCAGAGTAGGTCTTATATGTTCGAACCTACTGGTTCCAGTTATCAATCTGGCCGCTGCATTTTGCACAAGCTGCAGCTTCCGAACCACCTTCAAAGGCAGCCCCACGTAGAGTGCATTGCAGTAATCTAACTTGGAGGTTACCAGAGCATGGACAGCTGAAGCTAGGTTATCCCTGTCCAGATAGGGACATAGCTGGGCCACCAACTGAAGTTGGTAGAAGGCACTCCATGCCACTGAGGCCACCTGAGCCTCAAGTGACAGAGATGGTTCTAGGAGAACCCACAAGCTATGAACCCGCTCCTTCAAGGGGAGTGCAACCCCATCCATAACAGGTTGAACACCCTCCATCCGGTCAGTGGAACCACCCACTAACAGCATCTCAGTCTTGTCTGGATTGAGTTTCAGTTTATTAGCCCTCATCCAGTCCATTGTCGCAGCCAGGCACTGGTTCAGCATATCCACAGCCTCACCTGATGAAGGTGAAAAGGAAATAGAGCAGTGTGTCATCAGCCAACTGATGACAACGCACTCCAAAACTCCGGATGACTGCACTCAACGGTTTAATGTAGATGTTGAACAGCATGGGGGACAAAAATGACCCCTGTGGAACCCCATACTGGAGAGTCCACGGGGCCGAGCAATGTTCCCCAAGCACCACCTTCTGGAGCCGACCCCCCAAGTAGGAGCGGGACCACTGCAATGCAGTGCCTCCCACTCCCAACTCAGCCAGTCGTCCCAGAAGGATACCATGGTCAATGGTATCAAAAGCCGCTGAGAGATCAAGGAGAATCAACAGAGTCACACTCCCCCTGTCTTTCTTCCGACATAGGTCATCATACAGGGCGACCAAGGCTGTTTCCGTACGAAAACCAGGCCTGAAAACCGACTAAAATGGATCCAGATAATCAGTCTCATCCAAGAGTGCCTGGAGCTGGCTCGCAACCACCCGCTCCAGGACCTTGCCCAGGAATGGAACATTTGCTACTGGCCTGTAGTTATTAAGATTTTCAGGGTCCAGTGAAGATTTTTTTAGGAGTGGTCTCACTGCCGCCTCTTTCAGGAGGCCTGGGACCACTCCCTCTTGCAAAGAGGCATTAATCACTTCCCTGGCCCAGCCAGTTGTTCCATCCCTGCTAGCTTTTATTAGCCAAGAGGGGCAAGGATCTAATATGGAAGTGGTTGCACAAACCTGTCCAAGCACCTTGTCAACATCCTCGAGCTGCACCAACTGAAACTCATCCAAGAAAACAGGACAAGCCTGTGCTCTGGATACCTCACTAGATTCACCTGCTATAACACTGGAGTCTAAGTCCTGACGGATGCCAGAGATTTTATTCTGGAAGTGCCCAGCAAATGTATTACAGCGGGCCTCAGATGGTTCTACCATGTCCTTGGGGCCAGCATGTAAAAGCCCCCGGACAACTCCGAAAAGCTCCGCTGGGCAGCAGGTTGATGATTGAATAGTGGCAGCAAAGTATTGGTTTTTTGCTGCCCTCACTGCCCCTGAATACAGCTTACCATAAGCACTTACCAGTGTTTGATTGCATCCATCAGGAGTTTGTCTCCATCTGCCCTCAAGCCGTCTCCTGTTTTGTTTCATCACCCACCCTTGCAGAGGGGAAAAGCCGCTGTAAGTCTAAACCTCAGCAGGTGGTGATCTGACCATGACAGAGGGGTTGATGTAAAGTCCACCACTTTCAGATCCCCATCTCCATGTCCAGTTGAAAAAACCAGGTCTAGAGTGTGCCCTGCTACATGTGTTGGGCCGATGGTATGTTCGGACAGTCCCATGGTTGTCATGGAGACCATGAAATCCTGAGCTGCCCCAGATAAAGTGCCCTCGGCATGAATGTTGATATCCCCCAGAACCAAGAGTCTGGGGGACCTCAACAGTACACCAGAGACTACCTCTGTCAGATCAGCTAGGGAGTCTGTTGAG
Source organism: Anniella stebbinsi (assembly GCA_029215795.1). Taxonomy (NCBI): domain Eukaryota; kingdom Metazoa; phylum Chordata; class Lepidosauria; order Squamata; family Anniellidae; genus Anniella; species Anniella stebbinsi. The sequence goes on from JARDYH010000001.1 coordinate 172,575,137, forward strand.
CAGCGGGGTGGACGGTACGCCAACAGAATCCCTAATCTGCACCGTTGGCCCAACACAAGGTGCAAACACTCCAGACCAGTAGTCACATGGACAGGGAGCCTGCAGAGGGGGATGGAATTCCTATAGACCACAGCAACCCCACCTCCCCAGCCCTCAAGTCTACCCTGATGCTGAACCAAGTACCCCGGTGGGCATAACTGGGAGAGACTAACTCCTCCCTGCTCTCCCACCCAGGTCTTGGTTATACATGCCAGATCGGCTGCCTCATCCACAATTAAGTCATGGATGAGGGAGATCTTACTATGCACTGATCTGGCATTTGAAAGCAGCACCCGGAGGCCTGAGGGCTGGCTGATAAGGCAACCAAGAAGCCTGTGGGTGTGAGGGGGACCGGAACAAGGCACAGCCATTAACTGTCTGGGCCTTGTTCCCCTAACCTGGCAAGTCCTCCTCACATAATAATAATAATAATAATAATAATAATAATAATAATAATAATAACAATTTATTTCTTACCCGCCTCTCCGTCTGGATCGAGGCGGGGAACAACAACATGATAAAATACATAAAACTGATTAAAACATGACACATATTATTAAAACTGCATAAAAATCCTAAAACATCCTAAAAACATCCTTAAAACATTCTAAAATTCCACTGGATATGCCTGCCGGAAGAGAACAGTCTTTATGACTTTCTTAAATTCTAAAAGACTGTTAAGTTGACGAGTCTCCTCCGGCAGGTCATTCCACAGTCTGGGAGTGGCAGAAGAGAAGGTCCTCTGGGTAACGGTTGTCAGCCTAGTCTTGGCCGACTGCAGTAAGTTCTTCCCAGAGGACCTGAGCGTGCGGGGTGGATTGTATGGGAGAAGGCGATCCCGCAGGTAACCTGGACCCAAACCATGTAGGACTTTAAAGGTAATAACCAACACTTTATACTTCGCCCGGAAACTAATTGGCAGCCAGTGGAGCGATTTTAAAGCTGGCGTAATATGGTCACGCCATATCTCCCTCTACCCGTCACTACCCTGATTGTGCTCCCCTCAGATCCCCCCACTTTGCCCTGTATCCTCCCTCCCAGGCACATAGCTCAAGCCTGGGGAAAGGGGGGGGGGGTAAACAACAACAACAACCAAAAACAAAAAGCCAGCAGGCAGGCAGACACACTCCTCACTTCCCCTGGCAGCAGGCCTCCCTCTCCTGCAGGTTGATGGCTTTCCCAGGCCCCCTCAGCCAGCATCTTAAATATCCCTCCCAGGAAGGGAGGGGGACAGATGTAATTTCCACAGCAGCTGGCTCAGTACCTGGGGGCCTGGTCCTGCAGGGAGTGGCAGTCTGTCAGGCTGAAATCCTCTGGAAGGTGGTGGTGGTGGTGATGGTGGTGGCAGCAAAGATCAGGAGGCAGGCAGGCAGGAAGGCACACTCCTCTCCTCCCCTGTCAGCAGGCCTCCCTCTCCTGCAGGGAGGCCTGGAAATTCCCACCACTTGGAAAATTTTAAAGCAACCTAATTCATGTGGGAAAGGCTTTTCCTAGGCAACTGGGAGTCAGAAATCTTTTGCAATCTACTGCAAATCACACTGAGATCTACCAGTAAATCCTCATCTACCTTCTGCCCTCCCCACTTTAAACCACAGTTTCAGATGCTTGTTGGAGGAGTACACATGAGCATTAATAGTAGGTTAAGGCTAGGACTGTGCTGAATGTTCTCCAGATATTTTGTTTTAGGAATGCGGTGGAGAGGCAAGAAGGGGAAAGAAAGGCAAGGGGGTAGATAACTTGGGCAGGGAACATACTTTTTAAAATTATTTTTTAGCAGTCAAAAAAGACAATAGCACAACAGGTGATTCGTTTTTCTTTCAACACTTATTTTTCCTTCCCTGCTTGTTTGGTGTTTTTGCCACCATGTAACATCCTTCCTCAAATGTATTATGGGACAAGATAGCCCCTCACAGGAGTATTGCTACTTCTGCTGTGGAAAGTGGTGTAAAAAACTAAAGGAAGATAGTTAGGTTTTAAAAGAAGGAGAAGCCTCTGGCTGTGGTACTAGCTTTGACAGCTAACAACATAAGTCACTGAACTGAGAGAATAATTTGAATTCCTGAGCCCACCTTCCAATGTGCCGAAAGAGGTTCCCACCATTGCAGCTCAAGAATGGGGCTGACAAATTGACGAAGCACTTGCTGCTTAGTTATTGTTGTTTATTTATTGTTGCATTTCTATCCCTCTTTTATTACTCTTGCAAGGAACCCAAGGTGGCTTACATCATCCTTCTTCTCTCCATTTTATCCTCACAACAACCCTGTGAGCTGTTCACACAACACACTAATCCACACTCAGGGGTTGGGTGTGGGTTGTTTTGAACTGCACATTGTTTGTTGAATCATGGGTTGGCATCTGAACAGGATGGCTCATCAACTATATAGCATGGTTTATTTTCTTGAACAGGCCACCTTGAGAAACCATAGTTTATTGTTGGCTTGTTCAGGATGGTTAACAATCCACACTGCATGGTTAACAAGCCACCGTGGCTGCATTCAGACAACATGGTACCGCAACCTGTGGAAAATATGCTGAGTTCAGACAACACACTACCCCATGGTTCAACAAACAACCCACACTAAACCACTGAGTGTGGATTAGCATGCTGTGTGCACAGCCCCTGTGAGTTAAGGCTGATGCAAATATTTTGCTTAACAATATGGAAGCAGCAAAGGAAAGTTTGTTCCAGAAAAGAGACAGTGTGGACAGAGGGAACCAGCATTTGTTTGCCTTATGTACTGAACAAACATAAGTAATGAAATAAACCCACTTTCTAAAGAAAAAAAGGGGGAAAAAGAAAATTTAAATCATATTACCCAGTTTCTTAGTACATATTTCTCCTTGTTCTAGTTCTAATCTTTTATGCATTTGTAACATTATCCCGATTCTCCACATTTTGAGAACAAAAAAAAAATCAGTGGGTAATTTTATTTGGAGGGTTTTATTGCAAGAACAATCAGTTAAATAACTACTGTTTTGATTCTGAGAGAGAGGCTTAAATGTTCTTTATGGCGCAAACTCATACAACAGTGCCAAATGGGAAGAGCTTCCTTATCGTCCAACTACACCACACAGGGAAAATGCTAGTGTGCTCCTTCCAAGATTCTTCTGTATTCCCTTCCCAGGTTTGTATACCTCCACAGGGCCAGGGACTAGAACACGTTGTGTAAAAGGGCAGAATTGATACCTTTGTCATTCCGATCCAAGCTACAGGCTTTCATCAATGAGCCGTTCCCAGCAGGCTGATCCTAAAATGCCACTTTCCCCCCTACATTTCAGAACTCTAAGTGAAGAACAGACAGGGAATAATTTCAAGCATATTTGATGGAAAGCCAGTCCTACATATTGTTCAGGGTAGCTACCTAAGCTTGGATGATGCAAATTGAAAAAGAAATCGACTTACCAATGACTCTTATTTTTCAGAAGAAATATTTATTGCAGTAACCTGCTTTAGAAGTCCACATCCCACTCCTATGTTAGACCTCTCAGTATACATGAAAGGGGGAGGACACCACATCTGGGGCATTTTTATCCTAATGCCTTTGCTAAATGAGTCACACACTACAGGGACCCTAGAAGAGGGAAATCATGCCCCCCACCAGGGATGAATAAGTAAAAAAGTCTACTTTTGTAGTCAAAGCTGATTGATTAGGTATTAGGAGAGGTGCAACTCATTCTTTAGGACCCAGCAAGTGACTGTGGAACCTGGTTTGCTGTGTCTTGGGACTGGGAGCAGAGATTAACTGTGAAGTGGGTAGCCAAAGTGACCAGAAGAGAGCTAATGCACTGAGAAAGAGACAGAACTGAGGCTGAAAGTGGAGAGGCTGAGGACCGACCATTGAGTTTTGAGTTCTTCTACCATTTATAATATTCATGAGCTGTGTCTTTTCAGTACAATTGGGATACCTTTCCAATTTAATTTTCAAATTTAGTATTGGCTCCATCTACAACCTACTGCCACCTTTTGAAATTATAATCTGGCTGCCCTATCTCCTGTATGCTCACTCAGCAATCCCATGGAGTTCAGTGAGTTTTCACTGCCAGGTGAATTTGCACAGATAAACAGCTACTTAAATGGCTTCAGACAGTGCCAGATAATTGTGCTGTCTGCAATTCCAATGGAAACAGAAGGAAGCCCCAGCACACACTGGAAATAATGAATTAAGCCTTCTAAAATATATAAATAATGGTACTAGATACTAAGGTACAAAATGGAATATCAACACAAGTTCCTGTTGAACTATTCCCATCACAACCCACCCACCCCACACATACACACATGTGTTTCATTAGCTGTTATGCAGCCTAGAAGATGAAATGAACCCTGTGAGACACCAAAAACCAAATTGTTGAACAGGAGTCCCTCAACACCCCCTTTTTGAATCCACCCGAAATCCCAGAACCCACTGTAACACAGTACCTCTTATTCTCAATCTACAAAGCTGAACCAGAGGGATAACGTGGTTGATGGAGTAAGAAACCACTAACCAAAATGTGCTCCCCTTGTCCAGTTCCAAGTGCAGATTGTCCACCAAGGCCATCAAGTCTCAAAACCAAGCCCCGAACTGATCTTGTTGGACTCTAAACAGAGATCTCTTACTGACCTGTCCTCACAAGAATCACAGTTCCCAGAATTCCCTAAGGAGCTGGCACAACTATTAAACCTCTTTTAAGGCATTGTACACGCAGGCCCAGAAAAAAAGACATGCATTCCCCTACTATCAGCATTTCCGAATTTCACAGATTGAGCAAAACTTATCAGAGCTAAGAACAGACTTCCTCCTCTTTCCCCTACCTTGTTCACGATCAGAGCTCTAAAGATGAAATATAATTCAGACACCCTTGGGAATAAAGCAGCTCTTCGTGCTCCAGACAGGGAATGGTTGAGCACTCAGAAAGAAGAAGCTGGTTCAGTGAAGAATATGTGCCAAAGTGTTTGAAGTTTTTAAAACCAGCACGAGCTTAAGGAAGAGGCAAGTGAAACCCCATGGAAAAAAACAGGCAGACTGTCAAAGGCAAACCTTGAATTTTAATAAGTGCAGACTGAGAGCTACTGGAGGGAGCATTTCATTTCATGCCAAGTGCAAGGTATGGTAGCTGACTAGCTTAAGGTCTCAAAATAATAAGAATAAAAATTAATAATAATCATAGTTTGTATTTAAGACATCATCTTTTTGAATTACTTCACTGACATAAAGGAACATAAAAGAAATGCAGAACAATAATTTCCCTACGTCAGAAATATCATAAAGATGTAAGCAAAACACTACAAATGTGAGAAGAAGAATTCCATAGTGTAAACAAGCTAAAGCACTACTGTGAGGAAAAGAATTTCCTCAGAGCAAATACTTGAAATCAATCAAGGTGGCTTTTATTACAGCTATGGTGCTAAGAGATGGAAATACTTAAGCCATATTATGTAGCAGTAGATGAGAACAGATGGCCCTTTTCTTCCTGCATTATACTCAGTTTTATAACTGAAACATGCCTTGATATTCTTCAGCATTTTAGTTGATGCCCAAACACACACACACACACACACAGAGAGAGAGAGAGAGAAAGAGAGAGAGAGAGAGGAATTAGGCTTTAAGAACTACAATGCTCCCCAAAGGGAGAAAAATGCTGTCATAGTGAAATGTAAGTGATTCTATCAAATTCAACAACTTACAGCAAAAAGCTACCAGGGAAATTCAGGAAATGCTTGCCAAACCAAGTAATGGGTAGGCAGTACAAGGTTTCCTCATAATTTTTCCTCAGCACTATAGCACAGAGCTTAGTGTGGCAATCTTGAAAGTCTCTAAACAAGCATTTTAGAGCATGCTCATGATTGGCCACTCAGGGATGTTCATGGGTCATTTTGATGATGCCATCAGCCTCCTGCACATCTTCTGCACCATTTTCCGGGTTAGCGATAAAAAATAAACCTCAGAAAACTCGACTCTTATGAGATATATCTCTATAAAATGCCCATCTCTATAAAACGCCCACCAGAGGGCAGTGTCCCACAAGCCATGTGTCACTACTCTCTTCCTCATGTAATTTCAGCTCATTGCGAATGCAGACGAGAAGCAGGAAGTAGAGCCATGGCAAGGTAACACGATTCTCCCTCCCCGCCACCCGTGTCTGAAGGAGCGCCTTGTATAGGAAGTCTAGTCTTTTTACTACTAGGTTCACAATGACACATTACCATCACCACACAAATGAAATGTCTTGCATTTTGGCACTTTACATTTGATTCACCGCTGCCCTTTGCTTGCAGTGTATTATAACTAAGGTTGCAAACTGATTAAAGATGTTTTAATCAATTTAAATTTTAGATGTGTACCACAGTAATCTTTCCTAAAAATGTAATAGTAATACTTATATAGCATCTTTTGAGTGTTCAAAACACTTCATATACATTAGTGAAGTAAAATTTACAACAATGTTTCAAGACAGGGCAGTATCTTCATACCTATATTGTAGGAGTAGGCTGACCATATGAAAAGGAGGACAGGGCTCATGGAACTTTAACAGTTGCAGAGAAAAGGGAATTTCAGCCAGCATCATTTGTATGCAATTAGTACCTGGTGAAATCACCTCTTCATCAAAGCAATTAAAGTTGTATGCACTATACTAGAGTGACCAAATACAAAAGAGGGCAGGGCCCCTGCAGCTTTAAGTGTTGTAATGAAGAGGGAATTTCACCAGGAACTAATTGCATACAAATTGTACTGGCTGAAATTCCCCTTTCTCTACAACTGTTAAAGTTACATGAGCCCTGTTCTCCTTTTCATATGGTCAGCCTATGTAGGAGGATAGGAGCAACTCTGAGACTACGGCTGCCTCTATAAGAGAGGTTTAAAGCTCTTTCAAGGCTGATTAAATTTTTTACCTCTACAAGAGAGGAGCGCAAATTGGGGGCTGAAGCGCTTTAAACATCCGATTATGTGCATTATCAAATGCGCGATAAACCACGAGTTTTAATTTGCGGCGGCAGTTAAAGCGCCTTACCGCCGTGTAAACATGCGGTTCTCCACATGTCAACAAGTTTATAGCGCGTTTCGATTGTCCCGTAATGCGCTTCGCCGCTTCTCCTACAGAGGTATTAGGAGTAAATGCGCATAATCGGGCAGCCAGGCGCCAAAGCGAATCCTTCTAGAGAGGGTCTACGAAAGCATTTCAAACTCAGATATTTAGGGAGCTCTCAGAAATCAATATTTTCTTCGCCATCTCTTCCCTCCCTTAAAATTAATCTGTAAGAGTGAGACATATATGCAACTCACTACAGGAAAACATTTTAGTCAAGAAGGTAGCATGGCTTCAAATATAGCCACAAATGTAGCTGAATATGATGTGCTTAAAATCTCTTCCTCTCCAGTACAGTTACCAGCACTTGGCTGCTCTACTATTATCCCTGAATCGTCCAAATGTCCTGTCATTACCCAACCTTTCAGTGAAACCAAACAACCCTTAGTATTCAGCAGCTTCTCTTCCAAGTCCCAGCAGCGGTGAATCTTTCAAATGAATTCCACAGCCTCCCAGAGAGGTAATGCTCATGTTTGAGACACATATAACACTTACAGCAACTTCACAGATGAAAGACAAGCAATCAACAGGCTAGTGGCTGGGCCAGAGTACTTACCTTGAAAATTAGCTGCTGTATTCTACATAAGAGATGAAGAAGGAAACCCCAAAGAAAGAGAGAGTGTGCCATCAGCTCATAGCCTCTGGAGTTTATGTCAAACAGAGCAGATTCAAGCAGCTAAAATTATGCCCCTTGCATTTGCCAGGAGCCTGAGAGGATGCTGACCCATGCAAAAGTTCGCCTTGTTGCAATGAACTGAATGACAAAGCGACTAATGCCTACTCTAAGAAGTTCTTTCAGCTAGGTTCTATCCTGCAGGGGTTATTTTGAAAGGGACGGACAGAAAATTATGTGGCTTCCCTTATCACAATTCCTGAGTGCATCTGGAGGACTTTCTCCCCACAATATTTTCAGTGGAGTTCAGAAACATGTTGCTATCTCATCAGTTTTAAACGAGGTTTGCCAGCTGCTTGGATTGATAAACTCTCTGCCATTTTACCCCCTATACTCACCCTCAATGATAGCCAATAGGACAAATTTACATTTGTGTGGAAAGCAAAAGAGGACTCCAGACAGCAAAAATCAAACACATTCCTTTGAGATTTTAAACAGCAAACTAGCTAGACAGCCAGGCTGATGGTTGCCTACTTACATATATTTACTGCCAACTATGTAGGCATGGAGACAGTATTTGTCTGAGGAGCCCCGCCCAACTTTCGCCACCATCAGCCGGGTAGTGGGAGACAAGTATATTGCCTTCAGGGATCACTGGTGGGGGGAGACACAAGGTTAACACACACACACACACACACACACACACACCTCAGTCATCATGTTCAAGATCACTATTTCTCTACTATTCTGATCAGGATTGCTGGGGGGTGGGGGCAGTGAAGTCACACACACAATTGCTGGATAGAGAGGGTTTAACCTTCCCCTTCCCCAGTGATCCTGATTCCTGCAGTCAAGGTTGATCAGGATCATTAAGGGGTAAGGTCTCCCCACCCTACCCAGCAATCCTGCCTCCATTGGCATTGCTAGGGTGACGAGTTCAAAGCCCCTGCTCCCAGTGATCCCGATTAGAAATGTTGGGTGTGGCTACATTTTAACTCATCGCCCTCCCCCAATGGAGAGGAGGCTGTATGAATGAGTGTGGCTCAATTCGGACGACACGATAGTCAGTGGTGGGTTGACTAACCCTAACCCTAGGGAGCACTCCCCACACAACATGGTAATAAATAATCAACTGTGGTGTGGACGAGGATCAGCGCTGAGTTGACTATGGCAGCATTCAAACGATATGATATCAATACAACTGACGATTGTTCCCACCTCCCAGTTGCTTATTGTGTCGTCCGAATTGAGCCTATGTGTATATGCTGCCTCCCACCATCATCCCACTCACCACCAGCCCAACTCACCTGTGCAGCCCCTGAAGAGATCCACAGGCCAATGTGGCCAGCCAGCCCTGAAAGGCTGTCCATCTTAGGCCTAGGCAAGCATGACATTCCGATGTCTTACATGATGCCACAGATAGCGAAAGTGTCAAATCTTGGCAAAGTGAGAGACCGGATACAGTCAGACTAAGCTGGGCCCGTAGAAAAGAATTGGGCTACACTTCAACCAAAATGGAACAAGACTGCTGGTGCTTAAAAAGGTGGCCGAGCAGCTTTTAAACTGAACATTGGAGGGTTTGGAATTAATCATCCCTAGGGGATGAGGATGAAAATGTTTCTGATTCCCCAAATGGAGATGGAAGGGAAACAGGCCTAGAGCATTTGGTAAAACTTAATAATGAGGTGGTGGGGGGGAGGAAATTAAGGGCCATATCAGAAGATGCACACACCAGAGTCATCTGGGGAAAGACACCGTGTAGAGGTGTTTCTATGCAAATGCTAAAAGTTACTGAACCAAAATGGGAGAGTTGGAGAGCCTTGGTTTTAAAGGAGAACCTAGATACAATGGGCATTGCAGAAGCAGGGTGAAATGGAGAGAAGCAGTGGCTAATGGTCATCTCTGGATACAAACTCTGTTGGAAGGACAGGGGAGCATTGTGGGTGACAATACCAGGCTCCAAAATGAAGTTAGAGACTCAATCCAGACAAGATGAAGGTTCTGTTAGTGGATGGTTCATCTGCTGACTAGGTAATTGCACTCCCCCTAAAGGATCAGGTTCATAATTTGAGGGTGCTCTTGGACCCAAAACTGTCACTTGAGGCACAGGTGGACTTTTTATCGGTTTAGCTTAGGGTGACCAGATAAAATCCAGGTCAGGGCTCATGTAACTTTAACAGTTGTAGAGAAAAGGGAATTTTAGCCAGAGTCATTTGTATGCAATTAGTTCCTGGTGAAATTCCCTCTTCATCACAACAGTTAAAGGTGCAGGCACTATACTAGAGTGACCATATACAAAAGAAGGCAGGGCCCCTGCAACTTTAACTGTTGTGATGAAGAGAGAATTTCACCAGGAACTAATTGCAAACAAATGACTCTGGCTGAAATTCTCTATTCTCTACAACTGTTAAAGTTACATGACCCCTGACCTGGATTTTATCTGGTCACCCTAGTTTAGCTGATATACCAACTGTGCCCTTCTCTGGACAGAGATAGCCTAGCTACAGTTATCCATGCTCTGTTAACCTCTCATCTGTATTACTGCAATGCAGTATACATGGAGCTGCCTTTGAAAGTGGTCCAGAAACTTCAGCTGGTCCAAAACAGGGCAGTGAGATTGTTAATGGGGAGTGGCCAATGAGATATTATGCCAGGAGTTTTCCAGTTGCACTGGCTGCCAGCCCATGTCCAGGCCCGATTCAAAGTGCTGGGGAGGTCTGCCACAGTCTATGGAGACCACTGATTGGTCACCATGGGCTGGGCAGGGAAGGGGATGGACCAGTGAGCCATAAGCTCACTGCACCACCTCCGCGCCTCCGCATTCCTCCCCCCATTTTAAAAAGTAAAAAAAGAAAATTAAACTTATGATTGAAGAGGTGGGGGGGGTGATGCTCCCAGCCATCCCTACAGCTGCCGCTGATGCTCTGCTGGGCAGGTGCGGCAGTGGCGGTGGTGGCGGCGGCAGGAAAGCCCGCCGTGGCAGTCCTTCCGCTGTAGATGGGGGGAAGTAGCACCATTGCAGGGTGTGGGGATGGTGGTGCCATGAACATGAGGGCCTAAATGGCTTGGGGCCAAGTTCTCTGAACCATGGTCTTCTCCCATGTGTACCTGTCTTGACCCTACGGTTATCTTTAGGAGTACTTTGCCATGCACCCCTGCCAAAGAAAATAAGGCATGTGAATACCAGGAAAAGGACTTTTTCAGCTGTGGCACCCTGGCTGTGGAATGAGCTCCCTAGAGAGGTGCGCCTTCAGTTCTTTCAGCACTAGGTAAGGACTTTCTGTTTATCTGACTTCACTGCAGAAGATATAGGACAGATAACTGTGCCTGAATAGATGTTTTCAGGAAGGGAGTCTGAGGAACTGAGGCAAGTAGTGGTGACAAAGATGAAGTTCTCAACCTTATTGGCAAACTGAAAATTAATAAACTACCAAGTCCAGATGGTATTCACCCTAGAGTTCTTAAAGAACTCAGATATGGCATTGCAGATCATCTAACAAAAATACGTACAGTATCCCTAAGATCAGCCTCTTTACCAGAGGACTGATCTTAAGGAATATGCAATTTTAAAACAGGATTCTGGGGGTGGGGGGGTTGCAGAGGATGGACAAAGTGCAAAATAGGAAGACATAGAGCCGATCTACACACTAGCTTTATAACGGTTTATAAGGGTTACGAAAACTCTTTGGGCCACGTGACGCACTCCCTTGAACATCGTATACCCGAGGTTTTTTAAAACTCACTTCAGCTATATACAACAGGTTTTACTTTTAACAAATCGTTTTAAGTAAAATAATGTGTCCTTCCTTACCGTTTGTGATTCGTGGGGGCTGTGCTTCGTTTACCGGTGACCAAATGCTTAGCCATTGAGCGGTGGGGAAGAAAGAGGGGCTAAGGAGGAAGTGGAAAAGTGAACTACAACACCCACAATGCCTAGCCCTATACTCATTGAAAGTTAGGGAATGAAAGGGGAACTAAGGAGGAAGTGGGCGAGTGAACTACAGCACCCACAATGCCTTGCCCTAAACTCATTGTAAAAATGAAACAGAAAGAGATGGACAGAAGGGTGTGAGACCGCGCACACTGCTTTGAAGACTGAAGAATTTTTCTCCTGTAACGTGAGTACTCCTTAATGTGGCCTAAGACGTTTTGGAACGCACCTATTTGGAACGTTTTAAAATAATTTACATGGTAAATTATCTCAATAGAGGGATGTAGACTGTGGAGTCCCACAAAGAACTGTACTGGCTTTTCAACTTTTTTGTAAATGATCTTGGTTTAGGAGTAAGTGGTGAAGTGGCCAGGTTTGCCAGTGACACCAAATTATTTAGTTGGTTAAAACAAAAGGGATTGTGGAGAGCTCCAAAAAGATCTCTCCAAACTGGGAGAATGAGCATCAAAATGGCAAATGCGGCTCAGCATAACCAAGCATAAAATGACCTATACTGGACAAGAAATCCCAACTTCTCATATATGCTGATGGGATCTAAGCTAATGGTGGCTGTCCAAGAAAGGCATCTAGGGGTTTTAGTGGACAATTTGATGAATATGTTGACCCAGTGTGTGGCTGCTGTGAAAAAGGTAAATTCCATGTTTGGCATAATTAGGAAAGGAATTGAAAATAGAACTGCTAATATCATACTCCCCTTATACAAATCTAAGGCGCAACCACACTTAAGAGTACTGCGTACAGTTCTGGTCATTGCACATAAAAAAATATTGGGGAAAAAAAATGCAGAAAACGGCAACTAAAATTATCAAGGGGCTGGAGCAACTCCCTTAGGTTACAACATCTGGGATTGTTTAGCCTAGAAAAATGGCAAGTAAGGGGAGACACGATAGAGGTGTACAAAGGGATTCATGGTTTGGAGAATGTCGATAGGGAGACATTTTTCTCCCTCTCCCATAATTAGCATCGGGGCAAAAATCCGCTGGGGCCCTTGAGGGCAGCGGACACCCCTGCATCCAGCCTTCATGGACCCCAGCAGACATGCCCAGCACCAGGACAAGACTGCACCTCTTTTGTCCTTTCCCCCAAACTGTGTTAATGGCAGCCACCATAACATGTAATTTCCCCAGCCTTTGGAAAATTGTGTTTCTCCCCACCCCCACCCCCTCCACCCTATTAGGCCATATTAAACTTGCATTAAGATGGCCTTTTAGGCCCCAATTGGTGCAGTGTGGGAGGCAAAGCGCACTTTCAGGAGGCCTCCGGAAAGTGTGTCATTCCCCCAACATGCTATTAGTGTGACCAGGGGAATTACATACTTTCCAGAGGCCTTCCTTCTCCCCTCTTGCACTAATAGGGGTCTTAAAGGAGGGGGGAGAGAACGTTGATAGGAAGACATCTTTCTCCCTCATAATTAGCATTGAGGCAAACTCCACCTGGGCCCACGAGGGCAGCAGATGCCCCTGCGTCTGGCCCTCATGGGCCCCAGCAGATGTGCCCAGTTCCAGGACAGGGCCATGCTTAACTGTGCCCCCTTTGACCGTCCCCCCCACACTGCATTAATGGTGGCTGCCACTAACACAGCAGGGGGAAATATGCAATTTCCCCAGCCTTGGGGAAATTGTGTTTCTCTCTCCCCATCCCCGTACCAATGGGGTTGTTAAATTTGCTTTAAGATGGTCTTTAAGGCCCCGACTGGCACGGAGGGGAGGCAAAGCAAGCTTTCCAGGGCCTCCAGCAAGTGTGCAATCCCGCCATCCATGCTAATGGAATTGCCAGGGAAATTGTGCACTTTCTGGAGACCCCAGAAAGTGCATTTTGCCAAGCATTTGTCCAGTCTGGCTCCTTGGAAGAGGGCTGGATGAGCAGGGCTCGGCAAACTCACAGGCTGAGCCCCCCCACCCCACCCCGCAAGTTCTCCATTCCCTACTCATAATAAGAGAACCTGGAATCATCACATGAAGCTGATTGGTGAGACATTCAGGACAAAGAAAAGGAAGTATTTCTTCACACAGGACATAGTTAAACTATAGAATTCACTTCCACAAGATGTAGTGATAGCCACCAATTTAGATGGCTTTAAAAGGGGTTTATACAAATTCATGGAGAATATGGCTGTCAGTGCCTGGTAGTCCTGATGGCTATATGCTACTTCCAGTATCAGAGGCAGTATGCCTATGTGCACTAGTTGCTGGGGAACATGGGTGGGAAGGGGCTGTTGCACTCATGTTCTGCCTATGGGTTTCCTGCAGGCAGCTGGTTAGCCACTCTGTGAACCGAATGCAGGACTAGATGGACCTTGGTCTGATCCAGTGTGGCTCTTCTTATGTTCTAATATAACCATTGCGGATAAATAGACTTGGTGTTAGTAGTATCCAGAAGAGTAGAGGCTAAAAGATGACAGGGAAAACATAGACCATCCTATCTGGACAGAAAGCAAACCTAGATTTTGATTCAGAATGTCCAGGATATGACTTGGGAAATTCAAGTAGGGTTCTCAGCGTGATAGAAAGTTGGTACAGGGTACATCCAGAGTCTGGAAAATGCCTAAAAAGGCAGGCAGGAAATGTTGGAAGGTTCTCCAATTTTCTGCACTTTGTACAACAGTTGAGTCCTTTCCTCTCAGATCCAAAGTTCCTGTTGCATCAGAAACTCTTCCAAAAAGATTTCTGCCCAAGGTAGCATCAGCTGGTCATACTACAGAGGAGATCAGTAATCAGGAAGATATCCCTATGAAAAAGGTGAGTTGCTAGCTAAGGTAGAAGCCCAAGGAAAGTTTTCTTGCCTCTCTTGAGCTTTTTTGTGGCAAGCCAAGGATTGGTGCTACATGTATATCAGGACCTGTAACCTAGGCAACAGGTAACAGTGTGGAAAGAAAGAAAGAAAGAAAGAAAGAAAGAAAGAAAGAAAGAAAGAAAGAAAGAAAGTTTGTAATGATAGAGGATGGGAGGCAGGAAATAAGGGGAGAAGAACAGCAAGTAAAATTGTTGTTTGGTGAAATGTTTGGTTTCTTTTCCAACGGATTGAAGCAACATCATTGCTCTGGCTCTCTGATAAGGCTTATTTGTTACTCCACCCCGAGTCAGGAATTCATAGCAAAGGGGGATAAGATAATCAAGTGATTTATAGCACACTCATGATTGGCCAAAGAAGTTTGTGGGTTCATTTCATGACATCATCAGCAACCAAGGCCACCACCACCACCCCCGTGCTACTCCCTGGAATATCGGGGGTATTTTGCGGGTGTAAAAACCCCAGAGATAAAGTGGGAATATCCAGGAAATCGCACCATCTCCCAGTGTGTAACCTCAGTGTTGTGCTATAACTATGCCACCAGATGGCTCTATCTCAGTAAAGTCAATTGAACACATGGAACGGGAAGTATTCAATTTCAAACCACGTGATCACCCGTGTAATGCTGCTGATCACATCCAAGAAGGAAAGAGAATGCAGATTAGCCATGGTAAGGCAGGGTGATTTTTTTAAAAAAAAATCTTAGGTGCAAATTCAGGCCATTTGAATGACTCACCATCTCTGAATGGCCATATGCCTCCCCCTTAGCCAGCTGGACTTGTGGCTGTGCCAGGTCAGCCAGCAAGGAAGTGGTATCCACTGATAAACTTACAAGCGCCCCAGCCCAGCCCCTACTGTAGATGGGAATGACCGAGGTATGGCAGCATGCCATACTGCTGTAGCAGCACCAAATGCTGTCACAATTCGAACACAAGCAATTTTATATCAAAATGATTCTGTTAGTGTACCGGCCACCCCGCTGCCTATCAGACTCCCTGGCCGAGCTCACGGAACTGGTCTCGGAGCTGGTGTTGGATTCGCCCAGGCTTTTGGTCCTGGGCGACTTCAACATCCCTTTCGAGACTGGTTTGTCAGGTGGAGCTCGGGAGTTCATGGCATCCATGACAACCATGGGCCTATCCCAATTGGTCTCTGGACCTACACACTCAGCAGGTCATACCCTCGATGCTGTTTTCTGTTCCGAACAGAGGGATCTGTGGGCGGAGGTAAGGAATACCTCCGTGTTGTCATGGACAGACCATTTTCTGGTTAGGGTTAGTATCACGGCTACTACCCACCCCTGCAGGGGTGGTGGACCTATTAAGATGGTCCACCCTTGAAAGCTGATGGATCCTTCTGGATTTCAGAAAGCCTTGGAGGGTTTTATGGCTGGTATTGTCGACGATCCTGTAGAAGCTCTGGTCGATAGATGGAATCAAGACCTAACTAGGGCTATCGACACGATCGCCCCCAAACGTCCTCTCCGGCCCGCTTCTAACAGGGCACCCTGGTATACGGAAGACCTCAGGGAGTTGAAGCGGAAAGGACGACTGGAGCGCCGATGGCGGAAAACTCGACTTCTATCCGACAAGACACGGCATAGAGAACATCTTCGTTCCTATGGGGTGGCAATACGTGCAGCGAAGAAAGCTTTCTTCTCTGCGCTCATTGCATCTGCGAATTCGCGTCCAGCGGAACTGTTCAGGGTGGTGAGGGGTCTAACTCAGGCACCTTCCCCCCTGAATCCGATTTTAGAGCCTTCGGCAGTTCGCTGTGATGCCTTTAACGATCATTTCACAGATAAAATCTCTCGGATAAGAGCCGACTTAGATGCCGTCGTTATAGCAGAGGCTGACGATGGGGTGTCCGGCGACTCCGTGAGTAGAATTACACTGGATCAGTTTCAGTTGGTGAGTACCGAGGACATGGACAAGCTGCTTGGACGAGTGAGGACGACGACATGCCCTCTCGATCCCTGTCCTTCATGGCTGGTCGTCCAGGGAGGAGATGCGGTTAGATCGCAATTACAATATATTATTAATGCATCTCTCAGGGAGGGGACTTTCCCATCATGTTTAAAAGAAGCGGTGGTACGGCCGCTTCTAAAGAAGCCCTCCCTGGATCCCCTGGACTTTAATAACTACAGACCGGTATCAAACCTTCCATTCTTGGGCAAGGTGATCGAGAGGGCGGTTGCCTTTCAACTCCAAGTAGTCTTGGATGACACTGATTTTCTAGACCCATTTCAAACTGGCTTCAGGGCGGGATACAGAGTTGAGACTGCTATGGTCGCCTTAGTGGATGATCTATGCCTTAGTATTGACAGGGGGAGTGTGTCCCTGTTGGTACTTCTGGACCTCTCAGCGGCTTTCGATACCATCGACCATGGTATCCTTCTGGAACGCTTGAGGGGATTGGGAATCGGGGGCACTGTGCTTCAGTGGTTCCTGTCCTACCTCTCGGGCAGGTTCCAGATGGTGATGCTTGGGGATAGCTGCTCTGCAAAGAAGGAGCTGCTGTGTGGCGTACCGCAAGGTGCCATCCTTTCCCCAATGCTGTTTAACATTTATATGAAACCGTTGGGAGAGATCATCCGGAGGCATGGGGCGGGGTGCTATCAGTATGCTGATGACACCCAAATATAGTTCTCTATGCCTTCGATAACAGCACCAGCTAAGGATAGTGTGTCTCCTTTGAATGAATGCTTGGAGGCGGTAATGGGCTGGATGAGGAAAAACAAACTGAAGCTGAATCCAGACAAGATGGAGGTGCTTGCTGTCAAAGGCCGCAACCTGGGTTTGGAGGTGTGTCAACCGGTTCTGGATGGGGTTACACTCCCCTGAAAGACTGTGGTCGCAGCTTGGGGGTGCTCCTGGATCCATCGCTCCAAATGACAGCCCAGATAGATGCAACGGCCAGGAGTGCCTACTATCAGCTTCGGCTGATACGCCAGCTGCGCCCCTTCCTAGAGTTGGAAGACCTAAAGATGGTGGTGCACGCGCTGGTAACTTCGAAGCTCAACTTCTGCAATGCACTTTACATAGGGCTACCTCTATGCCTAGTCCGGAAACTTCAACTAGTTCAAAATATGGCAGCCAGGTTGGTCACTGGTACATCTAGGGGTGACCATATTACGCCAGCTTTAAAATCGCTCCACTGGCTGCCAATTAGTTTCCGGGCGAAGTATAAAATGTTGGTTATTACCTTTAAAGCCCTACATGGTTTGGGTCCAGGTTACCTGCGGGATCGCCTTCTCCCATACAATCCGCCCTGCACGCTCAGGTCCTCTGGGAAGAACTTACTGCAGTCGGCCAAGACTAGGCTGACAACCGTTACCCAGAGGACCTTCTCTTCTGCCGCTCCCAGACTGTGGAATGACCTGCCGGAGGAGACTCGTCAACTTAACAGTCTTTTAGAATTTAAGAAAGCCATAAAGGCTGTTCTCTTCCGGTAGGCATATCCAGTGGAATTTTAGAATGTTTTAAGGATGTTTTTTAGGATGTTTTAGGATTTTTATGCAGTTTTAATAATATCTGTCATGTTTTAATCAGTTTTATGTATTTTATCATGTTGTTGTTCCCCACCTCGATCCAGACGGAGAGGCGGGTAAGAAATAAATTGTTGTTATTATTATTATTATTATTATTATTCAGAACAAAGAAAATCTGAAGGCTCAGGGCAAGGCAGCAGATCTTTTGAAGACGGTAACTCCGCCACAGCAGGGAAGATGCCTCATAGTTGTGTGAAATAAGGAAGCGCTTGTTCATTCTTTCAGGATTTTCAGACAGGTGGGAAATCAGGTTTCCTTACCACTGCTCCGCTTCCTGGTTCTCTTCCGCAATAGGGACAAGCAGAATTGCACGGGGGAGAAGGGGAAGAAAGCAATGACAACGTGGCCCATACAGTTTAGTGGGACAGTGCCCTCTAGTGGGTTTTTATTACGCAGATTCTCTTGCACACGGCACCAAATAGCGACAATGATCACTACAGCGCAGAAAAGTCAAATTTTGGGGATCTTATTTGGTGCGATGGGGAAAAGAGCAGAAAGAATGGGAGACATGAGACATGCAAGAGGATCACTGTGTCATCAAAATGACCCATGAACAACCGTGAGTGGCCAGTCATGAACGTGCTATAAAACGCTCATCTAAAGAAGCTTTTTGTAAAAAACCTAAGCAGTACATGACAACTGCTAAGCATGTAATACATTGTATGGCTTCAACTACAAGGGCCCTAGTTACTAGTGTTGAAGTTATACAGTGTATATTGTTCTTATGCCATTTTGCTGTTTCATTTTACTGTTGCTGTGGTTTCTTTGGCTTTATTTATTGTATGGATTTGAAATGTTGATTATAAGCTACCTTGAAAGCTTCATAATAAAGATTTGCATTGGATTTTTTTTTAAATGCCCCTTTAATTTACTTTAAAAGCATATGGCAAGATCTTCCCTATCATGAAGAATAAACATGTGTAATTAAATAATCAGTTTCAGAAGTTAAAAATAAAGAGCCAGATTCTAAAAGTGAAGCAAAGTTTTGGAACAGATTGAAATTGGTCTGGCTACTATGCTTCAAAGAAGCCTCTGGCTGAACAGTGGAAACAAAATACTGAACCAGATTGACTTTTGGTGTGATCCAGCAAGACTCTTCCAATATTCTTTATTCCATTCTAATTTATTATTGTATCTATACTTATGAAACTATGTTTTAAAAACTGCATCCAAAATCTTTCTCCTTTCAAAATCAGTCAAATATCCAGTTATATGAACTCAGATTCTATCAGTCACAAGTAACCCCTGCCCCCAAACTACACTGTGTTTCTAAGGCCCTTTCCGCACCAGCCATTTTTCCCAGGGCTGCCCCTGCCTGCTCACAGAGAGTCTGCATGACACACAGAGCATCCTGCAAACAGGTAGGGGCCAGCCCTCCATTTTCCTGGGAGTTCAGGGAATGCTATTATCCTGGTTCGTTCCCTGCTCTCAGGAGGGCAGCGAGATGGGCGGCTGGTGTGGCTGCCCATCCCGGGAGCAGCCACGCTTACACGTGAGTAAGTACAGCTGCACCGATGGCCACGGAGCCACATCATGTGGCTCCGAGGCCATCAGGAGGGGGGAACAGCAAAATCGCCATCCCCAAGATGGCAGGGGAAGGGGGCGCAATCGCATGCAGTTTTTTTTTTAAAAAAAACTAACCTTTTGTGCATGAGCACTCGTTTGATCCTCTGTGAATCTTTGGGTTTTTTTAAAAAAATGGCTGGCACAAGTTGCGACGGCCCGGTAGAAGTGTGGCTTCTGCGTGCCAGACCCAGAAATGGTTACTTCCAGGTTTCCTCACTTCCCGCCCCCTCTGCCCCTATTGTGTGGAAAGGGCCTCAGTGTGGTAAGTATGGTCTACTTGAGAATCTCCTTCACTGAAGGTGTTTCAGACACCTCACCCGTTTTATATTCAGCGTATTTGATCATAGCAGGCCACGTTCATTTGCTTTTCACTGCTTAATCATACTCAACGATTCAAATAAAGCCAAGATTTACAAGAGAGGCTAAACAAGGAGGTGGGGGGAAAGATGTTGCATTCCTTAGCAGAGCTAAGGAGCGAGTGGGAAGGCCTGAAAAGGGTCTGATCCATGTAGTCACTGTCCTTAGGCCAGATCTAACTGAGCTTACAAACTGGGATGCCATTTTCTAGACTGCTCTTTGGCCTTTCCTTTCCTGTCTAGATAAGAAGGCATCTGGTATCTCTCATTCTATCATTTCCCTTCCTTGCCTTTGTGTATTTAGTTTGCCCACCAACCTCATCTTTTTTCCTGTTTCTTCCTTGTAATTTTTGTTTAAAGCAGCAAATCCAATCACAGTGGTTCAGTCATCTCCAATCAGACAACATTTACTGCATTTGAACTTGATATCAACCTATGTCAAAGAGAATTAGAATCAGCTGATTAGCTGGGGAAAAAAAAGCAAAACCCAGCAAATAAAAGGCGCACAGGGAAAGGAAACTAGATTTCACAGTGGCCATAAACGAAATTAGGTGATTGGCATCATGTATAGCAACTGCATCTTTCCTGCAAGCCTGGGTGATGGGCAAGGTTGACAGAGAGAAGTGTCATCGAGAGGGTGAGAGAAGAAGGCTTGTTCGTTCCTTATCTACCAATTTTTATTTATACCACCCTTCATCATATGAGATCTCGTGGTGTACAGCAGAAGCAAACACATACACGCACACACAAATAGAAGTACCTTTAAACATACTAAAACTCATATAATTGTGACTTAGTCTATCACATGAAACTGGAAGTAGGTCCTATCAACTTCAATTGGACTTATTTGGAAGTAGACATGTATGGGATTGGGTAAATGAGTAAAAATCTGTTGAAAATACATGGGTAAATAAAAATGTCTTGTCTGACACCTAAATTACAGTAGTATTGGCAGCAGGGGATACTTTTGGGATGAGCATTCCAGAACCCTATAACTCACTCTCCCCCCCCCCCCGCCTTTCTTTACTGCTCCGTCAAGTGTGAGACAATAGCAGACAGAAGAGAAGAAAGGGTCTCTTTAAGCACACAGCCTGGAAACAAACAAAAAAATCCCCTGCAAGTCACCCTTTACAGAAGAGAAGGAGCATCCCACATTCCCAGGACCAAGTTTACTGCTAAATGGCTAGCTCCATTCTGAAAGAGCTTACAAAATATAAGTTGTTAAAATGCTAAAACATCATGAATTACCAATCAACTGAGCACTACCTGTTTGCCCGGCATGCAATTAAGGAACTGCAGTTTGAGAGTTGTTCTTCCTTGAACTGCATAAACATATGGCAAAATGTATTATTTATATAGTATATTAATACTGCATAGTAAGTGTTAAATGCTAAATTGTGAGTCAGCAATTAGCTTTAGCCACACACAGAAGTGAAATGAAGAATCAAACCGCTGCAGGATGAGTCCCCTTAGGCCCTGCAAGTATTCCAACTGGAGCACTGAAATACAGGATACATCTTTTTAAAAGAAAAAGCATCAAAGAAACAACAAGATTATAAACAGCTTCACGTACATTACCTCAGTGATCTTTATACTGCTTCTGTAAGGTGGTCCAGTAACAGTAATCCTGGCACTGCAGATTTGGAGGGCGAAACAAAGTCAAGGCTAAAAGAGTGACTTGCTTCATTCATTTACTCACTCACGCACTCACTCACTCACTCACTCACTCTACTACCCAATAGCCCAAGCTCTCTGGCTGGTTTACAAACATTAAAAACACAATATTGTACATAATATAAAAATCAGTTACATACAAACATATAAACAGACAGCATATGCACATGCAATTTTAACAAACAACAATAAGAATTCCCAAGATCTGATTAAGAGCCTTAGCATATGCTGATAAATGCCTGAAAGCAGAGGAAAGTCATAACACGGCACCAAAAAGCTAACAACGTTAGCACCATGCAGGCTTCACTGGGAAGATAGGTCTATAATCAGGGGAAAATGGCCCTCTCTCTCATTGCCACCACCCGAGCCTATCTCAGGAGAAGCACTTTAGATGAGGAGAATAAGCAGGTTTGTGTTAGGGATGTTCGTTTACCAGATTTCCGCAGCACCCCTGGTTTGGCTTGTATTTGCAAGCCGACCTACGGGTTTCTCCTTGAAATCTGGAACTTTATTCATGGTTTAAAATTTTTCATAAACATAAACTTGCACAAATTGTGGCTGTAGCTTGTGTTAACTAAGGCCATAATCTGCATGATTTGCGCAAATGCAAATTGCACAAAATATACAAATTGCAATTTCAAAGTGCAATCTGCAGTAATTGTGGATGCAATTTGCGCAAAGGACGCAAATTACAGGCACAATTTGCACAAATTACAGCCACAACATATGCAAATTTCTTTTTTTTAAAAAAAAAAATGAAAAATCCACAAGGAAACAAGGCAAAGTCTGGGGGCAGAGCTGATGAAAGTTCAGTTAGCTCCACCCCCCGAGAACTGAGACAAAACAGATGTACAGCAGATCAGACAAGAAAAGAGAAGCAAGAAGTCACAAGCTACAGGTCACCTTCACGCACATGCATTTGGTCAAGGAGTTAAGGATATAATTCCAGAGGCAGAATTCTTAGGGCCTAAAGAATCTACCCAAGCTTTTCATTTCATTGCCCAAACATTTTAAAGACGACATTGCTTATAATTTTGCCTGCCCCCAGCAGTAACACCAGCACTCAACTGCAAGATCCCTGTAACAATAATACAGCCAGTTGTGATTTAAAATGTAAATGAGTGATTTATTAGGGCAATAATCAGAAGGATGCATGCTAAGTAGGGAAGTCATAACTAATGCTTTCTAAAACTGTCTGATGTGATCATTAATCAGTCAGTTGAGTAGAGTGCGCACACCTCCCTAGAATGGGCCTCCTATTCAAGCATTGGTGACTTTACCAAATCTTGCAAACTTACCTGTGATCAACATTTCAAATTCATTGAATCCAGGCTTTAAAAATGTTAACTGGGGAATTCAAAATAGCAACATACTTCCTAAATCAGGAGTGTCCTTTCTCCCAGGCCTTTGAACTTCCATTTGCTTCTCCAACCCTCCTACCCCAAAATCCCAGCAGGGCAGGCTGATGGGAAATGGATATCCTGACTCACAGGTCTATTACATCTCCCTTTCAAATCTCTAGAATAGGGGAGAGAGGGACTTGCGCCCTCCATATGATGTTGGTCTCATTTTCCCTGATAATTGGCCATCTTGGATGGGGCTGATGGCGTAAAGCAGTATCAGGAGGTCACAGATTCCACATCCTGCTCTAGAAACAGGTATAAGTAAATCATTCCAGCAAATTGCTTGTTCCAAGTAGCCGCCCACCCTCCAATAAAGAAAGATTGGTTTTGAAAACAATTTCTCTCAGGGAAGAGAAAATCCACAGGCACAGAAGAGAACAAATGTGCATGTCAAAAGTCTTTCCATACTGCGCATGCTCTGCATCCTCCCTCTGGTAAGGCTAGCCAGCAAAGAGGGGCAGGCAATCAAATCTTATTGCGATTTTTATCAGGGATTAGCAGTTTGTGTTCCCAGTTTCTGACAACACAGGGCATTTATTTATTTATTTATTTATTTTATTACATTTGTATACCACCCCATAGCCGAAGCTCTCTGGGCGGTTTACATAAGTTTAAAACAAATAAAAACAATACACAAAAATTAAAAGAGAAAAAAACATACAATATACACATAATATACACACACATTTAAAACCACTGTAATAACTTTTAAAAGCTATAAACCTAAAAATAAAACAAACCCAGGCTCATCAGATATTGCTAAACGCCTGAGAGAAGAGGAAAGTCTTGACCTGGCACCAAAAGGATAACAATGTTGGTGCCAGGCGGGCCTCATTGGGGAGATCATTCCACAATTGAGGGGCCACCACAGAGAAGGCTCTCTCCCTTGTTGCTGACCTCTGTGAGTAGGCACTCGGAGGAGGGCCTTAGATGTTGAACGTAGTGTTCAGGTAGGTTCATGTCGGGAAAGGCATTCCGTCAGGTACTGTGGTCCCAAGCCGTGTAAGGCTTTATAGGTTAAAACCAGCACCTTGAATCGGGCTTGGAAACATACAGGCAGCCAATGCAAGCAGGCTAGAGTAGGTCTTATATGCCCGAACCTCCTGGTCCCAGTTATCAATCTGGCTGCTGCATTTTGCACAAGCTGCAGCTTCCGAACCACCTTCAAAGGCAGCCCTATGTAGAGCACATTGCAGTAATCTAACTTAGAGGTTACCATCGCATAGACAACTGAAGCCACGTTATCCCTGTCCAGATAAGGGCGTAACTGGGCCACCAACCAAAGTTGGTAGAAGGCACTCCGTGCCACTGAGGCCACCTGAGCCTCAAGTGACAGAGATGGTTCTAGGAGAACCCCCAAGCTATGAACTTGCTCCTTCAGGCGGAGTGCAACCCCATCCAGACCCACATTTTATTTCAAGACAAAACACACTCACTCACACATACACACACACCTCAAATACCTGCCACACTACAACAGCAAACAGAGTAAGAAGTTTCTGGGCTCCAAAGAAGTAGTTCTTCAGAAAATGGGATTTATATTGTATTTATTCAGACTCCACCCACTTCTCATTAAAAAAAAAGCATTCTACCTTCATATGACGTTTCCAGAAACTCCCACAGGGAGAGGTAAGTGAAGCAGTTACAGCTTCTCCCTTACCCATTTTCTTTCTGGGGCAAACTTCTAAACTGATGGCAAAATACCCAGCAGTTTCCCTTTAAAATAGAAAGCACACATAATCATAGTGATGAACTGCTTATTCAGACATCACATGAGTCTCATTAGTCCATGGTTGATTTGGTGTTACTTACAAATTAAGAACTACAAAAAGGTGCTTCTTACAGGTGATCATTTACACAGTGGAAGAGTCACCTTAGCTGAATATAATCAGGCTAGTCTCTTTTCTTCTTGTCCTCTAGTAAAGATTCTGCTGGCCAGTTACATACCCTGGAGGTTGTAGTTCTAACCTCCAGTTGTAGTGCATGAGAATTCAACTTGTAAACATATGACAATGTTGGAGGAAAACACAGGCTTTCAGGATCTACCTGCTTATTTTTAAGACAGCTTTGTTAATAGAAATCCTCAATTTCCTGTTCTGACTGCACAGAGTTGTGAGCCATAGCATAGCGTTACAGAGGGCATCACTGTCTTCTGATGTTTAGCAGACTTGTTTGATGGAGTGCAGGAAGAGAGGTTTGAGCACATAGAAATCTCTAGATTTCTCCTTTAGTTAGCAAGGATTCAGACTTAGATTGCAGGTCATGGCAAGTAGAAAACTGAGTTTAAAAGAATTAAAAAGGAGTGGTGAAGATCTGAGAAAGTTCCAAGCATATAGCTGATGGGAAGAATAGAAGATAGCTGGCTGGTTGTGACTGCCTTTAAATGGGTCTTGGTATCTTTCAGGGATGAGCACGGCTTCCACAAGATTCCCTAATCCTGGAGGAGCTGCGCTCTTTGCTCACACAGTCATCGTGGGAGGTTGTATCACCATTCCCCATCATGCTGCATGTCCTTCGCTTTTTTCTTTGATGCATCATTCCTTCTGTCTCTGAGCTAGAATCACACTCTGAATCAGAATCTGAGGAGCTGGAGCTGGAAGAGCTGGATGAATCACTGGAACTGTCAGAAGCAATGCCTGTTGTTGATTCTTGTAAGTCAACAGAATCTGCTAGTGAAGCCAGTTCAGGATGCTCTTGTTTTAGGACTCTGTACCATTTTCTTGATAATTTGGGCCTTCCCCTTACTGTCTTGTGCCATACCACAGGGAAGTTTGTACAACTGGCAAAGTTCTGAGTAACAGCAATGGTTGTGTCAAGATTGAGAACTACATGCCACCAGCCACCTGGTACAAAGACAGTTTCTCCTGGTTTCTGCACAACTTCCAGGGGTTTGAATTCAGAAGGCCAAATGGGAAGCTGAGGTCCAGGATATATTACTCTGAACCATGTGATGGCTTCATCTTGCTGGTTCCCGCCTTCTTCACGAGTCACTTCGATCAGCTCCCTGGGAGTGCTGGTAAGGAAAAGGCACCAGCGCTTGTGTCCTTGAACGAAGGCATTCCATGCACTAGTTCCCAAAGGGTCAATGTGAATGCCTGTTCCTGATCGAGGTGGGCCCATCACAAACCACCTGTAGGGAGGCCTTCTCTTCTCTCCTTCATACTTGAATAAGTCATCTGTGAAGAACCTTGGCACCTTGTAATCCTCTAGAAGTTTCCTCTGCTTAGGATGCTCCCCATAGCTGCTCTCAAATATATAGAGGGGGCTGTCATCTCGTGTGGTTTCCATGTATTCAATGTAATATTTCATCTTCATCTTGACAGAGTAACCATCATTGTCCTCTCCACACTTGAATTTCTGGTTCCTGTACTTGCGTTTCAGGCGCTCCAGAGTCCATTTCTCTTGGGCTGGCCACCCCACTTGAGCATTTAACAGGCTTGTGAGGCTTCTCATAACGTTCAATGAATTCTGCTGTTTCCACATTGTCATTGCAAGCTGCCCAGTTAAGCGGGAAGCTTTCGCAATAGTTATGCCGGGTCCAGTCGAGGGAGTCCTTGAGCTCGGGACAGGCGCTCCGCTTAGCCTCGCGGATGCACTTCTTGCTCTTGTGGTTCATGCTCCCAGCGCGCCTCTCTCCCTCGCCATTCCTCGCCTGTCTCTTCAGGCTACGGATTCACTGGAGACCAACACTCCTGCCCCCCCCCACCATCCAGAACAGGTTGAAGACCCTCCATCTGGTCAGCAGAACCACCCACTAACAGCGTCTCAGTCTTGTCTGCATGAAGCATTTATATTGTACTTGTCATTCCCTACTCATGGTTGTTTGGGGGTTGTTCAGATGACTTTGTGACACAGAAACACACACACACACACCAGTTTTGACCGTGTCTAAATATATTTTTTAAATTATTTGCAAATACAAAAACTCAAATATTAACATAACACAGAAACCATACATGCAAGGAACAATTGATTACCTATGCTTTTTAAAAAAAAAATAAGAAAGAAATGCTACACAGTCCAACACTATAAACACACAGTGCAAATTATTTAATGTTGGTTATTAGGCAGTTTTAAAGGGTAATTAATTAATTAATGGGAGGACAGTTCTCCACACGAGGCTATTTGTTTTAATTATTATTTATTTATTTATTTTATTTTAACTTTCTCCAGAGAAACTAGTGTAACCACTAGCTGTTAAAAGCAGTTGAAACATGTGTTGTTTGTGTGTTTAATAAAACATGACCATTCTGTAGCAAAACTGACTTTCTTCTTTTGTCCTCTTAAAACCCTCAAATGTTGAGTAAGTTTCTCTGAGAGTGCTATTTCCCATACTATACTGTACCAGTTTCTTATATTTAATCCTTTTGCCTCCTTCCAGCATTTAGCTATCAGCATACGCGCTGCTATTAAGAGATACTCAATTTGCTTTTTGTGTAGTATAGTTTGGGTTTGGCCATCAAAATTTATTAAGTAATGCCAATTCCAGTGTTTTTATTACTGTTGTTTCTATTATGATGGATATTTCGTCCACAATCTTGAATACATTCACAGTCCCACCACATATGACCATAGGATCCCCGGACCCCACATCCTCTCCAGCACAAATGTGAGTAGGACTTGTCTATCTGTGCTATTCTGGATGGTGTTAAGTAGGGATGTGCATGCCCGAAAATATCGTATTTTATCGTTTTGGAATTTTGGACCAAAAAAATTATCGTCTCTGATAATATCGTAGGTTAATTGTATCATCTTCACAATAATTATTGGAAATCCTATATTTAATTTGCAACCCCATTGTGCCCTATAGAGCTGAATTTTTTTTAGAAAAAAATGCCTATAACTTCTGTATTTTCAAAGTTACAGGCTTGAAATTTGGTCACAATGCTTATGGGGTATGCCTATGTATGTGTATGAAATTTGAGATTGGTCCCTCCAACCCTCGATTTTATATTAATTTATTAAAGAACGTTTAAGTTCTGACAGGTCAAAAGTTGCACGATCTTTCAAAAATTAATATAAAATACAAGGGTGGAGGGATTGATCTGAAATTTGGCACATATGTGTAGCAAATTTGTATGAAATTTGAGATCGATCCCTCCAACCCTTGATTTTATATGAATTTTTGAAAGATCCTGCAACTTTTTGACAGGTCTGAATGAATGCATGTGGCGAGCTGTCATTCTGACCTGTCAGAACTTAAACGATCTTTAATAAATTCATATAAAATCAAGGGTTGGAAGGATTGATTTCAAATTTCATACACATTCTTAGGAATACCCCATAAGCCCTGTGACCAAGTTTCAAGCCTCTAACTTTTAAAATACCGAAGTTATAGGTTTATTTATATGGCAGTCCAATAGTCCGATATAATCGGGCTGAAAATTATTGGATTGGATATTTATCGGAGGTTTTTCTATCGTATCATTATCATTAAACACATGCACGATAAAGAGCATATCATATCATTATCATACATTTTAATGATACGATACACATCCCTAGTGTTAAGTACCATCTTTGTAATATTTTAAGTGATATTTCAGTACATTTGGCTGATGTGGTTTTACAAGGGAATTTTCCCCACAGTTTTGTCCAGTATTCTTGATCTATTTTAATAGCCCAGTCAGATTCCCAGCAAGTTCATAGCCCTTGTTGTGATCCTAAATCCAGTTTAAGTAATAATCTATATAAAGTAGTTATTTGCCCGTTATCTTTTTCTGCAATGTTAACTCTCATTCTTTCAAAATCTGTCAAGTTTCTGCTGTGTGATGTATTGCTTTCTAATAAATGTGGATAGTTGATACCACGTTAACCATGTAATATTTGTATTCCTCAATAATGTCCCCCAGACAGTCCTAGATATGGGTAATAAATCTGTATAATAATGCATTAATCTGTCCAGTTGATTGTCTTTTAAAGTTTATTTATCATTCTCTCTTTTAGGTGAAAATCTGGGTGTCCACAGATTGGTATCAATGGAGATATCCCAGGCATCAATAATTCCTTTCTATATTTCCAGACTTTTAATATAGGAGTAATGCTTGTGTGTTGTTGTTGTTGTATGCCCTTTTTAATTCCTTTTTTAATGAAAGGTAGTAGTGTGAGATCTGCATATTGAAATAAAGACTTTTCTATACAAACTCAATGCTTGTCTTGTGAATAATTAATTATAAACAACATTAAGTATCTAAGCTGATAGGCTTCATGATATAGTTTTAATTGGGGTATTCCCCATCCTCCTTCCTCTAAACTCCTATATCTTAATTTTTTTGGTGTTCTAGGACTTTTACTTTTAAAGATTAATGTGTCAATTGTTGATTGCCATATTTTAAAGAATTTTGGTGCAATATCAGTAGGTAGTACATAGAACAAGTATGTAAATTTTGGCACCACCATCATCTTTATAACCGATATTCTGCTCAATAGCGACAGGTTCATTTTGTTCCGTCTTTTAATATCTGCTATTATTTGTTTCCAAATTCTTCCATAATTTAGTTGGAAGGATTTGTTCATATATATTTTTTAAAATTTGGACTCCTAAATGATGAAATGACTTGAGAAATAATGGGATTTTTAGTTGATTAGATAAGTCAATTTGATATTTGGGAGGTATATTGTAACATAGCAAATTTGATTTTGTATAATTGACTTCCAGTCCTGATGCTTTCTGGAAACATTCTAATTCCTCTTTGATGTGTTTTATACTTGTTTTGGGATTTTCTAGCATAAGCACTATGTCATAAGCAGCATACAAATTTATTAAATGGTTTTGATTTTTGATTGGCACTCCCTTGACATTATCATTGTTTCTTAATTTGTCTGCTAGAAATTCAATTACCAGAACAAATAATAATGGGGATAGAGGACATCCCTGTTTGGTTCCAGACTGAATTTTAAAGGGGGATGTTCCCTTATTATTAAATCTAATTGTCACTGATGTTTGAGCATAGATTATTTGTAGAATATGTGAGAATTTTGGGCCAAATTTATATACTTGTGAAATACTTAATAGAAATTTTAGGTTTAAACTGTCAAAAGCTTTATAGAGATCTAGAGCCAAAATTGCTAGTGGTGTTTTCAATTTTTTTGCGTGAGTGATTACACTATAGTCTTCTAACAGGATCCGCTATGTACCTTTTTGGAATAAATCCAAACTGGTCAGGATGGATTATTTTCCCTATCATTGTGTTTAGTATGTTTGCCCATATAGTAGCAAAATATAGTCCACATTTAATAATGAGATGGGCCGATATGAATCTGGAAGTACTAGAGCCTTACCAGGTTTTAATAAAAGAGTTATCCTTGATTGTTTCCATGTATCCAGTAGTTGTGTTCCCTGTAATATTGCATTAAAGACTTCTGAAAGTTGTGGAACTAATAATTTGGCATATACTTTATAGAATTCAGCTGTAAAGCCATCAGGGCCTGGTGCTTTATTAGACTTCAGGTTTTTTATAGCATTTTTATTTATTCTAATGATATAGGCTGTTCTAAATATATTGACTGCTCCCTTGTTAAGTCATTAATCTTATTTTCTTGCTGGTACTCTTTTATAAATCCTCTATATTTGTTCCTTTATATAAATTTTGATAATATTTAATTAGTATTTTCCCCATTTCATTTGCACTATAAGTTTTTGGTCCTTCCTCAGTTGTTAAAGCTACAATTCTTTTGCTATTTTTCCTTTTTTTAAATTCTATTTGCTAACATTCTTGATCCTTTTCTGTCAAATTCATAATATCTTTGTTTAATGTAGAGGAAATCTACCATTGTTTTATCAATATCTAGTAGATTAAGTTCTGTTCTTTTCCTTTCAATTTTTTGTCTAATAGCTTGTGAACCAGTATGTTTATATTGCACTGTTAGGACTTCTACAGTTTTTTTTTCAAATTCTGATTTCTGTTTTTTTAGTATTATTCCGAATAATGGCCATTTCTTTAACGTACTGCCCTCTTATTACTGCTTTCATACAATCCCACCTCACCCCTTCTGAAGTGTCATTAATATGATTTTCTCTAAAATAGTTTATTATCCCATCCTGTATTCTACTTTTGCATTCCTGTTGTGCTATTAAGTTAGGGTGTAACTGCCATATTGGTATTGTTTTTTCTTTGGCACACATTGCAATTTCCAGGAGCACTGGGGCGTGGTCAGATATGTTTATTTGGCCTATATCTATTTTAACTATCCATGGTAATGTACCCTTTGTGACTATTATGGTATCTAGCCTCGAAAATGAACCATGGGGTCGTGTATAAAATGAGTGTGTATAGTCTCTTGGGTGGGATTCTGCCCATGTTTCATAGAGTTCATATTTTTGTAAAATTTTAATACATTTCCTTCCTTCCTTGTGGTGTTGAGATTCATCTCTAGTTTGTTTAATACTATTTCCATTTCTAGCTACTATTGCCCCTTGTAAATTGCAGTTAATGTCCCCTCCTATCAATAATGCTGTTTCTGTAAATTTGCATAACTTTCTCAGGGTTCTATCTAAAAAGTGTAGTTGATTTGTGTTTGGGCTATATAGTGATGCTAATGTAATTTTTGTAAGTCCATTCAGAATTCCTTCCACAAAGATACATCTTCCTTCCTTATCTTTCATAATTTTTGTCTCTTTAAAATCAGTTTCAGTTTTAATTATAATTGCCACCTCTCTTGCTTTGAAAGATCCTTTAGCTTTGAATTTTCCCCCATCGCTTACTGTTGAATATACCATCCTTTTCTGTTGCTTGTAACATCATTATTTTTGGCTTCAGATCCCTGATCAATTTAAACATCTTAGCTCTTTTTATAGCACTGTCTAACCCTTTAATGTTAAATGAAACTGTTTTTAAGTCAGCCATAAGAATTGCATAACTTTTAGAATATTTATTCCTTTCTCAGGTTTCTTTTTAAATATCTTTTCAGTAAACCCTTATCAACTAAACCCCCCTTCCCAATTGAGTTGAATTCAACCATTTAATTAACAAATAATAGGCACAGCAACCAGCCTCTCTGTCCACCAAAAAATAAAAATAAAAATAAATAAAATAAAATAAAAAATCTATGTTGCCCCTCAGAAGTGCTACAAGCACCCTCCTGCAATATGAACTTCTTAAACTAGAGTGAAAAAAGAGAAGGAAAGAAAAAAAGTGTAAAAAGAAAAAGAAGAGAGAAAACAGAAAAAATATTTCTAAATTTATTGTGTTAAATATATTAGAATGGTGAGGCAGACAGTTCAGATCTATCCCTGGCATAGATCTGACTACATGAGAGGGAAGTCTCTCCAGCCCTGTATTCAAGAAGAAAAAAACCTGTCAAAGCCCCAAGTCTTTTACCAAGAACTGCTAGGAAAGAAAGAAAGAAAGAAAGAGTCTTTCCAGCTTATCTTTTTCGACGTGATGTTGTTCTAAGCGAACGGAGTGAAATGCCTGCTGTTGCCTTGCCTCGTATGTTTTGGGGCTTATCAGAGTGTTTTCTTTGAACCAGCTCCCATTCCTCCTCCTTGTCAGATTCATCGCTGCCTTGGTTTTCAAAATCTTCTTATTAAACTCCTCCAGGAAGGACAAAACTTAGGGTTTTTAATAATTGCACGACTTCTTTTTTTGTTGTCACAGTATGAGTGACCCCCCTATGGTGAACCACTAGTTTGAATGGAAAGCCCCATGTATAGCGAATCCCCATTTCTTGTAATTGTAAGGTGAAGGGGCGCAGTGCCCTGCACATTTGCAGTGTTTCTGGAGCTAAGTCCTGCCTTATCATAACAGGTACTCCTCGGCATTGTATTTCTTTTAATTCCCTCAGTTTTTTCATTGTTTCTTTTTTATTATAACGACCAAAGCATACGATTATATCTCATGGTGTGTTTCTTTCCTTTGGCCCCAATGCACGATGAGCTCTTTCGAAGTCATCAGAATCCATGGGGAAATCAGGCAGTCATGAGGTCAGCCATTTTACCACAAATAATTTTACATCATTTTCTTCCAAATCTTCAACTATTCCGCAAAAATGCACTCTGCAACATCAATTTCTGTTTTCCTGCTCAACCAGTTATAGTTTAATTTTAGAGGTTTGTTTCTTCAGTATTTTATATTTCTCCTCTTGGGCTGACACCTTTTCCATTGCACACACAGCTGTTTCCTCCACTTCAACCACTTTCTGCTTTAAATCCCCCAATTTAGCTTCCAGAATTTGTGTCCAATTGTCCATAAGTTCTAGTTTAAATTGTTTAAAACATTGTAAAATTTCTTCCTTCATTTTTGTATTTGTCATCTCCGGTGGAGTTGAGGACTCCCCCCACCCTCCCTCGCTCGTTTCTGGAACTCTGAGACACTCTGGGTGCCGTTTCGTTTGCAGAGCTGCTGTAGGTTACTCACAGTTCTTATGCCTTATCTTTCAGCTTGAAATAAGCAGTGATATCTTTCTTCACGTTTTAATCAAGTCTGTTGACATCCCCCTTGCATCCTTTCTTAGTTTCACTTTGATTCAAGCCATTTTCCCTCCAGTTTGGGATTGTTTTATTAATTGGGCTAGGGAGCTCTTCTTTCACGGCACCATACAGTCAGCATCCAGGCTCTGCCCCCTCCCCCCAAGTTTTTTTTTAAAAAGCAGGGAAAATGTGGTATTTAGTTGTGAAAAAGCTTTTTTTAAACTTGTGCATTTGCACTATTCCACTATACCACTGTGCCGGAAACGTTCTTCCTGTAGCGCTTCCTGTAGCGCTCGGCCCTCAATTCTGCAATGAAACTGAAAGTAGATGCAGATTAACAGTCTTGTATAGAAAAGCTCACAGTCACCCCAAGTCAACAGAGAAAAAGGCTCCATTGGAATCAATGGAGCCTTTTCTTTCTTTCTTTTTTACCTCCTTAACCTTTTCTCCCACAGCACTATGATCATGAACTGAATTGGTCCTGCACCTGCTTTCATTGAAATAAATAATCCATTCCAATCATCCATAGCTATGATGTTAATAATTTGAAGAATACTTAGTTTGGCCCAAGGAAGAAGCCAATATTCATGAACGAGCTCACAATGAACTTTTAGATTTGAGAATCTTAAATCCCCACACACGGCCAGATGAAGTTGTTCTTCATGGAAAAGAAAACTCTATGTGGAGGAAAAGGACATGTGTACAAGGCTTTGGTGAATTTAAGACAAATGGAGCAAAGTTAGTGTCACCTGAGTTACAGGAACCAGTGACAGCAAAACCACTTTCAGTTTCAACAGCAGTTTGTGAGAAGGGCTTTAATAGGATGAACCTCAAAATGAAGCACAAAGTCCTCTTCTCAGCATTAAAAGACTTTCTTGTGAATAGTCTGCCAATTCAAAAATGTAGCCCAGTAAGTTACAACAAGTGTTGGCTCCTCACAGGTGATCATTCACCATTAAACACTCAAGCCAAGAGGCAAGCTCCAGAAGGCCTCAGATTGTTTCATCATATGACAAAACAATCTGAGATCTTCTGGAGCCTTTTGTAGTCTACTTAATGGTGTGTACATAATATTTTGACTATTAATGTTTTGAATATTTATTATTTAAAATCTATTGCTTTTTGATAACCTATTACAAGTAAAAGGTTAAATATTAAGATCAAAAGATAACGATATCTATGTAGGCTAGGACTCCTCTAAATTTCACCCCTACTTCAATCGATAAGAAAGCAACAGTCAACTGTGCACACCACTTGTAGGCACCATTTGTTATGAATGTCAGTGCCAAGGGAATATGTATCAGAGACACTACACTTTGGACAGTAGCTTTCATAGTCGGCATGTTCCCATCACCTTATTCATATTTGGGGAAGAGAAGGGTTTTGCTCACTGGTCCCTGCTGACTCTGTGATGGCCTGGTCTCACTTCCTCCACATGATGGAGCTGAAGTTCTGAAGCAGGTCACTTGCTATATGGTTTAAGCTTTCAGCACAATTTAGAGCCCTGATTGCAGGTATGGATTTTCTGGAATCAATAGCCTCTTTCATGTTTTATACTTATGAAAAGTTATTGTGTGTGAGGACCAAGGCCGCCCCATGATTTCTCGTATCTACAGTCATAGGCATAGGCTTTCTCACATGCATATGACATCTACATGTAGCACATGAAGGAAGGGAGAAGCCATATGAATTTAGAGACAGGGTCAACAGCACTTTCCCACTCCCCAGTAAAAGTGTGGACACTAATCAGAAGCAGTGTTTGAGCAGAGCAGAGCAAGTAACATCCTGAATAGCAAAGACACATCCTGAGACACAAAAATGGTGCACCCTCTGTAACTTGCTCTTAGAAGAACTACAAAGCCCAAAGGGTTCCTTACTTCGTGTCTGGTTTCCCTCAGGCAAGCAAACATTCTAGCAAACTGACCTGGGACATCCAAATCAGTGAGACTTCTTTATTTCAAGAAATCCCACAGCAAAAGCTTAACGGTTACACACTTCAGAAAACATATAGCTGATGATCAGTAGCTATAGGCTCCAAGAAATTCCAGAACAGTCAAAAGCTACTCACTTCTACTATGAAGAACTCCCCATCAACATGATTTCCCCATTGCCATCTCCAGAGTTCTGAACACAAGGGAAGTCAATCCATACATGGGTTCCAAACCTGGACAAGGGAGGAAAGTGATTCCAGACATGATCTCTCAGGCAATCAAAGGGGCAAATTCTTGAAAGGCCTAATAAACCACCCAAAGAGAGCTATTCCAACCTTTGATCATATGTCGGTAACTCCAGGCCACATGGTCAAGGCTTAAACAAGATCATGGGGAAAGGTGCACCCTCAAACACAAGGCGTTCTATGCCACTGCTTCCGCATGAGCAACTCTGTGCCACATGAGTCTAGGCAGAGGAAAGAAGGTCCAAAAGTCAATGACGAAGCCCAGTCTGCCAGTACACTGAGCTGTTGACAAACAAAGACACACAATCCATAGCAAATGAGAGTTCAAGTCTATGAAAAGCTTCACAGTACTTTTCATGGCAAGGTCTTAGTAATCCAAACTTCCACTTAGGAGGGAGCATGTGCAGAGTGCCCCCAGAGTCTCAGACAATAATGGATCCAAATAGGGAAGTTTTCCAGGAATGCAGAGCAGATGTTCCTAGCAAAGGCTCCTCACCTTTGCACCAGCTTAAAATGGGAAGCATAGACCTCCTCCAGACCACTTGACAGACAGGGGCTTTTGGCCTTTCAGCAATGCCCCAATCCAAACAGGGCAGCACTGCTCAGCCCACCAAGATGATGCTTCAATCTGGGTGATCCTTTTGCAACTTCCCATCCTTTCTCTATCAATTTTTCACAGACAGTTTCTCTACCAAGGCCAAGGCATGCAGGTAGCTTGCAAGGAGTAGAGGCACTCCCACAACTCTGCTCTGAGAAAACTGACAGAGATCAATCACACAGATTCTAACATTACAGAGGCCAAACAGGCCCAAAGCCTTCCAGACTACTTCTAATTAAATCTTAGCCAGGAAAAAAAACCTACAAGACTTCACGGCAGTGCCTTAACCATCCCTGACACTTTGTGCAGGTGTGGCAGCTGACAGGTGCCTGGAGGAAGGGACAACCACCATAACAATCAGGACCCTTCGTATATGAATCACATGAAGGGAGCTTATGGGTTTTCCCTATGTATGCAGTCCATGCCAATGTGTGGATGGCAGGGGTGGGTTGCAGTTCACACATGAAGGAGGCACATGAGGTTTCGGAGTCAGTGGGAATCAGTGGTTTTCAGGCCTCAGAAAGTATGAGTCAATGAGTTAGGCCTCTGGCCTCCGACATGCATAAACGAACAGATACTACATCCTCAGGCACAGTATCTAAAGGGCATTTGTCACTGCACTCATGTATAATCAATATACACCACACACCACACTCCCATGTCTGGCTATAAATGGAAATCTGATAGACAGAAACATAAGGAGCTTAAACAAATGGACCCAAACAAAGTAAAAGACACCAACATGTGTTCTAATTTTTCTGAAAAGAAAAGGCCTTTCTTGTCAATTTGGAAACAAAAATGGACATAAGGAATAGTAGAAGAAGAGAACTAAATCTATATTAAAATTTGGTCTTGGCCCAGAGAAACTATGCTTGGGCACCAGAATTGCCCATATGTGGAAAACTTCCAAACGCTATAGTTTTTTAGAATTTGAACAGTGTATAATGATAACATTATGTATTATGTTCAGTGTGTTCAGAGGAGAGCAACAAGGATGATTAGGGGTCTGGAAACTAAGCCTTATGAGGAGAGATTGAAAGAACTGGGCATGTTTAGCCTGGAGAAGAGAAGATTGAGGGGAGACATGAGAGCATTTTTCAAATACTTGAAAGGTTGTCACACAGAGGAGGGCCAAAATCTCTTCTCGATCAACCCAGAATGCAGGACACGGAATAATGGGCTCAAGTTGCAGGAAGTCAGATTCAGGCTGGACATCAGGAAAAACTTCCAGACAGTTATAGCGATACAACAATGGAACTAGGCTGACCATATGAAAAGGAGGACAGGGCTCATGTAACTTTAACAGTTGTAGAGAAAAGGGAATTTCAGCCAGTGTCATTTGTATGCAATTAATTCCTGGTGAAATTCCCTCTACATCACAACAGTTAAAGTTGCAGGCACTATACTAGAGTGACCATATACAAAAGAAAGCAGGGCCCCTGCAACTTTAACAGTTATGATGAAGAGGGAATTTCAGCCAGTGTCATTTGTATGCAATTAATTCCTGGTGAAATTCCCTCTACATCACAACAGTTAAAGTTGCAGGCACTATACTAGAGTGACCATATACAAAAGAAAGCAGGGCCCCTGCAACTTTAACAGTTATGATGAAGAGGGAATTTCACCAGGAACTAATTGCATACAAATGACACTGGCTGAAATTCCCTTTTCTCTACAACTGTTAAAGTTACATGAGTCCCGTCCTCCTTTTCATATGGTCAGCCTAAATGGAACCAATTACCTGGGGGGGGGGGATCTCCCACATTAGAGGCATTCAAGAGGCAGCTACACAACCATCTGTCAGGGATGCTTTAAGGTAGATTCCTGCATTGAGCAGGGGGTTGGACTCGATGGCCTTATAGGCCCCTTCCAACTCTACTATTCTATGATTCTATGATCTAGCTATCCAGATATAGAACATTGAGATAGAGTGAACTAAGATCTACTGGTCAATTGTACTTACTTTAGCAAACACAATTACATTCAAT
The DNA here is from genome assembly GCA_029215795.1 of Anniella stebbinsi. Classification (NCBI taxonomy): domain Eukaryota; kingdom Metazoa; phylum Chordata; class Lepidosauria; order Squamata; family Anniellidae; genus Anniella; species Anniella stebbinsi. The sequence goes on from JARDYH010000001.1 coordinate 172,613,321, forward strand.
TTACTTGGGAATGATCTCACAAACTTGCTAATATGCAGCTAATTCTGATATTTTATCCAGTTCAGTATTGTGGTATGTGGTATATCATGACAGTAACACCTACATGAAAACAAAACGTTGGTTTTGGGTTGTAGGAATTCTGTATTTTTTAAATTAGTATTAAAAAGATTGAGGACCATGATGTTGCTGGCACATTTATTGCGTCACTTATATATGTATGGAATCCCTTGCTCATTTAACAAGTGCACCCATTTCATTCTATCAGTCTTATGGTGCACCCATTTAGTTTTACCACTGTGGTAGAGTATGATATCCAGTGCCAATGTTAGGTACCCATTGTTCTCTTCAACTGGTGGACTCTCAATGTGTAAGTCTTTAAGTAGCCACAGAAGTGTTTATTTACTAAGAATTTCTCTACATTAAGCCAAAATCCTGCATCCTTATTGGGCTTTCTTCTTCTGGAGTCTTTCCGGGTTTATGACAGACTCCTTTAGATAACGAACACATGATTTGTAATTAAAAACTTCCTTTCTTGGCAATGCTCTATATGTTCAATGACACATCACCACCTAATGGTTGTATTACAGCTCTACGCTGGCAATACACACTGCTGATACAGCACCATTAACTTTTGTTACAGCTTATCTCTGATCTTTTTTGAAAGTGGGCTAAAGTGGGGGAAAGCATGAGAAATATCCTAGGGCTTGATGACATCATATAAAGGACTTGCAAACCTCCGCGAGTGTCCAACCATGAGTGTGCAATAAACTGCTCATGTAGAGACATTTTAAGAAAGTCTCTGAAATTAGTTTCTACCCTACCTTTCCATCAGCACTCTCAAGGTGGCTAACAAAATCATGACTGCACAAAGCAATTACACAAAGCATCTACATCAAATCAATACAACATTATAATAAAGGATAAGAATGGTATGGCAATATTGCTCATAAAAATGTGAAAGAAAACTGGCAGCTGGAATTAATAGTTCTCTCATCAAGAATGAATAATGGATGTCTAACATTAGGATACCCAGTAAACCAATCATTGAGATGAGGTTTTGCTTTTGTGTATTTTATTGAAGTATGTGTGGGGGTAAAATACGTGCAGCTTAGAATATGGAAAATATAAAAGGTATCCAGGAAGCATGGTGTGCATAGAACCAGTTCAAAGATGTTAAGGAGGAATGAGAATGTGTGAGGTGGAAGGGTAGGAAATCCCCCTTCCTTCTAGCCTTATTCAGGATGTGTGCAATCAACCCTTGAGGAAAGGGAACATGCTAGCCCCACTGACCCTTGTATTTCCATACCGTGTATTCATGGAGGGCAACAGTCCGAAGAGGAGAGCCTCTCATATCCATGGCTGCTCTCCACATGAGCAAGCATGCTGGAATATCACAGATCTTGAATGCCTGAATAGGGCTTCTGTTGTGATAGTGTGATGTGAATGCCTGATATACAAGAATTGTTTGCATCAGACATCTGTATAAGTGAGCATCCACCTAAAGCTTTCTGTGTGGCAATGGAGAAGTAGACATACCTGCTGTTCTACCACATGCCTCACTTAGGCTGGATCAGACTCAGCATTAAGGCAATTGAGGGACAAATCTAAAGGCAGATCAATGAAAAGGCAAAGGTCAAATGCACAGTTTTACCAGGCAAGAGGGAGAGTTCCAAGAGAGAGGTTAGAGGCGGAGCCAAGGTCCAAACACAGGAGACTAGTCAAGCATAAATACAGTCCAAGAAGCAGTCAACAAGCAGTCCAGAGGTTCTCATGCAAGGTCAAGGAAATAAGCACACAAGGCACTCAAAGCTAAGGTGTTGTTTCTGACAGCTCTCAAGCAGCAACTGAGAGCTGATATAACCAGAGACCCACCAAGAGCTCAGCTGAAGTTCATTATAGACTTCTATAAAGAAGTTCATGAGGGGGAACCTGTTCATGAGGAGCCCAGTTATTGTGGTTCTTGAGTGTGCACTTCACCTCTGGATAGCAGCCTGTGCCTGCACCTTCTGGTGCTGGGTACACTCTGGGGCTGGGCAGATGCTCGGCTTCCTCCTCAGATTCTATGGAGGATGTATGGTCCTCAGAAATCCTGTCCAGGGTTCCCCCAATGTCTACCAGTACTAGAGGACCTGACGTTGCATCTTTAGAAGTGCTAGGAGTGTCGATGTCAGGATGATGTACAAGGTTATTGGACTCTGTGATCTCTGAATTGTTATCTGATAAGTCACCCTAGCCTATCAGGCACGTAAGCCGGGAACATAAGAAGAGCCATGCTGAATCAGAATAAGGGTCCATCTAGTCCAGCAATCTGTTTACACAGTGGCCAACCAGATGTTAATCAGAAACCCACAAGCAGGACATGGGTGCAACAGCATCCTCCTGCCCATGTTCCCTAGCACATGGTGTGTACTGGCTTACTGCCTGACACACCCACAAGTTGATAAAGTGTATAAATTGTAGGGATGTGCACTGACCCCCCGGATCGGATCGGATAGCGGATCGGAATCGGACCTGGGGGGTCGGATCGGATCGGATCGGATCGGATCGTGTGTCGGATCGGATCGGATCCGATTCCGATCCGCGGATCGGATTTTCCGATCCGGATCGGACGCCATTTTGAATGCTTTTTCCTATAGCAAATTATTGTTTTACAAAAACGCCTATAACTTTTTCATTTTTAACGACAGAAGGATGAAACTTGGGCACATTGTACACTGGTTAGGGATAGGTATCTGTGAGAAATTTCAGAAAGATTGGTGCATGCAGTTTGTGGCAATTAATTTTTTAATAAATAACATGGAATGCCTATACCTCGGTCATTTTTAAAGTTACACACATGAAACTTTGCCACATTGTAGGTGGAACCTTGGGACCCACGTGTGTGAAGTCCCAGAACCGTGGGTGCTTGCCTGGTGTGGCAATGAATTTTTGAAAAATGGGTAGTAGTGGGGTAAATGCAGTTATGCCTCCCATGTTTTTATTTTTAAAGATACAAACAGGACACTTCGGCACATTACAGGGAACACTTCCCTTGATATGTGTGTAAAATTTCAGACAGCTAGCTCCAGGCATGTGTTGGCAATGAATTGTTGAAAATTGGGTAGCAGTGGGGTAAAATACAGTTTTGCCTCCCATTTTTTTATTTTCAAAGATACAAACGGGAAACTTTGGCACATTGCAGGGAACACTTCACTTCAAATGTGTGTGAAATTTCCGGAAGCTAGGTGCAACATTTTAGTGGGAAACGAACGTTTATTCATGGCATTTCACATGGGATTTATGGGTTGGTTTTAAGAGCTACAAACCTCTAACTCGCTCACATGGCACAGGACCTATGCCCGCTCAAACGCTGGAAATTTAACAAACTTTGGTGCAATGCTTTAGTGGGAAAACAAAGGTTTATGCATGGCATTTCACATGGGATTTATGGGTTGGTTTTAAGAGCTACAAACCTCTAACTCGCTCACATGGCACAGGACCTATGCCCGCTCAAACGCTGGAAATTTAACAAACTTTGGTGCAATGCTTTAGTGGGAAAACAAAGGTTTATGCATGGCATTTCACATGGGATTTATGGGTTGGTTTTAAGAGCTACAAACCTCTAACTCGCTCACATGGCACAGGACCTATGCCCGCTCAAACGCTGGAAATTTAACAAACTTTGGTGCAATGCTTTAGTGGGAAAACAAAGGTTAAACTTTATTATTTTAAACCTTCAGGAAGGGGACATTGCCTGCCTGGTGTGGATTGGTAATGAGGGAAGAAAGTTTCACTTATTCATTTGTAAAATGTAAAGTGATTGTAAATTGCTTTAGGGACCCATACATTTACATGACAAGACAGGTGTTGGTTGCAGGAATGCTACCAAATGCACTAGTAGCTAATCCCAGGTAATAGCTATTCAGATCCTAGCTAATAGCTATTATTCAGATCCTAGCCTGGGAAGGGATCTTGCAGGATAAGTGATTGTTCTTTTCTTGTGTACTATGTAATTCTAAACCAGAAGGCTGCTTTGATGTAGAGCCAATCCACATGGTCTCTTGCAGCACCTAGTATTATTTATTTCTCCTTCCACAGCAGAATCTGGAAGGCGGGCAGGCAGGCTGGCATTTAATGGGCAAAGTCCAACAGCGGCATTGGGGACTGGGTGACATTCTCCTTGAGGGCGAATGCCAAGTCCCATGGCTTGTGCGAGGAGGGCGGCTTGCTCTCTTTGCAGGAAGGATCTGGAAGGCGGCAGGCGGCATCAGCAGCGGGCGGGCAGGCTGGCATTTAATGGGCAAAGTCCAACAGCGGCATTGGGGACTGGGTGACATTCTCCTTGAGGGCGAATGCCAAGTCCCATGGCTTGTGCGAGGAGGGCGGCTTGCTCTCTTTGCAGGAAGGATCTGGAAGGCGGCAGGCGGCATCAGCAGCGGGCGGGCAGGCTGGCATTTAATGGGCAAAGTCCAACAGCGGCTTTGGGGACTGGGTGACATTCTCCTTGAGGGCGAATGCCAAGTCCCATGGCTTGTGCGAGGAGGGCGGCTTGCTCTCTTTGCAGGAAGGATCTGGAAGGCGGCAGGCGGCATCAGCAGCGGGCGGGCAGGCTGGCATTTAATGGGCAAAGTCCAACAGCGGCTTTGGGGACTGGGTGACATTCTCCTTGAGGGCGAATGCCAAGTCCCATGGCTTGTGCGAGGAGGGCGGCTTGCTCTCTTTGCAGGAAGGATCTGGAAGGCGGCAGGCGGCATCAGCAGCGGGCGGGCAGGCTGGCATTTAATGGGCAAAGTCCAACAGCGGCTTTGGGGACTGGGTGACATTCTCCTTGAGGGCGAATGCCAAGTCCCATGGCTTGTGCGAGGAGGGAGGCTTGCTCTCTTTGCAGGAAGGATCTGGAAGGCGGCAGGCGGCATCAGCAGCGGGCGGGCAGGCTGGCATTTAATGGGCAAAGTCCAACAGCGGCTTTGGGGACTGGGTGACATTCTCCTTGAGGGCGAATGCCAAGTCCCATGGCTTGTGCGAGGAGGGCGGCTTGCTCTCTTTGCAGGAAGGATCTGGAAGGCGGCAGGCGGCATCAGCAGCGGGCGGGCAGGCTGGCATTTAATGGGCAAAGTCCAACAGCGGCTTTGGGGACTGGGTGACATTCTCCTTGAGGGCGAATGCCAAGTCCCATGGCTTGTGCGAGGAGGGCGGCTTGCTCTCTTTGCAGGAAGGATCTGGAAGGCGGCAGGCGGCATCAGCAGCGGGCGGGCAGGCTGGCATTTAATGGGCAAAGTCTCTCCTTTCCCGGGCACTGTGGCAGTGAGAGTGCCATAGGCTGCAAAAGAAGAAGGGGGGGGAAAAAGAATGAATATTAGTTGACCACTTCAACACAACCAGCTCCCTTCCACCCAGGATTGCCCTTCCTGAGTGCCCACGCCAAAGCAGGCACACGGGGCTGCCTGCTCACTCGGAAGTTAGCAGGCAGACAGCCAACCTTCAGTTAGGTGGAAGGTGCCCCCCCCCCATTCACAGAACACTTACCGTAGTCCTCCTGAGGGCGTTGTTGATAAGATGCCACTTCCAGGCGGGCAGTGACGGGCAGGTGGGCAGTCTGCATTACCGTCTCTCCTGGGCACTGTGGCAAAGAGTTCCATAGGCTGCAAAAGAAGAAGGGGGGGGGGAAGAATATGAGGAAAATGATACTTTTCCACCACTGGCTCCCTCCCACCCAAGACTGGCATGTGCCCGTCCTGAGTGCCCACGCCCCAGCAGGCACACGGGGCTGCCTGCTTGCTTACTCGTGGGTAAGCTCTCTGACAGGCTCTTACCAGAGTCGTGCGGGCGACGTGAATCGATGGGCCACCTCCATGCGGCCGTGGCTGGGGCAGATGGGCAGTCTGGATTCACGGGTACGCTTTGCGCAGTGGCGAAGAGTTCCATAGGCTGCAAAAGAAGGAGGGGGGGGGAAAAGAATTAACATGAGATAAATCATACTTTTCCACCATTGGCTCCCTCTCACCCAGGACTGGCATCTGCCCGGTCCTGAGTGCCCACGCCCCAGTAGGCACACGGGGCTGCCTGCTCACTCGGAAGTTAGCAGGCAGACAGCCAACCTTCAGTTAGGTGGAAGGTGCCCCCCCCCATTCACAGAACACTTACCATAGTCCTGAGGGCGTTGAGGACTCGGTGAGATTCTCCTGGAGGACCCCTAGTCCCATGGCTTGTGCAAGAAAGGCGGCTGGCCCGCCTCGCAGGAACGATCTGGAAGGCGGCAGGCGGCATCAGCAGCGGGCGGGCAGGCTGGCATGTAATGGGCAAAGTCTCTCCTTTCCCGGGCACTGTGGCAGTGAGAGTGCCATAGGCTGCAAAAGAAGAGGAGGGGGATAATGAATATTACATAAATACTTTTATACTGCAAAAGAAGAAAGGAAAATAAATAAAGATTTGTATTAATTAATACATGCAAGTCCTAGTAACTAGTCTCCCACCGGCACACTTCTCTGGTTTGTGATGCAATCCTCTTTCTCCTGCACCCCTCCCTTTCTAAATCACTCTTCTGAGCCCATTGTTAGAGGGATTGGCTATCCTTTTGTGTCTGGCAGGACACAGCTTACCGGATCATTAGAGAATCACCATTTCTTTTGTCCTTGGGTTATTCATTCACTCCTAATAGCACCCTACGTTAGGCTGACCAGATCAAATCCAGGTCAGGGTTCCTAACTTCAGCAGTTGTAGAGAAAAGGGAATTTCTGCCAGTGTCATTTGTATGGAATTAGTTCCTGCTGAGATTCCCTCTTCATCACAACAGTTAAAGGTGCAGGGGCCCTGCCTTCTTTTCTATATGGCCACTCTGCCTGCACTCTTACCTGAGTCGTAGGGGCGACGTGAATCGAGGGGCCACCTCCATGCGGCCGTGGCTGGGGCAGATGGGCAGTCTGGATTCACGGGTGCGCTTTGCGCAGTGGCGAAGAGTTCCATAGGCTGCAAAAGAAGGAGGGGGGGGGGGAAAGAATTAACATGAGATAAATCATACTTTTCCACCATTGGCTCCCTCTCACCCAGGACTGGCATCTGCCCGGTCCTGAGTGCCCATGCCCCAGCAGGCACACGGGGCTGCCTGCTCACTCGGAAGTTAGCAGGCAGACAGCCAACCTTCAGTTAGGTGGAAGGTGCCCCCCCCCCATTCACAGAACACTTACCGTAGTCCTCCTGAGGGCGTTGTTGATAAGATGCCACTTCCAGGCGGGCAGTGACGGGCAGGTGGGCAGTCTGCATTACCGTCTCTCCTGGGCACTGTGGCAAAGAGTTCCATAGGCTGCAAAAGAAGGAGGGGGGGGAAAGAATTAACATGAGATAAATCATACTTTTCCACCATTGGCTCCCTCTCACCCAGGACTGGCATCTGCCCGGTCCTGAGTGCCCACGCCCCAGTAGGCACACGGGGCTGCCTGCTTGCTTACTCGGAAGTAAGATCTCACACTGCCCCACTTCTGGACACTCTCAGGTGTCCCTGCGTTGACTGCACACACTTACCTTATTCGTGCGGCCGATGTGGATCGGAGGACTCCAGTGGCACATAGGCTCCTCCAGGCAAAGTCACATTGGCACAGGGTCCTCCAGGCAAAGTCACAGTTTGGCACAGCTCCCTCCAGGCAAAGTCACATTGGCACAGGGTCCTCCAGGCAAAGTCACAGTTTGGCACAGCTCCCTCCAGGCAAAGTCCCAGTGGCACAGGCTCCTCCAGGCAAAGTCACAGTTTGGCACAGCTCCCTCCAGGCAAAGTCACATTGGCACAGGGTCCTCCAGGCAAAGTCACAGTTTGGCACAGCTCCCTCCAGGCAAAGTCCCAGTGGCACAGGCTCCTCCAGGCAAAGTCACAGTTTGGCACAGCTCCCTCCAGGCAAAGTCACATTGGCACAGGGTCCTCCAGGCAAAGTCACAGTTTGGCACAGCTCCCTCCAGGCAAAGTCCCAGTTTGGCACAGCTCCCTCCAGGCAAAGTCCCAGTTTGGCACAGCTCCCTCCAGGCAAAGTCCCAGTGGCACAGGCTCCTCCAGGCAAAGTCACAGTTTGGCACAGCTCCCTCCAGGCAAAGTCACATTGGCACAGGGTCCTCCAGGCAAAGTCACAGTTTGGCACAGCTCCCTCCAGGCAAAGTCCCAGTTTGGCACAGCTCCCTCCAGGCAAAGTCCCAGTTTGGCACAGCTCCCTCCAGGCAAAGTCCCAGTGGCACAGGCTCCTCCAGGCAAAGTCACAGTTTGGCACAGCTCCCTCCAGGCAAAGTCACATTGGCACAGGGTCCTCCAGGCAAAGTCCCAGTTTGGCACAGGCTCCTCCAGGCAAAGTCACAGTTTGGCACAGCTCCCTCCAGGCAAAGTCACATTGGCACAGGGTCCTCCAGGCAAAGTCACAGTTTGGCACAGCTCCCTCCAGGCAAAGTCCCAGTGGCAGAGGCAAAGTCCCAGTGGCAGAGGCAAAGTCCCACTGGCAGAGGCAAAGTCACAGCTGCATGGGCACCTCCAGGCAGGCAGGCGGGCGGGCAGGCAGAGGCGGGCATGATGCCAGGCGCTTGCACATTGCACAAGTAAGCAATAGAACCGTGAGACCAGCCCACGCATTCCGGCTACTTCACAATGGCGGCAACCTAGCAGGCAGGCAGGCAGGCAGGCAGGCAGGCAGAGGCAGAGGCAGAGGCGGGCATGATGCCAGGCGCTTGCACATTGCACAAGTAAGCAATAGAACCGTGAGACCAGCCCACGCATTCCGGCTACTTCACAATGGCGGCAACCTAGCAGGCGGGCAGGCAGGCAGGCAGGCAGGCAGAGGCAGAGGCAGAGGCAGAGGCGGGCATGATGCCAGGCGCTTGCACATTGCACAAGTAAGCAATAGAACCGTGAGACCAGCCCACGCATTCCGGCTACTTCACAATGGCGGCAACCTAGCAGGCGGGCAGGCGGGCAGGCAGGCAGGCAGGCAGAGGCAGAGGCAGAGGCGGGCATGATGCCAGGCGCTTGCACATTGCACAAGTAAGCAATAGAACCGTGAGACCAGCCCACGCATTCCGGCTACTTCACAATGGCGGCAACCTAGCAGGCGGGCAGGCAGGCAGGCAGGCAGGCAGAGGCAGAGGCAGAGGCGGGCATGATGCCAGGCGCTTGCACATTGCACAAGTAAGCAATAGAACCGTGAGACCAGCCCACGCATTCCGGCTACTTCACAATGGCGGCAACCTAGCAGGCGGGCAGGCGGGCAGGCAGGCAGGCAGGCAGAGGCAGAGGCAGAGGCGGGCATGATGCCAGGCGCTTGCACATTGCACAAGTAAGCAATAGAACCGTGAGACCAGCCCACGCATTCCGGCTACTTCACAATGGCGGCAACCTAGCAGGCGGGCAGGCAGGCAGGCAGGCAGGCAGAGGCAGAGGCAGAGGCGGGCATGATGCCAGGCGCTTGCACATTGCACAAGTAAGCAATAGAACCGTGAGACCAGCCCACGCATTCCGGCTACTTCACAATGGCGGCAACCTAGCAGGCGGGCAGGCAGGCAGGCAGGCAGGCAGAGGCAGAGGCAGAGGCGGGCATGATGCCAGGCGCTTGCACATTGCACAAGTAAGCAATAGAACCGTGAGACCAGCCCACGCATTCCGGCTACTTCACAATGGCGGCAACCTAGCAGGCGGGCAGGCAGGCAGGCAGGCAGGCAGAGGCAGAGGCAGAGGCGGGCATGATGCCAGGCGCTTGCACATTGCACAAGTAAGCAATAGAACCGTGAGACCAGCCCACGCATTCCGGCTACTTCACAATGGCGGCAACCTAGCAGGCGGGCAGGCGGGCAGGCAGGCAGGCAGGCAGAGGCAGAGGCAGAGGCGGGCATGATGCCAGGCGCTTGCACATTGCACAAGTAAGCAATAGAACCGTGAGACCAGCCCACGCATTCCGGCTACTTCACAATGGCGGCAACCTAGCAGGTGGGCAGGCGGGCAGGCAGTTTTTTAAATCATATAGCCAAAATAAACACAACACACAGTGACAGCCCTGCAAGGCTGCCACATAAGTCCAAAAGACACAGTCAGAAACAGTGTGGGATGCTGCTTGTCATCCACTCAATGTAGGAGCCTGGAAGAGGAATCCTATCGCGTCCTTCGTTCATAGTCAGAGAGGTGCATGCGTTCCTTGGCGATAAAATTAAGCCTTCTTCTTATCCAAAGTTCTCATGAGCCTCTGACGTGGTCTTACAAGAAGAAACGCCCATGGAAGTGTGGGACCTTACAGAAGGCCTGGAGGGAGCCATCGGAGTCCAATTTCAGAGGCACACGTGCAAGCACATTGGTTCAAGTCAAACAACATAGAATGTGTGAGATGCTTGTGCATCCCCTCAATGTAAGAGGCTAGGAGAAGAAACTAGATCCCTTCGGGATCCATCGTTCAGAGTTGAGTTACTGAGCTGTAAACAACACAGCCAGTAAATTAAAGTAAAGAAAATTAATTAACCGAAAATAAGAATTAAAAAATCAAGGGCCTGCCGGTGCCTGCCCAAAGGTGTGGGATGGATGGGGGGTGCCTGCCAATTACTCCCCCGCGGGCATGAGGGTGGGGTATCCCAGCAGGGGCAGATTGACCTTGAGGAAGACCAGCTGCTCCACAATCTCAGCGTCCAAGCGAGAGCGGTGGGGTGTGACCACGTCGCCCGCCATGGAAAACACCCGCTCGCTTGGAACGCTGGACGGTGGGCAGCTGATTCTGTCCATGGCCACCCGCGCCAGATCAGGCCACATCTGGCGCCGAGATGACCAGTAGGCCAGGGGTTCGATGGAGCCGTCCTCCATCTGCTCCGCCAGGTAACGCTGCACTGCTGCTGCAGCGTCATCCTGGCGGCGGCTGGGTTGAGTGCCTCTATGCCCAACCGCAGCCTGCAAAGCCTTGTCCCAAAACCCCTGGCCTGTCCCCCTGCTGGGTGTGGTGGTGCCGCCGCTGCTGGTGGTGCTCAGCGGACTTAGCGCCTGGGCTTCGGTGGGCTCCTCCTCTGCCTGCCCAATCCTGGCATCCCGGGCCGCCCGAACGTCCGTCACCAGCATTTCCACCCAACCTGCCCGGGAAGTCTGCCCACATAACCCATCCTTGATGCGCGGGTCGCACATGGTGGCCAACATGTACTGCCTCTCGTTGTAGAGAGGCTGGACCCGGCGGGATAGGCTTTCCCTCAGCCTCGTCACCACTTCCCGCACCTCTGGCAGGAAGCGCCTGCCGGTGACGGCATCCCCGGCCTCCAGAAACTCGCCCATCTGATTCTGGAGATGCCTGGCCACGGGGAGCACCTGGCTGAGAAGGGCAGTGCTGCTGCTCAGGGTCTCGGTGGCCTCAAGGAACGGCTTGAGGACCACCAGAAGCTGGGACATGGCCTCCCACTGCTGCCTGGACAGTGGGGCCTGGATGCCAATGTCCCCGACCCTGAACATCTCGTGGACAACACGCTGTTGCTCCACCATACGCTCGAGCATGTGGTAGGTGGAGTTCCAACGTGTTGCCACGTCCTGCACTAGCCGGTGCTGCGGAAGTCCCAGCTCCTGCTGCTTCTCCCGCAGCAACCGACTGCCCTTCACGCTGTGGTGGAAATGCCCAGCCACCTTCCTGCAGCTCTCTAGGAGATTACGGATTTGGGGAGGGAGAGGGGCCTTGCTGCCTCCAAGGCCATCCCTGACAACCAGGTTGAAGACGTGCGCGATGCAGCGGATGCCCTCAAATCCGCCATCGCGCACCGCCTTCAGCATATTGGCTCCCCCGTCCGTGACCATGTAACCGCGGGTGTGCTGGTGCCCGCCCAGCCACCCTGCCACCATGCGGTTCATGGCCTCCGTAATCTCCTCCGCCGTGTGGGACTGGTCCATGACTGCGGTATGAAGGAGGGCCCAGCGGCAGCCCTCCTTCCCAGTCCCAGAAGTCCTGGGTGCTTCCTGCCCTGAGGCTCCCCACCAGTGAGCCGTCAGGGACAGGTAAGCGTGCACTCCTCCTTCGCTGGACCAGATGTCCGAAGTGAAGTGCACCTTCTGTGCCTCTGCCTGGCACAGACGACCCAGAACTAACTCCCTGCATGCCTGGTACAGGGAGGGCACCACACGCCTGCTCAGGGTGGTGCGACACGGCGGCTTGTAGTATGGAACCACAAGAGCCATCAGCCTCTTGAAGCCTGCGTTCTCGACGAGGCTGAATGGCTGGTCATCCAACGCCACCATCTCACCGATGCAATTGGTGATCTGGTTGGGCGCTGGAAAACGCCACCTTGTGGCTCCATACTTCCCCCACCCCATCTCTTCCATGGTGGCCTGGCGAAGCCTCTTGGGGATGGGAGGTCGAGAGCTGGCAGAAGTTGCAGGAGCCTTCTGCTTGCCCTTGCCGCTAGCACCAGTCTGCTGCGAGGTGCCCGCCTCGGTCCCAAGCAAAACAGACTGGTGGTGCCTCTGCATGTGGCGGGTGAGGTTCGTGGTGGTGAAGTGGCCTGGCATTTTTCCCCTGCTCACTGACATCTTGCAGTGGCGACAGACAGCAAAGCGGGAATCCACTGCCACCTCAAAGTGGTCCCACACCTTGCTTGCCTGTCGCTTCTGGGGTGACACAGACGGCCTGCCGGCGCCTTCGCTCTGTGGTGTCACCTCAGGAGCAAGGGAATGAGTGGAAGAGAGGACGGATTGTGGAGAGTAAGTCTCTGGTGCTGCCTGCTCTTCCTCTTGCCCCACATCAGAGTCCTCCTTCTCACTCTGAACCTCGCTGACTTCCACAAGATCTGGGAAAAGATCAGTCAGCGGGTTCACAGGCTCACCCACCAAAGAAGGAGCTGGATAATATAGTGCTCCTTCTTCATGCCCACTGCTGCTCCCAGCACCTGCCTCATGTTGCTGAAAGAGTGCCCTGCAGGCACTACTTTGAGTTGCCTCTGCCTGCTTCTGCTGCCCCAGTGGAGAACGCCTCAGTTTAACTGGGGGTGTGGAAGTAGGCTGCCTGCTGCTGGTCCCAGCAGCAGCAGCAGCAGCAGCGCCATGCCCAGAGCGGCCTCTCCCAAATGCTGCCTTGGGAGCACCCCCCCTTTGAGTGCCACGCTTCATTTTATTTTTATTATTATTTATTTTTGTGTAAGTGTGTGCTTTGCTGACTTTTTTTGTGTTTGTAGCAGCAGGCTACACAGCCCAGCAACACACACTCACTCACAAGCGCGCACACACACACACACACACAGAGAAAGAGAGAGAGAGAGAGAGAGGATAGAAATATTTTTTTATTATTTTTTTGGGTTTTTTTCAGAAAGCGAAAGTAGAACAAACAAACACACTCACTGCAAAGACAAACTGAACTCACAGACAAACAAACGTGCTATCTAAGAAAGGAAAGGCAAGAGAGAAAGGAAAGCCAAGAGAGAGAACAAGAAAAGCTGAAGTAAAAGATCAGAAACTCCTCAAAACCACCTCCAAATACAATCAAATCAATACAGTCTCTCCAACACAGCTCCAAAACACTCCCTAATCTCCTCCACGTTCAACCCACAAAGAGCCAGAAGGGCAGGGCTGAGAGAATATATACTGGTGCCCTCCTCCAGCATTGCGATTGGAGGCTGAAGAAAGTCTTCACAGGATTGGGTGATTCAGTCATGTATTCTAAAGCACAATTGGTGGATCAAGCTGTCAAACACACACACACAAACACAGCCTCCCCCTCCCTTTCCTGAAGGTTTAAAATAATAAAGTTTAACCTTTGTTTTCCCACTAAAGCATTGCACCAAAGTTTGTTAAATTTCCAGCGTTTGAGCGGGCATAGGTCCTGTGCCATGTGAGCGAGTTAGAGGTTTGTAGCTCTTAAAACCAACCCATAAATCCCATGTGAAATGCCATGCATAAACCTTTGTTTTCCCACTAAAGCATTGCACCAAAGTTTGTTAAATTTCCAGCGTTTGAGCGGGCATAGGTCCTGTGCCATGTGAGCGAGTTAGAGGTTTGTAGCTCTTAAAACCAACCCATAAATCCCATGTGAAATGCCATGAATAAACGTTCGTTTCCCACTAAAATGTTGCACCTAGCTTCCGGAAATTTCACACACATTTGAAGTGAAGTGTTCCCTGCAATGTGCCAAAGTTTCCCGTTTGTATCTTTGAAAATAAAAAAATGGGAGGCAAAACTGTATTTTACCCCACTGCTACCCAATTTTCAACAATTCATTGCCAACACATGCCTGGAGCTAGCTGTCTGAAATTTTACACACATATCAAGGGAAGTGTTCCCTGTAATGTGCCGAAGTGTCCTGTTTGTATCTTTAAAAATAAAAACATGGGAGGCATAACTGCATTTACCCCACTACTACCCATTTTTCAAAAATTCATTGCCACACCAGGCAAGCACCCACGGTTCTGGGACTTCACACACGTGGGTCCCAAGGTTCCACCTACAATGTGGCAAAGTTTCATGTGTGTAACTTTAAAAATGACCGAGGTATAGGCATTCCATGTTATTTATTAAAAAATTAATTGCCACAAACTGCATGCACCAATCTTTCTGAAATTTCTCACAGATACCTATCCCTAACCAGTGTACAATGTGCCCAAGTTTCATCCTTCTGTCGTTAAAAATGAAAAAGTTATAGGCGTTTTTGTAAAACAACAATACTTTGCTATGGGAAAAACGCATTTAAAATGGCGTCCGATCCGCCGATCCGATCCGATCCGGATCGGACCTCGCCGGATCGGATCGGATCGGATCGGATGGTGTATCGGATCGGATCGGATCGGATTTTCCGATTTTTGGGGCGGATCGGATTCGGATCGTGGATCGGATCCGATCCGATGCACACCCCTAATAAATTGCTCTAGTTTTATGGAATTGCCAAGTAAGGCACACCAGCATAAATTCAGAAAACCATATGTGGTTTGTCAGTGCCAAACTACATTGCATACAAATAACACTTGGGTTAACAATCAGAGCCAGGTTCAGCATTTAGTATTCGACATTTAAATATTAGGCTCTGGCTCAAGCCTCCAACCAGGAAAACCCAGGGCCCAAATGTAGATGTCTGGATACTAGTCTTCCCCCCATGTACACCCCAAACCCACAGAATATGAGCATGTACTCAGCCTGACCAAAGCCCTGAGGCTTACTTCCTGAGAAATGGCACAAGTAAGAGGTAAGAGGGCACAAGTGTGCAAGTACCCATTTGTGCACATTAGTGTGCAGTTAAACTCTAAGGGAAGACTCGGGACATGCATGTTTAAAGACATCATTGGCTTGCTATCTTTGATACTTTTTTGCCGGCACAAATGTTATTTTCTTCTTCCAAGTTGGAAGCCAACTGAAGTAAATATTTCACATGCAGCTCCTCTCTGAAGTGGCATTACTTTTGAACCATTTCATCATTAAAGCCTGAAGGGAAAGTCTGAAAGGAGACAGATGAACCTGACAGATAAAGATTGCACATGTCAACAGCCAAATTACAGCAGCAAGCAAAACTCAAAAGTGGTAGGCAAGTATAAAAAATTGCCAGCCAATGCTTATTCCTTTATATTCCCAATATATTCCATACGTTTTAGAAAAAAACTATTTAAGCCATATATATACAGTGCGCGCACCCCCCCCCCCCATCCTTCAGGAAGTGGCCCACAGTGCATTTACTTCTATTATCATCTAGAATGGAAAACTATATTTAACACTAATTCTCTGCATCAGATTGTTCTGAAATTACTCAGGCTGCAATCCTATATACACTTATTCGACTTACTTCCAAATAGACATACATAGAATCGCACTGTTAGAGCATGAACCACCGTTGGTGCCTCTTAGTGCAAATGTCAGAAGGTGATGGCAACCATGTGGTAACTTATCACCATGTGCATGAAAAACACTCTGTAAACTGGTCATTTGCAACTCTCCTGCTGAGGATTTTACCACTCTTCCGTACTTGATTAGAAGCCAAAGTGTCACCATGCTGGGCAACAGAAATATTTTACAAAAAAGCATCTTGTGGCGTTCTTTGTAAAAACAAATTAGATGGTTTGCAACATAAACTTCTATGGACTAGAGGCCACTTTATCAGACACATAAAGTGTTACCCCAGTTGGCAGTGAAGAAAAAGAATTCAACAATGGATCCAAAAGACTGAAAAATAAAAACTATGGATGTGTCACATTTCTATGCTCTCTCTGGTTAAAACATCATCATCCATGAACAGGCTTCCTGAAATCTAAGTCCAAAAGAAAAAGGTAACCTCTAATACTCCAGTCAGACACATAGCATGCAACTTCAAGTACATTCACACACACATACATACACACATATACTAATTCAAAATTCTCAACCAAATAGCTTCAAGCTCCTCCTTTATCTAAAGCTTTGTCAGCTGATTTGAGCAGGCTTACTTTACTGAGCTGTTTATGTTTAAAGACAAACATAACACTATCCCTGCAGAAAAAAATCACCAGGAATTCAAATGTAATTTACTATTTCTATTGAACCACAGATGAGGACACGCAAACATCTCCTCTGCTGTGATCAATCAAAACAAGGAACACTAAATAGACCATTGATTAGGTTTAATGGCCCAACACCTGCCTGGGAAAGAATAGGTGAAGCAAACTTATTTACCTGTCACATGGAAAACCTCCATCATAAGAGAGAGAACTGTTTATGGGAGCCGTAGAGCCCCACTGTGTGCCCACTCACTCCAAGGGCTTTCTGGATATCCTCTTCTGATTAGGCTCCTTGAACACCAATCCAGACCTCAACTTTTCAGAGCAGCTTTTCATGAAGTTGAAAGAGGGCTCCATTACACCTATTCCCCCCCGTTTGCCTCCGCATTTTTACCTCCATTTCAGAAGCGCTCCTATACCAGTGAACTAGGGTGACCAGATAAAATCCAGGTCAGGGCTCATGTCACTTTAACTGTTGTAGAGAAAAGGGAATTTCAGCCAGTATCATTTGTATGCTATTCATACCTGGTGAAATTCCCTCTTCATCACAACAGTTAAAGTTGCAGGGGGCCTGCCTTTTTTTGTATATGGTCACTCTAGTATAGTGCATGCACCTTTAACTGTTGTGATGAAGAGGGAATATCACCAGGAACTAATTACATACAAATGACACTGACTGAAATTCCCTTTTCTCTACAACAGTTAAAGTTACATGAGCCCTGACCTGGATTTTATCTGGTCAGCCTACCGTGAACTCTCTTTTCACTTCTTTGCTCTCCTGCTGCTATTGCACTTGTCCCACCCTGCCCCTTCTTCTTCCCCCTCCAGTTTATTGGTTCTTGTTGTTGATAGACATTATGATTGACATGGCAGCCTTCCCCTTTCCCTCACTGAAACTCCTATGGCAATTAACCAAAATGCTTACATCTACGTAATTTTTAAAGATAACGAGATGAAATTTGGGACCTTAGGAGCAATTAAGTACAGCTTTTGGCATGCCAAGTTTGAATCAGATCGGTTCATTCCTTGATTTTTCAGGACTTTTTAAAATCCCCCCCCTTATACCCTTTCCCTGATAGCCCACCAATGTGAAAGTGCACCTATTTGCATTTATGAAGGATGTATTTTCTTTTACTTTGTTCATGCAAAGCTGTGCATCTCCAGTTCATAAAATAGAGATGTGCTGGTCCCCTTACTCCAGAGTAAATCCCATTGATTTCAACTGCATTTACATCCAAGTCACACTAAAATCCGATGCATGCTTACCTTTGAGTAAACCCCATTGAACAGAGAGAGACTTACTTCTGAGTAAACAGTGTAAAGGGGATCAGATAGACTGTGCTGGTTGAGGGAGGAGAACGAGGACTTGGGGGGAAAAGTAGCGATGGTAGGAAATAGGATTTGGTAAGATGGTTTCATATAGCTGTAGAGACATTAGAGAGACAAACGGCCCTGGGGTTGCCATCTGGGGAGAGATAAGGGATTCAAGGACTCCAGAGCAGGAAGGCCGGGGCTATCTCCAGCTGTAAACTTCAAGGCTGGCGTAGGAGGTGTGAAGAGGAGAAGAGTTCTGGCGCCGGACTGGGAGGGGGAACATTCCAGGGGAAGGGACAAAAACCCTGGCTTGAGAGGGAGAGTTGGTTCTTGGTGGGGAAGGTGATGCCAAGTTTTAGCCCGCACGGTAAGAGCTGGCCGCTGTTCTCGGTATGGCAACGATGGGCCTTGCTGTAGAGAAATATTTTAAACCGCTGAACCTGTCTTTTGATAAATAAAGCTGCTTGGATAAATACGTGAGTCTTGGTTTGTGTCTCTGAGTTCTGCACACTCCTGACAGGAGATTTGCTCTAGGGCATTTTTCCCTTACATGGTGGCTTAGCGGTGGGATGTTGTGCAGAAGCGGAGAAAACAAACAGTAAGTTGCAGGGTGAGAAGCGGCGACAGCAATGCCCGGGAAGGAAATAAAAAAGTTGCAAGGTATCGAGACAGTGGAGCAGCTGCTGCCGGTTGTCGGGGGGGATGAAGGGGCCATGGGGCCCGGCCAGGCGACCATCGAGGAATGGGTGGTGGGCAACGTCTCAGGAGGGGTGACTGAGCTAAAGAAAAGAGCAGCAAGTAAGCAGGCCCCTGTGGCAGTGTCGGCCGGCGAGAGCCGAAGCGGGACGCGACCCAAGGCGCCGCTGCCCCGGAGTGGAGACAGCGGGGAGGCAGAGAGGAGCCTCGCAAGGGAAGAGATGGATCAACAGGAAAGACGGATCCGGCAGATGTATGCAGATTATCTGGAGCTGGCGACACAGCAGATGAGGTGGGCTAAGTTGAAGGAGGAGAGAGAGGAAGCCCTCCAGCAGACAATGGCCACCCCAGTGCCGCCGACCACACCGCGCTTGGATAGACGGATGTTCCCGGCGTACAAGGAAGGGGACGATGTAGTGTCGTTTTTTACGGTGTTTGAGGCGGCATGCGAAGAGGTGGGAGTGATCGGGAACCAGAGGATGGGCCTTCTCCGGACCCAAGTATCAGGGGCGCTACTGGATTTAATGGCGACGCTGCCGAGGGAGTCACGGTCGGACTATGAGAACTTTAAAAAGCTGGTGAGGACGCAATATGCGCTCTCGGCGGAGCACTGCAGGAAGAAATTTCGGCAGTTGACAATGAGACCTAAAGAGACCTACACGGCTTTCGCGACACGACTGAAGGCGGTGTTCGAAACCTGGGCGGAAGCGGCGGGAGCGGACAATAAGGAAAAGCTGCAAGAGTTGATCGTTAAAGAGCAGCTTGCCAAGCAATTCCCAGAGCGATACGATGCCTGGATGGGAGAAAAGGACCCGAGTACGGCCGCGGAAGCTGCACAGATGGCGGATCGATTGAGCGCTTTCGGTAAGCGGGAGCCGGAAGGGAGTCGAAGTGGAGGACGAGAGAAAGAGAGTTGGCGACCGGGAGAGGTGACTCCGAGAAAGAAGGCAGCGTGGCCAATGGGAGAGCGCGCCGAGCGCGAGCAGCAGCGCCTGGGAGTCAAACCACCGGCGGAGGGGTGTTTTTATTGTAAGGAAAAAGGCCACATTAAGCGGGACTGCCCGAAGCTGGCGGCGAGATACCCGGCGGGGGCCGAAAAAGCAGCCCCAGCGAGAGCATTGGTGCGAGCGGCGGCGGCGGCGCCAGCATCATCCTCGTCAAATTGGAGCGATGAGAGTGAAGGAGAGGTGCGAGAGACGGAGTGGGAATACGCCGCAGGAGAGGCGGGAGAGCAGAGCCGCGGAGAAGACACCAGCGAGCCGCCGGTGGGAGTGGCGCAACAAGCTACCCAAGATCTGTCGATGAGCTTGGTCTCACCGGCGCAGCTTCAATGGAGCCGGCGACAGTTCTGTGAGTTAATCCGGGTGAATGGGCGGGTGACGAGAGCCCAGAGGGATACCGGAGCTGACGTTTCGTCCATCCATGTCAGTTTGCTGAAGGAGGGACAAAAACTTACCCAACAGACCTTAAGGGTCACGCCATATGGGGCCGCACCCTTTGAAGCCCCGCTGGCACGCATAGAAGTG
Source organism: Anniella stebbinsi (assembly GCA_029215795.1). Taxonomy (NCBI): domain Eukaryota; kingdom Metazoa; phylum Chordata; class Lepidosauria; order Squamata; family Anniellidae; genus Anniella; species Anniella stebbinsi. Next base: position 172,633,255 of record JARDYH010000001.1, read on the forward strand.
GAGTTTGGGGATTGGCAAGGAGAAATGACAGTATTAGTCCATAAGACCGGCCCTTTATTTTTGTTAGGTAATGATATATGTTTTAAAACATCAGTAATGCCAGTGGTTACGCGTAGCCAGCGGGTGAAGGGGGTAGCCGAGTCCGACGAAGAAACGGCGGCGGAGAAAAGGTCCTCGGAGGAGAAAGCTAGCGAAGAAATTACTGTGGGAGAGGTGGAGGAGCCGGGATTTCGACAGGGGCAACTAAGTGATCCCTCCTTACAGCCGTGTAGAGATCGGGCGGCGGGAAAAGAGTTATCAGGAGGAGGGAGATGATGGGCGGGATTCAGATGGGAAAGGGGAATGTTGTATCGTGTATTCCGCCCAAAGAAGGGAGGGGGGATTGAGAAGAAACAACTGGTGGTGCCCCAAGACTTCAGGACTCGGGTGATGGAGGCGGCGCATGAGACCTTGTGGGGTGGGCACTTGGGGATCCGGCGCACGCTGGCAAGGGTAAGCAGGGGTTTTTACTGGCCCTCAGTGGCAGCCGACATTCAAGAGTTTTGTGGGTCCTGCGAGCCTTGCCAGCGGGTGGGGTACCCACGGGACCACCCTAGAGCGCCCTTACAACCGTCCCCCATTTCGGAAGTCCCTTTTGAGAAAGTGGGAGTAGACATTTTGGGGCCTTTTGCCCCGGCCACTAGAACAGGGAAGAAATATATTCTCACCCTAGTAGATTATGCCACCCGGTATGCAGAGGCTGTACCATTGAACACCATTACCGCAGAGCAGATCGCTAAAGCCCTAATGTCTGTGTTTGTTCGCTTAGGAATGCCTAAATTGTTGGTACACGATTTGGGCGGCGGCTTTATGTCCCAACTGTTGAAAGAACTATGGAAGTTGGCGGGCGTACAGCAGTGCACCTCGGCGGCCTACCATCATGAAGGAAATGGTTTAGTCGAAAGATTTAATCAGACCTTGGGAAAAATGTTAAAAGCTTATGCAGTGGCGCACCACAAAGATTGGGATGTTGCGTTGCCTTATTTGATGTTTGCTTACCGAGATGCCCCACAGGACAGTTTGGGGTTCTCACCGAATGAAATGTTGTTTGGGAGGGAGTTGCGGGGACCATTGGTTTTGATGAGAGAAAAGTGGGAGGGGGGAGAGACGACGAGACCTGCCTCGGTGGTGAGCTATATACAGAATTTGCAAAATGTTCTCCGAGAAGTAGGGGAGGCCGCGCAGACGAACTTGGCTCGGGCGCAGCAGGGGCAGAAGAAGTGGTATGATCGGGGAGCCAGACTGCGGACGTTTCAGGAGGGGGAGAGAGTGTTGGTTTTAAAACCGGTGAAGCCCGAGAAATTGGCTGTACGCTGGGAGGGGCCTTTGGTGGTGGAAAAGCGCTTGAATGAGGTGAACTACTTGTTAAAACCACCCCAGGGTAAGGGACGACCTAAGGTCTACCATGTAAATATGATGAAGAAGTTTAGAGAACGTGAGGTGAGAGTGCAGAAAGTAGACCTGGAGGTGCCCAAGGCAGAACTATTGAAAGAGTACCGACACAAGGGAGGGTTAGAACAAGCGACGTTTTCGGAGGCTTTGACTGCCACCCAGCGGAAGCAGCTGGAACAACAGCTACAAAAATTCAAAGAGTTATTTTCTGGGTTGCCAGGAAGGACAAACCTCATTACACATGCCATACACACAGGAAACCACCCTCCCATCCGTGTCCCCAACTATAGGATCACAGGGAAACATGCCGAGATCATACAAAAAGAGGTGGAAGAAATGTTGGCGCTGGGAGTGATACAAGAAAGCCATAGCCCATGGTCCTCCCCCATTGTGTTAGTAAACAAAAGAGATGGGAAAATTAGATTTTGTTTAGATTTCAGGCGGTTAAATTCCATATCGAGGGGCGATTCCTATCCCATGCCCCGCACCGAAGAATGTATTGAGACGCTGGGGCGGGCAAGGTACATTTCCACATTAGATTTGACCAAGGGCTATTGGCAGGTGCCTCTAGATGAGGAGTCAGCCTTAAAGACTGCTTTTGCCACTCCCAAAGGCTTGTATCAATTCAAAATGATGCCTTTTGGCTTGCAGTCCACCCCAAATTCCTTCCAAAGGTTAATGGATGGGGTTTTGAGGGGTCTGGGGGCCTTTTCATGTGTTTACCTGGATGACATCGCAGTCTACAGTCAGACGTGGGAGCAGCACCTAGAACATCTGGCTCAGGTGCTTGGGCGTTTGAAACAAGCGGGATTGACTGTTAACGCGACCAAGTGTCAATTTGGGTTGGGGGAAGTGACGTATTTGGGACATCGGGTAGGAGGGGGCAGTGTGAAACCGCTGGAGGCGAAGGTAGAGTCTATTCAGAACTGGCCAACGCCACAGACTAAGAAACAGGTGCAGTCATTCCTGGGATTAGCAGGGTACTACCGACGTTTTGTGCCTGATTTTAGTGCCCTGGTGGCCCCCCTCATGGATCTCTGTCGGAAACGACAGCCCATTAGAGTGCCCTGGACGACACAGTGTCAGCAAGCGTTTGAAAGCCTCAAGCGCTGCTTGCGGAGGCGCCCAGTGTTACAGGCGCCAGATTTTGATAAACCGTTCATATTGCAGACCGATGCCTCTGAAAGAGGTTTGGGGGGGGGGTGTTGCTACAAGAAGATGAAAAGGGACAGTCGCACCCCATTGCCTTCATCAGTAAGAAACTACTACCCCGGGAGAAAGCCCTGGCCACCATCGAAAAGGAGTGCCTGGCCATTGTGTGGGCCATTAAGAAATTGCGGCTGTATTTGTGGGGGCGCCCCTTCTCGTTGCAGACTGACCATTCTCCGCTGTGTTGGTTGGCTAGAGTAAAGAACACCAACCAAAAGTTGTTGCGGTGGAGTCTAGCCTTACAGGACTATGACTTTACAGTTACCCACATTAAAGGAAAAGAGAACGTGGTGGCAGATGGGTTGTCCCGCCGGTACTTGGATGAACCAGAACCCGAGAGAGAGTTAGTAGAACGGAGAGAAAGTGGAGATGGAACTGAGAGAGAGCAGAGAGTAGAGAGAGTGAGAGAGAGAAAGAAACCAGAACCTAAGAAAGAGGAGGTGAAACCCCCTCAGTTCCATCTTAAGGGGGGAGGTGTAAAGGGGATCAGATAGACTGTGCTGGTTGAGGGAGGAGAACGAGGACTTGGGGGGAAAAGTAGCGATGGTAGGAAATAGGATTTGGTAAGATGGTTTCATATAGCTGTAGAGACATTAGAGAGACAAACGGCCCTGGGGTTGCCATCTGGGGAGAGATAAGGGATTCAAGGACTCCAGAGCAGGAAGGCCGGGGCTATCTCCAGCTGTAAACTTCAAGGCTGGCGTAGGAGGTGTGAAGAGGAGAAGAGTTCTGGCGCCGGACTGGGAGGGGGAACATTCCAGGGGAAGGGACAAAAACCCTGGCTTGAGAGGGAGAGTTGGTTCTTGGTGGGGAAGGTGATGCCAAGTTTTAGCCCGCACGGTAAGAGCTGGCCGCTGTTCTCGGTATGGCAACGATGGGCCTTGCTGTAGAGAAATATTTTAAACTGCTGAACCTGTCTTTTGATAAATAAAGCTGCTTGGATAAATATGTGAGTCTTGGTTTGTGTCTCTGAGTTCTGCACACTCCTGACAGGAGATTTGCTCTAGGGCATTTTTCCCTTACAAACAGAAGTTAGACCTCAGACGTAACCATAGGGTTGCAGAGCACTTCTTTCCAATTTGCTGTTTTAGACTTTTCAAAAACGCTTCTGAGTGACCACACTATTAAAAGTCAGTTCTATGCATTGGGTTTTAGTATGACTTGGATGTAAATGCAGCTGCAGGCAAGGAGGGTGGGGTTGGAGCAGTAAACAGTCCATATATTCGAACATTCCACATGGAGTGCTGGAGGAGAACCGCCCCACCCTCCCGTTTCGTCAGCAAGATGCCATTCAAAGCACACACACCCAACAAAGGAAAAAGCGAGGGGACAGCCCTACACAGAGGTTTAAGGGCGCATTAAAGTCGCTTGGAGAAAATAATCCAGACTTTCCCCACACCAAAATAATATGCAAAACAGAGGAAAAGAGGCAAAATGGGTGCAGGACAGAAACAACGTCATGCATGTCCCACGCTGCAAACCCAGATACCAGGCGTGGCGAGAGTGAGTTAAACCATTGGCATGATGGAGCTCAGAGTTGAAGTGCAGTTCAGAGGTTCAGAAGTGCTGGTACAGACAGCAAACAATGGTCCATGTACAGAAGCTTTAACTTATAAATCCTGCCTCATTGCATTGGGCAATTTTTCACTCATCCAGAACGGGCCAAGTAGGATAAAGGAATGGCTTTGGTAACAATGAAGCATGGCTTTCCCTATTACGGAGAGATAAATATTTAATGGCGTGAGTTCAATTTTACCACACTTCATGACTGTAGCTGTTTTCTTGTGAAGTAATTTGAAATGTAATGAGGGCATGTGTATCAGGTCCTTTTATTGATTAATCCTATTATATGTGATGTTTCCTAGTTTCTATTTTTAATACCTTGTAACCATTTCTTAATTTGGCACCATACAAGCTTTGAAATTATTAAAATTCAAACATTTAATCAGAATGTTGCAGTTCTGACTCTAAAATAAATTTCTTGACAATGGCCACCTTCTGTCAAAACTTATTTGAACTTTTAGCATACCTTACGTTCATCAGTGCTCTCAGGTTTTTCTTTTTTTACTGCTTACATTTTAATTTTCTTCAAATTACAACATAGATACCATGAAGAGAAGAGGGGGCTCACTCCTCCTCCCTACCAGGCAGGCTTAGGACTCATGGTCTGATATCCCGAAGCCCACCTCCTGAGCCCGAGGCCAAGTGGCCCATGCCAGCCTCTGGAAGTAACCACACACGTTAAGGGCTGAAGCAATTTATTAAAATTCCCAACTTAAAATCTAATCCACGTCCAGCTTCAACCAGGCAGTTAACTGTAAAAGCAAAAGCAAGGGATGACCGGGGGAGGCAAGGGGGGATGGGGGGTAGGATAGGAATTGAGGTAAAGTTAGCTGCGCAATAAACCAATTAACCCTTCTAAATCACACCTGAAGGTGACAAGTCTTTCCCTGGAACGAGCCAGACACTAAAACAGTAAATCTAATGTACAAAGTCTTCACCTCGCTTTACAGGGATCTCTTCACCCCATACCCGGTCCAGAAGAAGATGGCACCCCAACCTGTTGCTATACTATTTACCCCTTTCGGGCTGGCCGGTTCCGTTGCAGGGGCCTTGCCTTCTTTTGTATCTGGTCGCTCTAGTATAGTGCCTGCACCTTTAACTGTTGTGATGAAGAGGGAATTTCACCAGGAACTAATTGCATACAAATGACACGGGCTGAAATTCCCTTTTCTCTACAACTGTTAAAGTTACATGAGCCCTGACCTGGATTTTATCTGGTCAGCCTAAACTGAAAGGAAGTGGGGGCAGCATCCCCATAACATAGAGGGTGGGGCTACTGAGCATGGCCCCACCCCAGTACACATTTTAAGCCTTCATACATTCAGTCGAACACCTGAACAGATGAGTGCATAGAACCTGAGCATACAGGTGTGCATATATACAACCTATTGTTGTGCCTCTGCTTTTTCACTTGTACCATGGGCTGCCTCTACAAGAGGCATTTAAAGCTCTTTCAAGGTGCATTAAAAAATTTACCTCTACAAGAACGGAGCGCAAATCGGGCGTAGAGGCACGTTTTCTCTCCGATTATGCGCATTATCGAATGCGCGTTAAATAGCGAGTTTTATTTTGCTCCGGCCGTTAAAGCGCATTTTGAATATGTGAACAAGTGATTCTCCGCATTAACTACCTGTAAAGCGCATTTGAAACAACCGGTAAGGTTACCTGTTGAGTGCTCAATTACCTCCTGCATACAAGCATTTACAATAAAAGCGCTTCAGCAAATATGTGCATAATCGGCTAACCAGGCATAAAGCCGAATTCTTGTAGATGAGGCCTTGGACTCCCATCTAAAAACCAGCTGGCTAAAGAGAGAGACAGGAAGATCTGCTGTTGTGTTTTTATATTGTATGTTATTTTGTGTTTTTAGATTGTGGTTTGACTAGTTAAAGCATCAGAAATAGAACTGAAGAGTTGGCAAGTTATGATAAATAATTTATGTAATGGAGATAAGAAAGCAAGAATAAATAAGGAGAAATGGCATAAATCTCAAAAACAAGGAGGTTTGGGTCTCCCTAATTTAAAGTTATATTATATAGCTAACCAATTAAGATATATAATAGATAGTATGGCAAGAATGAGTGAATTAACTTGGTTAGAGCTAGACATATTAGAGATAGATTTGAGATTAGGAAAAAAAATTATTAAACCAACTAGGAAATTGTTGGAAAGAATTGAAAATCCGCTTTTAAAGAATATTTTAGAGATTTGGTTAAAATATATATTAAAAAATTACCTATTATCCCCTCTGACCCTAGTGGTGTTGATGGAAAATTTCCCAATAAACTTGAAAAAAGAAATAGAAATGGTATTGAGGGATCAGAATGTTATAAAAATAAAAGATTGGGTGGAAAGGATGACGAGTAAAGAGAAAATAGAAGAAGTGTTGAAGGGGGAAAAGATATCTTGGTTTAAATGTATACAATTAGATCAATGGATGCGGAACTGGTTAAGGAAAAATAAAGGATGTAGAGATTTTACAAGATTTGAAAAGATAATTATAAAGAGAGTAGAAGAGAGGGAAAATAAAACAATAAAAGGTATGACAAGCGAACTCTATAAAATGTTAATAGAAGCTGAAGAAAAAAAAGACCACCTTAAATCAATATGGGATTATGATATAACTAAATAAATAAGTAATCAAAGCTGGGAGAAGATATGGGATCTGCATATTTTAAAAACTATGTCGGTACGGATAAAAGAGAATTATTACAAGTTAGTTTGGAGGTGGTATCTAACTCCAGTAAGATTAAACTAGATTGATAAGAAATACTCGAAGTTACGCTGGAGAGGATGCCAGGAAATTGGTACCTATTTTCATATGTGGTGGATGTGTGAAGGTGTGCAAAAATTTTGGCAAAATATATTTAAGGAGATAAATGAAATAACTGGTTTAAATTTAGAGGTATGTCCCATGATAGCTTTATTATTAGGGATGTGCACTGACCCCCCGGATCGGATCGGATAGCGGATCGGAATCGGACCTGGGGGGTCGGATCGGATCGGATCGGATCGGAGGATGGTCGGATCGGATCGGACCGGATGTCCGATCCGGATCGGACGCCATTTTGAATGCTTTTTCCCATAGCCAAGTATTGTTTTACAAAAACGCCTATAACTTTTTCATTTTTAAAGATAGAAGGATGAAACTTGGGCACATTATACACTGGTTAGGGATAGTTATCTGTGAGAAATTTCAGAAAGATTGGTGCATGCGTTTTGTGGCAATTAATTGTTTAATAAATACCCAGAAATGCCTATAACTTTGTCATTTTTAAAGTTACAAACATGAAACTTTGCCACATTGTAGGTGGTACCTTGGGACCTATCTGTGAGAAATTTCAGAAACTTAGGTGCTTGCCTTGTGTGGCAATTAATTTTAGAAAAATGGGTAGTAGTGGGGTAAATACATTTACGCCTCCCATTTTTTTATTTTTGAAGATACAAACAGGAAACTTGGGCACATTACAGGTACCACTTGCCTTGATATGTGTGTGAAATTTCAGAAACATTGGAGCTTGCCTTGTGTGGCAATTAATTTTTGAAACAATGAGGAAAGAAACACCTATAACTTTGTCATTTTTAAAGTTACACACATGAAACTTTGCCACATTGTAGGTGGTACCTTGGGACCTGTGTGTGAAATTTCAGAAACATAGGTGCTTGCCTTGTGTGGCAATTAATTTTTTAATAAATACCCAGGAATGCCTATAACTTTGTCATTTGTAAAGTTACACACATGAAACTTTGCCACATTGTAGGCGGTACCTTGGGACCCATGTGTGTAAAATTTCAGAAACGTAGGTGCTTGTATTGTGTGGCAATTAATTTTTGAAACAATGAGGGATTCATTGGACAGCACTTGCCCATAGGGATTCATTGGACAGTACTTGCCCATAGGGATTCATTGGACAGTACTTTCCTATAGGAAATCATTGGAAAGCACTTGCCCATAGAAAATCATTGGAAAGCACTTGCCCATTGAGAAACACAGTTATGCCTCCCACTTTTTTATTTTTGAAGATACAAACAGGAAACTTGGGCACATTGTAGACTGGTTAGGGATAGTTATCTGTCAGAAATTTCAGAAAGATTGGTGCATGCGTTTTGTGGCAATTAATTTTTTAATAAATACCCAGGAATGCCTATAACTTTGTCATTTTTAAAGTTACATACATGAAACTTTGCCACATTGTAGGTGGTACCTTGGGACCTATGTGTGTAAAATTTCAAAAACGTAGGTGCTTGCCTTGTATGGCAATTAATTTTAGAAAAATGGGTAGTAGTGGGGTAAATACATTTACGCCTCCCATTTTTTTATTTTTAAAGATACAAACAGGAAACATGGTCACATTACAGGGAACACTTCACTTGATATGTGTGTAAAATTTCAGAATGATAGGTCCAGGCATGTGGTGGCAAGGTGTCTGCACACACCACTTTGAAGACTGTAGAAAATTTCTCCTGTAACGATCCCAGCGAGAGAGAGTGATCCTAGGCTCAGCCGTTCTGCTTGAGTGAAAGTATCAAAGCAGACACGAGCCAAGTGCTACTTTGTTTCTCCTTTTGTAATGGATACTAGCTCAGTTGCAGCCAAGCGTGCAAGGATCAAAGAGATGAGAGAAAGTGTTTCCTTCTTCTTCCCGGGAGGCGGGAGGGTGCAATTGACAGCCCCAGCCTCTGTGTAAAAAAGGTTAATAACTTTTAATCTAAAAAATTCGTAGCCACCACATGCCTGGACCTATCATTCTGAAATTTTACACACATATCAAGTGAAGTGTTCCCTGTAATGTGCCCATGTTTCCTGTTTGTATCTTTAAAAATAAAAAAATGGGAGGCGTAAATGTATTTACCCCACTACTACCCATTTTTCTAAAATTAATTGCCATACAAGGCAAGCACCTACGTTTTTGAAATTTTACACACATAGGTCCCAAGGTACCACCTACAATGTGGCAAAGTTTCATGTATGTAACTTTAAAAATGACAAAGTTATAGGCATTCCTGGGTATTTATTAAAAAATTAATTGCCACAAAACGCATGCACCAATCTTTCTGAAATTTCTGACAGATAACTATCCCTAACCAGTCTACAATGTGCCCAAGTTTCCTGTTTGTATCTTCAAAAATAAAAAAGTGGGAGGCATAACTGTATTTCTCAATGAGCAAGTGCTTTCCAATGATTTTCTATGGGCAAGTGCTTTCCAATGATTTCCTATAGGAAAGTACTGTCCAATGAATCCCTATGGGCAAGTACTGTCCAATGAATCCCTATGGGCAAGTGCTGTCCAATGAATCCCTCATTGTTTCAAAAATTAATTGCCACACAATACAAGCACCTACGTTTCTGAAATTTTACACACATGGGTCCCAAGGTACCGCCTACAATGTGGCAAAGTTTCATGTGTGTAACTTTACAAATGACAAAGTTATAGGCATTCCTGGGTATTTATTAAAAAATTAATTGCCACACAAGGCAAGCACCTATGTTTCTGAAATTTCACACACATAGGTCCCAAGGTACCACCTACAATGTGGCAAAGTTTCATGTGTGTAACTTTAAAAATGACAAAGTTATAGGTGTTTCTTTCCTCATTGTTTCAAAAATTAATTGCCACACAAGACAAGCTCCAATGTTTCTGAAATTTCACACACATATCAAGGCAAGTGGTACCTGTAATGTGCCCAAGTTTCCTGTTTGTATCTTCAAAAATAAAAAAATGGGAGGCGTAAATGTATTTACCCCACTACTACCCATTTTTCTAAAATTAATTGCCACACAAGGCAAGCACCTAAGTTTCTGAAATTTCTCACAGATAGGTCCCAAGGTACCACCTACAATATGGCAAAGTTTCATGTTTGTAACTTTAAAAATGACAAAGTTATAGGCATTTCTGGGTATTTATTAAACAATTAATTGCCACAAAACGCATGCACCAATCTTTCTGAAATTTCTCACAGATAACTATCCCTAACCAGTGTATAATGTGCCCAAGTTTCATCCTTCTATCTTTAAAAATGAAAAAGTTATAGGCGTTTTTGTAAAACAATACTTGGCTATGGGAAAAAGCATTCAAAATGGCGTCCGATCCGGATCGGACCTCGTCGGATCGGATCGGATCGGATCGGAGGTTGATCGGATCGGATCGGATCGGATCGGATTTTCCCGATTTTGGGGCGGATCGGATTCGGATAGTGGATCGGATCCGATCCGATGCACACCCCTATTTATTATCATTGTATAAAAAAGGCCAGGGGACTCAAAATGAAAGAGATTTAATCACAAACTTAATGACAGCAGCAAGATTATTGATAGCTAGGAAATGGAAAGTACAAGGTAATTACCAAATGACAGAATGGTATAAAGAAGTATGGGCTATCACAATTAATGATAAGTTAACTAGTATTAAGGTTAAAAAGGGTTTAATGAAGAGAAATTATTTTGAAGATGTATGGGGAATATTTGTAGATTTTGTATTCAAAAAAAGGGAAAGGATGTACACCTTTGCAGGATGCATTACAGTTTTGGAGAGATGTATAATTAAATATTAGAGGGACCCACTGGTGTGGGGGTGCGCTTATTAGTTATTGTATGTCATTTTTTAATTGTATGTATTAAAATTAATAAAATTATTATAAAAAAATAGATTGTGGTTTGTTTTATATTTCTTAAAATGATTTCATGGTTTTAATTTTTGTGAACTGCCCAGAGAGCTTCGGCTATAGGGCGGTATAAAAATGCAATAAATAAATAAATAAAATACTGTGGCAGAAACCTCACATATATTTCCTGCCTCTCTGCAGCTGTGGTAATGAGCGTAACAGCTTGGGTAGAAGCAATGCTAAACTTCTGCTGTTGGGAGCTGATCAAGTGTCTTTGACTCTGCTTGCTATAGGATCTTCTCCTTCCTTGTAATTTTAAGCCCACTACCTAGGTGGGGCTCCTTTGCCAGGTAACCTTGCATTACCATCACTATCATTCTTGATCTAAGGATATGCAAACATCCTTCTCTGTGAAAAGTCAATGTTCTTAGGGAAAATATTTGCTGTTCCAATTTCTGAGGTGTTCTGCCTTGGCAAGAACTTTGGCCAATAGGGATTCCAATGCTATGGGGCAAACACTGAGAACAGCTGTTGAACATGGAACTCCAATGGGATGGATTCCACAGGCTGAAGACCCATAGATATCATGCTTCCTGAGTACCCTTCTGTGAAGAATATGTTATATATTCCCAAAGCAGGAAATCTATACAACATAATGAATTTTCCTCCTTAGCAGGGGGAAAAAAGCAGTTAGCATTCTTAGCCCTGCATTTGCAAAGCAGCAAATGGTATCAAACCTACACTCTCCATCTCTAATGGGAATTCCACAGCTAATAGCTTCTAGAGGAGTACTTTGAAAACATAGCAGTAAATTGAAGCAAAGGCAATTTGTGTTCATGGATTCTCTTCATCAGTTGCTGTTACCTGTTCAGAAAAAAATGGAAAGGTCACAATTAATTTCATTATTTGTAAACCTATCCTGATTAACCTTTATTAAGTTACAACTTATTGAGAGATTTTCTCCTGGATGCCACGTTCAATATTCAATGCTGCTAGGTCCTTTCTAGCCTAAATCATGCTAGTACGATTCAAAACCTGTTAGTCTTCTTAATTTCAGCGGCAATTGTAGTGGGATTGAGCTCTTAGCCTCTTCAGTCATCCGTTCCAGTACCTGTCTATACATAGAGCCTATCTACACAGTCCCTTGGGACGTTTTAAATAGTATTTTAAAATGTTCCAAATAGGTGCATTCTAAAATGTCTTAGGCCACATTACTGAGTACTCAGGTTACAGGAGAAAAATTATTCAGTCTTTAAAGCGGTGTGTGCAATCACACACTCTTCTGCCCTGTCTCTTTCTGTTTTGTTTTTACAATGAGTTTAGGGCAAGGCATTGTGGGCGTTGTAGTTCAGTCACCCACTTCCTCTTAGTTCCTCTGTCATTCCCTAGCGAGTATAGGGCTAAGCATTGTGGGTGTTGTAGTTCACTCACCCACTTCCTCCTTAGCCTCGCTTTCTTCCCCACCAATCAACTGCTAAGCATTTGGGCACCAGTAAAGGAAGCACTGCCCCCATGAATCACAAACGGTAAGGAAGGACACATTATTTTACTTAAAACGATTTATTAAAAGTGAAACCGTTGTATATAACTGAAGTGAATTTTTAAAAACCTCAGATATACAATGTTATAGGGACTGCGTCATGTGGCCCAAAGAGTTTTCATAACCCTTATAAAACGTTAAAAACCTAGCGTGTAGATTGGCTCATACATTAAAGTTCCATCAGTCCCAATTCCTGCTAAATGAATTGAATTAATTAAATGGATGATCCAGGCCAGAGCATACATCCCAATAAGCTAACAAACCACAGGATCGTTTCTTTCCCTCCTTTGAAAAAAAAAAGGTAGACGAGGAGAGAGCTTAGGTTAGCACGAGGGTCAGCTAGCCATTTGCCATGGGTTATGTTCTTGCCATGCTTGCTGGAAGAACTACCAGACCAGCAACAAGCAAACAAAGAGTGAAGATCCTGATCTAAACACTTTAGGATAGATCATTTTGAAACTCCCAGAATGTGCTCCAGTGGCACTGGGCGGAACCCAATGGGGTGCTTCTGACCCCACAGATTCTCTTTCACCCCACCAATTCCATGACACAAGCAGCCCCCCACACTTGCCCAATTTAACGCTTCTGGGGCAACCCGAAGTGAGCAGAAATACTCGTTTCTGGGAGGAGGCAGGTAAGTGGAGCTTGCATAAGGAGAGCTCTGCCAACCTGCTTGCTTCCAGAAACAAGTGTTTCCACTTATGTTGGGGCTTCCCCTAGGAAGCAGTAAATCTCCCTGCATGAGTGGTGGGTCCCTTTTGCACAATGGAATCGGCGGGATCCACCGCTTACAGGAGGGAAACAGCAGAACGGAAAGGGATAGGCAGGAGCATAGGCACCCTTTTGGATTCTGCACATTGTAGCAATCGTCAGCTGGTTATTTGAGAGGGATGAACTAAAATTTAACGTGTACATAATCCTTCTGAATGTTCAGAGCCCTTCATGTATATTATCCCTGTAATCTTTACATTGCAACAATTCTGCACTATAGGTCGGTACTGTTGCTGTAAGGTGGATGGGGTGTGTGGGAGGAATAAAAGTGTGAGATGGTGATCTTTTTAAATATATATTTTCAAAAAATGGTTCTTCGCCCCTGTTTTAGATAGCTACTGTTCCCCATCCAGAGGAAAGCTTTCCGTGGCCCAAGCCTGGGTTTGTTTTGTTTTGTTTTTGTAGTTTTTTGAAGTGTTGAAGTGGTTTTTCAATGTACAGATTGTGTGTATGTTGTATGTTTTTGCTGTTTTAAATTTTGTATATTGTTTTTAATTGTTTTTAATCCTATGTAAACCGCCCAGAGAGCTTCGGCTATGGGGCGGTATACAAATGTAATAAATAAATAAATAAATAAATAAACTCAGCATAAAGTAATGTCAGCTGGATTGTTTTGCTCCTTCGATTGTCATCCTGCATCCTGCCCCCCCTTGAGCAGCAACAAATCTTGCTCTCCTTCCTCCAGTGAAGAGCTTTGGTGAAGTAGGGACAGGCGGAGGCTTTGATAAGGGGGTGGGGTGTTTCCTCCTACCCTGTATCTCCTCATTCAACAAAGGCTCTTCATGGTGCATGCAACAATTTCCCTTTGAACAATTTTGCAATTAGCAAAAGCCTAAGATTTTTTTAAAAAAATAAAATGGGACTTCATAGAGACCCGGGATAGGCAACCTGGTGCCCTCCATCTACTTTGGACTACAATTGCCATAACCCCAATCAGTATGGTCAATGATCGGGGAGACGTAGTCCAAAACTTCTGGAGGGCATCAGATTGCCTACCTCTGCTATAGACAGTGAAGGCTGCAACCGTCTCACAACACACCAACTGGACCACTGCTGAGAGGATTCATGGCAGGAGAGAACATATGAGGAGACCATTGGCCTATGTAGCCTACTGTCTACTGAAAGGTCTCCAGGATGCTGAAAAAAATAGCCACACAAACAGATAGTGTTCCCAGTTTAGGAGCTCCATCACACCAGTGATTTATCGCACTCTCGTCATGCCTGGTATGTGTTTTTGCAGTGCGGTACTCACATGATGGCATCCCTGTCCTGTGCTCATCTCACCTCTTCCCCTCAGTTTTCTATTTTATTTTGGAGCGGGGAAAGTCTGTTTCTTTTTTCCCTCCAGGTACAATAAAGCCGCTCCTCCCTCCCATATATTGCTATTCTTGTGCGATACCGGACCATCCCATTTTTTGTTGGGGGCATGTGTGTCAAAGAGAGGTCTCACTAACAAAAGAGGAGGGTGGGGCAGTTCTCTGCTCAACCGTGTACAGGAAGGGAGGGTGTGTGAACACCCCATGAAGAAGGCGAGCGAGGCTGCTGCCGCCCATGCCTGGGACTTGGTCCCATTCAACTCTATGGCTCTTACTCCTGAGTAGGCATGTCTAGGTTTCCTGACCAGAACAATGCCAACATTGACCCCAAACTTCTCCAAAAACTAATTGTAATACTTTCTCTTCACTTATCTTGTTTAATATGATCTTAGGGGAAAACATAGTGTGTTGTTTTACTTCAATTGCACAGTTTCAGGCTGCTATACTATTGTATTTGTGCAGAAATAAAAAAATATACAAATATACAAAAAAAATTAATTGCAGGGGGAAGGAGGACATAGTGGGCAGGGTGGGAGATTTCACCGGCATAGAAGCGATACAGGTGAAAAGATACATGAGCTGAAATAGCTCAACAACACAGAGACATCAAAGTGCCCAACGGTCGACTCGCTAAGGAAATGGAGGGGGAAACCACGTACACAAACGGTGGGGGGAGTAGGTGTGATGGAGCCCTGAGGGTCTGTATGCTTTCCCCTCCACAGTTAAGAGCAGCTCTGTGGAAAACATTATTTGGATTAAGGCCATAGTATGAAGGAGCTGGATGCCCCATTCCTTTGAACCACACTTCGGCCCTAAGCCAAATTGCTCCCTCTAAGTGCTTTTGGGCAAAAGCAAAAGACATTAGGCGATGCATTCATGCACCCCCCAGATCATGCATAGTTTGGTTCACTACAGGGCACATAGCAACACATGGAGTCTTGTACTGGAGCTTCAAACGTCTTTGGACAGCACTACAGTAAAGGAAAGGTGGCTTGCTTTTATTGAGCATTTAAACAGGGATGGGCAATTTGTGCTCTCTATTTGTTTTGGATAACAACTCCCATGAGCCCTAGCCAGCATAGTCAATGGTGAGGGATTCTGGGAGTTGAAAGTCAAAACATGTGGAGGGCCAGAAGTTGCCTACCCCTGAATTAAGGGGTAGACAAACTGGAATTATCTCCCATGTCCCAATCACAGATAAAGCCACTTGAGTTCCATTTATTCCATAAGTAAAACTAAAGACATTGCTAAAAGAAATAGCTGTACTCCTGCCCAAGGAAAAAACAATGAAAAGGTTTTATGGTAATTCTGCTTTCGCGGTTTCCTTGTCACTGCAGTCATAATTAAGTCACATGTTACTTCTTTTATATAGAATTCTTGAACAGAACAACAATACAGCCAATGCATGACTGCTGTCTTTGGGGACCTGTATTTTAGGAAATAACACATCTTTCAGGAACAAGCAGTGATTACCAATTACTTGTATTATCTTTTAGTCAGTGTGTTTCTCAACAGGTTGTGTCTGGATTGGAATAAATGCATCTCCAAAGACTAAAAGCAGAAGAATAAACACACAGGAAGAAATATAATTTCACTGATTAAGTACCTTTTACTTAAGATCTTGCAGCGTAAGAGCCTGAATGAAAAGTTTTCCCTCTGATTTCAATGGGCCATTTATCAGATGTTATTCTATACTAAATCAGAGTCATTGTATAGTCAAGTGCTTAGAATTTACTTCTTAATCCCAATTCCCACCCTTACCTGACACACATCTTATAAATAAAGATAAACTTAGAGGAACAGTGGAACTAACAGTGGTGGTCCAGTGTTCAAGGTTTCAAGAGAAAGATCGATAAAAATGAGATTTATATATATATATATATATATATATATATATATATATATTAAAATGTATAGTGAAGAAAACTAGTGGCTATATATTGATTAAAACAGTGTCAACAGGACATAAAATCATAAAGGCAAAGTCAGGGGGTTGCAAATGAGGTTTAAGTAGAAATTATGGATTGGAGGGGTGCTGAGCAGTTGTTGTTGTTGTTGTTTTAGTACCAATGGCTAAGGGGAAATATGCTTCTCTAAACACATCTCTTCTTGTCTGTTTCTGGCAACCTTCCAATAATGAAATGTTTGAGTCCAATTCCAACACCTGCTTCAATTATTACATTTCCAAGTCCATACACACAGAGCAAAGATTAGCTGTGTTGCTCCACGACAAAAATCTAAAAACCACAGTTGGCCAATACCTTTATTGGGACTAACCAAAATGCCTTAAAAGTGTGTGTACAAGCTTTCAAAGTATTCCAGAACTCTTCATCATGCAATACAAAAAACAAGGGGTGTGGGGAAGAAACAAAAAAGTCCAAAAGATTTGTCAGGTGTTGTGGCCTTGAGGTCTGGGGTTTAGACCCAGTCTCAAGATGGAGGCTGAAGACTTAGGATGCAGTCCTATGGGTTAGAATCATAGAATAGTAGAGTTGGAAGGGACCTATAAAGCCGTTGAGTCCAACCCTCTGCTCAACGCAGGAATCTACCTTAAATCATACCTGACAGATAGTTGTCCAGCTCCCTCTTGAATGCCTCTAATGTGGGAAAGCCCACGACAAAGGTTGTGCCTTTGATGATCAAAAGCCTCCAAATTTGGATTTAGCATCTGAGTTCATTACATGGTTTGGTTCCTGTGTTTGTATCTCTGGTTATATCTGGATTAGACTACTGTAATGAGCCCTACATGGGGCTGCCTTTAAAGACTTCAGAAGCTTTAGCTGGTTAAGAACACAGCTGCTTGGTTGCTTGTGGGAGCAAAGTGATCAGAGTATATAACACCTATTCAGTACCAGTTATGCTAGTTGCCAGTATGTTTCCAAGCCTAATTAAAAGTGGTGGTGGTTACTGTTAAAGCCTTAAATGGTTTGAGAGCAAGTTACCTGAAAGATCGTCTGCACTTGTATGAACCTGCCTGGACTCTAAAATCAACCACAGAGGCCCTACTCACAGCCCTACTATAAAAGTTAGACTAATGAGCACAAGATATAGGGCCTTTTCAGTGCTGGCCCCATCATTTTTGAACTTCCTTCCCTGGGATGGACATCCAGCCCCCGTTTTAGCAAGGGTGACCATATGAAAAGGAGGACAGGGCTCCTGTATCTTTAACAGTTACATAGAAAAGGGAATTTCAGCAGGTGTCATTTGCATGCATGCAATACTTGGTGAAATTCCCTCTTCATCACAATTAAAGCTGCAGGAGCTATACTAGAGTGACCAGATACAGAAGAGGGCAAGGTTCCTGCACCTTTAATGGTTGAGATGAACAGGATGCAGGAGCCCTGTCCTCCTTTTCATATGATCACCCACGTTTTAGAAGTTTTTGAAAATGGGATTTCAAAGAACTTTGTTATTAATTATGTTAGGCTGGATTTTTAAACTGCCAATCCTTACAGTTTTATACTGGGCCTCTTCAGACATCACGCTAAGCCATGATAAGGCCACTAACCCTTTTGCAGCAAACAGTTAGTGAGCATGTTTCAACTGTGGTTATATATCCACCATGGTTAGGAATGGTCCACAAAATATGCTAAGTCATAGTTCACACAACATGCTAAGCCATAGTTTTTAGCTTAAAATGCTTAACCACCATGGCTTACCAGGTCATCTGAACAGGGTCAGTATGTCTGTGGATTGCTAGTCTGTCTTGAGTTGTTTTATACTACTGTTTTATTTTCATTATCTTCTGTGTCTGTATTTTACATTTTAAAAAATTGTTATTTCTGTGGGTAGCCTTGAGAGGGCTTTTCTGTCTTAAAAAGTGACATTAAAAAAATTAAGTAAGTATTATGCAGCCTGGTGTTGCTGCTAAGCAGCTGTTTTAGGTTGAAAGTCTGTCTGTAAGCAAAGACAGGCTTACTAGCCAAGGCCTGGGAGAGGGAAGTGTCAATGGATTGTAGATTACTGATGTTTGAGTAGTTTTAGCTGTGAGCTGTAGGTGACAATAAATGATGTTCTACACATTCTCTTCCATTATCCCTGGGTACCAGTCTGGCCTTATTGATCTGCTTTTTCACTTCATCAGGCGTGTATTGTAGTCTAAAAAAATCCTGACGTATGGCTCACTCCAAGAATACCATTGGTAGCAAATCAAAATTTAACACCCTGCAATGTATGAAATGGCCCTAAAAGGCAATTGCTGGGCAGAGCACCTGGCATGTACACATACAGGTCTGACTGCTAGATCAAATCATGAGAAAGTAGACGTGGCACACAAGCACAGCTGGAAGTAATGATGGTGCCCCAGGATCACTGAGACGTGAAGTAAAATATGAAGGAAACGTGGAAGCCAGCACTGTTAGAGAAGTTGGAGCTGGGCGTTCGCTATCCAGTAGGGAACAATGGGGGAAAACACAGCTGTCCATTCATTCCCAATCTCATAGAAGCTTTTGTAATATGGGCCCAAGCCAGTGTTCGGTCATCTTACAACCCCAACATGGAGACCACATTGGCTAAATTTGGACAACACGATAGTCAATGGTGGGGTAATAATCAACTTTACAATTGTTCATCTAGGGGGTGCTCCCCATACAACATGGTAATAAATAACCAACTGTGGTGTGGATTAGGATCAGCACTGAGTTGACTATGGCAGCATTCGGATGACACGATAGTCAATACAACTGACGATTGTTCCCCACCCCCCCCTGCCAGTTGCTTATTGTGTCGTCTGAATTCAGCCATTCTCTGGAACAGTACTTCATGCAAGGGGAACAATGTTTTGAAAGCAGTTTTCCATGCATGTTTATTCCTTCATATGCAACACTGCACCGACACCTCTGCACCAGCCTCTGTCAGAAATGTGTGCCACAAAGATCTCTACCCCCTACCTGCCTCCTTCCTTCTCCGTGTGCTGCATTTAGCAGATAAATTATC
Source organism: Anniella stebbinsi (assembly GCA_029215795.1). NCBI lineage: Eukaryota > Metazoa > Chordata > Lepidosauria > Squamata > Anniellidae > Anniella > Anniella stebbinsi. The sequence continues at coordinate 172,652,623 of JARDYH010000001.1, forward strand.
ATCAACGTCCCTAATCCAAGGAGCAATATGGTTTCCACCTTAAGTTATCTCACTGAAAGCATTCTCAATATATGGCTGTCTCGTCTAGGTGCCTAGATAGGAAAAGACAGAAAGTACTGCTCTGTTGACCAGAGAAGGGCAGAAAACTAGTCTCCTAGTATTTGTAACCTGGCTTGGGCAATTCAGAGGCTACATGATTTCTGCTGAAGTTGCAAACCTTTACTCCCTTAAAAGACGTTGCAAGGCCAAGCTCCCATAGTCCTCAGACCACTATGGTCAATCCCTGTTGATCAGTCCCTGTGGTCCCTGGTACCTCTCTGCCTCCTTGCAGTGGATTTGGCACGATGGCTCAGGAGCACTTCAATCCCACCCACTCACCCACCCCCACTCCTCAATGTCTTAATAACTTGTTTAAGGTCTCTCCCAGATAGTGAGCTTTTCACTAAGCTGTTAGTCACTATATCTACATTAGATTTTGTTGCAGAATTGAGATCCACACTCTACATAATGAGCCTTTCTTTTCCTGTCCACTTCATAACCTCTAGGTGGCACTGTGCAATAGCAGAAAATTGCAATTACACTAGTAAAAATACTTTCTCTTTCACTTTCAGAAATAATACCTCCTCCCTTCTGCTGTAAAAACAAACAAACCCAGGAAAGTGCTCTTTAAAAACGGAAGTGAAACTGGAGATTCATAATGTAATCTAAAGAACCTATAAAAAACTGTCTGTAAGGAATCGTGAGTGCACAATAAATGCCTCATGTAAAAAAGCTCTGTCTGGCTATATAAGCATAGCAGTCTCATAGCCCAAAAGCTCTGAAAGGAATCCTTCAAAATTCCCAGGAGATGGCAATTGCTTTTTCTTTTGCCATTTTTGATCTAGGAGGTTTCCAAAACACTGCATCAGACAGGCGTCGTAGAGCCTTGACAGATCATGATGCTCATTCAACAGACAAGACAGCTTCATGACAGTTTCAATCATCAAAACCCCTGACAGAAAGAGATTAAATGTATTTCAATAAATAAATCCATGCTGCTTTAGTGAATTGAAAAATATACATATTTTTGAACCTAAGTCACCCCTTCCCCTACTTGGTCCGATACAGATATTTTGGAACACAACTCCCATTATCCCTGAACATTGGATATGATGGCTGGGGCTTGTGGGAGCTGTAGTTCAAAAAATGTGGAGGCCGCAGGTTAGGGAAGGCTGACGTAAGTGAAGTTACTGAAAAATTATGCCATTGTGTTAGTTTGTTTACAAGTGGCTACCATTAGAGACTCTGGCTTAACTTTCTCACAAACCCTGATAATTGTGGAATGTAAGAGTCACACAATGAAGTTGATTAGCATCAAAATCAAGACAGAAAAAAATGAAGTATTACTTCAGAAGAAATATGGAATTTACTGTGTCAAAGCATGATGATGGGCACTAATGTATTATTATTATTATTATTATTATTATTATTATTACTATTAGGCCCCTAGAATTTTCTAAGGGCTGAACAAAGATTTTCAAATGTGACACAGGCTTATCCTCAAGCCTACAAGGAACAAAGGCATGGGGAATGGGGAATTTCCAGTTACATAATGACCAGTTAAATGGCCACTGATTAAACCGTTGTGAGATGAGCCAAACGGCCACAAGACCTAGCTGAGTACACCATCTTGCCTCATCTTTCCCTTCAATGCAGCTTGATGGAATGGCTGCTAAGGATATTAGTGTCCATGAATTCATCTGGTATTTCCCATGACAGCTACATGGAATGTCCAGATTCAGAGGGAGCTGCACACCTCTGACTACCACATGCTGAGGATGGCCATGCCTTTCGTAATCCTGCTTGTGATTGTCCCAAAGGCACCTGGCTGGCTGGCCTTGGAAATAGGGGGACCAGATAAAATCCAGGTCAAGGCTCGTGTAACTTTAACAGTTGTAGAGAAAAGGCAATTTCAGCCAGAGTCATTTGTATGCCATTAGTTCCTGGTGAAATTCCCTCTTCATCACAACAGTTAAAGGTGCAGGCACTGTCCTAGAGTGACCATATACAAAAGAAGGCAGGGCCCTTGCAACGTTAACTGTTGTGATGAAGAGGGAATTTCACCAGGAACTAATTGCATACAAAATGACACTGGCTGAAATTCCCTTGTCTCTACAACTGCTAAAGTTACATGAGCCCTGACCTGGATTTTATCTGGTCAGCCTACTTGGAAAGAGAATACTAGATTAGACTTTGGTCTGATTCAGCTATGACTGCAGCTATGACTATAGCAAACCATGCATAAAAAGTTGTAACAATGAGCCTGGAGAAAATGGCAGTTCTTTTCAGCTTCAAAGATTGTCATGTTGGGTAGCTTTAAGTGTTTCCTTAACAAATCAAATAATCTTTGGATTAGATGACTTCGTTCTTTATAATCTTCTAATTCCTTCTCTTTTGGTTGCCATTCTGGACTATATGTGCATACTCTGATCCAGTTAAAGGCAGAAATGACTTATGAATAGGCTGACCATATGAAAAGGAGGACAGGGCTCCTGTATCTAACAGTTGTAGAGAAAAGGGAATTTCAGCCAGTGCCATTTGTATGCAATTAGTTCCTGGTGAAATTCCCTCTTCATCACAACAGTTAAAGTTGCAGGCACTATACTAGAGTGACCAGATACAAAAGAAGGCAGGGCCCCTGCAACTTTAATTGGTGTGATGAAGAGGGAATTTCACCAGGAACTAATTGCATACAAATGACACAGGCTGAAATTCCCTTTTCTCTACAACTGTTAAAGTTACAGGAGCCCTGTCCTCCTTTTCATATGGTCAGCCTACTTATGGAGTTTCTTTCTCTTGAGAGCATGACCCGAAGGATTGTGCCCTAAGGCTGCAATCCCTTACTAGGTGGCAAACACAATTGAATCAAAAGGACTTACCTTTGAATGGCCATTCATTCATTCCATTTAAATCCTGCCTTTCCTTCAGGAAGCTCAAGGAGTACTTGGTTCTCCTCCTCTCGATTTTATCTTCACAACAACCCTGTGAAGTAGATTAGGCTGAGAGTCAGTGACTGGGCCAAAGTCACCCAAGTAAGTTCCATGGCCAAGTGGGAACTAGAACCCAGGTCCCCTGAATCTTAGTCCAACACTCTAACCAATACACCACACTGGCTTGCATGTTTAGGATGTTTAGGATTGCAGTATCTTGTTTATTCAGAAGTAATTCCCACTATGTTCAGTGGAGCTTACGCTCTAGTAAGTGCATTTAGAATTACAGCCTGAGACATGATAAACTGTAGCTTGTTTGGAGCCACATCATCGTATGATATTTTCTTTCAATGCCCAAATGATTAAAACTTTTGTCAGATTTTCCTGTTGATTTTAGACCCTTGGGCACACTTGGGGATTTGAGAAATGGTTGTGGTCACCACACCAAAATGTCTCCCACAGAGGATGTGCCTAGTCTGATAATGGCTGAAGTGGGAGTCTGGCTAGTCACAAGTGAGCTGAAGAGGAGGTACTGAAATTGTGAGGCCAGATGCTAGGGGAGGGGGAAAGAGCAAGGCTAGAGGTTATGAAGGGAGAGAGAAAAAGACTGCCCTAACGATTTACAAGGTTTTTATATTTTTAAAAAAATTGAAGGAGGGATCCATCACATCTACTTTTTTTTCCTGGGTTGCCTCCATGATTTCCACCTCCATTTCATTAGCGCATCAAGCTAATGGCCCCTTTCACGTGGGGTGGGGTTGTGGTATCACCACTGTAGAGGTGAAACCTCCTTTTGCGTGTCCGCTCTCCCAACCCATCCTGCCCCAGCCTACCCCTTCCCCTTTCACCTACAGTTCGTTGGTTGTGACATTGTGATGAATGTGGGTGCCTTCCCGAAGCAGATCCATTCATCCCCTTGATTTTTAGGATCTTTTTTTAAAAATCCCCTCAAACCATCCCCCATACATGCATGCACACACACACACACACACACCATCCCATCCCATCCCCATAGCGAGAAGAAGCAAAAATCTCAAGTTATCCAGGGCAGGAGGATGTGTGCATTTGTGGAGGATCAGTTCTCCTTTACTTTGATAATGCGAAGCTTTGCATCTCCAGTTTATAAAAATAGAGATCTGCTGCTCTATTTTGCTCTAATGGGGTGAAATGAGGGGTGCTCTACCTATGAGAGCACCGCACTCCAATTTTGCCCCATTAGAGCAAATGGACAGGGAAGGCAGATCTCTACTGGAGATGCAAGGCTGTGCATTACCAAAGTAAAGGAGAACCAATCCTGCACAAATGCACTCATCCAATTTTTTTAAAAAAATCCTAAAAATGCTTCAAACTTGGCATGGCTAAAGCCCTACTTATGAGCTATCACAGTGCCAAGTTTAATCTCTTTATCTTTAAAAGTGCAATAATAATAATAACAATAATAATAATAATAATAATAATAATAAAACATATGGTATTTAAAATCCTAGTCTCTATTTCAAAATATAGAGGCTAATCATGTTTTAAAAACATATTAGTATTAGCAGAAGTCAATGAAAAAATTGGCTGGCCATAGTAGTCAACTTTTTGTTTTTTTAAAAATAAATTAGTAAACTATGACGTTGAATCCTGGTGCGTTGTTGCAACAATATAATATGCATTTTCAAAATAGATAAGACTCTGAATTAAATTAAGTATTAGTAACTCATCTTGCATAATAAATAGATTCATTTATTTTACTTTATTCTGTGGGTTTGTATGGTTTTTACTTTCTAATTTTTAAGGCTTTTTAAAGAAGTTTTTTTAAACTTTCTAATGTTTAAACCCACCCCCCAACATACAAACATATTTTGAAAGCTCAAATACAGAACATTTATTATTTTCTTGTACAAAAGCATGATGTGGGTTAAATATGGATTTTTGCCTCTGAGATGCCTACATCAATTCCCTGCCCAATAATTTTTTATTACAAAAATGAAGGACTAATGACTACATTTTAAGAAACGAGAGTCCTTTAGAACCTTAAAAGGGTTTTTTTTTTCTGGCACGACTTTTCATAGGCTAGTCTGATTCTCAGATGCAGTTTTTCAAGTTAGATCACTTACACACTCAGCCCAAGGGGTTTGAAAGAGCAATATTCAGGCTTTATCTTTTATCCAGGATGCATGATGAAACCAGATTTTTTGCATGCAAGATTCTTCATGTAGAGCTCTCAGAATAACTCAAAAAGTTTTATTTTAAAAGCTTAAGTGAAGTTTTCTGTCAAAAGGAAAATTTGTACTTTATTTATTTATTTAATTCCATTTATATAGCACCCCATAGCTGAAGCTCTCTGGGCAGTTTACAAAAATTTAAAACATTGAACAATTAAAACACCAATATACAAAATTTAAAAGCATAAAGCATAAAAACAAGTTAAAATTACAATATCCTTCTGGGTCAAAGCACAACAACAACACAAAAACACAAAAACCCTCATCATATGCTGTTAAATGCCTGGGAGAAGAGGAAAGTCTTGACCTGGCACCGAAAAGATAACAATGTTGGCGCCAGGCGAGCCTCAGCAGGGAGGTCATTCCATAATTGGGGGGCCACCACTGAAAAGGCCCTTTCCCTTGTTGCCACCCTCCATGCCTCCCTTGGAGTAGGCAACCAGAGGAGGACCTTCGATGTGGATTGTAGTGTACGGGTAGGTTCGTGTCGGGAGAGGCGTTCCATCAGGTATTGTGGTCCCAAGCAGTGTAAGGCTTTATAGTTTAGAACCAGCACCTTGAATTGGGCTCTGAAACGTATAGGCAGCCAATGCAAGCGGGCCAGAGTAGGTCTTTCACTTCTTTATGGTCTTACAAACTAGCAGCACAATCCTAAATATGATTACTCAGAATAAAGGCTCTCCAATTTCAATGGGGCTCACTCCCAAGTAGGATTGTGTTGTGCATCAGCCAAGGGATCAGCCAGAGATAAGGAACCGCTGAGCCTGGAAGTGCTGAGGGAGTGGTGCTTCACAAAAGCAGGCAGGGACCGGCTGAATCAAAGGCAACTGATGGCAATTGCTAATTAGTCCACTCTCCACAAAAGTCTGGCCAGCGCACAGTCAGTTTCCTGGAAGCAACTCTCGTATCTGATGCCTTGCCTTGCTTTGCATTTCCCAGCTTCGTGTTTCATGCCTGGACTTGTTCTGACCTTTGGACTGTATCCTGACCATTCTTCAGTGCTTCCCTGTAACCTTGTTATTGCCTGGATGTATCCCGAAACTTTGGACTGGACTTCTGACGACTCTTCAACATTTTGTGATTCCAGTATTGTTATAACTCGGCTCAGATGGAATCTTCAGGCTCTCACCACGGACTGATTTATGGATTCTTATCTCTGTCTCTCGAGTTACACTGCTTTGTCTGAGGCATCCGCCTCCACAATGAAGGGTTGCGCAGGGTCAGGTTGCTGCAGAATAAGCTCTGCCATGAATGCCTTCTTCAGGTGCTGGAATGCCTGTTGGGCCGCCTTGGCCCATCGGAAAGACCCTTTGCCCTTCAGCAACTCTGAGATGGGTATGGTGAGTTGCGCAAAGTGGGAGATGAACCAGTGATAATAATTTGCAAAGCCAAGGAGTCGCTGCACATCCTTTACAGATCGTGGAGCCTGCCACTGCACCACTGTCTCCACTTTCACAGGGTTCACCTGGATACCTGCTGGGGAGATGCGATGACCCAGAAAGTCCACAGTGGTGAGGTCAAACTCACACTTCTGCAGCTTTGCAAATAACCCTTAACCGCTGCAACACGGCCCTAAACATGCTGATCATGTTCCTGAGGGCTCTGGGAATAGACTAGGATATCGTCCAAGTAGACAATCAGGAAGCTGGCCAAGAAGTCCTGGAAGATTTCATTCATCAGGTACTGGAAGATGGCTGGGGCATTGCACAGACCAAACAGCATGACCATGTACTCGAAGTGCCCATACCAGGTTCGAAACGCTGTCTTCCGCTCTTCCCCCCTCCCTAATCTGGACCAGATTATACGCCCCACGAAGATCCAACTTGGTGAAGATCCAGGCTTCCCGGATTCATTCCATCAGTTCCGGGCTCAAGGGTAGGGGGTACCTGTTCCAGATGGTGATCGTTGCATAGCCTGAGCTCCCCACATTTATTTTTTACAAAGAGCATCGGAGCTGCTGTGGGTGAGGTAAAGGGCCTAATAAACCCCAGGTCTAAATTCTTTTTTACGAATCCCCGCAGTTCAAGGTGTGCCTTTTCCCAGCTCAGCATGGCCTGGCATTTTGGCTGGCAGAGACTGGCAAAATGTCCCTTCTGCCCACAGTACAGGCAAAGGCCCAGCTGCTGCTGCCACTGCTTTTCTCCTGGTGACAGGTGAGGACAGGCTCCACCCAACTGCATTGGTTCCTCAGGTTGGAGGGAGTATTCAGCTCTAGGATCTCCCTGGGTCAAGGACGGGGGAGTTGGGGCCTCAGGGCTTGCTCTAATCTTGGAGTAGCCTCGATGTGACTCCAATCTCCCCTCAATCCTGAGGAACAGCTGAATCATGGCCTGCAGCATTTGAGGTCTATCCATGTATGCCAAGGCATCCAGTATCTCCTCCGAAAGTCCTTCTTGGAACTGGTCCAAAAATGCCGCTGCATTCCACACCAGGTCCTGCTGCAGCTGGTGAAACTCCATTACATATTCCACCAGGGGGCGAACCCTCAAATGCTCTGATTAGCAGTAGCTGCCATTGCTGGGTCCTCATACATTGTCTTCACTTGTTGGATGAAGTCATTTAAATTCCCCAGTACTGGGCTTTATTCCAGCAGCAGGGGAGTAGCCCATTTAGCCGCTTGTCCTGAAATCATAAGGAAGCCGACTCTGGTCGTATCGTCTGGAAATGCTTTGGCCCTTAAACTTATAAAAAGCTGGCTTTGAGCCAGAAACACCAGCAGCCAATCAGTCAAGCCATTGCTTCCGGAGAAGCGATAGGGCACTTCCGCTTACTCACTGGGGCCTGAGCAGCCAAGGCAGTTTGCAAGGCTTTAACAGCCGTCACTAGTTGATTGATTTACCCTTGAACTGCAGGTTTTCTTGTGCTAATTGCTCCATAATGAAAACAACTCATGGGTTTTTTTGTTTCTGCTGATTCCTATTGAAGGGGCTGGAAGCAAGCTGTCATAAATTAAGCTGTGTAACTCAAGAAACAGAGATAAGCGTCCATAAATCAGTCCATGGTGAGAGCCTGAAGATTCCGTCTGAGCCGAGTTGTAACAATACTGGAATCACAAAATGTTGAAGAGTCATTAGAAGTCTGGTCCAAAGTTTCAGGATATGTCCAGACAAAAACAAGGTTACAGGGAAGCACTGAAGAATGGTCAGGATACGGTCCAAAGATCAGAACAAGTCCAGGCATGAAACACAAAGCAAGGCAAGGCAAGGCACAAGATACGAGAATTGCTTCCAGCGATCTGGCCAGACTTTTATGGGGAGTGGACTAATTAGCAATTGCTGTCAGCTGCCTTCATTCAGCTGGTCCCTGCCTGCTTTCGTGACGCGCCACTCCCCCAGCACTTCCAGGTTCAGCTATTCTTTAGCTCCGGCTGATCCCTTAGCTCTTGCACAGCAGATTGCAGCCCAACAGAGCCATCATCGAACTGCTCCTGGCCAAACTAAAGCATGCATAGGAGAGCTATGTGTATTAGCTTTTCCTTCCTTCCTGCAAATGTGTGTGACTCTGAACCATGGATCAGAACCATAGTGGTCCGGGAGGTGGGATTATACCTTTCCCCATGCTACTCATGATTTTTGTGAAATTCTGCGTACACCCCATGACTCAGTTGACTCCAATGGAGAACTATCTTTTTTTTAACCTCCCCCTCTGGAGGGGGGAATGGAGTTTCTTGTCATGACATCCAAACCTGGACAACTGTGGTTAATCGTAACTATGGTTTGTATTTGCCTGCAGTCACCTCCCATCTTCATTTCCAGAGGTATTCATGGGGGAGGCAGATGGAGCCACCAAAAGCCTTCGCATTATTTTGAAGTGATTCCAGTTGCCAGTGAGAAACTTTGTTGATTTTTTTAAAGTGGGAGGGCTAGGACACTGCCACACTGCCTATCCCTGCCTTAATGGGACTTGAAGTTAGTTATCATAAAAACCTGTACAATTTTTCCCTTTCTTAAAATATTAAACTGGGGAAAAACTGACTGCCTCTTCCCCAGAACCACTTATTTAGAATTTCCACTGGGTCATAATTTGTTAGATGTTATACTGTCTGCTAATTTTCAAAGTGCCATAATACTGCAAAGTTAACCTTGATCACCTAAAATATATGGGCTGTGAAATTGGAACAAGGAAATAAAATGCATTAATTTGACTATGGAAATGAACACTGCAAAGCAAATCCTCATAACATATATTTTTTTAAAAACACAGCAAAAGCATAAGGGCAGCACCTTTAAAGAGAAACATTCAATTGAATCAGTCAATAATACTCAAAGCTGGGCACCTTTCAGTGTCTGATCGGGAAAGTTTAGACACCAAATAAAAGTAGAGTTTAATTCTTTGGTAGAACAATTATCCCCATCAAAACACCATAGATGTACTCCTTGTTGCTGAACTCTGTTGTGAATACACTTTAGTATTTGCCCTCAGCTGAAGCATGAACCCAGCTGCTCATGGACTGCCAGTATTTAATCCCCAACAATTCTCACCTGAATAAGTTGCCAATGAACCTTTGTTAATCGGCCCTGAATTCTTCACTTATCTACATGTCCATGACCCAGTTCTAATCCTTTGGGTCATAGGAATAGAACTAGAATGTCCCTGTGCCTGTTTGGCCATATACTGATCAGATCCCTTAGGCACAATAACTCTTTTATGGGATTTCCTTTTGCTTGTGCCAGCTAGAAATCTTTTAATCTTTCCCTGTGTGAGCAGGCATACAAGTCCCAGCAGGGGAAAAACCCCAAGTACCGACCACCCTACTGCCCAACCATTTCCCTGCTTGAAGCTGATGTAGGTGATCTTGGAGGTTAGGCTGACCATATGAAAAGGAGGACAGGGCTCCTGTAACTTTAACAGTTGTAGAGAAAAGGGAAATTCAGCCAGTGTCATTTGTATGCAATTAGTTCCTGGTGAAATTCCCTCTTCATCACAACAGTTAAAGGTGCAGGCACTATACTATAGTGACCATATACAAAAGAAGGCAGGGCCCCTGAAACTTTAACAGTTGTGATGAAGAGGGAATTTCACCAGGAATTAATTGCATACAAATGACACTGGCTGAAATTCCCTTTTCTCTCCAACTGTTAAAGTTACAGGAGCCCTGACCTGGATTTTATCTGGTCACCCTATTGGAGGTGGAATTGAGGACCCCCAAGTCTTGGAGGACTTTAACAGACACAGTGAAGCTGCCTTGTCTAGAGTGACTCAGAATTTCATGGTCATGATACCAATCATGGGCCTATCTCAGCACATTGGCTGTTGTAGGGTTATCAGAGGGATGTTTTCTCCTCAAATAACCCATGCCACCTGGATTTAGATGACATGACAAGCTGCACAGCTAGAGTAATTAAGGAAATGGTGGCCAGCACACACCACCAATAAAAGCAAGCCACAGTGGTCGATTTAAGCTACCATGGCTTGTTTGTTCATGCAAACCAACCCATTGGGCCATACCTAAAGATGCTGATAAGCTTTACATTATTAATTTGTTTGATGATGTGCTGTCACTAATATAAATTAATGCTGCTTGCCAGAAGTCAGTGAACACATTAGCATGCTGTTATTGAAATACAATGCTAAAAATTAAAGGAACACAGCAGTTACAAGCTTTTCAAGCACTTATAAATTGATGGAGAGAGCCACATTCATGGAGCTGGCACCAAATCTGCATAAGGTGACCATATGAAAAGGAGGACAGGGCTCATGTAACTTTAACAGTTGTAGAGAAAAGGGAATTTCAGCAGCATGCAATTAGTACCTGGTGATATTCCCTCTTCATCACAACAGTTAAAGTTGTAGGCACTATAGTAGAGTGACCATATACAAAAGAAGCCAGGGCTCCTGCAACTTTAACTGTTGTGATGAAGCGTGAATTTCACCAGGAACTAATTGCATACAAATGACACTGGCTGAAATTCCCTTTTCTCTACAATTGTTAAAGTTACATGAGCCCTGTCCTCCTTTTCATATGGTCAGCCTATATTTGGATGCATGCAGCACCTGGTGAAATTCCCTCTTCATCACAACAGTTAAAGCTGCAGGAACCCTGCCCTCTTTTGCAACTGGTCATGCTAGGCAGGGCTCCTCCAGCTTCAACTGCTGTGATGAAGAGGGAATTTCATCCATACATGCATCCAAATGGCACCTGCTCAAATTCCCTTTCAATACAACTGTTAAAGATACAAGAGCCCTGTCCTCCTTTCCATATGGTCATCCTAAATCTGTGCCACCAACACATGAGAGGTATTAAGTATGAGTTACAGTGGGAATCCTTATGGAGATGGGAGGAACCCAAATTATCCCATAGGAACTCAATGGCACAGGTGGGTGGGAAGTGAATAGAGTGAAGTGCCTGAAATGCGAGGAGTTAAATACTTAGAAATGGGTGTGGGGGGGGGGGACATATATAGGCTGACCATATGAAAAGGAGGACAGGGCTCATGTAACTTTAACAGTTGTAGAGAAAAGGGAATTTCAGCCAGTGTCATTTGTATGCAATTAGTTCCTGGTGAAATCCTCTCTTCATCACAACAGTTAAAGTTGCAGGGGCCCTGCCTTCTTTTGAATATGGTCACTCTAGTATAGTGCATGCACCTTTAACTGTTGTGATGAAGAGGGAATTTCACCAGGGACTAATTGCATACAAATGACACTGGCTGAAATCCCCTTTTCTCTACAACTGTTAAAGTTACATGAGCCCTGTCCTCCTTTTCATATGGTCAGCCTAGACATATAGAGAGAACCACCTCATTGTATCCCAGAATATGCCTCCAAGATTTTAATGCAGACAAGATTGCGCAATAGTTGATCTATATCACACCTAATGTAGAAGGGGGGAAGCAATTGTGGGGGGGGGGGGGACCAGAACAGCCAAATGATGATTGAGAATGCCCAGTGGGCAATGAATGCTGACTCTTGCGGGTGTGTGGGGGGGTGGCAAATAGGAGAGGAGGGAGGAATGGTTGGAACTCTGGACCAAAGTATTCCCCACTGCAACATTTTGTATTATAAAAGCAGCAAGCTCTAAGTTCCAGCAAGAAAAAGGAATACAAAGAATATGTAATACAGGTTAGCAGTTAGCAGCTCCTGAGCAAATCCCACTTCTCAATTTCCTTTGTGACAAAAGAACTTAGAAGTCAGTTCCATGGAAGGGAAGCATGGGACTTTGTACTGCCACCCCATCTCACTTGGGGAAATAGCACTGTGGTGCTGTTGATCAAGGACATACTGTGCAGAATACAATGGGTGCTTACAATTCCTTTCCGCCCTGCTGATTCCCTCCCACAAGCAGGATGCCCGGCAAATTCCGTTGCACAAGTGGGGCCCACCACTTATGCAAGGGAGATTTAGCGTCTCCTTGGGAAGTCCCAAATGAGCAGGAGCACTAATTTCTGGAAGGAGGTATTTACGTTCATTACGCGCTGCCCCAGAGGCACTAAATCACAGTTATGAACGTGTTTGCCCAATGAAATTGGCAGGGCGTAAGAGAATTGGTGGGGGCATAAGCACCCCATTAGCTTCTGCCCACAGAATCCTTCCAAAGTGATATAACTTTAGAGTAGCAAAATATTATAGCTCTATAAGTTTCACTGAAGTCACCTAGTATAAACAATTTGGAGTTGAAATCTATGGATTATTGCAGAATTGCTTCCTAACTATGTGAACCAGAAAGTAGGGCAAAGGAATTAGAATAACAAAAATAAATAAATCCAGACATCTTATTTATTTGAATATTTGTAGCTTGCCATTTGAGCTAAAGGCTCTACAAGGCAGCAAACAGCATTCCATACATATGCACAATAAATTATCACCACCACCACCACCTGCAAATCAAACAGTAAATCAATTAAGTAGCCATGAAAATAAAATCCGACACAAAGAAAGTATCCTGCAGGGCAGACAGGGAAGGAGACTTCTGCAAACTCAGAGAGCCCTGAATGAACTCTGTAACAACATTGCTTGATGCCCAGGTAAGGCTATCAGCAAGAAAGCAGAATTATCTTCTCCTAGAAGGTTTTTTCAAAGCCTTAGTTCCACTGTTGGTAAGGCTGTATCCCAGAAAACCCACATTCTACTGGACAGGTAGCAGGACCTTAAACAGGGCCTCTAAGGAAGAACTAAATTGAGTAGGCTTATATGAGAGGAGGCAGTCCTGAAGTTATCCTGCACTCCGACCACTTTGAGCTTTAAAGGACACTTCAACGCCAGCACTTCAACACCATTTTATAATGCACATCTCTGTGGCCTTCCCCAGATAGCAATCTGATAGTACGAATCATTTTTTTAAAAAAAACATATTACAACAGATGGTCCTCCTTTCAATTGGAGAGGTTTAGTGAAGGACATTTTGCATGTCTTCAAAATAGGTTCAATGAACTAAAAATTATGTCAGATTCCCTCAAATTGTCAAAGAGGGTTGTCCTAATAGAAGAAAAAATGCAGTATCAGGGCCATCAAGACATAAGGGACAGACACAGGGGGAAAAAACCTATTACTTAAGATATGAATGGGGCAGACACTTGAAGAAAACATACAAACATAGAGCCCTGGTCATGTCTACTCTGAACCTCAGTTAAGTTTTTTGCAGTATCTTAATTTATGCTCCCCAATTGTGCTGCCATACAATCTACTGGGGACAGAATGACGACATCACAATGTTCTACTTGATTTATATCTAATTTAACATGAACTATTCCTTTCATACTTTGAAAAGCAGTAACCCTACAAATTATACAGTCATATTGAATTCAACCTGCACAGGGAAGGAACCATAATTAATTCCCTAACACGCTCCTGGTCCGAACATCTTCATTCTTTTCACTCCTTCATGCTTCAGGATATGGCAGAATACAAGAGGCCATTGTGGTATTTTAATCTAAAAACCAAATCCCAGCTTCAATAAAAATTGCTAGTAAATTTTTCAGCAACCTTTTCTCCTGTGTTGCTTATGCAACATTTCATATCTACCTCTGAAAACCAAGCTCATCTCAACTTCTAAAGTGTACTGAGATGGCGTGTTTGAAAGATTTGGCAGAAATAAATGTACTTTGATTAAATTAATGTTACAATAAGAATACCACTTGGCAATCAAAAGAGAGTGCAAACTGAAATACAGATAGTACAATAGAAAAGAGCACATTATTCAAACAGATAGACACGTAGGTAGCAGGTATGTCTTTCATAGTACAGTCACTGACTGTTTAAAAACAACACTCCATGCCAAGGAAATTGTTCATATGTTTCCATGTGCAATGGAACAAGCAAAACCTTTTGTAGTCAATAGGGATGTGCACTGGATCGGACCCGATCCACGATCCGAGTCCGGTCCAGTGGGAAATCGGATAAATTATCCGATTTCCGATCCCGCAGCTGGATCGGCCGATCCAATCCGAACCGGTCCGAAAAAGCTCCGAACCGGTTCGGCGGATCGGCGGATCGGCGGGCGCCCACTGGCGCCCACCGCCGCTTCCATTGGCGGGCGCCAGCGGGCGCCCGCCGATGAAAGTGGACAGCGGGGGGGGGAGGAGGGGGGCACTTACCTTCTCGGCCCGGTGGCTCCCGTCCGGCGCCGGCGCCTACTACTACTAGCAGGCTCCGCGGCCTGCTCTAGGGTGGCGCGCCGGGTGATGTCATCACCCGGCGCGCTACTCTAGAGCAGGCCGCGGAGCCTGCTGGTAGTAGTAGGCGCCGGCGCCGGACGGGAGCCACCGGGCCGGGAAGGTAAGGAGGGGGTGCGTGGAGGGGAGGAGGGGGCGCGCGGAGGGGGGAGGGGGGCCCTTACCTTTCCGGCCCGGCGGCTCCCGTCCGGCGCCGGCGCCTACTATTCCCAGCAGGCTCCGCGGCCTGCTCTAGGATGGCGCGCCGGGTGATGTCATCACCCGGCGCGCTACTCTAGAGCAGGCCGCGGAGCCTGCTGGAAGTAGTAGGCGCCGGCGCCGGACGGGAGCCGCCGGGCCGGAAAGGTAAGGAGGGGGTGCGTGGAGGGGAGGAGGGGGCGCGCGGAGGGGGGAGGGGGGCCCTTACCTTTCCGGCCCGGCGGCTCCCGTCCGGCGCCGGCGCCTACTACTCCCAGCAGGCTCCGCGGCCTGCTCTAGGATGGCGCGCCGGGTGATGTCATCACCCGGCGCGCTACTCTAGAGCAGGCCGCGGAGCCTGCTGAAAGTAGTAGGCGCCGGCGCCGGACGGGAGCCGCCGGGCCGGAAAGGTAAGGAGGGGGTGCGTGGAGGGGAGGAGGGGGCGCGCGGAGGGGGGAGGGGGGCCCTTACCTTTCCGGCCCGGCGGCTCCCGTCCGGCGCCGGCGCCTACTATTCCCAGCAGGCTCCGCGGCCTGCTCTAGGATGGCGCGCCGGGTGATGTCATCACCCGGCGCGCTACTCTAGAGCAGGCCGCGGAGCCTGCTGGAAGTAGTAGGCGTCGGCGCCGGACGGGAGCCGCCGGGCCGGAAAGGTAAGGAGGGGGTGCGTGGAGGGGAGGAGGGGGCGCGCGGAGGGGGGAGGGGGGCCCTTACCTTTCCGGCCCGGCGGCTCCCGTCCGGCGCCGGCGCCTACTACTCCCAGCAGGCTCCGCGGCCTGCTCTAGGATGGCGCGCCGGGTGATGTCATCACCCGGCGCGCTACTCTAGAGCAGGCCGCGGAGCCTGCTGGAAGTAGTAGGCGCCGGCGCCGGACGGGAGCCGCCGGGCCGGAAAGGTAAGGAGGGGGTGCGTGGAGGGGAGGAGGGGGCGCGCGGAGGGGGGAGGGGGGAGGGGGGCCCTTACCTGCCCGGCCCGGCGGCTCCCGTCCGGCGCCGGCGCCTACTACTACCAGCAGGCTCCGCGGCCTGCTCCAGGGTGGCGCGCCGGGTGATGTCATCACCCGGCGCGCTACTCTAGAGCAGGCCGCGGAGCCTGCTGGAAGTAGTAGGCGCCGGCGCCGGACGGGAGCCGCCGGGCCGGAAAGGTAAGGAGGGGGTGCGTGGAGGGGAGGAGGGGGCGCGCGGAGGGGGGAGGGGGGAGGGGGGCCCTTACCTGCCCGGCCCGGCGGCTCCCGTCCGGCGCCGGCGCCTACTACTACCAGCAGGCTCCGCGGCCTGCTCCAGGGTGGCGCGCCGGGTGATGTCATCACCCGGCGCGCTACTCGAGAGTAGGCCGCGGAGCCCGCTGGTAGTAGCCGCCGGCGCCGGACGTGCCGAGAAGGTAAGTGGCGGGGAAGGGGGCTTACCCCCCCCCGGAGCCGTCCGCTTCTATCCGCTGGCGCCCGCGGGCGCCAGCGGATGGAAGCAGGCGGCCCCAGGGGGGGTAGGGAGCGCGGGGGAGGGGGTTTACCTGCCGGGGCCGTCCACAGCGGACGGCCCCGGGGGGGGGAGGGAGTTAGGCCCCCCCTTACCCACCCGCCGCCATTTTTTCCTCATAGACTTGCATTGCAATGCAAGTCTATGGGGAAAAAAATGGCGGCCGATCCAAAAATGTACGATTTTTGGGTCGGGATCGGACTCGATCCGGTCCGGGGGGCCTCCGATTTTGTCCGAACCGGTCCGGGACAAAATTGGAGGTCCCGATCCGGGTCCCGATCCGATCCGGGGGGTCCGTGCACACCCCTAGTAGTCAAGGTTATTTCTGTTTAGCATAAACTATGGAAGAGCCCCGTATCCGTTCCCTGTAAAATGATTAAAAACAAAACCTTATTTCAGTGACTTTTGGTTTGTAGACCCCAATTTCTCATCATTATTATTTTCCTCCATGATGTCTAGAAAATCAATGTTCATTCTAGCTGAAGCTATGGTCAATATCAGGATGTTTGTAATTTGAGATTTCTAGGACGTTCCTAAATCGAATCTGAAATTAAACGGCAACTCTTGGCTACAGGTAGGGCTGGATCTTGGGGCAGCAGTACAGGGCCTTGCAGCCGGGGGGGGGGGGGAAATGACCACCCAGCGAGTAGCAAGTAATATAGCAGTGTCAAAGAGGCCAAGTGTCAGCACATGAACTGGCATGGCCATGTTGGGGCCTACCAGAGTTGACTCTGCTTGCCATAGCATCCTTTCTTTCTTCTATTTAAAAGCATTTATAATCAATGGGTAGCCAGCTACAGATATTCATTTTATTATTTTTACTTTTAAAATATACTATCCCTTCTACAACAAAATTATGCTTATTCCCAAGTAAATCACCTGGTTTGTGCAGCCCACTGTAGCTTATTTAAGCCGTGATGGGTTCCAGCACACACGGGTTCCAGGTTGCCAAATTGAGACCCCCCCTCCGGCTTCTCATGTCATCCAAAGCTGGGGTGGTTAACAAACTACCCCATAACCCTACAATAGGCCATAGGTTCTGGGTGGTTTACTAATCACCCCAGCCAGCCACCCTCACCAGGTTCGAATAACACAAGACGTTATGCTTGACAAGAGTAATTGTGTGACTGGCACACACGGGGTGGCTAACAAGCCACGGTGGCTGATGGTGAACCGGCTGAACGTGCTTAGCATCGGGGATATATAAGCAAACATCATTTCATTCCTATAGTCATAATGTTCTATGATTTAAGTGAGTTTAAAATGCAAAATTGCAGATGCTCAGAATATTCCTTTCTTTTTGAAATCAGGGTTTGCCAACTGATTTGTTGTGGCTTTTGTTGTTTTGCTCTGATATGTCAGGAATGTAGAAGCAGTTGTGAAGCATGGAATGGTAGTGGGGAGGGAAGAAGAGAAATGTTAGAGTTTTTACGCACAGAGCCCGTTTTTGTGGTTAGACAGTATCTACACCAAGTTTTGATGCCTGTGGTTTTGCAAGTCACAATCCACACCAAGCCCCTTTCTAAAGCAGAGAGAAACTGTTGTGTTCCCCTCTGTAGTTTCCCAGGGACATGAAGCATTTAGAGGTTCTGTACTAAGTGAAAGTTTTTAGGTTCCCTAAGCACACCCTTAACTTCCCTTCCCCCTCAGCCTTCTGATAGGCTCCTGCCAACACAAGCAAAACATTTCAGGAGGTGAAGGTGGACATATTACTAGAGAAGGTTATCTAACATTGATTCCAGATTCTACAGATCATTACAGACATGTTATTTATGCATTTCCACTACACAAATGCATTTCTTCAGACAGCCTTTTTCTTAATTCTTCAGATTTCATTACTCATACATACATTCATCTTTTGACAAATTCCTACATAATACATCACAAAGGAAAACTCATCTGACTCTCTGCCATTTCTAAAAATGCATAAACCTATGAGTCGGGCTCTTCATATTTTGAATTCTATCATAATATCAGAAAATGACGGGATGGCCTATAATGCAAACAAAAAGTGGATGCCTTATCAGCATTCCCTTGGTTTAGACCAGGGACATTATTTCATATAGAAAACGGGTGTAGAGGGGGTATGGGTGGTCCCATCTTGCAGCAGTTGTTTTCCACAATACTGCCTTCTCTGTCACATGCAAGCTTTTTACTTGGGGTGCAATGTTGAGATGTAGGCAGCTTGAAACCCAGCAAATCTGAGGTAGGGGTATGCATGCCAAAAAATATCGTCATTTATCGTTATCATCATTTCAGACCAAAAAAAAAATTGTCTTCATTCATATTGTAGGTGAACCGTATCATCTTCACAATAATTATCATGAAAAAATGATATTTTTGCAGCCCTATTTTTAAAGAAACAAATGCCTATAACTTCTGTATTTTAAAAGTTAGAGGCTTTGAAAGAACGCATGTAGCGAGCTGTCATTCTGATCTGTCAGAACTGAAACTATCTCTAATAAATCCATATAAAATCATGGGTTGGAGGGATCAATCTCAAATTTGACACATATGTGTAGCACATGATTATCGTAGGTTTTTCTATCATATCGTCATCATTAAACACATGCACTTTAACGACCTTATCATATCGTTATCGTACGTTTTAACGATACGATACACATCCCTAATCTGAGGTGGATACATTTCCATGTCAGCAACTGCATGTTTGAATGGGGTGGGGGATGCACTCAGGAAGCCTACACCTCTGTGCGGGGAGAGCTATTGAGACAGCTTCCCCTGAAGAAAAGAAATTGTTTCATGTAGTGTTTAAATTTTAGCGAACCAGATACATATTGTAGGGGTCTTAAAAAAACATTACAGGAAGCAGAGAACAGATGAACAGAAGATTTTTTTAAAAAAAAAAAAAGCAGGAGGTTTTAGGATGAGGAACTGGTGTTGCAATCACGTTGCATAAGCAAAAAACCTCAGCAAGGGATGAAAGGAGAAGCAAAATCATTTTAAGTGTGTGCAACAAGACTCTCTGCTCCATGCAAAACAGAAAGCCTGGTTAAGGCCTCCTCCACACGGGGCGTTTAATGAGCCTTGAAGGCTCATTATAAATTTTACCTACACACGAGCGGAGCGCAAAACGGGCGTACAGGCGCGTTATCTCCCCGATAATGCGCATTTCCGAACGCGCGTTAAATAGCGACTTTTATTTTGCTCCGGCCGTTAAAGCGCATTTTCGCTGTGTGAACAAGCGATTATGCGCATTAACTACCTGGAAAGCGCTTTTTGGGCATCTTTTAATGCGCTTCGCTGCTTCTCGCCGCCTCCCGTGCAGAGGGATTAGGAGTAAATGCGCCTCCGCGATAATGCGCATAATCGTGGAACCAGGCGCAAAGGCGCATTCTTGTGGAGGGGGCCTAAGATAGGAACCCTGGTTAGTCCTGGTACAGGCTGCAATTTTACTCCAAGTCTAAGGGCTACTCTAAATGAGCAAATTATAGCACGCTCATGACTGGCTACCCACGGAAGTTTGCAGATCCATTTCATGACATTGTCAACAGCTATGACGTCTCCTGAAGTTTTCCTGAGTAATCCTGTGCTTTATAACACAGAGATAATCCGGCATCTATTTATAATGGACAGTCTTCCAAGTCAAGAATCAAGGGTAAAGCAGAAATAAGAAATTGTACGCTTGCAGTGTTTAGAAAGAGACATATCTCAGCCTATGGTTGATTGGATGCTGCTGTTCAATTATTATTATCTTTTAAAGAAGCACATTTCAGAGGAGAAAGTAGCATTTTGTTTTGTTGCCATGATTTTTATGAAGGACTTGAATGCAGTTTTTGCCTCGAAATTACTACTACACACAATTTGAGGCTTAAGATTCAGAAGTATGCTTCCCATTACAATCTTTGTTGTGTTGTGCAAAACTTTGGGGGAATCTTTCAAAAGAAAGGTGCTTACAAAGCACATATTTTCCTTCTCTCATTTATTTTTAGTAAAGCATTTGCATGAAGATAGTTTTATTGCTTTGAAGAGCTGTTCGATTCCAGCTGCATAGTCCTTGTTTCAAGGTATAAGTTTATGTAGGGTTTTGTCAACAGTCAAAATCCTTTAAACAATCTTTCTGGTATTACCAGTAATAAGAATTGCAAGGAATAAACCTCAGGCACACATAGAATTCTAGATTGTTTCTACACAGATGTATAGAAAAGAAAGGCTATGTAATAATAATAATAATAATAATAATAATAATAACAACAACCCCTCTAAAATACACATCACTTATAACTATCAAACATGAGAATTTTGGCTTGTCCACATGAAGAATACTTGTCTTTTCATTTTAAAATGGGGAAAATCACTACTTTGAATAGACCCACTCAAAACACAGATTTATGTTTGTAAAATCAAGACCTCTTCAAAAAGTAGGAGGTGCCTTAAAATGGGTGGACAAATATTGTTTGCCACAATAGGAATGCTCAAACAAGATTTCCTGCTTATACTGAAATAATGCTACTACATCACAGTTATATAGATGTTTCTTTTAGTGTTCAAAGTATTCACATACGTTCCTTTATAAATTCTTACAACTGCCATATAAGGTAGGCCAGGATGATCTTCATATGGCAGATAAGGGATATGTAGTTAGGAGGTGTGCAGGAATAGAAGTGTCCCCCATTTTTTAAATGTAGTTTGGTTTTAGCATACTGAGTGGTTAAATATTTCTTGTGCCTATGTGGGGTCAGATCTACACATTATGTCAAATGAGGAATAAAAAGCAGGAAATAACACTATGGAAACGGTTTATGGAATGTGAATTGTACCCCAACAGTTAGCAGTGCACTTCAATACTGCTATAAAACGGTAGTGTAAATCCAGCCCTGGTCAGTTTCAGGCAAAATTTTAATAGTTTAGAGAACAAAAGTTTAGTTAGAATGTAGTGGTCAAGAAGTTTGTTCAGGGAGCCAGGAGATTATAAAGTTCAACAAAAGGTCAGAGGAAGAAAGAGAAGTCCTAACTTAGGAAATAGAAACTTAGGCCCCATCTTTACGGCAGCGCGTTGGCTCCGGGATGCCTTGGGCCCTCGCACTCCTTCCTGGCATCTGTATGGGAAGGAGCGTAAGTGCAGAGTTGCTGCCGCCGCCATGCTGAGCACCGGGGAGGAGTGAGGAATGGGGCAGCCAGAGGGGGAGGAAGGGAGGGACGCGAACTGGCTCACATCCCTCTGGCTGCCTCGGTCCTCTCCCCTCCCCGGTGCTTGGTGCAGTGGCAGCAGCAACTCTGCACTCAGGAGGAAAGGGGCAGCCAGAGTGTTGTGTCTACTTCCTCCCCCCTTGCGCAGGGCGAAAGAATATCAGACAGCGATTCTGAGTCAGAGATTGAACTACAGGAGGCTAGCCAGTTCGTACCAGGGGGAGAGCAGGTTCCCATAGTTTACTCTGTAGATAATGTCCTGGCAGAGGGCTGTAACCTCCCTGATAAGGCTCCCTCATCTGAGAGCTTAGACAGAAACCAATTGAAAGATCCTATTTTTCGCAGGAAGGTCAAGAGAGCTGATTTCAAGCAACTGACCAGCTGTTGCTCAAAAAAGCTTCTAGCTCGAAAGAGCTTAGAAACAGATTCCTCTTAAAGTGACTCCATTTCTCTTTCAGATGGATCAACTGTATTGCTTGCCTAGCTAATTACGCCTTCAGGCAATGCGCTCTCTAAGTTTTTATCCTCCTTGCAAAGGGGAGAGAGGGGATCATTTGTAGAATAAAAGATTGTATTTTCCTAAAAGGTCTCTTTATTGTCTTCAATGGGCGTTAAAAGTTGTAGAGTCACGACACAGAGGGAGGTCAGAGGGAGGTGCGCTGGTTTGGGTGCCATGCATCCCTGTCTTTCTCCCCCTCCGGCTGCTCCGTTCCTTCCCCTATCTGTATAAAAAATGGAGGGAAGGAACGTGGCGGCAGGAGGGGGAGGAAGAGAGGGACGCACGGTGCTCAAACTGGCCCTCCTCCAGCCGATGAAGGCCAATCAGCTGTCGCCATCGGCTGTGCAGGCTCCGCAGGGAAAAAAAGTCAGGGTAAGTGCCCGACTTTTTTACAGAGGAGTTTAGGGGTTTTGGTCCTCGATGGCTTCAGGCTGCCTCTACACGAGACATTTAAAGCTCTTTGAAGTCTCATTAAAAATTTTACCTCTACAAGAGCGGAGCGTAAATCGGGAGTTGAGGCGCTTTATCTCTCCGATTATGCGCATTATCGAATGCGCGTTAAATTGCAAGTTTTATTTTGCTCCGGCCATTAAAGCACATTTTGACTATGTGAACAAGCGATTCTCCGCATTAACTACTTGTAAAGTGCATTTCAAACAACCAGTAAGGCCACCAGTTGTGCACTCAATTACCTCTTGCGTACAAGCATTTACGATAAAGCGCTTCAGTGATTATGCGCATAATCGGCTAACCAGGCGTCAAACAGAATCCATCTAGAGGGGGTCTCAGAGTGGCGGCTGCGTCATGTGCATCACCTGCCGCCACTCCAAAGCCACCGCGGGGAAAAGCTCCCGTCTAGAGGTACCCTTAATTTGCAGAAATGAGCAAGAAACAACCCTCCTGACTGGTTGGAGTTGGGGAGAGAAAAAATAATTTTAGCACATATAAGCCAAAGGCAGAGAGGAGGTGGAGTGCAGGGAAAGATGAAAGAGAGAGAGAGAGAAGGAAGGAAGGAAGGAAGGAAGGAAGGAAGGAAGGAAGGAAGGAAGTCTAGAGTTCTAGAGCTGGGAGAATAGTCAGAGCTGCTGGAACTAGAGAAATGATTGCAAGAACTGGATCAGTGACAGAAAGGTATTGGCTGGATAAGGATCATAGATAATATAGGATCACAGTCTAGTCTGGATCAGTTTATCGCTGGTTGTTCTTCTACCCTGTTGCTCATAGGATTTGATTGTGTGTGTGTGTGTGTGTGTGTATCCATTCAGTTTTATGATTTTTGTATTTTCATTTTTATTCAGTAACATTTTAAACTTTGTCTTTTGAAGCACTGAGGTCCCTTTTTTCTTGCTATTATTCTCTGGTCCCTGTCAAACAGACCCCTCTTAAACCAGTTAGGTGCTCTAATTTCTAGCATGTATGTTTTTACCACTGTCCAGGTAGCAACATTTTCCTTGGCAGCAATGAAAATATGCACCCAATTCCAAATGGCTTAGGGGGGACGTTCCTGTTGGCTATGTGTACGTATGTATATACAAATATGTGGCTGCACTGTCTTTTCTTCTTTTTATGTCTATTGTGATGGCCTTTGACTCTGAGCAATGAAGTTGCTACTATTAATTTGAGGTGGATGGATGGGAAATATCCCTCAAATGTAATAATAATAATAATAATAATTATTATTATTATTATTATTATTATTATTTATAACCCGCCTCTCCCTACGGATCGAGGCGGGGAACACAATACACATACAAGCATAACAAGGTTAAAAAATTAAAACAAGAGTAACACATCATTAAAACATTTTAAAATTCATCCGGATAGGCCTGCCGGAAAAGAACAGTCTTCACGACTCTCTTGAATTCGTGAAGACTGTCAGTTTGTCTAACCTCCTCCAGCAGACCATTCCATAGTCTGGGAGCCATAGAAGAGAAGGTCCTCTGGGTAACACTCACCAGCCTAGTTCTGGCTGGCTTGAGTACGTTCTTCCCAGAGGACCTAAGAGTGCGGGGTGGATTGTACGGGAGAAGGCGATCCCGTAGGTAGCCTGGGCCCAAACCATGTAGGGCTTTAAAGGCAATAACCAACACTTTATACTTCACCCGGAAACTGACCGGCAGCCAGTGAAGTGATTTTAAAACTGGTGTAAAGTGGTCACCCCTAGGTGTACCGGTGACCAACCTGGCTACCATATTTTGAACAAGTTGAAGTTTCCGGACTAGGCACAAAGGTAGCCCTATGTACAGCGCATTGCAGAAGTCGAGCCTTGAAGTTACCAGTGCGTGCACTACCGTCTTTAGGTCTTCCAACTCTAGGAAGGGGCGCAGCTGGCGTATCAGCCGAAGCTGATAGTAGGCACTCCTGGCCGTCGCATCAATCTGAGCTGTCATCTGGAGCAACGGATCCAGGAGTACCCCCAAGCTGTGAACACAGTCTTTCAGGGGGGGCATAACACCATCCAGAACTGGTTGACACACCTCCAAATCCAAGTTGGGGCCTTTGACAGCAAGCACCTCCGTCTTGTCTGGATTCAGCTTCAGTTTGTTTTTCCTCATCCAGCCCATTACCGCCTCTAAGCATTCGTTCAGAGGAGACACACTATCCTTAGCTGACAATATTGTTGAAGGCATAGAGAAATATATTTGGGTGTCATCAGCATATTGATAGCACCCCGCCCCATGCCTCTGGATGATCTCTCCCAGCGGTTTAATGTAAATGTTAAACAGCATTGGGGAAAGGATGGCACCTTGCGGTACACCACATAGCAACTCCTTTTTTGAAGAGCAGCTATCCCCAAGCATCACCATCTGGAGCCTGCCCAAGAGATAGGATCGGAACCACTGAAGCACAGTGCCCCCGATTCCCAATTCCCCCAGGCACTCCAGAAGGATACCATGGTCAATGGTATCGAAAGCCGCTGAGAGGTCCAGGAGTACCAGCAGGGACACACTCCCCCTGTCGATACTAAGGAGTAGATCATCTACTAAGGTGACCAAAGCGGTCTCAACTCCGTATCCTGCTCTGAAGCCGGTTTGAAATGGGTCTGGAAAATCAGTGTCATCCAAGACTGCCTGGAGTTGAAAGGCAACCGCTCTCTCGATCACCTTGCCCAAAAATGGAAGATTTGATACTGGCCTGTAGTTATTAAGGTCCAGGGGATCCAGGGAGGGCTTTTTTAGAAGCAGCCTTACCACCGCCTCGTTTAAACATGATGGAAAGCTCCCCTCCCTGAGAGATGTATTAATAATATGTTGTAAATGTGATCTAACTGCATCTCCTCCCTGGACGACCAGCCAGGAAGGACAGGGATCGAGAGGGCAAGTCGTCTTCCTCACACATCCAAGCACCTTGTCCACATCCTCGGTACTCACCAACTGAAACTGATCAAATGTAATCCTACTCGCGGAGTCACTGGACACTCCACTGTCAGCTTCTGCTATAACAATGGCATCTAAGTCGGCTCTTATCCGAGAGATTTTATCTGAGAAATGATCGTTAAAAGCATCACAGCGAACTACCGAAGGCTCTAAAATCAGATTCAGGGGAGAAGGAGCCTGAGTTAGACCCCTCACCACCCTGAACAGTTCTGCTGGACGTGAATTCGCAGATGCAATACGTGCAGAGAAGAAAGCTTTCTTCGCTGCACGTATTGCCACTCCATAGAGACGAAGATGTTCTCTATGTCGTGTCTTGTCGGATATAAGTCAAGTTTTCCGCCATCTGTGCTCTAGTCATCGTCCTTTCCGCTTCAACTCCCTGAGGTCTTCTGTATACCAGGGTGCCCTATTAGAAGCGGGCCAGAGAGGACGTTTGGGGGCGATCGTGTCGATAGCCTTAGTTAGGTCTTGATTCCATCTATTGACCAGGGCTTCTACAGGATCGTCGACGATACCAGCCATGGAACCCTCCAAGGCTTTCTGGAATCCAGAAGGATCCATCAGCCTTCGAGGGCGGACCATCTTAATAGGTCCGCCACCCCTGCAGGGACGGGTGGTAGCCGTGATACTAACCCTGACCAGAAAATGATCTGTCCATGACATTTCAGAGGTATTCAATACCTCCGCCCACAGATCCGTCTGTTCGGAACTGAAAACAGCATCGAGGGTGTGACCTGCTGAATGTGTGGGTCCAGAGACCAATTGGAATAGGCCCATGTTTGTCATGGATGCCATGAACTCCCAAGCTGCACCTGACAAACCGGCCTCGAATGGGATGTTGAAATCGCCCAGGACCAAGAGCCTGGGCGAATCCAACATCAGCTCCGAGACCAGTTCCGTGAGCTCGGCCAGGGAGTCTGATAGGCAGCGGGGTGGCCGGTACACTAACAGAATCCTTAGTCTATCCCTGGCCTTCAGACTCAGGTACACACACTCAATGTGATTCAGTTCCCGGACAGGATGTCTGGTCAGGTTAAGATTGCTTTTGTAGACCACAGCTACTCCGCCCCCCCGCCCACTTTCCCTCACCTGCTCATTAACACAGTACCCAGCTGGGAGAGCCTGAGCCCATGTTGGGGCACTGTCATCTCCCAGCCAGGTCTCTGTGAAACATGCCAGGTCGGCCTCCTCTTCTTTGAGGAGGTCATAAATTATGTTTGTTTTGTTTTTAACCGACCTGGCATTACACAGGAGCAAGGAAAGGTTCTGTGGGTGGCTTGGATCGTTCCCCAAGATCCCCGGGATAGCAGGGTGACCAGAAGGTAAGATGGGTATTAAATATCCATCTCTCCTTCCCCTGTAATGGCATTTCGCTCTGCTATCGCCATATCTCCCTCTGCCCCACACAACAGAAATCGGTGCTCCCAGACACATTTCAGTCACCTTAAGTTGTTTATCTTTCTCTGGCGCACGAGAGAGAGAAGGACAGGAAGTGGGCGGGTGCAATGATGTCCGTTGCACCATCTTCTCTACTCGCGCCGTCAGTCCCTCGGCCGCCGCTGTTTTCCCGTCCTGTCCCGGCGGCTCTCTCGTGTGCGCGAGAGAAAGAGAGGAGGTAGGCAGTACAAGATGGCCGCTGCACCGTCTTCCTGCGCCGTCAGTCCCTCGGCCGCCGCTGTTTTCCCATCCTGTCCCGGCGTCTCTCTCGTGTGCGAGAGAGAAGGAGAGGAGGTGGGCGGTGCAATGATGGACGCTGCACCGTCTTCCTGCGCCATCAGTCCCTCGGCCGCCGCTGTTTTCCCATCCTGCCCTGGCGTCTCTCTCGTGCTACTAGGCCCAGAATCGGGTGTGGGTAAAGGGAAGTGACATATCTAATAACTGAGGGCTGAACTCAGCCTACGTTACATACATCATATGCAGCTGATTCCATCATATATATTTTGAAGTAAGCACCTGGGGCCCTGATCCAGATTGAAACCTACACACAGTGATCTCACTCTGGAGACCTAGAGCCTATCTACACAGTACCTTAGAAAGTTTTCAATAGTATTTTAAAACGTTCCAAATAGGTGCGTTCCAAAACGTCTTAGGCCACATTAAGGAGTACTCACATTACAGGAGAAAAATTCTTCAGTCTTCAAAGCAGTGTGTGCGGTCTCACACCCTTCTGCCCGTCTCTTTCTGTTTCTTTTTTTCAATGAGTTTAGGGCAAGGCGCTGTAGTTCACTCGCCCACTTCCTCCTTAGTTCCCCTTTCATTCCCTAGCTTTCAATGAGTATAGGGCTAAGCGTTGTGGGTGTTGTAGTTCACTTGCCCACTTCCTCCTTAGCCCCTCTTTCTTCCCCACCAATCAACGGCTAAGCATTTGGGCACGAAGCACTGCCCCCACAAATCACAAATGGTAAGGAAGGACACAATATTTTACTTAAAATGATTTATTAAAAGTAAAAACCATTGTATATAGCTGAAGTGAGTTTAAAAAAACCTCGGGTATACAACATTCAAGGGAGTGCGTCATGTGGCTCAAAGAGTTTTCTTTTTTTTTTTTTTGAAATAATTTTATTATTTTCAACATAATAATAACATAAAATACATACATAACCCTCGACAATCCCCCCCGTGCACCCCCACTCCATGAGACCTTCTCTTAATCTTTTATTCTATCCAGAAATTTATCGACTCTTTTGAAGGTGTTTGTCCCTTCCCCGATCTTAAGACATATTCCAATAGGGGGCTCCATATTTCCCCAAAATCATTTTTACTGGACATTCCCCTTTTCAATTTCATTTTACAGGTTAGCATATCATTCAAAGCCATATCCCATATTTCTTTATACCATTCTTCTATTGTATAGCTTCCTTGTCCTTTCCAATTTTTTGCAATCATTAGTCTAACAGGAGTCAGGAGGTTGTTTATCAATTCTCTCTTATTTTTGTCCTCTTCCCCTCTATCCCATATTGCTAGTAGAGCGAGCTTCGGGTTTAGTTCCACTTTACTTCCGATTATTTCACTTATTTCTTTAAATACCCTTTTCCAAAATTTTTGTACATATTCACAGCTCCACCACATATGGTAATAAGTTCCAACCTCCTGGCATCCCCTCCAACACTTTTTAGATATTTTTTTGTCTATCTGGTGAAATCTAACCGGTGTTAGATACCATCTCCACAATACCTTATAAAAATTCTCCTTAATTCTGATCGATAACAATTTTAACATTCTTGCGTTCCACAACCTCTCCCAGTTATATTCCTTAATTTCTCCATTTACGTCCTCTTCCCATACCTTTTTTATTGCTTTAAGTGAATTTTGAAATTCTTCCTCTATCAATAATTTATATATCTCACTAGTCAACCCTTTCTTAATTTCCTTTTCTTCTTTCCTACCTTTTGACTCTATTAATTCTTCAAATCTTGTATTATTTCTACACTTTTTATTTTTCAATCTCCATTCCTGAGTCCATTTCCCTAATTGTATACATTTAAACCATGCTGATTTTTGACCTATCAATAGCTCTTTAATTTGCTCATTATCCTTCAAATTTTCCATCCACTTTCTTAACTTAATTATTTCCTTATCTTTCAGTCTCGCTTCAATCTCCACTTTTAATACTCTTGGGAAATTCTCCACTACTACCACTGGGGCAAGTGGTGAATCTCCTGGTATCCACTTCCCCCTAAATTTCTCCCAGATCTCCACTATATTTACTAACAAAGGGTTGTCCAGTCCCTTTAATTCTCTCTTTTGAATTTTTTTAAAGAAAATATTTTTCAATTTATAATCTATTTCCCCAGTTTGCGTCTCCAACCACTCCAAATCTTCCTCCCCTAGAATACAGCTTATAACATATCTTAACTGATTAGCTATGTAATAATACTTAATATTTGGAAGTCCTAAACCTCCCTTCTTTTGAGCCTTATACCATAACCCTTTATTAATCCTAGCTTTCTTATCCCCATTACAATATGCGTTGATTATATTTTGCCAACTTTTCAACTCTACATCTGATATTTTAATTGGTAACATTCTAAACAAAAAATTAATCTTAGGTAAAATCTTCATTTTAATAATTGCTATTCTACCAAACCAAGAATGTTTTAATTTCTTATATACTTCTAATTTCTCCCCTACTTGTTTTTTTAAAGCTACCAAATTAAGTTCCTCAAGCCTATCTAAATCTCTATCAATGTTAATACCTAAGTAACGTACTATGTTTTTAAGTCTAAGACCCAACTTATCCTTACCTTCTTCCAACTCTTCCTTATTATAATTAAATAACATCATTTCTGACTTCCCCCAATTTACTTTTAATCCCGTAATTTCTCCAAATTCTCTTAAATGTTTCTTAATCACCTCAGCACTCCCTAGGGGATCTTCTACCGTCAATAAAGTATCGTCCGCAAACATATTCATTTTAATCTTCTCCTTTCTTCCTATCCCCTTCACTCTTTCATCTTCCCTTATTACATTTGCCAAAATTTCTATTACTATTGCAAATAAGATCGGTGAAAGAGGACATCCCTGTCTAGTTCCTCGGGCTAGTGTAATCTGTTGTGTTAACCCATCATTAACCAATATTTCCGCTTTATTATTTTTATACAACTTATCCATCACTCCCATAAATTTATCTCCAAACCCAAATGTTTTTAATATTGTTTTGAGTGCTGGCCATTCCACACAATCAAAGGCTTTGAATATATCCAATGCTAGCAGGCCTGCTTTTAAATTCCTTTTTTTTATAATACTAATTATATTTAATACTCTTCCCATTAAATTAGACATTTGCCTACACTGAATAAATCCACACTGATCTTTTTTAATATATTTACCAATAAATGTGGCCATTCTTTTTGCCATTATTGCTGTAAAAATCTTTGAATCTTGATTTATTAAGGAAATTGGTCTATATGATGCGGGATCCGTTAGGTCCTTACCTGGTTTCGGAATTAATATAATCAGGGAATGATCCCATGATGGCGGAGTCTTCCCCCCTTCTATTATAGTATTAAATAATTTCTTTAATCTCGGTATTAAAATTCCTTTAAAAAGCTTATAATACTCCGACCCCAAACCATCCATCCCCGGTGATTTTCCTCCTTTTAATGTATCAATAACTCCCTCTATCTCTTTTTCCGTAACTAAACCTTCCATATAATCCCTGTCCTGTTTCTGCAATTTTATTTTCCAATTCCTCTCTACATATTCCAATATCTTATCTTGCGGTCCCGATCCTGATGTATATAATTCACTGTAAAAATCCTTAAATATATTTAATTTATCTTTCATTAAATTACAACTATTCCCTGCCTTATCCTTTATTGTCCCTATCATATTCTTAGCCTTTTCCAACTGTGTGGATCTAGCCAGCATCTTTGAGTTCCTATTGCTATATTCAAAAAAATCTCTTTTTAAATACAACAAATTCTTTTGAACTTGTTCTAATTCTTCTTTCTCTAATTCCTTTTTCTTAGCTTGAATTTGGGCAATTAGGCGTTTATCTTTTGTCTCCTTTAACTTTTCTTCCAAACTCCTTATCTCCTCTTCAATCTTTTTATTTTGAGCTTCCTGTTGTTTTTTTAATGTACATCTTTCCCTAATACAAATCCCTCTTACTACAGCTTTCATTGTATCCCATAATATGTCCTGCCGAGTATTCTCTTTTTCATTAATCTCCCAGATTTCCTGCAATTCTTTCTTTATTTTCTCCATTATATCTTTTTTATTCAACAACCTTACATCCAGTCTCCATCTCTTCGCTTGTCTATAGTCTTTCTTGGTTTCCATGTCCATTGTCATTAACGCGTGGTCAGTGACCTTGATAACTCCAATATCACAATCTATAATTTTGGGTAACATATTTTTTGATACAAAAATGTGGTCTATCCTTGAGTAACTCTTAAATCTCTGTGAATAGAAAGTATATTTCCTTTCTTCCCCTCTTAAAACTCTCCACACATCCATTAATTCTTTCCCTTCCATTAATTTGCTTAACTCTGTCTTCCCCACCCTCTTAGTATCTTTTAGTATGTTATCCCTGTCTTTCCCTATATCTAGTACCATATTAAAGTCACCAGCCATCACAATGTGCTTTTTACCCACTTCTCCCAACACGTTAAATACTTCATCAATAAAATCCATTTGTTTCCCATTTGGAGCATAGACATTCACTAATACATATTCCTCTTCTCCCAACTTGCAGAACATAATAAGAAACCTTCCATTGTTATCTCTCTTTACACTTTGAATATTTATACCACATGTCTTTGAAATTATTATTGCCACTCCTCTCGATTTCGAAGTTCCATATGCCTTCTCATAAACGCCCACCTCCCTCATTCGAAGCTCATTAACTCCATCTTTGGCCTGATGAGTTTCCTGCAAAAAAATTACATCTATTTTTTTGTTCTTTAATAACATTTCAATCCTCTTTCTTTTAATTACCGTTCCTAGCCCTTTAACATTCAATGTTGCCAATCTAAGTTTATTTTCCATCTCTCTCTTTCACACAAGTCTTTAAGTCGGTCTCCCTCTGTGTTACACATACCCCCTCCCCCCTAACCCTCCCCCCCACATTCACCCCCAATTTCACCCCCCTCCTCACCAGCGTGCTGGGCTTTGGTCCCAATCTTCTTAGAACTCTTAGGGGGGGGGGAGCTCGGCCCAACATTCCGGAATAACGTCTACCCTCCCCTCCAAGTCTCTTCTTCTCCCTATCCCTCTTACAATATATATTAAGGTCTATTCATTGCTCCCTCCTGCCGCGCCCTCGTCTTGCTTCTCTTCTCCAACCGATGTGGCATCCATTATGCCCAGCTCCTCCAACAACTCGATTCCTTGCTCACAAGATGTTATTCTTTGCTGCTTCCCGTTCCACTTGAACCTCAAGAAAACTGGGTATCCCCAATTATAGGAGATCGATTTCATCTTCAATGCCCCTGTACAGATTCTAACGCTCTTCCTCCACTGGATGGTCTGGGGGCATAAATCCTGGAAAACCTCAATTGGTGTTGCTTGAAGCGTTGGTTGACCTTGACTTCTAATTGCTTGCATTAATTTTTCTTTTTTATAGTAATTAGCAAATTTCACAATAATATCTCTTGGGAGCTCTCTTGTCTTTCCAGATCCAACCCTATGGGCCCGCTCGATATCTTCCATTCTCCAGTCTTCCTGTGGCACCATCTGTTTGGCCCATGCCAAAATTAATTCTCTTATACTATTAGGGGTCTCCGCTTGCCGCTCCCCAAAAGACCGTATGCGTATATTTGCTCTCCTGTCCCGATCTTCCATCGCTATAAGCCGTAAATCCTGTTGCGTTAACTGTTCCTGATGCTTCTTGTATAAAACCTTTAGTTCTCCAGTTTCTTCCTGCAAAGCTCCAACCTCTTTCTCCACCTTTTGGAGTCCTGCCAAAAGCTGCTGTTGTGAATCAGCAATCCTCTTTGCCAATCTGTCTTCTTGTTTCAATAAAGCCTGCTCAATATTTCCATCCTGCTTTAATATAGCAAGATCTAGCATCTTTTGAAAATTCTGAAGCAGCTCATCTGTTGGGTCAGCTTGCCTCCCTGTGGTTGTTTTAGGAATTGCGCCTGGCTTAGTTCCAATCTTAGCACTGGCATTTCCGGCATGACTAGGGGATTGTTTCTTTGTCTTTTCAGAATCCTTATCCGACATTTTGTCAGTACGGACTAGCCTGTAGCTTCTATCGGACGGCTTATCACCCTTAGATCGGCTCCAAGAAGTTATTTTCTTCTTGCTCATCCACCTTTCAAGCCTATCCGATAAGCACACAGCCACTTCTAGCCAGGGATCAAAGTCTCTTTCTCTCCCTCCCTCTGGCTTCTTTTTTTTTATTATTTTAGTTTCGTTTCTCCTCGAGCTTCCCAGCCAGACCGTTATACAGCTAACAATCTTTCAAAGCCTGAAAGCTTAAAAGTTTTCCAAGCTTAAAAGTCTCTTTTCTGACTGTTAGCAATCGTTCTGTTCTCTACAGCCTATTCAATCAGCCCGCAATCGTAAATACGTCTTTTAATTACCTTCACCGTACTACAAAGCTGTCGGTCCGTCTCCTCCCTTCTGCCAAGCCGGTTATAAAGTCATAAATCTTCTTCCAGCTGCAATCTCTTTAGCAAGCTTCCCCCTCTCCATAGCAGACAGAGGACGCTTTTAGGATAGGGAATTTACAATTAATTCATTGCTTCTTTCGGAGGATGAAGGATTTGCGACTCATTCCATGTCCTGCTAGACCACGCCCCCGCTCAAAGAGTTTTCATAACCCTTATAAAATGTTATAAAGCTAGAGTGTAGATCGGCTCTTACACACAGTCTCTTTTTCCTCTAGTTCCCCGTCTCCCCTCCACTACAAAAATAGAAGCAGCAGCAGCTCCATTGGTGCCAAAGGAAATTTTTCTTTTTCTTTCTTTAACTGGGGGAGGGGCTACTTTAGGAATTTAAAATCTCCCCTCCCCTCCCCTCATGCAGTGGACCTGATCCTGACTCTGGTCCTGCCTGCTTACTTCAAGGTTAAAAGAACATGTGAGGCGCAGACGGACACTATGTATCTAATGTAGCATCTAGTTTAGCCTTAATATTCAAGACCGACACAGCAGTCAGAACGAATTAAAAATTAGGATGCAACAGATTTGTCAGAACTGGAATAAGAAGGCCACATAAGCAAAACACAACTCTATAGCTCATCCAACGTTGCTGCTCTTAGGAGAATCAACTTGCAAAAGAGCATTCAAAACACTGGAACAACTTCTGGAACAATTTAAGCATTTATCCCAAAAGTGCTGATGAGAGAGCCCTGGTAAAGGCTTAAGAGCAGCCATGTTGGTTCAGACCAAAGGACCACCTAGTCCAGCACTAACTAGATGCCTGTGGGAACCAACCAGTCATTCCATGGTTGGAAGTTAGAGGTGTCAGCCACAAAACTACACCCCCTCTTCTCCCTCCTTCCACCCGTTTGACATTTTCCTTTTATGGAGAGCTTGGCGGAGGATCAGAAATGGCTAGGGGGAAGAAAAACTTTGTAAAGGCATTCTTCCGAACACCTCAGTAGCAACCCACTTTGCTTCAGATAAGACCAGCGTATCTGAATACCTCCAAAGTAGCCCACCAGTGTGGTATAAAGGCTTAATCCAAAGCAACACCCCTACTAGCACTAAGCACTCTGTTGGTACTGATGAGGCCTTGTTGCCAGCTTTTGTCAGGTTCCTTGCCTGGGGAAGCCCAAGCCCTGACCAGCACGCCTCGGTACGCTTTTAACTATCCATTTCTACTGTTGCCAAGATTATCTTTGTCCCCATGAGCAGCACAAGCACACACACACACACCCCACAAAAGTAGTTAAAGCACATTGTTAAGGAAAGGGTGAACAGTACTGCCATGCCTTTACATGAATCAATGGTGGAAGTACTACTCATTTCAATCTGTGTTTCGGGTGTCCCACTTCAGACTGCAGTTGGACAATCCTACACACACACACACACACACACATCCCTCCAGGAATGCTTTATTAATATTTCTACAACAAATAAGTGGTGCAAGCCAGACTCAGATTGACATCAATGAGAATTAAGCCTGCAGGTAGACCTGACAAGGGGGAATTTCTTTACATTGGAAGGGTCTCTTCGGTCCAGTGACAGTTTTTAGTTGAGCCACGGATATGTTTTTTAGTCTGTTGCCATTGATATGGTCTTTATTAGGGTGACCAGATAAAATCCAGGTCAGGGCTCATGTAACTTTAACAGTTGTAGAGAAAAGGGAATTTCAGCCAGTGTCATCTGTATGCAATTAGTTCCTGGTGATATTCCCTCTTCATCACAACAGTTAAAGTTGAAGGTGCCCTGCCTTCTTTTGTATATGGTCACTCTAGTATAGTGCCTGCACCTTTAACTGTTGTGATGAAGAGGGAATTTCACCAGGAACTAATTGCATACAAATGACTCTGGCTGAAATTCCTTTTTCTCTAAAACTGTTAAAGTTACATGAGCCCTCACCTGGATTTTATCTGGTCAGCCTAGTCTTTATTATGTTGTTGTTTTACAATGCTGTTTAGTACCGTGTATTATATTGTTAGGTTTGCTTTTAACTTTCTGGTGATTTATATTTTTATAGTAGCCGACCTATATTTTTATTGAACTTGATTTTGTCATAGAAAGGTGGGATATATATGTCCAAACAAAATAAATAAACTGTATTTGGAATACTGTAAAAACCTTAACATAGCTAGGGCTGCTCCATTCTCTCCCCCCCCACCAAAGAATATCCTAGACCCCCAAAAGATATAGAAACTGATCTACCAAGAGCTCCAGCACACCAGCAATTTAGTGCTTTCTCGCCATGCCTGTTGTGCAGATTTGCAGTACTCACATGACGCCATGCCTGTCCTGCTGACACCCCACCTCTTCCCCGGACTTTCCTAGAACACTAAAAGTCTGGATTATTTTCCCTAAGCACATTTAACGTGCCCTAAGTCTCCGTGTAGTTTTAAAGGAACTGGGGGCTTGAATGAATTGCATCAGGTCCTGGCAGGGAATAGCAATCTCTCCCAGAAGCCGGCTCCAAGCCTCAATATAGAACCCAATCCTTGCATCCCAGGCTCGAAAGCATTTTTTTAAAATCATACAATGCCTGAATCTTTGCAGAGACAGGATTATACTCCGTCGATGCCCCCAAAGAGCCCGACTAAAGGGCCATTCCATTTTTGCCCAGCAGAAAGGCGGTGTGGTTGAAGTGCTCACCTGGCAGGACCTGACTGGAGGAAGAAAGAGTAGGGGAGCAGTGGAGCGGAGTGGAAGAGCGAAGGAGTGAAGGAGCACAAGAGCAGCTATTCAGGTGAAAGGGATCATGAGCTTGACGCGCTTTTGCCTCAGAGGTAAAAAAATGGAGAGGCAAATGGGGAGGGGGGATCAGGTGTGATGGAGATCCAAATTGATCAAGTGGTTGAAGTGCTTTCCATATAAGGAATAGCTAGAGCATGAGAGGGGTTCATTTGAAAGGGTGGTGGGGATGGAACGCAGGAGGTGTATGAAAGTATGCATATGGTCTATTGCTTCCCCCATCATTCTCATGTTCAGGATCACCACAGTAATTAACTGGCAGAAGTTTGCCAACACACATATGCATGTGTGTGCACACACATATACCATACTTCTTCCCACAACACATCATTCATGGTATTTGCTGCCTCTAGATGTGTTGGTGGCCACTGACATGGCTGGTTTAAAAGGGCATTAGACAAATCATCAATGGTTATTAGCCCTATACCTAAATGGATCCTCCAGGTCCAGAAGCACTATACCTCCAAACACCAATTGCTAGAAGATCTAACTATAGGGGTGTCTTCACAGCACCGGGCTGGTGACGTGTCCCTCGGAAACCCTGCAGCTTCCCTCCCCTGGGGTGGCGTCAGGTAATCCCGATGCCTAGGAGGGAGTGCAGGGTTTCTGGGTGGCCATCAGGGGACCGGAGCCTCCCCTGCCCCCTTCTTGATGGAAGGTGACCAATTGCAGGTCGCCTTCCACCAGGAACCACCTGGCCACACCTCCGCTACAACTCTGGAGTGAGGTGAGGGACTCTCTTGACATCGTCTTGCACATCCTTGCCTCGTTCTGGAGAAAAAAGTTGGGATAAGTTCCCAACTTTTTTTCTCTGCAGCTTCAGCGGAAAGCCCCAGGGTGGGTGCGCAATTGCAGTGCCATCGTATAATCAACGCCGTGCCACTGCACACCCACCCTGGGGCTTTCCAAGCATTTAGACAGCTCCTATGGTGTTTGCCCGTTGGCTTCTTGATGATCTGTTTTGGGGCTTCCTGGAAGTATCTGGCTTGTCACTGTGGGGAAAACTGGATGCTATTCTAGTGGATCCTTGGTTTCGATCCAGTAAAGCTCTTCTTTACCCAAACAAACAAAAGCACCTTATAATGTAAAAGCAATTACAATTTAGGCTGCAATCCTATGCATCAGATGGGGGGGGGGGGGGAGTCCTACATCTCCCAACATTCCCTAGCCAGCTAGGAGTTGTAGCATTTTTTTCCTGTCTGAATGTGTATAGGATTGTACCTTGAATTGCAATCCTATTAATAATGTAGACATAATACATTATCCCTTTCACGCCCACGTAAGGCATTTATAAATGGTGAGTGAATTTTAGGTTGGTTTACATATGCACGCCCATCGCTTGTGAATCAAGTGATAGCTTGTTAACACATGTGAGTTCTAACATTAGAAGGAAGGCAGACACATAACTCATGTGACTTCAAATACCATATTTTTCCATGGAGCCAGTTCACACTTCCATTGCAAAAAAGCAGTGTCTTGCTAAGGCTTTATTGTTATTCTGTTTTATATATTTACCAGATAGTACAGCAGTATTGCCATTCAATATGAAGCAGCCACCTCTTTTTCCTAAAAACATGCATACCTGACATACAGGTCCACTTCATTGTTTATCACAATAATCAATGTGCAAGCAAAGCAGCAGCTGCCAGAAAAGAGAGGCAACTACGTCAAACCCTTTAACTCCCAAAGTGACCAGATATTGAGGGCCAATTTCCCTGATCAGGATTGAGACCATAATGGGGGGAGAAGAAGGGGTTAAAGCCCCCCATCCTATACTTGGTTTTGAATCCTGTCTTCTGAGTTCTTCAAGGTTCTAAAACAAGTGTGTAGTTTGATTCGTTTCACTGAGGACCAACTAAGGAAAAGGGGCCGTTGGATATGCTACAAACCAGACCGCAACATATATGAGGTTGTTCAAATGGAAGTATTAGGCAGCATAAATCTCAGCGCCTAAGGGCCAAAGTGTTTAACCTGCTTTTAAAACATTTAACAAGTGGCAGTATATAAAAACTGCTCATGAGAAAACAGAGGAAAGCTGCAGGGCTTTTGGAATGTACCCTACTGCTTTTATTTGAAAGATTAATTGCCCTTTACGACACATCACTACCAATGCTGTTTATGATCTGTGATTCACAGTGAAAAACCCCAGGAGTTGCAGAAATAAGATGGATGCAACATTATTAAAACCAAACCGAAGCTTGTCCAGGGCACTTCCGTATGTGTCACTCAGTGTGTGTGTGATCTCCTCTCTTTTTATGATCATTTTCCGTTTGCAGTTCCAGCATCTTTTACCACTGTCAATCTTATTGCTGAAATACCGCAGTGGCAGAAAAATCTCTTTGCAATGCCTGAGCGCTTCAGACCCTGCCCATTAAAATTAAAAACTGTTTATATATTAGCTTAAGACCTTGATTTAAGAGCCATGTTTTTTATCTTTAAGTTGCATGGATGTGATCCACAAAACGGAGTGCAAATACTGTACAGATGGTTATAGCATACAAATCTTCTCCATCACCTTATGACACCTGGTGCACTCCAATAATTTAAGGGAAGTCTCATACAGTCACAGAAAGCTAATAAACATTTCTTCCTTCCTCTAGATTTATTTGTTTACACTATTTTAAATGACTTTAGATCATAAAGGATAACCCTCCATCCTACGTACGATGACCTTTCTGAATGAGCCTCGACATAAACAATGCACACAGCAGCATTTCAAATCTTTACGGCGGTGTCTGGCTGTTCTTTCAACAGCTTGCTGGTTTCCTAATGGTCCTCTATCAGCTTTATTTCTTCAAATCCATTTGTTTTCCTGTCTGCACGATCTACCAAGGACATGTATGTTTAGAGCAAAATGCCTTTTTTTAAAAAAAAAAAATCCTAAAAGACTGAATAAAACCTAAGGGGAAGTTTTAAAAATTACAACTAGTACAGGCAAAGTGGTTTGACAGTGACAAAAGAGAACACCGTAGTGACCCTTGAATTGGAAAATGCTCCAAAGCAAAAACCTACTCTTCTGAAGAGCACTGTGATTCACAGTATACCCCTCTACCCTATCAAAATGTGCTTCCAGACAGAGGGCTTCTAGCATTAGCAATCATAGGAAAATAGGAAACTGACTTATACTGAAGCCTTCTCTAGATTGAGGGGAAATCGTGTAGCCTTACTGGGACTTTGCTTCTTGCTTCTCTTGTGCAATTGTAATGTGCTGCATTACACGGCCAGAGTGGGGTGACCATGTGGTCTATTATGGAAAATTCCCCCTCCTCTCTGTGCTCATAGCCCTGAATGGGATAGCACCCTCTAGTGGGGCCATTGTAGCACAACTTCCCCTGCTCATGGCAGGAAATCCCGAGATATTTCAGCAGATTCCAGATATCCAGGGTTTTTAAAAGAATGGATTACCAGGAAGGCACCGGAGACATGCAGGAGGTTAACCATGTCATCAAAAGAACCTGCCACAAGCCAGTCACAAGCGTGCCTTATTTCACTCGTGTGAAGAAGCTCTGAGTCACAAGTGCAGTGGCTCCCTAGAGATCCAAGCAGGAGTTTTTCCTGCCGCACCTGGAGATGCCCGGGACTGAACCTGGAACCTTCTGCATGCAAAGCAGGTGCTCTTTTACTGAACTGTTGTGCAGCTATTCCACATTTCGTTCCTTAACAGATTTCTCTGGGCTACAAACTGAATATATTATTATTATTATTATTATTATTATTATTGTTATTATTTACAGTGACACAAAAAAGTAATAATGAGTACAAACAATCCCTTGCAAAATAATATCAAACCAACAATTATATAATTATATCTAGCATGTAGAGAACAAGAAGAAAAAGGATGGTTGATACAATCCTTAAGGGAGGAAAGTTTAATCAAAATAGATACAAATACAAAAATTAAAAAGAAGAAACAGAAAAGAGAAAAAGAAAAAGAAAAAAGTGAAATCATAACTAAATTTACAATTAAACTAAATTATAAATGTGCTGTATTTCCTTCATTTTTTTTTTATAATGTCCATATACTCAGAGCTAAAGCAGGCATACATTGTTGTACATCTGGTTGCAAGGCATATTGAACAAATCTTCCCCATATAGCTTCAAACGATGCTAACTCCGATTTCCCTTGGATTTGATGTAAGTCATACGTTATTTTCTCAGATATTGCCACAGACCAAACATTATGATACCATGCTGATAAATTCATATTATCCATTTTTTCCACTGTTGCGTAATTGTCTGCCGAGCAGCCGTCAACAAAAATGTTATTAAATCTTTACTTTTCAATCCATTATTAAGTCCATTGTATGTTGATAATAAAAACAATTCTGGATCATATACAATTGTTAATCTAGTTATAATAATTATTTCTCTGTGTACTGATCTCCAGAATCTCTGTGTATATGAACAAGACCACCATAAATGAAAATACGTGCCTTTTATCTTGCAGCCTCTCCAACAAAGGGGACTGCAAGTTTTAGTAATATGTGCTAATTGTACTGGTGTCTGATACCATCTATGCAGTATTTTCAAGGAGGTCTCCTGAATAAAGGCTGATAGTGATCTAAATGGTCTGTTGTTTCATATTTTATTCCATCTAGCTTCATCTATTTCTCTTTCAAAATCTCCTTCCCACACTTTCCTTAAGCCCTCCATTGTGCCCATCTGGGCATCTACTAATATAGCATAAACTAAAGAAACTATACCCTTCCCTCCTTCCCCTACCATTAACATTATTTGCTCTAATGCTGTTAAAGTTCTGAGCACATGTATCTTTGTGTTGGTGTCCCTAAGGAGATGGGATAGTTGAGCTTCTTGTAGCCATCCCAGGCCTAGCTCCCCTAAATCAACTCTAAGTTGTTCTATTTTATTTTTAATCCTGGGTATAGAAATATTTCAGTCAAAATATCCCTTCTTTTCCCATTCAGAAACCTTAGTAACAATAGCTGCATCTAACTTACCCGGATTAGATTGTATTGGGGTAAGGGGGGGACCACACTGGAGACAACTTAGATTGCCACTTTTTCCAAATTGTAAAGGTAGTCTTGGCATGTGGGTTTTGGATATTGTTTAATTCCTTTGGTTTTTATAGGTTGAAATGGTAATGCCCATAATACCCCCAAAACCTATAGTTTAAAGCCAGAAATCACATTTGTATTTTGATTTGTCAAGTAAATGAGAAAATGAGACAACATTTCAGCGCCATCTTGGAAAATGCTGGAAGGTGTGCTCTGACAATTAAAATAGCATATTCTTTGAACTCCTTGACCCCCCAAAAAACTATAATTTGATACCAAACACAAGATAGTAACTTCTGTGGTTGACGAAAACTAGTGACCGAAAGGAAATTGTCGGCCGTTTTGAAAATAGCGCCTAAAAAAGTTTCGCACAAGAATCAGACTGTCTACCCAAA
Organism: Anniella stebbinsi; assembly: GCA_029215795.1. NCBI lineage: Eukaryota > Metazoa > Chordata > Lepidosauria > Squamata > Anniellidae > Anniella > Anniella stebbinsi. The sequence goes on from JARDYH010000001.1 coordinate 172,694,342, forward strand.
TTATTGTGTTAATCCAATACCTCAAGATCGCATATCAGCAGAGAAAATGTCTGGACCTCAAAATTTGTACATGGGTATATCGTGGGGACAGGATTACTTCAGGTGAAATCGATTAGCATTACGTGTAAACCCAGTAGGGTGACCAGATAAAATCCAGGTCAGGGCTCATGTCACTTTAACAGTTGTAGAGAAAAGGGAATTTCAGCCAGTGTCATTTGTATGCAATTAGTTCCTGGTGATATTCCCTCTTCATCACAACAGTTAACGTTGCAGGGGCCCTGCCTTCTTTTGTATCTGGTCACTCTAGTATAGTGCCTGCACCTTTAACTGTTGTGATGAAGAGGGAATTTCACCAGGACTTAATTGCATACAAATGACACTGGCTGAAATTCCCTTTTCTCTACAACTGTTAAAGTTACAGGAGCCCTGACCTGGATTTTATCTGGTCACCCTATCCTAAAAGAGCCCTTCTGACCTGCCTCTTGAAGTGACAATGCTCTTGGGGGGCAGGTGGTAACTCAGCCTCCACCTCATAGGAAGCACTACGTGGTGAAGTCTTGAATAGACAGATATCCCTTTGTTTATTTTGCAATAAACTTTTTTTCAATAACCCATCTGGTTGGAAATGGCTAATCTTTTATATTGTAAATTTGGAATCATTAAAGAGATGAACCAGCCTCTAAATAAATTTCTAATTTAGTACCTAGATCACTTGCATCAGAGAAAACCTATCTTACAATTATAGTTCCGTAGGCAACTTGCATCAGTTATAAGGACTTTCTAACAATTCTTCCACACCAGTTTCTGTTACCATTAAGAAGACAGCTTTTTACACATCTCAGATTCCTATAAATATGTGAAGCATCACCTCAGTATTTTTTTTTCCACCACCAGCCAAAACATGAATCCTTTCACGTTTTCTTACATCATCTTCTCTGCAAGGAACTCTACACATGCTCAAAACCAAACTTCTACTCAAGCAGGTAAAATGTGATTAGGTAGACTTAATTGATTTTCATTTACAAGTTTGTGACCTGGTTCTCATGATCACTGTAGCCTACCATGGATTATTAGCCACAGTGAATTACAGTGCCCTGTGGGTGCCAGGTTGCTGATCCAAACCTCCCACTGCAGCAGCTTCTCATCACATGTGAACTGAGCAAGGGTGGGTTGTTGTAGTTGACAATTTTAGGGTTGCGGGTGGCTTGGGAACCAGCCAAACAACCCATCCTCACCAGGTTTGCATGTAACAAGAAGTTATGGTGCATCCCCACTGTGCCCCAAATATTCAAAATGGCGGCCGCCACTGCAACGAGAATCCCAGTAGGGAAATTTACCCACAGTGGCTTCTCATTAAATGCAAACCAGGACCCAATCTATGTGGAAATAGTATGAGAAGCACTTTCTGCTTATATTCAGATTTTCATGAAATTGCTTTGGTCCCTCAGCAGCACACGAAGCAAGAAAAGTGGATATACACTACCAAAAAGTGGGTATACGGTACCAAAAAACCCATTTTCACAGGTCAAACAGCTCTTAAAGCTGCCATATTGATTTACCGTGTTTGACCTCTTGCTTGTTATCCTGGCTACTCCTGCTGCTGTCTGTTCCTCTTGTCTGACTGACTGTGTTCTGACGTCTGCCTGGACTGAGACCACCTCTATTGTAACTTGAACTCATCTGTGAGGCTTGACTGTTTGTTGACTCCACTGCATTTACAGCTTGCTATAGCCAAAGCAGGACAGAAATCCACTCAAAGTGTCAGGTAGTCTAGGGTGTTCAGGCAGTGATCAGCCTATTGTGGCAGCCTAATGGATCTCCTTACAATAAGTGGCTCTGCTATCAGAGAAGTCTCTCTCCCTGCACCTCCAGATCTATCAGTGACTCATGTCATTTCTTGAAGAATGTTTGGCACTAGACTGGACTAACATGTTCTAAAGATAAATGTACAACCAAGAAAAATAGATCAAGGTGTAAGAAAAGAAATGTAATCTTTGGCCTAACTAAAGGAATAGTACCGTAGGAATGCAAGATTCTTGGAGGAGTGGGGAGAGAAATTGAGCTCAATCTATCTGTTTCAAGAAGCAGCCTTGTGGAACTTGCTAGGGGGGTTTGAGTATGCCAATATGATGGGTTTTGTGACAATCGTGCCATGGCTAGAATTTGCTTGCTGATTTCAGCCAATTCTTAGTCATTTGTTTCCTAGCAGCGGGGGAGCCCAACAACAATAGTTTAATTAACTCTAAAGCAATTATTTACAATAACATCCATGTTGTTCTATTGGGAGAAGCAGAAATAAGCACATATAAGACCAGCAAGGAAAACACAATCACTATTCCCTTTCATCCCAACACTATTTGGGATGCATGTATGGGCAACTTGCTGTATGCTTGGTTAATGCTGTACAAACACTGTGGAATCCAGTTTCAGCAACGCTGTCTACACACTACCCTTTAATGCAAACAAACAACTAAATAAAACATAGCAAACAACTACCAGGGAGAGCATGTTTAAAAATTAAAGATAACAAAAAGCCAGCTTCAGAAGTGAGGAGCTTGGAGAAAAATAGAACTGCAGGAAAGTTACTCAGCAAAAAGTAGGGATGTACAACAGATCAGACCCAATCCATGATCCGGGCCCGATCAGGCCAAAATCGGAACGTTAATTAACGATTCCAATTTCAAAAAATGGAGGTCTGAGTTTTTCCGATCCGATTTTTTCCCCCTAATTTTGATCGGGAAAAATTGGAAAATTGGACCTCCATTTTTTGTGTTTTCCCCAAAGGCTTGCATTAGGGGAAAGAAAGCTTTCCCCTATGCAAGTCTATGGGGAAAACATGGCGGCGGGTGACTGGGGACCTCCCTCCCTCCCACACTCATGCTCCTTACCTGCTGCCTCCTTGCTGCCGCCCAGTGCCCCAATCTACTTAGAAACAGGCTTCGTGGCCTGCATCTCAGTAGAGCGCTGGGTGATGACGTCATCATCTGGTGTTCTACTGAGAGGCAGGCCACAAAGCCTGTTTCTCAGTAGATTGGGCCTGCGGGCGGCAGCAAACAGAAGTGGACGGCCCCAGCAGGTAAGGAGTGCAAGTGGGGGGGAGGGGGACCTGCCAGGGCCACCCACTTCTGTCCGCTGCTGCCCGCTGGGACAGTGGACTGGAGCGGGCGGCCCCGGCAGGTAAGGAGCGTGAGTGGGGGGGAAGGGGAGGGCCCCACTTACCTGCCGGGGCGCCTGCTTCCATCCGCTGCCGTCCGCTGTTCCAATCTACTGAGAAACAGGCTTCGTGGCCTAGTTCTCAGTGGAGCGCTAGGTGAAAGCTTTCTTTTCCCCAGTGTAAGCCTATGGCGAAAACACCTAAAATGGCGGCCGATCAGAAAATCGGACGTCCGATTTTCAGATTGGAATTGGCTCTGAACCAAACTGGGAAACCTCTGATCCAATCTGATCCAAGGCACCAGTTCCGATTCCAATTCCAATTTCGATTTGATTTTTTGGGTCCAAGCACTCTGTAGTAGAATATTACAGATCCCAGGTTCAGTCTCTGGCATCTTCGTGGCTGAGAAGAAGCCTCTGCCAGAGATCTTTGGAGTTAGATGCCAGATACAGTAGACAATACTGAACAAAGTAAAGTGATGGTTGGACTCCTCGGGTGCCTCTAGATGGCTTATTTGCGCCTCATTGAATGCACTCTGGCAGCATTTTGGACAGACGATCGGGGCACAAATCAGACGTACAGCCGATTTAAAGTGTCCAATAATGCGCATTCTCGAGGTGTCGATTTACAATGATTTTTATTTTTTTTCCACAGTTAGAGCTCAGTTTCTTAATGTGACCAATGTAGTGACCATGCGGATCAATGCTAATAGTGGGCGTAGTTTGGGGGGCAGGGCTGGTGATGTCGTGAGTGAATGACTGCCCCTTCTCTTCCTCCACCTGGCCACCCCTCCCACTTCTCCATCCACGTGATGGCTGTGAAAGGAAAGAGAATTTCTATGTTCTTGCCATTTACACAAGAGTAACCAGTGTGTGTTTTTGTTTCTCCTTGGATCTATGTCATGCACTGCCACACAGGTACCAAGCAGCTTATGGACAGCTTGAAGGTTCCTGCAAGGGAAACCTTCTGAGAAATTCTGTTAGCTTTCAGGTTAACTGCAGGGTCCTATATTGTTTATACTTGTAAAATGTGTGTGTGTATGCCTTGTGATCTTCTTATATACTAGACAATTTTTATGTACTAGACCACTTACAAAGAATTTTAGTTGAAATGCAGTTGGTTTTGCTTGGTTCTGGTTCCTCCCGGTATTGTTGCATATTTTGCTCCATTGTTTTTTAATCTATGTTTTTAGCCTGCAGAGATGCAATAATATTGTCCAACATTTTTGTATATTTTCTATCATCACCAGTTAGCCCACCCCTGTTGGTCTATCACTCATGTTTTAAGTAATGACTGGCCTATGGAAAAATAATATGGAAAGGAGGAGGAGGAATTTAGGATTTCCTGCAAACTCATGTAAAATACATAACACAATAAAAAACAGCAATGCAACGTTAAATAAATAATACTTAACAACTTAAACAGCAGTTATATTAATTAATACAGACATAAAGTTGAAGGTCCCCCAAAGCCCCCCCAACCACAAATTGGTTACTGAGCAATCCACTGAGATAAAGCATTACTGCAATCAGAGCCAGATAATGGAGGGATCCGATGCACGCCATCCAATATTTCATGGAACAGAAAAGAGATACTTCTGCATGTTATTTCACCCCATGTCTCCCACCAAAGTATGGTTGTCTGAGCCTCTTACCCAGCCCTCTCTTGCTTTACTATTATATATTGGTACAACCGTTCTTTCAGTGGTGTAGTTAGGGAATTTTAGTCTCTGGAGTAGGGTGACCATATGAAAAGGAAGACAGGGCTCCTGTATCTTCAACAGTTGTATAGAAAAGGGAATTTCAACAGCTGTCATTTGCATGCATGCATGCAGCACCTGGTGAAATTCCCTCTTCATCACAACAGTTAAAGCTGCAAAAGATATACTAGAGGGATCAGTTACAAAAGAGGGCAGGGCTCCTGCAGCTTTAACTGTTGTGATGAAGAGGGAATTTCACCAGGAGTCTGACATTATGCTCTTATTTGGGGGTGGGCTCATTAGTTAGTAAAGTGCATTATTTCACTTATTTCAAAATACGGTAAGTCATCTCTGCTAATTTGGGGGCCCTCTTCCTCATTGTGCTAAGTAGAGCCCTGGACAACTGCCCCAAAGTCCTGTCTTGACAGCACCATTGCATTCTCTGTCTGTTATTCTACAGGGATTCGTTTAGGGTTTCACCTCACCAGGATAAATTCCCACATCCTTCCCAGGGCTTTGGCTTCTGGATTCTTTGCGGGACTGAGATCAGCTCTATTACATGGGTGGACACATGATTTGAATTGTAAACTTCCTTTCTCAGCAATGTTCTATATGTTTCATTAGACAGCACCATCTACTGGTTGAATTATTGTGCAACAGAATTATTATACACTGCCGATATCTCTCATTAGCCTTCCTTGTCACTTTATCTCCGAACTTTTTAAAAGCGGGATGAAGCTGAAAAGGCAAGGGAGACACTCTGGAGCTTGACGACGTTATGTAAAGGACCCATAAACGTCCGTAAGTGACCAATCACGAGTGTGCAATAAAAACTTTGTGTAGAAATGCTCTTAGTTTGCTATAGCCTGCCTGCTGGCTAACAAAGCAAGTGTGTTAGCAAACGGACCATCACAATTCCCTATTTTAGAAACCTAATACTGTTAAATTTCACAGTGGATCTGCTTGATCTTATATAATAGGTGCAACTCAAACGTATTCAGAAGCATTCATTATTACAAGGTTAGGCAGGTATTGTGTGTAGGGATAGCAGAAAGCAACTCCAGGTAGTCCAGTGCATACATGTACACACTAGCAAAAAAAAACAAAACTTAAAGGCATCTCCACAGTTTTCCCCAAAGGCAAAGTTCATTGATTGATTAATTGATTGATTTATTACATTTGTATCCTACTTTTCCTCCAAAGAGCCCAAAGCAAATGCACGATCCTCCTCCACCTCCTCTCCATTTTATCCTTGCAAAAACCCTGTGAGGTAGGTTAGACTTAGAGCCGATCTACACTACTGCTTTAAAACGGTTTATAACAGTCTTAAACCGGTCAATAACGGTTATTAACCAGTTTAAAACTGTTATAAACCGTTTTAAAGCAGTAGTGTAGATCGGCTCTAAGAGTCAGTGACTGGCCCAAAATCACCCAGTGAGCTTTATGGCTAAGTGGGGGCTAGAGCCCAGTTTTTGTGAGTCCTAGTCCAATGCCCTACACCACACTGGTCGCAATAAGGACATTCCAGGAACAATGCCAGAAAATTGGGGCTGCCCTGGTAAACAGGAAAAGGAACATTTTCCTAATTCTGACACAAGAGACATTGAGTTATGACTGTAACTAGAACAATACCAATGTAAACTAGATTAGGCAATTGGGCTGCCTCAGAAATTGCCTTGATCATGTAAAACAAGTGGTAACAATCATTTCCCGGTGCATTTCTAATGCAAACACTTCTTGATGGCATGATACAAGCACCATAACAGCATGCTATCTTGATGCAAAGCTCCCCTGTCATCGATTCAGAATGGTGTGAGACCAAATAAAGGAGATGATGGCATACATAATGTCACATAACTTTGTCATTAACATTTAAGAGGGAGAGACCAAGACCAAAGGGATTGCACTCTGCAGGAGCTTGTTACGGATGTCATAATTTAATAGGTCCCTTTAAAAGCTTTCCAGATGTGTATCCCTTTTTTGTTTTTTAAGGGGTGTGTGTGGCGGAGGGGAGTTCTGATCCTAGGCATTGTGATATTTCATTGCCTCCAGACAGTTAATTATATGACAAGCAGTGGGCATATGAGGCTCCCTTAGGGATCTACTACTTCAGTTTCTTAGTTTTATCTAATGAAGAAATGGCTGAGTTGGGGCTTTTGAGGGCCAAACAAAATAGCATAAACATATACAGCCATCAATATCAAATGATCCATGAATTGCCAAAATAAATTTGTTGTTTTCTTGCTTTCATGAATTGAAGAGAAGGAGAGAATAGAGTTGGCCAGTTACCAAACAATTGAAGTCTTACACTGTAAACTAGTAATTCAGCTCGATAGGACTCTCTTCTGCATTTGGATCGTGCTGCACACAGACTGACACAGAGGCAAGAGCATTTGAGAAATACTATAACTATCTGCTCACTTAATTATGCGTGGTGAGTAAGAATTTCCTCCACACAAATAGGTTCCATCCTCCCATCCTATCCAGGCTTTCAGGCCAGAAATGATTACCATAGGTATGGGTGGGTCGTAAAGATAGTTACAACGCAGTAACTGTTGTAGACTTATCTAGCTGTTTTCCTTAAGAGACTTGTACACACGTTCATGGAGATGGATTCCACCCATTTCTGGGTTCACCTTCTAATCACCACTGAGATACCTCCAGAAACGCAATGCAACACAACTGGAAACCACCACCATTGCACACTTGGAGTCCGGTCCAACACAGAAATAGGAGCACCACTCTCTGCACTGGGTCAGGTAACATTCTTACCATAACAGATAATATTGTACGCAAGTCATCATAAATGTGCAGAATTAAGGGGCTGGAGCATCTCCCCTATGAAGGAAGGTTACGACAGTTGGGATTGTTTAGCTAAGGGGGGACATGATAGAGCTGTACAAAATTATGCATGGTGTGGAGAATGTGTATAGGGAGACATTTTTCTCCCTCTCTCAAAATACTAGAACCCAATGGGGTCATCCCATGAAGCTGAGTGGTGGGAGATTCAGGACAAAGAAAAGGAAGCACTTCTTCACACAGCACATAGTTCAACTATGGAATTCACTACCACAAGATGTAGTGATGGCCACCAATCTGGATGGCTTTAAAAAGGGTTGGATAAATTCCTGGAGGAGAAGGCTATCAATGGCTACTAGCGCTGATGGCTATGTGCTATCTCCAGTACCCAAGACAGTAACCCTGTGTGCACCAGTTGCTGGGGAACATGGGTGGGAGGGTGCTGTTGCGCAATGTCCTACTTTGTTGGACACTGTGTGAACAGAATGCTGGACTAGATGGACCCTTAGTACGATCCAGCATGGCACTTCTTATGTTCTTAATGTGGTTACTTTTGTTGGTTATGGCCTCTGTTAATACAGAAGTATCAGCACCAAATGCTGCAAGTGGAGGTTGAGCAGTGAGAATCTGGTAGGCTCTACTAGAGGGCTGGGCAATTGGCAAGCCTTGGCCTAATTTCACAAAGGATAAGTTCAGATCTCTGGAAAATGTGATCTGTCCTGCCCTGGCAGCCTGGTGGTCAGGGAGGCAGAAGGACAGAGAAAAGGGGTGGGCCTGGGCACTTTCAGCTCTGGAGCTTCCCACTCCCAACTTTGGATATACCCACTGCTGGTATGAAACCCCTAAGACTTTCTCCCTGAAGGAATATGGCCCTCAACAGAAAAAAATGCTCCTCACACCTGTTCGAATACTGTAAGCTGCCACTTCATCTATCATATATGTTTAATTCAGAAACATACAACAAGATTGAGCAAAACTACAGAATTCCAAGAATACCCTTATTATGTTTAACAACTGTAGCTTCTAGGGATGTGCATGGACCCCCCAGATCAGATCGGGACCCAGATTGGGACCTCCAATGTTGTCCTGGATTTGTTCAGACAAAATCGGAGGTCCATCAGATTGAATTTTCGGATTGGCCACCATTTGGGGTGTTTTTTGCCATAGGCTTGCATTGGAGGAAAGAAAGCTTTTCCCCAATGCAAGCCTATGGGGAAAACAACTCCCCCCTTCCTGTCCCTCCTCCCCCACTCATGCTCCTTACCTGTTGGGGCCATCTGCTGCCATCCGCAGCTCTAATCTACTGAGAAACAGGCTTCGCTGCCTGCCTCTCAGTAGCGTGCCAGCTGGTGCGCTACTGAGAGGCAGGCCGTGAAGCCTGTTTCTCAGTAGATCACAGCACCGGAGGGAAGTGGCCACCCCGGCAGGTAAGTGGGGGGGCCCTCCCCCCTCCCCCATCATGCTCCTTACCTGCCAGGGCGGCCGCTTCCCTCCGGTGCTGCGATCTACTGAGACACAGGCTTTGCGGCCTGCCTCTCAGTAGCGCACCAGGTGATGATGTCATCACCCGGCGCGCTACTGAGCAGCAGGCTGTGAAGCCTATTTCTCAGTAGATCACAGCACCAGAGGGAAGCAGCCGCCCCGGCAGGCAAGTGGGGGGGCCCTCCCGCCTCCCCACTCCCCACTCCCATTCCTTACCTGCCAGAGTACCCGCTGCCGTCCGCTGCTGTCCGCTGGTCCAATCTACTGAGAAACAGGCTTCATGGCCTAGTTCTCAGTAGAGCGCCCCGGCAGGTAAGCCCCTCCCCCTCCCTCACGCTCCTTACCTGCTGGGGCATCCGCTTCCCTTCGGTGCGCGGATCTACTGAGAGACAGGCTTCACAGCCTGCCTCTCAGTAGCGCGCCAGGTGATGATCGGCAGGTAAGTGGAGGGGCCCTCCCGCCTCCCCCATTGCGCTCCTTACCTGCCGGAGTGTCCGCTTCCCTCCAGTGCGCATCTCTACTGAGAAACAGGCTTCGTGGCCTGCCTCTCACTAGTGTACCAGGTGATGGCACACTACTTAAGGTCTATGATTGAATAGTAGACTAAACAGTTGCCATTAACGCCTACATGGTTTGGGACCAGTTTACCTACAGGATTGCCTTCTCCCATACAATCCACCCCGCACGCTCAGGTCCTCTGGGAAGAATTTACTACAGGCGGCCAAGACTAGGCTGACAACCGTTACCCAGAGGACCTTTTCTTCTGCTGCTCCCAGACTGTGGAATGGCCTGCCAGAGGAGACTTGTCAACTTAACAGTCTTCAAAAATTTAAGAGAGCTATAAAGACTAATCTCTTCTGGCAGGCCTACCCAGTTGAATTTTAAGACTTGGGTGATTTTAATAATGTATTAATTTTATACGTTTTTAATCAGTTTTATGTATTTTATATTGTTTTTACTGATGTTGTTCCCCGCCTTGATCCGAAGGGAAAGGTGGGTAAGAAATAAATAAATATATTATTATTATTATTATTGTTGTTGTTATTATTATTAAAATAAAGCATTGCACTTGAGGACATGTTCTGATGGTAAACTTGTCCTGAATCCCTGGACTTTTCTACACAAGGCATTTCATGCACTCATCCGTCTCTACCCCCAGTTGTTTTTTGGGCTCCTTCTACAATGTCAGGACCCTCAAGTTTTGCTTCTGTGTCTAACCAGCACTTTCTGAAAGATTTTTTAGAGCAGGGAAAATGTGGCATTTAATTGTGAAGGTGAAAGAGAGCAATTTCCTGTTGTGTTTGCACAATTCTGCTATGCCACAGTGCCACCTAGAGGTTATGAAGCAGAAAAGCAGGGATGGAAATGCTCCTGGTGCGGTGCTCAGATCTCAATTCTGCAATGAAACCAAAAGTAGATACCGCAGATGAGCAGCCTCATGTAGAGAAGCCACACTTCACAACCTTAACTGGCCCTTAAAAGCTCTGTGTAGTTTTGCCTTTGAATTCAATGTCTTTGTTTGTTTACAAATTACCAGCATGGGTGCGTGTGTCCAATCCAGATGTTAGCATGGTGGGGAACAGAAGCTTTAACCCTTTGCCTCCCCCCCCCCACTGCATAGACACAGATCAGACTCCTACACTGGCAATTTGTGTGCAGGGGTGGAAACAGCCTTGCAGTCAAAACTATGCAGTTAAGGTCATGTATAGTTTGGCCATTAATGCTCTGAGTCTGTCAGGGGTCCCACAGAGGAAGCAAGGTGCCTCCATGCTAAGAGTTAGCAGAAGCCACTATGCCCCATGAGGGGTCATCGCGATATGCAAGCGCCAGCCTCCACATACTTACACTACTCATCAACATAATTTACATTTTGCTAGTAAAGAAATAAGGTGCCCAGTCCTATACAAAGAACCAAACCAAGACACAACTGGTAATAAAAGTAACACCTCCCATCTACCTATCTGGCTAAAAAACTGTTTCAGTCATTTTTTGCCTGCTATGATCATAAAACTGGGTCTGCATGTCTATGAAGCTGCATGGAATAATTGGTACAGGTGGCAATTTCCAGATGGAGCACCAAAATCCTAACTCTAGGACTGTACAGTGATCACACAGAAATAGACTGAAGGCTCATGGGGAAGAACAGGAAGTGTGCAGAGAGCCTATGTACATAGGATCCTTAGATGTTTAAGATGCAGAAGAGGAGGACCCAGCAGGTGCAATCCCGCTCCCCCATACCATTCAAGTTCAGTCTATCCCAGTGTAACACTTTCACAGTCCTCTCTGTGTATCTTCCCAGAAACGCTGGGTAGTATTTTATTATTATTTTATGTGGAAATGTCAGCACTGTGGAACTAATGACTACGTTTGCTGGTTCTTGTGCTTTATACGGCACAAGTATATGTGCTTATTCTTGGTGAAGCTTCCTCTTCCTCTAGTATAAGAGCAAAAGAAAAGGAAAAGGAAAAAAAGATGATAGCTTTCTGCCTTTGCAAACAGCAACACCCGAGAATCTGAAGAGGCTTGCTACAGGATGTAATTGGCTGGAAAGGTCCCAGAATTGGTTTCTGTGGGGCCAGCCAGGGAAGCCACCCGAGGCTTATAAGGGCACCATGAAGAATCAGTATGTTTGCTCCTAAATAGAGTTTCTAGATAAAGTTCACATCGTGAGTACTCGACTGCAGAAATGTTGCTACAGCTCCTGGTTACTAGGAGATTCTAAATTACTCTCTCCTCCATTGCTACTGTCAGCTTAGCTAGGGTGACCAGATAAAATCCAGGTCAGGGCTCATGTAACTTTGACAGTTGTAGAGAAAGGGGAATTTCAGCCAGTGTCATTTGTATGCAATTAGTTCCTGGTGAAATTCCCTCTTCATCACAACAGTTAAAGGTGCAGGAGCCCTGCCTTTTTTGTATATGGTCACTCTAGTATAGTGCCTGCAACTTTAACTGTTGTGATGAAGAGGGAATTTCACCAGGAACTAACTGCATACAAATGACACTGGCTGAAATTCCCTTTTCTCTACAACTCTTAAAGTTACACGAGCCCTGACCTGGATTTTATCTGGTCACCCTAAGCTTAGCATTATAAAAAAGTAGAACCTGAGAGTGAGGTATTACTTACAGAACTACCCTACAGCCATTGAGATTCCCCCACAACAGTTATTTTGTTAACTGCATTGTTGTTACAGACCTTGGCCCTTTCTGCACCATAGGGGTGTAGAGGGAGGGCGATCCCAGAAGTACCTAATACACACCATTGGAGCACAGGGACCAGCCGGGGGCCATCCCAAGCAAACAGCCTGGTGTACAAATGGCCCTTATTTGCATGCAGTTCAGTCCCTTGATAATGGAACGAGGTTGCCTTTCATCAGTGATGATAACCTTGGGTGGGGAATAAACCTTTAGCATTTTCATAACGGGAAAAGAGAGCCTAAATAGGCTGTGTGATCCCTATGACTTGAAAAGAGGGTTTGTATGCTTCCATTCAGCTCAGTAGCTCTCAAACGCTCTACCAGAACTCTGCCTGAACCTCTGCTTTTATCATGTGCTTATGATTGCTCTCTCACAATAGTTTGCAGTTCCTTTATATGACACAGTCATCCTCGTGGGCTCGTCCCAATCTTTGCAACCATTATTGCAGGGTGCGTTTTTTTTCCTACTGAGGAAAGTATGCTATTATTTAGTAAATGTGTTATTGTGCCCCATGTTCTTGTGCAATTCTTCTGTGCCACAGTGCCATCTAGTGGTTGTATAATGAAACATATAGAAAAGCTGAAAAAGAAAACCCTTGGAAAAAGTACATGTAAAGGAGCCAAACTTAATCCCATGAAGAATCTGGAAACAGAAGCCCTGGTGAAGGTGCTTGATAAAAGTCTCATGTAGAAATGTCCTCTGTCTCAAAAGATACCCTCTACTGAAACATCTTTAATGTCAACCTCATGAAGCTTTATAATAAAATCTCTCTTTCATCATGCTATACTTGGAGGAACCCCTTAGTATATGATTTGCAGTCTTGTCCACAAAGCATGCAGTGCAGTATTTGGTCTCACATATTCCTATAGTCTTTTTGGGGTCAGTGAGGGCACATTTTGGAATTTTGAGAGAATATTGCAGGCTCTCTCACAAAATGTCTGTTATAGGGGTTGCCCATTCATAAAATGGCTGCCATGGAGGGCATCACAGTAGGGTGACCAGATAAAATCCAGGTCAGGGCTGATGTAACTTTAATAGCTGTAGAGAAAAGGGAATTTCAGCCAGTGTCATTTGTATGCAATTAGTTCCTGATGAAATTCCCTCTTCATCACAACACTTAAAATTGAAGGGGCCCTGCCTTCTTTTGTATATGGTCATTCTAGTATAGAGCCTGCAACTTTAACTGTTGTGATGAAGAGGGAATTTCACCAGGGACTAATTGCATACGAATGACACTGGCTGAATTTCTTTTTTCTCTACAACTGTTAAAGTTACAGGAGCCCTGACCTGGATTTTATCTGGTCACCCTACATCACAGTTCACAAAACAACACCTATTTTCCAGAAGTAAACAGGTGAGACTAAAAGAAAAACAACTTGTACAAGAATGTTAGTACAAGGTAAAGGTGGCGCTCTGAGTTCCAAAACACAAAAACACTAATAGGAATCCAAATAAAGATGGCATTGGAGGGCAAAACTTCACTTTGCAGCATGCCAGTTTCCCACATTGGTGACCCAGTCCAAGTAGAGTTGAGACTATGTAGCAGAAAACACAGTGGCCCAGATGCACCCTGAATAAGGCCTCTTAATTTACTCATCCAAATTGTCGGCAGGCACCCAAATCCCAAGTATTTTGGCAAAATCCATAACTTTCCCCCACTTTAGTTATCTCCATACCAGGATAAGCTTTCCCTGCTAAATTTCTCTATATCAGCTATTGTTAAAGATGGATGAGCAAGACTTGTAAAAAATAGTTGGCAACCCCAGCTCCTTCAAACAACAAAAGGTAAAGCGAAACAGAAACAAACAAAATGCAAAAAATAAAAACCCAAATTCAAAAACCAGTCGTGTTAGTGTTTGTCCTCTTTTCAATTTTAAAGGCTACGTGCATATGCTTATAGCAGGGGTGTGGAACCTCCAGTCCGGGGGACAAACCTGACTCAGTTGGGGGCCTAATCTGCCTCTCCAAGGTTCCCCAGATGGCCACGCCTCCTTCCCCTGCCACACACCGGACTCTTTGGTGGTTTCCCACCTATCATGTAGACTTTTCACCATTCTGAAAGGTTGAAATGTGAAGTGAAACTGGAGGGTCCTGACATTGTAGAAAGAGCCCCAAAACATGAAATGCCTTGTGTAGAAAGAAGAGCTTTTGTATCCGGTCAAGAGGGCAGGGCTCCTGCAGCTTTAACTGTTGTGATGAAGAGGGAATTTCACCAGCTGCTGCATGCATACAAATGACACTGGCTGAAATTCCCTTTTCTATACAATTGTTAAAGATACAGGTCACCCTAGCCTTATAGGCCCCTTCCAACTCTACTATTCTATGATTCTATGATTTGTGCCACCCCAGTGTGTGCCCCTTTGTTTTAAAGCAAAATCGCACTCTTGGAAGGTTTGGTGCAGCAGCAGAAACAGTGAGCGGAAGGAGATCAGCCCTCCATGGGTTCCATTGGGGAATTGCTACCCAGACCTACAGAAATTGCTTACTCCAGATTAAGGGGTGAAATCCATGAAAATCTAGTTGATATACTTAACGATTTATCATAAAACTTTACTTCAAACACACAGCTAAAAGCCTCTCATAGTGTTTATACATAACACTCAGCTACAGGGGGCAACATTTTCCTCACAACTGAAGTTTAAGTAGCTTGAGAGAACAACAAATTAACTGGAAAAGAAAACAACCTAATCAGCAATTTCCCCTTCGCGGAATAACACAAGAATGCAGAGGAGATCAGCTTTTTCTCCTCGTCTCTGCAAAAGGGCAATTTCCAAGCTCTCACCGGTAAATGCTTCTGACCATTTGTGTGTGAACGGAACATTAAGACACCTCCAGAGGAAATCCCAGCTCAATTAGGTGCTCAAAGGTGTCAGTACGGAAGACTTTAAATCCCGCTACACAAAATGAATGATTGAAGGCATGAGTAAGGGAAACTGCTGATTACACGGGAAAGGCTGCCCTTCTCCCCCGGTGTTGGCGCCGCTGACCCCATCACCAACTTCCATCCATCGTTGGAGCTTTACAGTGTAAGCGTAACCTTTCCAAGACAAAATGCATAAATAAAAAGCAACAAGCAAGCAAGCATTTTTTTTAAACGGCCAATGGGTCTAATCCTGACACTTTCCATTCACCCCAAATAGAACTGGCACAGCAGCTAGCAGAATTGGCTCTTCTTACCTTTGCTACCTATTAACTCTCTCTTCTTCCACCCTTTCCCTAAATTTTGCAGCAAGTGCCAAAATCCCCAGTTCAAAAAAAATGTGATGGCTAGGTAAGATTTGAAGGATGGCCTCTGATTATGGCTTCTTATGTAGGCTGACCCTATGAAAAGGAGGACAGGGCTCATGTAACTTTAACAGTTGTAGAGCAAAGGGAATTTCACCCAGTGTCATTTGTATGCGATCCAGACGGAGAGGCGGGTAAGAAATAAATTATTATTAGTATTATTATTATTATTATTATTATTATTATTAGTTCCTGGTGAAATTCCCTCTTCATCACAACAGTTAAAGTTGCAGGCACTATACTAGAGTGACCAGATACAAAAGAAGGCAGGGCCCCTGCACCTTTAACTGTTGTGACGAAGAGGGAATTTCACCAGGAACTCATTGCATACAAATGACACTGGCTGAAATTCCCTTTGCTCTACAACTGTTAAAGTTACAGGAGCCCTGTCCTCCTTTTCCTATGGTCAGCCTATTCTTATGTAAAGCTGAGTGCAAAAGCTCTGGTAACAAGCCAGCAGAATTTAATTTCTGCCAGGCTGCCACCCTTTCAAATGATGGTACTTTAAGCTGAATATTTAATGTGTGGTTTTACTTCATAAAATATACCTTTTTCAAAAGTAAACCTCTTTTTAAAAAAGTTTTTGTAAATCAAAAAAGAAAGAAGCAGCAGCCAAAGAAAGCAGTGTGCTCAAGACAGCAAAACGTAAAGCAGATAGGTAGTATGTGTCTGGCAAATCCAAAGACGTGTGAGAATGCTGGGCCCTGGAATTGTCCATCCCTCTGAATTCACAGCTTTTCCTGAAACATTTTAGATAAACATGTTCTTACACGTGCAATTTCGCAAAAGAACAAATGGCGCTTTGAGAAAGTCATACATGTCTCACCAACCCGAGAAACTGACTGCCCTGGAAACACTGGGTGCCTCATCACGTCAAATTAAAGCACCGAGTAGTAACTTCTCCTGATCTTTGAAAAATGTTGCTCTCAGACATCTTTAGCCATGTCACTAACAAAACCACAAAGCTGTATTTGACAAAGGCCTCATTTTCAATCGACCAGCTGCTTCAGGCGCAGCAACTTTTGAAAATACTGTTATTGTGCACAGAAAGATGAAATCGTCTGTAGCGGTGGAAACCTCTGTCCACTGTATGATTCAGAAAGACACCAAATAAAGATGCCTCGAAAACTTGCTGTTGACATTGCCAGTTTTAAGCACATCTCATCTAGCTGACTTTTCAAGGCTTTACCTGGCAAGAGAGAGAGGAAAAAGCAACACCACATCCTCACAGCCATGTACATGGCTGTCTAGAAAACGGTATACACATTTTCTGTACCCAATTCTTCAGCACCGAGTAAGAAATTATCCCTGGTGTCATTCTCCACAGAGGCCAACACAGGCCGTATTACCTTACTGCCAAGTGACAGAGTCAGAAATCAAGACATTTAGAGCTGCGTGAACAAGTGCTAAGGGAATATCTACACTACAAACTTATATCAGTTTTATACCAGTTTAATTCGTATGGTTTCCCTCAGAGAATCTAGGAATTGTAGTTTGGTGAGGATGCAGAAAATGATTTGAGAGAATTCACCTTACAGAACTATCAATCTCAGGGTCACCTGGGGAGAGGGAATGACCATAAAAACAGCTTATTCATTGTTGTAAATATGCCCTGTCTGACCTAGCCCTTGTCACAGAGGCAGTAGCAATCTGTCACAAGGGCCATGGCAACAGAATCATGTTGTTGCTCAAACCACTGAGTTATCCCATGACCAACTCTGACCCATTCACAGTTGTTCTGTTTAGTCTCCATGTAGGCCACTCCCCAATAGCGGTGGTGCATAGGCTGAATCCTTGCCTAACATTTCCTCAGTCACAAGTTTGCTGCCTGATATGGCTTTGAATCCTGACAACCAGATGAGTGGTTTGAGCCCATTTGCCTCCTGTAGTTTAAGATGGCAAGATACCTCAGCCCACATTGATCCCCACCCTAGCGGGCCTGACACAGTCCACATAGTAGGCCTCCAGTTTTGAGCAGGAGACTTGGGATATGGAAGGTAGACACTCCCCACCCTCCAAAAAAACTTTCTAGGGCAGGATCTACACTACTGCTTTATAACAGTTTATAACCGTATTGACAGCTGATGGAGCCCATGACACATTCCATATACTGTTTTCAAACTGCTTTCAAGGTGTTAAATCCTGCTTAGTGTAGATCTGGCCTAGAATTCCACATTGCACCACTGAATGGCGAGCAAGTGCACAAGTTTTATAGAAACCTGCAAAAGAAGTACAGAGGAGAATTTAAAACACATTTCTATAAAGGAGCACAGAGTATATTGTTTGTCTATAAAATTCTTATTGTTGTTCTAGGGCCTAGAGTCCAGCGCCTAGAGCAACAGTGGGAACAACGAATGAACAATCATCTTTATAAATGAACAATACTCTTTGTGCTCCTTTATAGAAAGACTTTAGGCACTGTACAACAGCATCAACAAGGGACCCTTCCAACAGTTTACAATCTAACATCAGCCTTTTTCAGGCATTCTGTATTAGATGAGCATGCTAGTTCTACCACCCTCTGTCATTACATGTGTTGTTCTCCATGTGCTGAGGGCAAGCTTCTGCCACTGTAGATGTAGTAGGCTCACCACAAGATATAGAAATCAGGCTTTGATAACACGATAGACAACACAATAGTCAATGGTGGGGTCATAATCAACTTTATAGTTGTTCATCTAGGGGGTACTCCCCACACAACATGGTAATAAATAATCAACTGTGGTGTGGATTAGGATCAGCGCTGAGTTGACTATGGCAGCATTCGGACGACACGATAGTCAATACAACTGACGATTGTTTCTCCCCACCCAGTTGCTTATTGGGTCGTCTGAATTCAGCCATTGTGTGCCCACCACCTCCACTCCAACAAAAATTATTTCACACTGTCTCTGGCTGTTTTAGGACTTGGTGCAAATGGCAATGCTATAATTAATGGTATAAAATGATGGTACTATCATGGCAGTAAGCTCTTTTGCTGCCTTGGGGACTATGACTTTGACAACCTCTGAAACCATTTATACTTCTTGTCCAACTACCACTCAGGTCCCTGCCAAAACAGGCTAACTGGCCAAGCAAAGTGAAGCCCTGAGTTTAACTTGTCTGTTCTACATTCTCTGTTTGGAGTGTGTGTATGTTTATAACATGATTATATTGGAATTGAAGTTTTTATCTACATCCAGAACACAGTTCAACATTTGAAGTTTCATCACCAGGGCAACCTCAGCACCATTTTTCAAGGGGGTCAGGAAAGGTACCAAAAATGCCATAACATAACATCCCCTTTGATCACGGAGCTATCACAAGGAAATGTGATGCATTCGCTCATGCCATAAATCAGCCTTCCCCAACATACAAATGTGTTGGGTTACAACAACGGCCATGCTGGCTGCAGATGACGAAAGCTGTAGCCAAACACATCTGGACAGCACCAGGCTGGAGAAGGCTGGTATGGATCTTTGTTTGAAGTACACCAGATCAGCTATCTAAGGGTGATAGGAAAGGCACAAAATACATTGCAAACATGGTGATTTGAAAGCTTAAAGAACAACAGATACGGTGTTCACTTGAAAGTATAACGATTGAGTAACTTTGAGTAAAACACACAGATCCAGATTGGGGGGTTTCTAAGCTCAGGATTTGGATCCATTTCTTTCTGTAAGTGTGTTCATGCTACCCTGCCTGAAGTTAAGCAGGTGGCCTGTCAGATGAGCCAGACAGTGAACAGTTGTATTTGACAAACAGCATTTTGTGATAAACCTCAGCCGCTAGAGCCCAAGGCGACCTTCGCTTGCCCGCCGCATGTACAAATGGCAAAAGCTTTATTTTGAGTTCATACATTCTAACAGCACTAGAACATCGGGAAACTCAGTTGTACAACAGTGATGAAAGCACAGAATGGCCAAACGGTCAGAGGAGATCCATCTGAGAAAGTTTCAAACTGCATTTAAAGCACTGGACAATTTTGTCACATTTTACACTGAGGAAGTACACCTCGTTCTAGAAACTGGAATGACTGGAGCTGTACTATATTGTGTCCAATTACTTTAAGGCTGCATCCAAATGCAACAATTGTAGAACAGTTTTCTTCAACAGGGCAAGCCCAGCTTCCCCCTACTTACCCACTGTAAATTACAGCAGTAGTACTTACCAGCTATTCAAAGAGTGTCATCAAACAAGCATTTTCTACCATGCACATTACTGGCCATTCACGGGTCTCTCTGATGATGCCATGTTCCTCCTGCATGCCTCCCGCACGTCTCCTGCTCCATCTGCCATTTTTTCATGGTAAAATAATCCACAGAAAATGCAACTCTTCTGATTTATTGCAAAATGTGTCACCATTTCCTGCCATATGCAGAGAAATTTTGCTATAAAATTTCTAGAGGATGCTGTCCCACTACACTGAATGGGCCACATGGCTGCTGCTTTATTTCCTCTTTCTCTCCTGTCTGATTCTTCTCCTCTCTATCATGGAAGAAAAGCAGGAAGCAAGAATGACAGTAAGGCAAAACAGCTTTTCCTCCTCTGAAAGAGCTCAATGACTAATTCATGCTTCAAGAAAAGTAGCAATTTAGCTATTTTTGAAGAGGTGGGCAACTTTTGGCTCCTCAGATGTTTTGGACTACAACTCCTAACATTCCTTTCCATTGGTTATGCCAGCTAGGGCTGATGGGTGTTGTAGACCAAAATGTCCAGAGGGCCATAAGTTGTCCATCCCTGTTTTAAAGTCACACATGAATGTTTATTCAATTAAACCCAGTTGCCATCTTTTTTTCTTTTCCTTTTTATAATAATAATAATAATAATAATAATAATAAATTTATTTCTTACCTGCCTCTCCGTTTGGATCAAAGCAGGGAACAGCAGTGAATATAAAATATAATAAAATACATAAAACTGATTAAAAACATATAGCAAAATAGCAATAAAACATCCTAAAAACATTCTAAAATTCCACTGGATATCAAAAAGTCAATCTCAGGAGGGAAGGAGGTGGTTTAATGACATCACAGGTTCCAGCCGATCAATAGCGCAAAGAGCTGGCTTCTGCTACAAACATGCAGACTGAATATACTGAAAGGACAGAGATTGCATGAGTGCCCCTTCCACAGAGATCTTACCATTCAGTTGATGTAGATTTTCACACAGCTCAGAATCACTCATACATAGAGACTGTGGCTGATTCACATATTTATGTTCATCAGTTAGTGACTTGCAGACAAATATATGAATTGTTTCCATAGGGAAGTATTGTGTTTGAGTTGCCATCTGGACATCATTTATTATAGAAGTCAAGTTACGTGTCTGATGGTTAAACTTTGATGGCTGCAAAACATCACTTGATCCTACAGTGAATGAATGATGAACATGCATGTATAAAATTGAAGTGGCCAAGTGTGATCTTTCTAATATTTCACACTTCATAGAACAGATACCACTTCTTAATAGCATGTCTTATTGTAGCAGTTACGCTCTTTCAGCCTATAAGAACTTAAGAAGAGCCTTGTGAATCAAACCAAAGGTCTTTCTGCCTGGTCCAGAACACTGTTTCCACAATAGCCAGTCAGATGTCTCTTGAGAAGCTTGCAAGCAAGATATGAGGCCAATAGTCCTAGGCTAGATCTACACCAAGCAGGATATGACACTTTGAAAAGGGGGTTGAAAACTGTATATGGAGTATGTCCTGGGCCCCAACAGTTGTCACGACTGTTATAAACTGTTTTAAAGCAGTAGTGTAGATCCTGCCTTAGTTAGGACTACATAAAGCTTGGCAGAGAATGGTCTGTTACCTTACAAGTTGAAGCTCCCAACTGTTTTCCTCCCTGCACCATTAATTTCCAATCCCCTCCATCCAATGGATTCCTCACATTGTTCTATAGCTGCCTTTGTCTCCTCTATCATCAATTCATCTACTCAGTGACCTGGGTCCACATGTAACAACAACCAAGAGTACAGGCTGTGTATGACTTGAGTGTAGGTTGTCATTGAATCATAGATTGGTGTTGAATTGTCAGTTGTCATTACATGCAGACCATGCACTATGTTTCAAGTATGGGTTGTTAACCATGAACAACCCAGCAACAAACTGTGATTAACAACACATAGTTGGCTGTGATTAACAACACATAGTTAAACCATGGTATAGGGTTCACATGTAACAACAACCCACAATTCAACAATAATCCATGATTCAACAACAACCCATACTGGGTTGTCATTACATGCAAACCAGGCCATCAACTGTTGATTCACTAAAAAGTCTAATTATCCAGCAGACATGGATTGAATTCTGTAACTAAAACACCAACTACATGTTATGTTTAAAGATGTGTGTTTGAATCCCCAAACCAGGTGTTGTTGTTTGCTTTTAGAAAAGCCGCTTGTGGGGAGTTGGAATGGAGTGGTAACAGAGGAGAAGGGATGTAGATATACAAAACATTATTCTAGAAGAATGAAGGAGTGAGTAGAGTCTTCATCAAGAATGTCATTCTGCAGAAAATTCAGGCTGTATAAATTGTATGAACTTCAAAACTTGTAGCAGTTGCATATTTGGTATTCCTCGTGAGCATCTTTCATGTTTCCATTAAGCATTACAAAATTCTTGAACTGTGGAAGCCATACAGAAATTACCCATCTTTATAAAGAAGTTAATTCTAAACACATTAATAATTACTGGCCCATCTCAAATTTTGCCTACAGTATGCAAATCACTAGAAAGGTAAATTACTATTGGCATGCCCCCTCTGTAACCAAAATGGATTATAATGTGTTGACAACCCTTTATTAACATCCAAATAATCATTCTGCAATTACACCATCAGTGGCAAGTACTGCCATGGGTCACATTTATTATTAACAATGATGTTGTGTATTATCATCATTATTAATCACTTTTATAGGGCTTGCGTTATCACACTTGCTTTACAATCATGCAGATGCACAAAATTGGGCTCAATTTCATCCCCAGCAGAGTTACAGAATTTTTAATGCGCTAAAGGACAAAACTGAAGCATGTCAAACCAAGTGGAAAAGGTGTCCCAGAATGCAATTGGGGAGCATGTCTAGCATCCTGGGAAATGTATCCATTCCTAATTGACCAGAAGATTAAATTTGAATACTCTTTTTGTATTCTCCAAGGGAAGCCACAAGAGGGAGATATCTTTGTGAAGCGGCAGAAGCCAGGGACAGACTGAGGGTAAGAAGACAGACTTGAAGGAAGATAAAAAGTAGAGAGAAAAGTAGAAAGGTCTGAAAGCTGACCTGGGTGCAAATGAAGCATTTTTCTGGAAACATAGCTTAATACAATAGCTATAGGTCTTGACTGTTCCTCAGACCAATGAAATTTCTCTCCCATTTTAACCAAGCTATGCTTTCTAGAGAAAGAACCGGCCTGGCTGATATGTAGGCTGCAAATTATGCATCGATATGCTGCAGCTGAGTACCAATTATGGTCAGTGTGTGTTTTTGTTTGAATTTTTGTGCTCTTAGCCATCTGCTTCTTGTATGCACAGATAAGCATGTCCTCCAATTGCCCACATTCAACCAGGAGCCAGAGGCTGGGTTTTAGGCTGACCAGATAAAATCCAGGTCAGGGCTCATGTAACTTTAACAGTTGTAGAGAAAAGGGAATTTCAGCCAGTGTCATTTGTATGCAATTAGTTCCTGGTGAAATTCCCTCTTCCTCACAACAGTTAAAGTTGCAGGCACTATACTAGAGTGACCATATACAAAAGAAGGCAGGGCCCCTGCAACTTTAACTGTTGTGATGAAGAGGGGATTTCATGAGAAACTGATTGCATACAAATGACACCGGCTGAAATTCCCTTTTCTCTACAACTGTTAAAGTTACATGAGCCCTGACCTGGATTTTATCTGGTCACCCTACTGGGTTTACACGTAATGCTAATCTATGACAGGTTGTTAACCAGATTATACAAACAGTCCACTATGACCAATCTGAAGAGTGTGTGTTCTCAGACAGGGTTATTTGGGTGGATTAAGCCATCATGGGTGGCAGAAACATCCCACAGACAACACATGAACTGATTATGGCTTCTACTAGAAAATAAACCATCATGGCTTAGCGTGTTGTCTGAACCCAGCCAGACAGTTTTTCACAGCCCAGTCACCCTGGGTTTCCTCCTGCTAATTCACACCTGCAGGGGTTTCCTTTGCCTTGGAGTTACCAACCAAGGTATTTGGAGACTAGGGCAGGATCTACACTACTGCTTTAAAAAGTTTATAACAGCAGTGACAACTGTTGGTATAGATCTGGCCTAGGAAATGACAAAAGGGATATCTGTTTCAGAAAAATCCTTAATCCTTGGCAATAGATCTTTTGTAAACCCAACATGAGACATTTTTGAACCTCCCACAGGCAAGCTCTCCATAAAAGGAAAATGCTATGCAGGTATGAGGCAGAGGAGGAGGTTGTATTTCTGTGACTGTCAGCTCTAGCTTCCAGCCAAGAATTGACTTTACCATGGCTCTCCTTTTTTACTTCCAATCACAGAGCTGTGGGAAGGTATCTGCTCTTTGTGACTGTGTCTGTTTGGTAACGGCAGCAGCAGTAATCAGGATGTTTGTGGCTCCAAAAATTGATGGAGAACCAGCTGAGATATGGTGTTTCTCCAATGTGACTACATCCTGAATAAATATGTGTTCTACACAGTTCCTCTCCAACCTGCTTGCTTGGAATGCTGGTTCGTGGGCATGATAGATGTTCCCAAGCAACTTTGGCCAATTCCTGCCATATCTGGCTGTGGACTACCCAATAGTCAAAAGGGTTGAGGACACATCCTCCAACTACTCCACCAGATAGTACAGCAATCATCATGTCCAGGTTGGACGACTCTGGGCCCATCAGACAGGTATGAGCAGGGATTGGGGGACTCATGAAGGACACCTGAACCAGTGGAAGATTGCTGCTATCTACTGTTACAGCTAACTCAAACCTAAGTGTTCTTAAAATAAAGTCAGAGAGATATGAGAGAGAGGAGAGAGAAAGAGAGAATGTACAACAAAACAATACATCCCACAAAGGGGTTTTCTACACAAGTGTTTGTGTTGTTTACATATATAATGTAAACAATATATATCATGTGTTTATGGTTGTTACAGGTTTTTTAGACTACATCACAATCCTGCAGTTTTGCTTCTGTATATAACCAGCATTTTCAGAGAGGTTTTTTTAAAGTAGGAAAAATGCAGCATTTAATTGTGAAAGCAGAAGAAAGCATGATTGCCTCTTGTGTATTTCAGCAATTCTGCTACACCACAGTGCCACCTAAATGTTATATAGCAGAAAAGAAGGAAACCCTTCTCGTAGTGCTTGGATCTCAGTCCTGTGACAAAAGTGAAAGTAGATACAGCAGATTACTGGGTGATTAACAGCCTCATGTAGACAAGCTCGAATCAGGGGGAAAGGCTCCACTTTGCACAAATCCCCCTTTCCCTATCTGTCAGAAATTTGGCAGGCTTTATTCTGTCAGAAAGGGTTATTATGCCTGCAGATTTCATCAAATTCTGCCTTTTGTTTTTTTAAAGGAATTGGCCTGGGCTGGGGGCATACATATATTTTAAAGATTCCTTGTGCAATCACCTTTGCACCTAATTGAAATTTGGCAGACATCT
This sequence comes from Anniella stebbinsi, assembly GCA_029215795.1. Lineage (NCBI taxonomy): Eukaryota > Metazoa > Chordata > Lepidosauria > Squamata > Anniellidae > Anniella > Anniella stebbinsi. The sequence continues at coordinate 172,719,592 of JARDYH010000001.1, forward strand.
TCTTAGAAGAAGATAGTATTCTTGCAAATTAAAAACGTATACCATTATATGCGTAAACATCCAAAGGTTCAAGATGCTTTTAGACAGAGGGGCTCACATCCATCATTTTATCCTCAATAGATTTTCTGAGTTAAGTTAAAAGACAGAAGGGGTGATAAAAAAAATGGGAGGGTTGCAAATAGAAACACTAACATCTGCACCCCCCCCCCATAAACTTTTGTGAATGAAGCAGGGCGATGGTGCTATAAAAGCTGCCCAGTGAAACTTCCTTAGAAAGCAAACTGAACTGAGGCTGTGCTTAAGGTTGTAACAAAATTGTGATGCCTATCCAAAGCTCTTCACTGAAGTAATCCCATATCTGAGGCACTATAGTGGGTTATTGCTGTATCATCAGGTGAGGCTGTAGATGTGCTGAACCGATGCCTGGCTGTAACAATGGGCTGGATGAGGGCTAACAAACTAAAACTCAATCCGGACAAGATTGAGATGCTATTAGTGGGGGCTTCTGCTGACTGGATGGAGGGTGCCCAACCTTTTCTGGATGGGACAGCATTCCCCCTGAAGGAGCAGGTTCATAGCTTGGGGGTTCTCCTAGAGACATCTTTGTCACTTGAGGCTCAAATAGCCTCAGTAGCCTGGAGTGCCTTCTTACCAACTTCAGTTGGTGGTCTTTGAAGATGGTTCAGAAGCTGCAGCTGATGCAAAATGTGATGGTCAGAGTAATAATAATAATAATAATAATAATACTTTATTTCTTACCCGCCTCTCCGTTTGGATAGAGGCGGGGAACAACAAGATAAGAAAATACATAAAACTGATTAAAACATGACACACATTACTAAAACTGCATTAAAACATCCTAAAAACATCCTAAAAACATTCTAAAATTCCACTGGATAGGCCTGCTGGAAGAGAACAGTCTTTATGGCTTTCTTAAATTCTAAAAGACTGTTAAGTTGACGAGTCTCCTCCAGCAGGTCATTCCACAGTCTGGGAGCGGCAGAAGAAAAGGTCCTCTGGGTAATAGTTGTCAGCCTAGTCTTGGCCGACTGTAGTAAGTTCTTCCCAGAGGACCTGAGTGTGCGGGGCGGATTGTATGGGAGAAGGCAATCCCTTAGGTAACCTGGACCCAAACCATGTAGGTCTTTAAAGGTAATAACCAACACTTTGTACTTCGCCCGGAAACTGATTGGCAGCCAGTGAAGCGATTTTAAAGCTGGCGTAATATGGTCACCCCTAGGTGTACCAGTGACCAACCTGGCTGCCATATTTTGAACTAGTTGAAGTTTCTGGACTAGGCACAGAGGTAGCCCTATGTACAGCGCATTGCAGAAGTCGAGCCAGCGCGTGCACTACCATCTTTAGGTCTTCCAACTCTAGGAAGGGGTGCAGCTGGCGTATCAGCCGAAGCTGATAGTAGGCACTCCTGGCCATCGCATCTATCTGGGCTGTCATTTGGAGCGACGGATCCAGGAGCACCCCCAAGCTGCGAACACAGTCTTTCAGGGGGAGTGTAACCCCATCCAGAACTGGTTGACACACCTCCAAACCCAGGTTGCAGCCTTTAACAGCAAGCACCTCCGTCTTGTCTGGATTCAGCTTCAGTTTGTTTTTCCTCATCCAGCCCATTACCGCCTCCAAGCATTCATTCAGAGGAGACACACTATCCTTAGCTGACGCTGTTATCGAAGGCATAGAGAAATATATTTGGGTGTCATCAGCATACTGATAGCACCCCGCCCCATGCCTCCGGATGATCTCTCCCAACGGTTTCATATAAATGTTAAACAGCATTGGGGAAAGGATGGCACCTTGCGGTACGCCACACAGCAGCTCCTTCTTTGCGGAGCAGCTATCCCCAAGCATCACCATCTGGAACCTGCCCGAGAGGTAGGACCGGAACCACTGAAGCACAGTGCTCCCGAGTCCCAATTCCCTCAGGCATTCCAGAAGGATACCTTGATCGATGGTATCGAAAGCCGCTGAGAGTTGCAAAATATTTTTTTCACCAAAATATAAAAAAAAAGATTTAAAGGGATTGGATAAACCATTTTTTAAAAAATATTTTAGAGATTTGGGAGAAAGTTAAAGGAAAGTTAATACCAGGAAATTCTCCTCTTACTCCAGTTGTAGTAATGGAAAACTTCCCAAGGAATTTAAAAAGAGAGTTGGAAGGGGGATTGAGGGGTCAGAAAATTATTAAGCTGAGAGATTGGTTGAAAAGAATGAGTAATAAGGAGCAAATGGGAGAGATATTAAGAGGACAAAAGTTAGCTTGGTTCAAATGTATACAATTGGAACAATGGACACAGGATTGGAAAAAGAAGAATAAGGATTGTAGAGATAATACAAGATTTGAAGAATTAATTGAATCAAGAGAAAAGAAAGGGGAAATTAAAAATAAAAGAGGTTTGATTAGTGAAATATATAAAATTTTGATACAGGATGGTGACCATCGAGATTCTCTTAAAATGATTTGGGAAGATGATCTAAAGGAACAAATTAATGAATATAACTGGGGGAAGATTTGGGGTGCAAGAATGTTAAAATTATTGTCGGTTAGGATTAAGGAGAATTATTATAAAGTAGCATGGAGATGGTATTTAACTCCAGTAAGATTTCACCAGATAGATAAAAAAAAATCTAAGAACTGTTGGAGGGGTTGTCAGGAGGTTGGAACATATTTTCATATGTGGTGGAGTTGTGAATATGTACAAAAATTTTGGGAAAGGGTGTTTAAAGAAATAAGTAAAATAACGGGAATTAATGTGGAAGTAAGTCCAAAGTTGGCTTTATTATCAATATGGGATAAAGGAATTGGGAATACAAGTATGAAGGAATTGATTAACAATCTCCTGGCACCCGTTAGATTAATGATAGCTAAGAATTGGAAAGTGCAAGGGAATTATACAATAGAATAATGGTATAAAGAAATATGGGATATGGCGCTTAATGATAAGCTAACGTGTAATTTGAAAGTAAAGAGGGGATTACCCAGGAAGAATGATTTTGAAAATATATGGAGTCCATTTTTGGAATTTGTATTAAGGAAGGGGAAAGGGCACTCACCTTTAAAAGATTCTTTACAATTTTGGAAAGATGTATAATATAATTGAATAAATGCAGGTCTCCTGGGGGGAGGGGAGCACGGGGGTTAGTGAAGGGTTGTTAGTTATGTATTGTATTTATGTTGTGTTTATGTTGTATTTTAAGTTGAAAATAAAAATTATAAAATAAATAAATAAATAAATTTTAAAAAAAGAAAGCCGCTGAGAGGTCCAGGAGTACCAACAGGGACACACTCCCCCGTCAATACTCAGGCGTAGATCATCCACTAAGGTGACCATAGCAGTCTCAACTCCGTATCCCGCTCTGAAGCCAGTTTGAAATGGGTCTAGAAAATCAGTGTCATCCAAAACTACTTGGAGTTGAAAGGCAACCGCCCTCTTGATCACCTTGCCCAAAAATGGAAGGTTTGATACCGGTCTGTAGTTATTAAAGTCTAGGGGGTCCAGGGAGGGCTTCTTTAGAAGCGGCCGTACCACCGCTTCTTTTAAACATGATGGGAAAGTCCCCTCCCTGAGAGATGCATTAATAATATATTGTAATTGCGATCTAACTGCATCTCCTCCCTGGGTGACCAGCCATGAAGGACAGGGATCGAGAGGGCAAGTCGTCCTCCTAACTTGTCCAAGCAGCTTGTCCACGTCCTCGGTACTCACCAGCTGAAACTGATCCAGTGTAATTCTACTCGCAGAGTCGCTGGACACTCCATCATCAGCCTCTGCTATAACGACGGCATCTAAGTCGGCTCTCATCCGAGAGATTTTATCTGTGAAATGATCGTTAAAGGCATCGCAGCAAACTACCGAAGGCTCTAAGATCAGATTCAGGGGGGAAAGTGCCCGAGTTAGACCCCTCACCACCCTGAACAGGTCTGCTGAATGCGAATTCGCAGATTCAATGCGTGCAGAGAAGAAAGCTTTCTTCGCTGCACGTATTGCCACCCCATAGGAACAAAGACAAGGACAAGAAGATCTGAACATATTACACACATTCTGGCCCACTTGCAATGCCTGCCTGTAGGTTTCTGAGTCCAATTCAAGGTGGTGGTTTTGACCTATAAAGCCTTACACCAAAATACATGACTGAGCGCATCTCCCGGCATGAACCTGTATGCTACATTCATCATCTAAGGGCTTCCTCCAGATGCCTCCTCCAAGGGATGCCTAGAAGGCTGCAACAAGGGAGAGAGCCTTCTCGGTGGTAGCCCTCCAATTACGGAAAGATTTCCCTGGTGAGGCCTGCCTAGCACAAACAGTTTTGCACCAGGTTAAGACATTGCTATTCTCTCAGGCATTCCGTAGCACGTGATGAGGTTTTCATCAGGTCTGGGATTTTTCTCATTATTAATTGTTTGAATTATTTTACGTGTGTGTGTGTCTGCTATCTGCTTATATGTCTGTATGCAAATCCTTTTTATACTGTGTTTTTAAGGTTTTAATCTTTGTAAACCTCCCTGGGAGTTTTGGCTATTGGGCAGTATAGATATGTAATAAAGAAAATGACATGAAATGTATACCCCTCCCTAACGTCCAACGCATTTTCACTTATAGACATATTAATTCATGCAGAGCACATAAAATGTGATTTTTCTGTTCCGGATAGTTTGAAAAACATTTGATACCTTAGGGTTCCAAGCAGGAAAGGATCCATTACCCTCCCATCCCAAGCTGGGGTTTCTCTTAAGTGGTGGGAAAACTATTCTAATGTATGAACCATCAGTTAGATTTGGGGGAGAACTTTCCAAGCACTCACATTACTGCAAGCCTCCCTGGAACAAAGCCTAGTAATCCCACCATGTTTTATGACCACTGAGTAGTGGAAAGTGGGCTAGATGGGACAACTATTAGGTGGATCCACAGCTAGCTCCAGAATCGGACTCAAAGAGTGCTTATCAATGGTACCTTTTCTCACAGAGGGGAGGTAACGAGCGGGGTACCGCAGGGCTCAATCCTGGGCCCAGTGCTCTTCAATGTTTTTATTAATGATTTGGATGAGGAGGTGCAGGGCATGCTTATCAAATTTGCACATGACACAAAATTGGGTGGGATCGCTAATACCCTGGAAGACAGAAACAAACTCCAAAGTGATATTGATAGACTGGAGCGCTGGGCTGAAAACAACAATTAAATTTAATAGGGATAAATGCCAAGTTCTACACCTAGGAAAAAGAAACCAAATGCACAGTTACAAGATGGGGGATACTTGGCTCAGTAATATGACAAGCGAGAAGGATCTTGGAATTGTTGTAGATTACAAGCTGAATATGAGCCAACAGTGTGATGTGGCTGCAAAAAAAGCAAATGCTATTTTGGGATGCATTAATAGAAGTATAGCTTCCAAATCGTGTGAGGTACTGGTTCTCCTTTATTCAGCGATGGTTAGGCCCCGTCTTGAGTACTGCATCCAGTTCTGGGCACCACATTTCAAGAAGGATGCAGACAGTCTGGAGCATGTTCAGAGGAGGGCAATGAGGATGATTAGGGGTCTGGAAAGCCCTATGAGGAGAGATTGAAAGAACTGGGCATATTTAGCCTGGAGAAGAGGGGAGACATGATAGCACTCTTCAAATACTTGAAAGGTTGTCACACAGAGGAGGGCCAGGATCTCTTTTCGATCATCCCAGAATGCATGACATGGAATAATGAGTTCAAGTTACAGGAAGCCAGATTCCGGCTGGACATCAGGAAAAACTTCCTGACTGTTAGAGCAGTATGACCATGGAACCAATTACCTAGGAAGGTCATGGGCTCCCCCACACTAGAGGCCTTCAAGAGGCAGCTGGACAACCATCTGTCAGGGATGCTTTAAGGTGGATTCCTGCATTGAGCAGGGGGTTGGACTCGATGGCCTTATAGGCCCCTTCCAACTCTACTATTCTATGATTCTATGATTTTATGGCTATTTCCCCCTCAAGGATGTATGTTCCTTTAACCACTCCATTTAATGGTGCTTGTTCACAAGCTATTTAAGGAGACGAGCTCATGCAAAATCAGAAGCAGCTGCCTGACTCATTCTTTCTGCGCAGGAGGGCTGGAAAAGACAAGGTTCAACAGGCTCATCTTTAGTTAGAAAAGAAATTTCATTTTCAATCTTAACTCAGGGCCAGAACTGTGAGAGATGAGTATATTAAAAAATGGTTGGCAAAATGCTCATCGTTATGATGAGTGAAGGAGAGTGATGTAGTGGAGCTGGGGCTCACAGGGTCGAAGGACCAGGACTTTTTGATTAGCAAGGATGATGACATCACTTCCCCCTCCTCCAGTCCCCTCAGAATTCCCTGTTCCCTCTGAGTTTGGCTGCAACTTTCATAGTAGATTGTATATGGATTATTTGCTTTGCGGGTGTGGCTATGGGGACTGTCGCAACTGCTATGCTATTGGAGAAGGATCTGTGAGGAGGACCTCTGCAATGCAGAGTCCCTGTGAGAGTTGCAGAGGTGTTTCTGTGCTCTCTGCGAAACACTTCCGTGGGATTCCAGCCATCAGCAATTCCCTCCCCTACTGCAGTACTTCCCACAAGGAGAGGGACCACATCTATGAGGAACACAATAAAAGCATGCAGTCAACACCAGGTTTTGAGTTAAACCTGCCCTCTGTTTTTGGTCAGCCAGGCTTTCTGGGCAAGCATGTTCAGATTTGTGTGTGTGTGTGTGCTTATGTAATTGGGCTCTAATCTTTCATTGATATTTGATCGAAGCCCCACTTGTGCAGCCTGCTCTGGTGGCAGTGATCGCAGCTGAGGCTCTTATTTGGTTTGGTGCATTTCTGGCGCCCCCTGCCAGAACCAGCACCACCCCACCACCCTGCCATGTGCTTCAGACACACTATCCAGAGAAAGTGTCTGAAGACATAGCCAGCTCCACCAGCTAGTGCAGAGGTTTTCATAAGCAAGGGACATCAGAAAGGCATATAAATTGATCCACTATCAGTAGCCTTGCAAATTACAATGTGTGAATACCAGATGTAGCTGGAACATACCCACCCTCTTCCATACTGGCTTAGAGCTTCTCTACATGCTGGAAAAATCCCATGCCTTACCATGGCTTTCATCCTTGCAGTAATCCCACCATTGCAACACACTCCTTCACATGCAACCACGTGATTTGTTCCATTCTCAGAAAGGCCCTGTTATCTTCTAATGAGACTGTGCCATTTAGGGTGGCGAGATCCAGCAATGTCTGGATAATATCACATTATATGTTATGTTTTCAAATGTCTGATTTCCAGGGGATAGTGCAGGAGATGTCCTGGCTGTGGATGACGTTGTGTAATGGACCTGCAAACTTCCGTAAAAGGCCGATCACAAAAATGCTATAAATTGCTTGTTAAGAGAAGCTCCTAGTTTCCTTCCAACCCATTCTCCTTGCTCCACTGTTCATGCATGGCCACAGCCTCATTTTGTAGCCTTGCCAAGAACATAGCTAATTTCCCCAAGTGCCTCGGCCTGGTGTGTATGTGCATGTGGAGTCTCCTCTTAGCTATAGATGCTTTATGACCAGTGTCTAAAGTTCCTTGTTGTGTTTAACAAATGTACATCCATGGGAATGTGAACAAGGGTAAACACGAGCTAGCACAAAAGGGAGCACATTCAATACAACTCTTAGTTTGGATACCATCCAGGTCATCTTGCCAATTGGTTTCCCAACTTACTCATAATTCATTGAGAACTTGCTTGGTACGTTGAGTAGCTTCCCTTTAATACAATCACTACTTTCTACTTCTTTATGTTATTCAATTATTATTTGTTCCTTAGTAAACATTTTCTGTTGCTCATCACTTGGTATTTCATACAACATCCTCTATCATGTTGAGAGATATGGGTTAGCAATTTTGCCATAGCCTTCCTAGCAATTCCAAGGATGCTATTCTCTTTCAACCTTTGACAATAGTCCATCAGAGAAGTATGAGAACCAGCCACTGGATGAGGTCATCAGGGGATCTGGAGTTAGGGGTCATGAGTATGCAACTTCATTTCTCCCTGACATCTGTTTCAGGTGAAGCTGTGAAGGTGCTGAGCTTGTGCCTGAGTGCAGCAGTAGAGTAGATAAGGGCTAATAAATGGAAACTAAAGCCTGACACGGAGATGTTGTGGGTAGGTGGTTCTTGGGTCTGGAAAATGGTTGCTTCTCCAGTTTTGGACAGTGTTTCACTCCTCCTGAAACAACAGTTCTGCCTTTTAGGGAGTACTCCCAGATCTGGTTTTATCACTAGAGGCCCAGGTACCTTGGAGTGCCTTGTGCCAGGTTTGGCTGGTTTGCCGGATACAGACATATCTGGACAGGGATAATCTGTCCATGGTGCTCTGTGCTCTGGCAACCTTCCCTTTGTATTACTGCAATGAATTATACATGGGGCTGCCCCTGAGATGCTAGTAATGGAGGCTAGGAGGAGGAAGACAATCCTCGTGCACAGACGGCAGGTAGGCTGATGCAGGCAGGCAGGCAATTATTTTTGGCAGAGGTGGGCACAGAGGCAGAGGGCCAGTTGGATCTGTCCCTGAAAGCGGCATGGACTCTTTGGTGTCACCACAGGAGCAGGGGTAGAAGAAGACCTTTCTTAAAGATCCTGTCTTAGCCAGGCAGGGCCTCATTGGGGCAGAAGATACCCCTGTGAAGTGCCAACCTGGAGGATCCCACAAGCAGCACCGCACAGACAGTCAGGAATTACGCTCTGCAGAAATTCCTCTGCCTGGCACAGTGGACCCACTCTGCTGAACTAAACCAGCCTTACCCAGGCAGGGCCTCATTGGGCCGGGAGATACCCTGTAAGCGCGGAAACCTGCAGGATCCCACTAAAACTAAAAGCATATCTGCTTATTATTAGTATTATCCGCGCCTATGCGTGCATAGCACAGTGAGTGGACCCATTCCGCTGCAGTAGAACTGCTGCCTTGACTCTAGATTAGGCCATGCATGTCTAAGTACAAATAATAAAAGGATTGGGGTGTAAGGGAATAGCACGGGTGTTACAGTTATTTATTTTAGAGCCAACCTTAGCCAGGCAGGGCCTCATTGGGTCAGGAGATACCCCGGAAGCGAGGAAACCTGGAGGATCCTAGCAGATATATTATACATGTGCTGCTTTGACAACTGCGACTCCCATCAAATAGGCTGACCATCTGAAAAGGAGGACAGGGCTCATGTAACTTTAACAGTTGTAGAGAAAAAGGAATTTCAGCCAGTGTCATTTGTATGCAATTAGTTCCTGGTGAAATTCCCTCTTCATCACAGCAGTTAAAGTTGCAGCGGCCCTGCCTTCTTTTGTATATGGTCACTCTAGTATAGTGCATGCACCTTTAACTGTTGTGATGAAGAGGGAATTTCACCAGGAACTAATTGCATACAGATGACATTGGCTGAAATTCCCTTTTCTCTACAACTGCTAAAGCTACATGAGCCCTGTCCTCCTTTTCATATGGTCAACCTACATCAAAACAACCCTCACGCACCGCCTTGACCTCATTGTGCTTGAAAAATGACCCAGTCTGCCTGCCATCCCCTTGCAGGCAGGTTGGCAGTTCTTCATGCCAGAGCTGTGCACATTCGCTGGAGCAGAGGCAAATAAAAGTCACATTTGGGGTAGAGGTAGGTATTGGCTGGAGCAGAGGGAATAGTTACATTTGGGGTAGAGTAGGCACATTGCCTGGACTAGAGTCTCAAAAAAAATGTGTGCGGGGGATGCTTCTGCATCCCCCGCACCTACGACCTAGGGACGTAGTGATGAAAAATAACAATAACAATAAAAATAACAATGTAGGAATCTCTCAAGGCTCACTAAAGCAGTCCCTCCAGACTGGAAACATTGGATGGAGCAGTGTCTTTGACCCCCTCTAGATGGATTTTGTTTGACGCCTGGTTAGCCGATTATGCGCATAATCGCTGAAGCGCTTTATCGTAAATGCTTCTACGCAAGAGGTAATTGAGCGCACAACTGGTGGCCTTACCGGTTGTTTGAAATGCACTTTACAAGTAGTTAATGCGGAGAATCGCTTGTTCACATAGGCAAAATGCGCTTTAACGGCCAGAGGAAAATAAAACTCGCTATTTAACGCGCATTTGATAATGCGCATAATCGGAGAGATAAAGTGCCTCAACTCCCGATTTACGCTCCGCTCTTGTAGAGATAATTTTTTTAATGAGACTTCAAAGAGCTTTAAACGTCTCGTGTAGAGGCAGCCAAAGAAATAAAATGTGTGAGAGGAAGAGACAGCCACCCCAGAACTGCCCCCAGCAGCAACAGCATCTCTCCTAGACCCAGAGCCACCTCGTCCAAGAAGCGCCTTAGAGCTGCATTTCATACTGGTACAAAGTGATTGAAATTATTTATATTAATAACAATCCTTTGCAAACAGTTTGTGTGCTGCTTTGACCACAGATTGTGTAGTGTTATCCTATGTAGCAGGCTACAGGACACACCAGCACACTCACAGTCAATCAAGCAAACGCACACACCCAAAGAGAAAGAGGGAGAAAAATATAAATTTTTATACATTTTATTTTATTTTTAAAGAAAGTTAAATAGGGAAGAGGACAAAACACACTCACTCAGTCACAGTACCCCCACTCATGCTAACCTAACCTTTCAATCAAACCAACCAGAAAATGTATAAAAATTATAACTCAAACACACAAGCAACGCACAGCCAAACGAACCTGAGACACAAAGATGCAAGACTACAATGAATCTCCAACAATTCGCCACCAAGTAACTAAGACCCAGGAGCCAGGACAGAGCTCCAACAAAATCCACCCTTCTCCCCTCAACGCCTAACACTCAACAGAGCTGGAACACCAAATGTGGGGGTTTTATGCGCAGATATCCTTAGCCCTCTTCCAACATTGTGATTGGAGCCTGCTGGAATCCTTGCTGCACGATTGGTCACTGAATCTGTCAGTCTTAACAAGCACACCCCACCTTCTCTAGCTCCATCCATGTGGCGGCAAAAGAGAAAGAGCCTTCCGATAAAATGATAAAAATCCAATAATTATCGGAGGATTTTTATCATCTCCAATAATTATCATAGGGTTTCCTATCGTATCGTTATTGTTAAACGGATGCACGATAAAGAGCATATTGTATCATTATCGTACATTTTAACAATATGACACACATCCCTAATTCTCAACTATAGAATGCCTTCCCTGAAGAAGTTTGCCTGATACCTATATTACGATCTTTTTGGCACCAGGCAAAAACAGTCTTATTTTTACTTTTTTACTTGTTAAGGATTTTATTTGGGGGGTTGTTTTGTTTTATTGTACCGTTAAGAATTTTATCTGCTGTTTAATTGTTTCGTAATATAACACTGTGCAGAAATACGGATCCGATGATAGGTTTAAGGGTGGTATATAAATGTATAAACTAAAGAGAAAAGAAGTTATATTGGAATGGGGTGGGGGGAAACCTGAGTGGATTTTCTGAAAGAGAGCAGACAGGAACTTTTAAGTTCATGGTGTTCAGATCTATCGTTTTTTCCATTTTTTTTCCTCCGTGCATTTTCCTCTGAAGAAAGTTATAGGTGGCAGTTGGTTTCAGAGATCTCTGTTGATGTCAGATGTTCCTCACATAAGCACCAATAATTAAAAACAAAATTGTGATCTTTTATATTGAAGTGTTAATACTCAGAAAGCCATTTTTCTTGGCTTAGTTGCAAGTAAAAAAAAAAAATCTTCTGAGTCATGTCCTGTGTAGCTGTAATTCTATCCATAAAATTGTTGTCATGAGAAGCCATTAAAACTCTTCTTCTCAGGTTTGGACAGTTTTCATTTTTTATTCATTCTCCATTGGATATTGCTAACCAGATGCTCTGTTGTGCATCATTACTAAACAGAAAACATAACAATTTATTGACCAATTCAGTAGTATATTTGACCAATGTTATTTCCGTTTCAAATAGATAAATCAAATTAAGCGCTTGCAATGCAAGGAAAGTGTATTACACCGAGAAACTCAATGTCTTTGGAAAGCCCTTTAAGCTTTACTTTGGAGAAATTAGCAGTATAATTCTATACATGTCTACTCAGAAGTAACTCTCAGGGTCGTATGGATAGGAATAAGCCTAAGGGAGCCTTCTCCAAATTGGTGCCTTCAGAGGTTTTGGATTTCAACTCCCATCACTCCCAGCCAACAGTCCCAATGATGGGAATTGTGGTACAAAACATCTGGATGGCACCAGGTTGGAGAAGGGTAGCCTAAGACAGGGGAGGGCAGAAAGTTGATCTCCAGAAGCTCTGTACTTCAACATCAAGCATTGCTAACCACTGGTCAGGCTGCCAGGGGCTTCTGAGAGTTGAAGTCTAAAACATCTGGAAATCTACTTCCTTCCCACCCCTGACCCAAGATGTAACACTACAGGGTTTTGTGTGTGTGTGTGTGTGTGTGTGTGTGTGATATAGCTTTATGAAAACATTAATGTCATTCTTATCTTGTTCTAGCTTATTTCCACTATGGGATGCTACAGTAGCAGAGCAATTTTCAAAATAAAATCTTGTATAGTAAAAAAATATTACTGTTCTACTGCTTTACACAGATGGTACTTTACAGAGTAAGATAAGGAAAGGAAGCAGTTCCTTAGCCCAAAGGAATGCCTTTTGCAGTTTTCTTGTTTGTTTTTATCAGCTCGCCCCTTCCTTAGCCATTTTCAAACTCAATGCATTTCATTTGGAGAATTTAAATGCTGTAATGGCCATGGATTGTCTACAGTACATGGTTGTGCTGGATTTGTGAACCTTCTCTTTTACTGCAGGTAGAACTGTATGAACTGGCCTAATGGAGTCATTCACTTGACTACTCTAGTTCTGTCATTTTTAAACTTCCTGTCTTCAGAGAACCATTTCCACACAAATTTGTCCACCGAGCAAGGGGCACCCCCACCCCCATACACTCACTTCCTAAAAACCCACTATGAGCTCCATCACACCAGCTGTTTAGTGCACTCTTGCCATGTCTGGTGTGCAGATTTGCAGCACGGTACTCACATGACGCCGTGCCTTTCCTGCTGACATTCTGCCTCTTCCTCAGCCTTTCCTAGAATGCTAAAAGTCTGGGTATTTTTCTCTAAGCGCATTTAATGCACCCTAAGCCTCTGTGTAGTTTTAAAGGAACTGGGGGCTTGAATTGACTGCATCAGGTCCTTGCAGGGAAAAGCGATCTCTCCCAGCAGCCGGCTCCAAGCCTCAATATAAAACCCAAACCTTGCATCCCAGGCTCGAAAGCCTTTTTAAAAATCATACAATGCCTGAATCTCTGCAGAGAAAGGATTGTACTCCCTCGATACCCCCAAAGAGCCAGACTAAAGGGTTGTTCCATTTTTGCCCAGCAGAAAGGCGGTCTGATTGAAGTGCTCATCTGACAGGACCTGATTGGAGGGAGAAAGAGAAGGGGAGGGGTGGAGTGGAGTGAAGTGGAGCGGAGCAGAAGAGCGAAGGAGCAGCTATTCAGGTGAAAGGGATCATAAGCTTGGTGCGCTTCTGCCTCAGAGGTTAAAAAAAATGTGGAGGCAAACCAAGGGGGGAATTAGGTGTGATGGAGGCCAACATGTTGCCATGGTTTCTAAAAAAAAAAAAAAACATTCCTAGGCAGGGGTGGGCTGAAAGTAGATTGGCATCTACTGGTTGTTCTCTGGGCAATTTGTAATATACTGGCAAATGTTTCTGCCTCTCAATTGTTTAATAATAACAACAAATAAAAAGGCTCCTCCAGACCAAATTAAGCTGCTAGAATAAAGAGCTTCCCACACAAGCAATTTATTGTATGCTTGTGATCATCACTTGCAGATATTTGTGGGTCCTCTCCATGATGTCGTCAACCTATGATGCCTCTCGCGCTGTTTCCAGGTGGGAATCTGCCATTTTATAAAACATTGAAAATGCTGTAATAAATGGGAAACCTGCTATAAAACAGTGCCATCTTCTGAAACATATGGGAAAGAACTGGCAAAAACAACGGACAGGGAATCACATGTATCATTATAGCCACAAAGACCACAGAAAACTTTGCCCTGGTAAGACTGCGGGATTTTTGCTGAATGTGGAGAACCCCCAAAGAATGCTTGGGGGAGAAACCAGGAGTGGGTTAATAAGATAATAATAAACAAAACCGTATGAGCTCAGTTCTGGTCCTGAGAACAATTTCCTAGGCTGAACATGCTTAGAAGCACTCTCTTCCTTAATTCTAAGTGTATATCTGATCCCTAAGTGATTATTTTTCAGTTTGGTCCAGTTGGTGGGTCATGGGGTTCTGGCTAAAAAACCAAAAAATAAAGCAGATCCTCTACAGATGCTTCCCGACAGGGCTTCTGCATTATCTATCAGAAGGCATCATGCAGCAATTCTGTGGGGTTTTTTTCCTTAGTGGGTTTTCTGCAGTAAGGAAACATGGGTGGATTACGAGTGGCAGACGATGTTATCTGGAGCCCCCATAAAACCAGTGGCACCATAAAAGGCACCATAAAAGACTCGTCTGTAAGCACCCTAAGACTGAAGTCTGTTCGCCCTTGTTCCAGGGCACCTACTCCATTCAAGTAGGGCCACTGTCCTGTTAGGACTGTTACCACCCTTGAACTGAGAATGCAGCCCAAACCATACATCCAATAAGTTCTCTGGTGAACAGTGAAGAGGAAGGCTGGTAGCACTGGGCAATCTGTCTTTCAGAAAACGATATTTGTCATTACTGATCTTCTTACTAAGAAATTTTGGATAATTTTTCAAAATTCTCAGAGTTTCCTCATACAGAGTTAGAAAAAGGACTGCTCCAATTCAATGGCTTTCAATTGACATGCACCAGATTCTGCCTAGGATGTTCTCATTACTTTTTTTGATATGTCCATTACCCACTCAGCCGGCACCACTTGAGTGGGAAATCGGCATTTGCGGTAGGGAGGAGGGGAATAAAGGCCTCACTTGAGGCAGGTACGGGGCCAAGCCTATAAAAGCCGGGCCCGTCCTCCATCCGGCCTCTGGTTGTTTTGGCTTGGTGCCCTCTGGTGGTGGGACGTGCAGGAATTTGATATAACAGAATAGGGACGGTGACCACTCTGGCACCTTTCGGTGATTGGCATGTCTGGAGTTCCTGCTCCTCGTGAGTTTTACGGCTCCCATGTCAGGATATGGTATGCCTTTGGAGATCATCCTCTCTCATCTACTCAGAGTTCTACGGCTTTGCATGGGAATGATGTGGGGTGGTGTCCCCACACTCCTAAGTGTTGTATAAGAGAGGGGCCGGGTTTACCTGACTTCTGACTTATGAGAGTGGCTCATCCATAATGCCAGGCTAGTTGCCTGAGGTAAGGACATATAGATTCCCACACTTTTCACATGCAAATCCAGGAGGGGTTGCATATCCCGTATTGTTAAATAAAGAGGCCCTAGTTTATCCCAAACTCTGGTGTCCATGTCTTCATTCCATGCTTCCTTCTCCACTCACAAAACTCTCCCCCTTTTACTTATCTTTCATTCCTGGTGTTTTAAGCATTGTAAAATAATTGAACAAAGTACCTTTAAGGTGCTTTTTCAGTACACCATTATGTGACTGCAGCTATCACTTCCATAAGTATTTGCATTAATTTGCATTAATTTTACCATCAAGCATTTGCATTAATTTGCAAAGTACCATAAGCTTGGCCCTAAGAAAATAGTTAACTCTGTCACATCATATTTCCCAGCACAACCAACAGGAAGAAACAAGTTGACTAGTGGCTAGGAAACATGTCAGAATCATTATCCTGACCTTTACATCCATCTCACACTTTTATGATGGACCAGAGCCTGGATTTTGTGCCTTATCCAAAGAAATCCCATTAAAGTTGTTAGATGCACAATTAAGCGGCTTTCAGACATGCCTTTAGCTCACAACAAAGAACTGAAGTCATAGTCATTGCTTGAATATGCTTATTATAGTGAGCTTTTCAAACAAAGATATTGGACTAGAAACTGAAGGGGTCAGAGAAATGAATGATACACATGTTGCTAATGGTTACCCTGGGAGAGACAGAAATGTGCCAATACTTTGGTAATGTTTCAGGTTGCATTACATGGGAGATGGGAGCTGTGGAAAACAATCATTTTCAGTAGGGGTGTGCACGCCAAAAAATATCGTCATTTATCGTTATCGTCATTTCAAACCAAAAAAAATATTGTCTTCATTCATAGCGTAGGTGAACCGTATCGTCTTCACAATTATTATTGTGAAAAAATGATATTTTTGCAGCCCTATTTTTAAAGAAAAAATGCCTATAACTTCTGTATTTTAAAAGTTAGAGGCTTGAAACTTGGTCACAGCTCTTATGGGCTATGCCTAAGTATGTGTATGAAATTTGAGATCGATCCCTCCAACCCTCAATTTTATATGAATGTATTAATGATTGTTTATGTTCTGACAGATCAGAATGATAGCTCGCCACGTGCGTTCATTCCGACCTGTCAGAACTGAAATGATCTTTTAAAAATTCATATAAAATCGAGGGTTGGAGGGATCGATCTCAAATTTCATACACATACTTAGGCATACCCCATAAGCACTGTGACCAAGTTTCAAGCCTCTAACTTTTAAAATACAGAAGTTATAGGTTTATTTATATGGCAGTCCGATAAAACGATAAAATCGCCCGAAAATTATCATCTCCAATGATTATCGTAGGTTTTTCTATCGTATCGTTATCATTAAGCACATGCATGATAATGACCTTATCATATCGTTATCGTACATTTTAATGATACAGTACACTTCCCTAATTTCCAGTATGTTTCCAGGATCCTGAGAGTTCCTTGGAAGGTTATTTAAGCTCAGTAAGGGCAAACAAACTACCCTAAAAAGCAGGTTGCCTTCTACTGTCAACCTTCTCATGCAGAATACAGCTTCTGGGGCACGTTAGGTGTGTTCTTGACTATGCCCTCCATTCATGTGTGGCCACAATGGGGTCCAAGAGGCCAGAAGTGACTCCCCGGTGCAGTAATTGATTATAGAACAGACCCTTGAATCCTCTGCATAGCACAGAGGTCCCTGACAGGCAAGTCATGTGGAAAGTGTTTCTTGATGATAGAAAGGTTGGAAACCATAAGCATGATAGAAAGGTTGGAAACCATAGGCATAGACCAAAGGTTTTCAGTCTTTTTTTTACTTTGAAATTCGTCTTTCGTCCCAGCCTGAAACATGGGACTCTGCCTCTGAGAGTTCTATGGTTTGAGATCCATTGATGTCATCTACTCAGAACAGTGGCAGCAATCACAACAGGAACACTGGTGAAGTGAGGAGAGGATTCTGAAGGACATCTGCTCTCTAGGGCTGGCCCAAGACATTTTAGAAGGTAGTGCCCCCTCCCCAGACCAAAGCTAACAGGTAGCAGCGGTCTTTCTTCATCACTGACAATGGAATAGTGTCCTCCAGGACAGGTTGTGTGGCATACACAACTCTGTCCTGAAGCAGAGAGGAGCAGCCAGGAACTTGCCCCCGAGCATATGTGGCCTGAATCAGTTGCCTCATTCTGCCTAATGGTAGGGCCAGCCCTTCCTCACCAATCCACTTCACTGTCATCTTTGAGAGGAAGTGGAGCTGGGAGCCACATGATGCCACTGTTGTATACTGGGCAATACCAGGTATTCTGAATCTGTTATTGTCCAGACAATATAATCTCCCTAGGCTTGTATGTTTGATTTGATTCGTATGAACAGTTTCGAGGAACCATTACGGCTGAGACGCTGTAGACAAATATTATAAAACAAATACATATTTTTTCACTAGATATATATGTCAATCTTTCTTCAAACCAACCCTTTTTCAGATAACGTAACTACTTCCATACTGTTTTTAATCTTATGAGTAACTTTATGTATTCATGGATTGAAATGCAGGGTAAACAAGTGAATAAACTTTAATTTAAAAATGGTGGTGCCCTCAGGTTGGGATACCCGTTTCAATAATTATCAGTCATGATGCAAAGAGCTAATTTCTTACCCTTTCATCATGTCCCATGCCACAGCCAAATCATCTAATATTTTTAGTGCCATGACACCACAGGTTACCAGGAATACTCTTTTTGTCCAAGAGTTGCAAAAAGAACGCTACAAATTTTGAAGAGAGACTGAACCTAATAATGAAATGGGGCTCAACATGTTGTAAAAGAATGGATCTCTGCAATGGGTAAATTTGACTATTTAGCCATAGCTACATTGTTATCATACTAACCTAATTAAAATGATTGTAGTTAAATTAAAAGGTGTGGTTGGGTGATCACACCTAGACATAAGAAAACCAACCTAACAGTTTTTTCAATTAAGTGAACACGTTCTGGTACAGTACCTCCAATCCTCAGACAGATGATGCTATTTAGACGGAAATACAACACTAATTCAGTCAGAGATGTAAAACACCAAGGTGAGTATGCCTGGGAATTGCTTGTCATTTCTAATCTAAACATGCAATGAGGAAAGAGCACTTCATGGAGATGTAATGCTTTCCCTACCTGCTCTGGCAAAGAAAGGTGGACTAGCTCAGTTCTAACTATGGACTGTTATATCTTGTAGTATCAGTAGCAAAAATAGGTCCATACCCAGAAGAAAACACTACAGACACAAAAAAGAGTATAAATGAGGGGTGGGGAACCTCCAGCCCATAAGCCTGATAAGGCCCATGGGGGATCCCCATCTGCCTGGCAGCTTCTTCCACTGGTCCCACCCCCTCTTCCTCAGAGAGGAGAGCTCTTATCTCCAATCAGTTGCTGCTGAGGAAGAGATGGTGGGACTGGAGCAGAAAGCTGTAGAAAGTTTTAATCCTTCCTTCATCACCTTGTTCTGCAGAGGCTTGACCTGCATACCTCTGAGTAAACATACAGAGATTTGCCCTAATGAGCAGAGAGGATTATTGTGCTTACACCTAAGTGGAAATGCTATTTGAAAGTACTGCTGAGTGGTTCAAAGCTTCTTCAGACTAGTGTTTTATCACACGCTCGCAACTGGCCACTTACGGATCTTCGCGGGTCATTTTGATGATGCTGCGTTCCTCCTGTGCATCTCCTGCTAGTCTCCCACTCCTTTCAAAAACGCAATTCTACTGTGCTATAGTGAAAATGGTCGCCATTTCCTCCCATGTGTAGGAGAAGTTTCACTATAAAACGCCCACTACACTGAAGGGACTATGTGGTCGCTTCTCTTCCTGCTCTCTTCCTCTATGTAATTGCAGCTCATTGCAGAAGTGGAAGAGATGCAACTTCAGAGCCAACTGTAAGGGAACACAATTCCCCTCCCCCCGTCTGAAGGAGCTCTCAGTCTTGCTCCCTTCTCCACATTGCCCTGCAGAGCCTTGTCCTGCCTGCTTCTGAGCAGGCATGCAGAGGTTTGTTGGGGGTCTGTCTACATGGGGTATTTACTCTGTCCTGGCTGAGAAGTTACACACCTTTGTTTAGATGATTCAGCCAGCAATTTGCAGCCACCTCGTAGTATCTGTCCCGAAGCTGCACATTTTTGTGGTTCCTTTTTACTAGGAATTTTAACTTTACTCCACCGTCACCATGGTTTTCTGTGCGTGTTTCATTGGTGGGGTGAATGTGGCTTAGGATGGTGGGCATACTTTGGGCACCAATGGGCAGAAGGGAAAGTCACATTACCCCAGGGGCGTGGGGAGAGGAGAGGTCTAACTATGTCTACCCAGCAGTAAATCATTGCCTTCAATTGGCACTTTGGTGCGTACAGGACCAGAGGGGTCTGGAATTCCTTTACCAGCCCTTTTTCATTTAAAAAAAACCCCTCTGTTGGGAATGTGTGCTCAGTTGCTGATTCTTGCTTTAAATATTCATTGAGTGCTGGGTAATCATGCTTACTCTGAAGTAGGGATAGGCAAACTGAGCCTCAGGATATGTGAAAGATGTAGATGCCATCAGGTTTATTTGTGTGTAGACATGCCGCTCACGCTTACTTATAAGTAGACATGCTTCCTAATATAAATTGCTAACCAGCTGAAAAATGTCTCCCACTGTAAGGGGCTATCTATACGTGGGGAAAGCCCCGCCATGGCTGTGGATCTGCACCGCGTTGGTTAGACGACACAAGTGCAACTTCATAGGCACTGCGGGGCTTCCCTGCAATGTTCCAATTTGAAGAAGCATCAACACGGTGCTTCCGCCATGCAGCGATGCTCTGCGGCCAATCCGGAACGGTGAAGCCTGGTGGAAAGTGACCAGCGATTGGTCGCCTTCTGCCAGGAAGAGGGTGGGGGCAGCTCCAGGACCTGGATGGCTGCCCAGACACCCCTTGCTCCCTTCTCATTATCGGGATTACCTAACGATGTCCCAGGAGGGGGAAAGAGTGGGGTTGGAGGCAGCAGCAACTTGGCGCCATGAAGACAGCTTCCTGGTGTAAATGAAAGGCGAAGATGACCATATCTCCAGTCTTCCCAGTGGGGAAGGTCTGTGGATCCCAGCTTTTGCAAAGGATAGCTCACACTACTGTTGCCTCCTTTCCTTGTAGCTTTCTCCTACCCTCCTCCCACTTACTTTTCTCCTACCCATCCAGCCAAGTTTCCCTTGGAAGAGCCTGACCAGACAAGTGAAACAGCCACAGACTTGGGGCTCACCACCATCTCCATCTCTAATGAAGGAAGCAGAACAGAGAAGTTCCATATAGCCCAGATAACAGTGCCTCATCATGCTTATCATGTGCAACAAAGCCGTTAAGATGCCAATATGCACATTATCAGATCAGCTTTAACAAGTGCTTCTCAGAATCAGGTGGTGACAGAGATGGAAGATGATACCAAGATCCTTCTGAGGCTAGTGCTCCACATAAGGCTAAATATAGCAAACATCCATCTGAGATCTGAAATCAGGAGGCAGAAGGTACTAAACATTCACCAAGTGTTGGAACATGTTGAAGAAGGTATCAACTAGGGATGTGCACTGGATCGGACCCGATCCACGATCCGAGTCCGGTCCAGTGGGAAATCGGATAAATTATCCAATTTCCGATCCCGCAGCTGGATCGGCCGATCCAATCCGAACCGGTCCGAAAAAGCTCCGAACCGGTTTGGCGGATCGGCGGATCGGCGGGCGCCCACTGGCGCCCACCGCCGCTTCCATTGGCGGGCGCCAGCGGGCGCCCGCCGATGAAAGTGGACAGCGGGGGGGGGGAGGAGGGGGGCCCTTACCTGCCCGGCCCGGCGGCTCCCGTCCGGCGCCGGCGCCTACTACTCCCAGCAGGCTCCGCGGCCTGCTCTAGGGTGGCGCACCGGGTGATGTCATCACCCGGCGCGCTACTCTAGAGCAGGCCGCGGAGCCTGCTGGAAGTAGTAGGCGCCGGCGCCGGAAGGGAGCCGCCGGGCCGGGAAGGTAAGGAGGGGGTGCGTGGAGGGGAGGAGGGGGCGCGCGGAGGGGGGAGGGGGGAGGGGGGGCCTTACCTGCCCGGCCCGGCGGCTCCCGTCCGGCGCCGGCGCCTACTACTCCCAGCAGGCTCCGCGGCCTGCTCTAGGGTGGCGCGCCGGGTGATGTCATCACCCGGCGCGCTACTCTAGAGCAGGCCGCGGAGCCTGCTGGAAGTAGTAGGCGCCGGCGCCGGACGGGAGCCGCCGGGCCGGGAAGGTAAGGAGGGGGTGCGTGGAGGGGAGGAGGGGGCGCGCGGAGGGGGGAGGGGGGAGGGGGGCCCTTACCTGCCCAGCCCGGCGGCTCCCGTCCGGCGCCGGCGCCTACTACTCCCAGCAGGCTCCGCGGCCTGCTCTAGGGTGGCGCGCCGGGTGATGTCATCACCCGGCGCGCTACTCTAGAGCAGGCCGCGGAGCCTGCTGGAAGTAGTAGGCGCCGGCGCCGGACGGGAGCCGCCGGGCCGGGAAGGTAAGGAGGGGGTGCGTGGAGGGGAGGAGGGGGCGCGCGGAGGGGGGAGGGGGGCCCTTACCTGCCCGGCCCGGCGGCTCCCGTCCGGCGCCGGCGCCTACTACTCCCAGCAGGCTCCGCGGCCTGCTCCAGGGTGGCGCGCCGGGTGATGTCATCACCCGGCGCGCTACTCGAGAGTAGGCCGCGGAGCCCGCTGGTAGTAGCCGCCGGCGCCGGACGGGCCGAGAAGGTAAGCAGTGGCGGGGAAGGGGGCTTACCCCCCCCCGGAGCCGTCCGCTTCTATCCGCTGGCGCCCGCGGGCGCCAGCGGATGGAAGCGGGCGGCCCCAGGGGGGGTAGGGAGCGCGGGGGAGGGGGTTTACCTGCCGGGGCCGTCCACAGCGGACGGCCCCGGGGGGGGAGGGAGTTAGGCCCCCCCTTACCCACCCGCCGCCATTTTTTCCTCATAGACTTGCATTGCAATGCAAGTCTATGGGGAAAAAAATGGCGGCCGATCCAAAAATGTACGATTTTTGGGTCGGGATCGGACTCGATCCGGTCCGGGGGGCCTCCGATTTTGTCCGAACCGGTCCGGGACAAAATTGGAGGTCCCGATCCGGGTCCCGATCCGATCCGGGGGGTCCGTGCACACCCCTAGTATCAACTCACCACATTTAGTTCACCCATGCGATAAGTGGCTGTGGTAAAGCTCACCTTCTAAAGGTATTCTTCACATCACGAAGAACCAGATTGCTAAGTGAGAAGGTTAGTAATAGTGAATCAACAGAGGATGGAAACTGGTGAAGCTGGACTCAGAAATGCCAATGACTCCTTGAAAACATTGTACTATCGAGCTGATTGTGTTCTCCTGATGCTGGGTGATCACAGATGTTTTTACACTGACTGCTGTTTTTATCTGTTCTTGCTTTTTAGCTTCTTATTCTTTATATTTTGGATGGTTGGTTTATTTTGTCATTCTTTTTTTTATTTTTATCATTAGCTGCCTTTGGTGCATAATTGTTAGGGATGTGCACTGGATCGGACTCGATCCACGATCCGAGTCCGGTCCAGTGGGAAATCGGATAAATTATCTGATTTCCGATCCAACAGCTGGATCGGCCGATCCAGTCCGAACTGATCCGAAAAGGCTCCGAACCGGTTCGGCGGATCGGCGGATCGGCGGGCGCCCACTGGCGCCCACCGCCGCTTCCATTGGCGGG
Source organism: Anniella stebbinsi (assembly GCA_029215795.1). Taxonomy (NCBI): domain Eukaryota; kingdom Metazoa; phylum Chordata; class Lepidosauria; order Squamata; family Anniellidae; genus Anniella; species Anniella stebbinsi. The sequence continues at coordinate 172,742,666 of JARDYH010000001.1, forward strand.
GGGGAGGAGGGGGCGCTTACCTTTGAGGGACTGCTCCCATCTGGCGCCGGCGGCTACTACCAGCGGGCTCCGCGGCCTGCTCTAGAGTAGCGTGCCGGGTGAGCCCACTGGTAGTAGCTGCCGGCGCCGGACGGGAGCAGATAGCCCGGAAAGGTAAGCAGGGGGCGCGCGGAGGGGAAGAGGGGGTGTGCGGAAGGGAGGAGGGGGGCCCTTACCTTTCCGGGCCGTCCGCGCCTGTCCGGCATGCTACTCTAGAGCAAGCCGCAAAGCCCGCTGACGGTAGCCACCGGCGCCGGACAGGAGCGAACGGCCCGGAAAGGTGAGGAGGGGGCGCGCGGAGGGGAGGAGGGGGGCGCTTACCTTTTAGGGACGCCCGTCCGGCGCCGGCGGCTACTACCAGCGGGCTCCACGGCCTGCTCCAGGGTGGCGCGCCGGGTGATCACCCGGCGTGCTACTCTAGAGCAAGCCGCAAAGCCGGCTGGCGGTAGCCGCTGGCGCCGGACGGGAGCAAACGGCCCTAAAAGGTAAGCAGTGGCGGGGAAGGGGGCTTACCCCCCCCGGAGCCTTCCGCTTCTATCCGCGGGCGCCCGGGGGGAGGGAGTTAGGCCCCCCCTCACCCACCCGCCGCCATTTTGTCCGATTTTGTCCGAACCGATCCATGACAAAATTGGAGGTCCCGATCCGGGTCCCGATCCGATCCGGGGGGTCCGTGCACACCCCTAATAATTGTAATAAGGATGGATAAACAAACAGTAGAAAATAAATATGAAATAAATGATAGAATAAATATTCATGATACACAAGGGTGAAAGTTCACTTAAGCACAAGGAAACCCCAGCTGCAAAAACTTACACCACCAGAAAAACACATATTTACTAGGGATGTGCATCGGATCAGGTCCAATCCACGATCCGGAGCCAATAAGACTGAAATCAGAAAAAAATATCCTGGCGCGCTACTGAGTGGCAGGCCGTGAAGCCTGTTTCTCAGTAGATCGGAGCAGCGGAGGGAAGCGGACGGCCCCGGCAGGTAAGGAGCGCGAGGGGGGAGGGGGCTTACCTGCCAGGGCCGTCCGCTGCCATCCGCTGCTGGTAGCTGACAGCCCCTGGAGGTAAGGAGCATGTGTGGGGGGGAGGGACAGGGAGGGGGGAGTTAGGCTCCCACTCACCCACCCACCGCCATGTTTTCCATATAGGCTTGCATTGGGGGAAAACTTTCTTTCCCCCACTGCAAGCCTATGACGAAAACACCAAAAATGGCGGCTGATCCAAAAATCGGACGTCTGATTTTCGGATCGGGATCGGGTCCGATCTGATCCAAAGGACCTCCAATTTTGTCTGAACCAGTCCAGGACAACATTGGAGGTCCCGATCTGGGTCCTGATCTGATCCGGGGGGTCCGTGCACATCCCTAATATTTACACCGCCAGAATTGTGTATCTTCAGCTAACTTTGGGGCCGGCTCCTGAACTTGAGACAGTTTAATTATATGAAAAATGATAAGAATCCTGTTTCTGATAATATACCAGATGTCATTAGGTGGAAGTGTGAAATGTCAGCCAGGTGTCTGGGACTTTCATTGCGTCATAAGCATGGCTTTAAATGTCTGCCAGCATGTGGCCATTGCCATGGTGAGGAATGATCGAAACATGGAAGGCAGTGCTGACAAACCTGACAAAAAATATGGCATACATGATATCTCAGACAGATTGTGTGGTTGTGAAATATCTTAAGTATAACTCATCACCACAATATAAGAATCGTAACAAATATTCAGCTTATTTATCATTACGTAGACAATAGAGATTTCATTAAATACTTGCATTCAAAACCTCTTTTTATTTTCACACCAAAGTTCACTTTTGCTCATTTAAGTGTGGCCACCACACATCAGGTTGGATTTGGGATGTGTAGTTATATGTATCTTTAAAGATTTCACTTAAGAGCTTGCTTGCTTCTGTAGCATTTTCTTCCAAAAATAAGCATTTTCTTCCAGAAATAAGCTAACAGCTATTGCGTTATTATTTCTTCTCCCTATATCTTCATCCCACATATCACTGTATTACAAAGACCTGGTACAACAGAGTATGTGTGTGTGTGGATGAGAGAGATATTTGGTATGTGGAAGTTAGATAACCTGATGAAGCATAGACTGTTCTTTATACACAGTTGGTGGGATCCAAATGCTTGCTTTTAGGTTGGCTTTAGCGGAATTTTTTTTACTCCCTCACTACCAATTTATAGCAGATACAGCACCCCACCCACATGGCTTATTATAAACTCCTTTGGAAATTCCCCTCATTTTCAAAAGTGGTTTGCCTTGTGGCACAGGGCTGGGCCTCCTGGTTCAAGACATAGAAACCAAAAGGCCACTTGGATTCAAGAAACAAATTCCACAGGTCTTTGAATCCTGGCCAGTGACCTTTCCAGAACTTTAAAAAACTTCCAGTTCTGAGAGGTTGGCTATATGGTAATGTAATTTCTCCACCACCACATACGTTTAGCTTAATTTCAATTTAATTGCGTATAATTGTGATACAAGAGTATAACAAGTCTAAACTTCTCTGACAGATTTAAACAGGCACTTCCTTTTACTCCAGTTCATTTTGTAAATCAAAACTATTGTTCCGTCTTTTTCAGTGTGGTTTACGTAGCAAATCCTTTCATTAAAGGTGACTTTTATACATGCAATTCTTCACTGTCTTATCCTGAAATATATGTCCAGCAGCTTTTCTCCTTATTATCTTGATTCCTATATGTGATTCCTGCAGTTGGGTGTACGCAGAGTGCCTTGCGTCAATCAGTAACATGACATGAAAACTATGTCCAATGCAACTCCCAACTCTGTGGATGAAGGCATTTTCAGTCATGATTTTCATGCATGTATGTCAGTCATGGGGAGAGCTCCAGATGCAGCATATATGTGATTTTAGAATGCCACTGAGAACTAGCGGGAATACCAATTGGTTCTATTTAGGTGCAGTAGACATCCTGGCTGCGGTTAAAAGATTAAGAATGAGTATTTTGTGAGTCTAGTGTTGAGCACGACTTTCAATGTACAACCAGAGACAATCTTTGGGTGCCTCTACAAGAGCGATTTAAAGCTCTTTCAAGCTCTTTCAAGGTGCATTGTAGATTTTACCTCTACAAGAGCGGAGCACAAATCGGGGGTTGAAGCGCTTTTTACCTCTGATTATTCGCATTATCAAATGCGCATTAAATAGCGACTTAAAATTTACAGTGGGAGTTAAAGCGCCTTATGGCCATGTAAACATGTGATTCTCCGCATGTAAACAACTTCAAAGCCCGTTTCATACAGCCCGTAATGCGCTTCACCACCTCTCATGAATAGGTATTAGGAGTAAATGCGCTTATCCGTATATGCACATAATCGGGCAATCGAGCATCAAAGCGAAATCTTGTAGAGGGGACCTTTGATTCAAGGAGGGCTGCCATATCTCAAGATTAGGCCTGTTTCATGGTTTTAGCCACCTTCACAGAGTTTCTTGCAGAAGGTAAAATGCTCAGTGTGGAAGAAGCGGTACATAAAGAAATTAGGACATAGGAAGCTGTTGACCCTGTCATCTCTCCTTGAGTAGCTGATAAGGAATGATCTAGCCCCTGGCCTGAAAACGTCTCTGGGGAGGCAATTCTTTCTTTTCAAATTTACCTGTGATTGGATACACTAGGGGTTTGCTTCCAAGTAAGCATGCACAGAGTCAGCCTGTAAACCCCCTGATCTTCCTGTCTTGCCACTTTCAGAATGTACCCTTTTGACCATTAATTTTGAATTTCTGTTTGGACATAAGCCACTTCCAAAGGGATGATCCTAGATGTCAATAGGTTTCTCTAATTGTCCCAGGTCTGCAGAGTTGAATTGATAAAGGGATGGGTGATTTCTGCCCCCTGCCACCCAACCTCCATCAATTTGATGGCCCTTTTAATTATTATTTTGCCACTAGATTAGTTCTCTTAATAGAACTAAAGCAGTGTCTGGGTTTTTCTGGCTGAAACCAGCATTTAGCCACCTTTCCACTTTCCCAGTGCATTCCATAACATTACTCCATGGCTGTATACCAGTAGGAAAGACATGGTAATACCATACAACTCTTTTCTCTGCCTTCCTATCCCAGATTATTCTAAGCATTTTCTTGTCACATAGGAAAAAACATTAGCATAGCAGCATTTGCAGTTTGGCCAATTGTTACAAAGTAGCAGCAGTTAAAAGATTATGCAGTGGAAATATGGGGCAAAGCTGTAGCTCAGTGGGAGAGCCCTTGCTTAGTAGGCAAAAGGTCCCAGGTTCAATTCCTGGAATCTCCAGGTACAATTGAGCAAAACACAATCTGAAATCATAGACAACTGCTGCCAGTCAATATGGACCAGTGGTGTTCAACTTCCCTTGGGTCAAGTGCTGCATTGGATATTGGGTGGCATATCCATGCCTGGTGTGCAGATTTGCAGCATGGTACTCACATGACGCCATGCCTGTCCTGCTGACACCCCACCTCTTCCCCAGCCATTCCTAGAATGCTAAAAGTCTGGATTATTTTCCCTCCATGTAGTTTTAAAGGAACGGGGGCTTGAATGGATTGCATCAGGTCCTGGCAGGGAAAAGCGATCTCTCCCAGCAGCCGGCTCCATCCTCAATATAAAACTCAAATCTTGCATCCCAGGCTCAAAAGCATTTTTTTTAAAACCATACAATGCCTGAATCTCTGCAGATACAGGATTGTACTCCCTAGATGTCTCCCAAAGAGCCAGACTAAAGGGTTGTCCCATTTTTGCCTGGCAAAAAGGCTGTTTGGTTGAAGTGCTCACCCCATAGGACCTGACTGGAGGGAGAAAGGGGAGGGGTGGAGTGGAGAGGAGCGGAGCAGAGCGGAGCGGAGGAGCTAACGAGCGAAGGAGCGAAAGAGCAGCTATTCAAGTGAAAAGGATCATAAGCTTGACGCGCTTCTGCCTCAGAGGTTAAAAAAAACATGGAGGCAAACTGGGGGGGGGGGTATTACGTGTGATGGGGGTCCTTGTGTCAAATCATAACAAATGTGGAATAAAAAGCAAGAAATAACACTTTGAAAGCGGAATGTGGAATGTGCCCCAACAGTTATCAGTGCACTTCGATGCCACTATAAAGTAGTGTAGATCTACACACACACAAACACTCCTCCTCCACCAAATCCTACTGCAAATTTCTGGGGTGGTAGGAGGCTTTAACCTCTCCCCACTTCATTCCACACATATTCAGCATCATCAGATGGAGGGGAAATTGCGTTACCCTACTGTTGTTTTGGCCTTCTGCTGCTGTCCCCTTCACAGCGGGAAGAAAGAGGAAGCAGTAATGATCACGTGGCCCATTCAGTGGGCATTTTTATCATACTGCATTTCTTGAACAAAGCAGGAAATGGCAGCATGTTTTGTTTTTTAAAAAATCAGATTTACCAGGTCTTATTTTGTTGCAGAAAAAAGAGAAGAACAGGAGACTTGCGGGAGGCAGCGTCAAAAAAACCCACCTTGAGTGGCCAGTAGCGAACATGTAATAAACATTCGTCTGATTACGCACATTGGGTAGTATTGCTGAGATGGGGGTGAGGCCAAACCTCCTCACTCCCCATCTCAGTGACACCACTGAAGATCACTGCAATGGGAATGAAGCTTTAAACTTGCCCCAGCACAGCAATTCTCCAGGGATATAAGGTACTGATGTGCACAGCCAAAAAATATTGTATTGTATCATTATCGGAATTTCCAATATTGAAATTTTTTGGATCCAATATTATCAGATGTTTTCATATCATATCGTTTCAGATTTCCGATAATTAATCGGAAATCCGATTATTATCTTATGATGCCATTTTCGTCATATGCTTGCCTTGAAGAACTTAATAAATGTGTGTAGCTTTTTATTTTAAAAGATAGAGACATGAAACTTTTTGGACTTTGCAGATGGGATGTTGCTAGTCATGGCTCCCCAAGGTTCATGCATCTAACTTTTAAAATTAAAAACTTATAGGTGTCCCCCAAAAGCCCCAGCCCCACTGTAAACATTGTTATTTTAAAAGTTTGAAACTTGAAATTCGGTCACAGTGCTTACTGGATGTTGGTAGTTATGTGTGCAAAATTTCAGAACAATCTGTGCAACCCTGTATTTTATATTAATTTTTGAAAGACAACTTTTGACAACTCTGAATGACAGCTAAAGCCACATGCATTCAGAACTGTCAAAAGTTGCACGATCATTCAGAAATTCATATAAAATACAGGGGTGGAGGGATTGTTCTGAAATTGAACACACATAACTAGCCAGATTCCATAAGCACTGTGGGCCAGTTTCAAATCTCAAACTTATAAAATACAGAAGTTATAGGCATATTTAAATGGTGGTTCGATATTCCAATAAAATCCGATATTATCGGACCAAAACTGATCGGATCCGATAATTTCGGAGAGGTTTATATCATATCATTAATCGGATGTCCAATAAAGCCATTGTCGAATTGTTATTGGACATCGGAATGATACGATACACATCCTTAATATAGGGCATGTGGGGTAATGCCTTGTGCACCGTCTTTCCCTGCAGCATTGGGTTCTTGCCAGCATGCCAAAGAGCAGTTTGACAGGCTGGTGGGAGCCCAGTACTCCAGGGAAAGGGGGCACATGGGGATGGACTGACTCTGTAGAAAGCAGCTTCCTGTTTTTCCTGTTTTTGGAAGTGCTGTTTCCTTCCCTCACAGCTCTATTCTGACCTATCGCAGCAGATGAAAATTGGACCAAGAGGACAAATCTTTCTTTATGGACATTGCAAAAGTCCACAATTGTTTAGAACCAGCTAAATCTCTCTAACTGTTATATTGATACATAGATAAAACAGCTGCACTGTAGTCGACTGGCAATGAAATGGCTCTTCAAGATGCCTCTGAGGCTCCATTGGGGTTGTGACATTCAGTATCTCTGCTTTCCTGATACTGTACTATAAATACGACATTTGGTGACTAGGACTGGCAGTGACCTTTCAGGGTTGGATAGATAGAAAATTGTGTTATCAGCGTAAATGACCTATTTTGTGATGTCTTGGTTGTATTTAAACTAAAGGCCTTGCAGTTATGATTGCTGACTGCAATCGCAAAATGTTCTATTGTCAAGGAGAACAAAACTGGTGAATGAGGTCAGCCTTGGTGGATACCTCTTTTCAATGGAAACTTCCTTGAAGTTCTACCCTTGATGCTGGCAATAGCCATTACATTAGAATATAATGCCTCCTCTGTTTGGTAAAAAGTGGGGCTAAAACCCATAAGCAAGTAAGCTACTTTTCAGTGAACAAGACTGCTTTGAAAGAAGCTTATTTTTGAAATCAAGAAGTCAGAGAATGCAATTACAGTCTTTGAGAACTACAAATAAGTATAAAAGAAACAGTACCATCCAAAATATAAGCCCATCCCGCTTCTTTATTTCAGTATAAATGTAATGCTAAAGATTTCATACCAATAGAGAGAGAAGACTGCCATCTACTGAATCTCAGAAACTGAACAACCAATAGAAGTCATCTACCCATGTTTCCTTTCTGATATAGCTGTTTGCTTTTAGAACATCACAAAGTAAATGTGTAAAAACAGAGGTGCAACAACATATCTCCTAGCTTGTTTTTCATCCCCCTTGCCATGTTTTGCACCCCCCCACCCCTTAGGACAATACTTGCAACCTTTCTTGCTTCAAATCAATCTTCTAGACTGAAAGGTGAAATAGCTTGATGTACTTAACTTTCTTTACCCATTGTGTCACATTTCATTCTTGTTGAGCTAAAACCATGAAAATGCTCTGAACCAATCACTAAGGCCACAATCCTATACACAATTTCCTGGGAGTGAACTCCGCTGAATTCAATGGTGCCTCCTTATAAGTAGACATTCATGCATGCTTAATCTAACAATTTTCTAGGCAAGCCACATACCATGGAGAAAAACTAGGGGGAAAGAATATAATTGAAGAATAATCCCTCGGTAATACTTTTTAGATTAACTATACATAATTGCTTGAGAAACCTACATTTAATTATTTGCCAGACAAAGCCATTTATCTTGTATTTTCCCATATCTCCAGTGTTCAACAGCAGGTGCTTCCTGAGAAGATTTTTTTTTTAAGATTCACGATTTTACAAACACCAATGAAAACAGGAATTCCTGTATATGGAGGACAATTTACAAGACCACTTCAAAATTCATCAGTGCATCACAAAGCAGAATACAAAATAAAAGCATTACGGGTACACAAAATGTCCCTTTCTTGATGTGTTGTATATAACTACCATTAAATGTAATAATGAGTAGCATTATTTTCTCTCCCTGTCTTCCTGTCTCTCCTTTTCTCTTCCCTCACTCTTTCCCCCTTCCTCCTACCCAGCAGGCTGCCAGAAAAGGAACAAGTTACTCTTGCCAAAGGTCTGAACTGATCACGTGCAGAGGTTTTTGAAATTAGACCAAGGGCCACATGGAATCCAAGGGCTGCAGGTTGCACCCCTCAGTTATAGAACTTTAGATAATTCAACACACATACACACCACCTCATCATCTTTAAAACTAACCTTAAACTAGGTCAGTATTATCTCCATAGGAAGGGGCTGAGGTTGACAGAAGGTAAGTTCACAGCAGAGTTAAGATTTGAACTAGAAACATCCTGCGAGATTCTTAAGTCATCTTTGTATGTCTCATGCTAGATTGGCATTTAGTATTTTTAGACAGCTGCCAATATGGGGAATGTCATTTCTGCTCCGTTTTGATTTGGATAACTATATCCAAAACAAGAAAAATGGGTGAGGGAGGTCAGGGCAAAGAAAAGGGATCAGTTGCAAAATGATATGCATGACCTTGCAACAAGGTCATGGTTTGGGTAGTCCCTTAACCCAAGTTCATACCTAGCATAGTGTTTAATCTGGCTCTAATTCCTTGCCAAGAAAATTTAACAAGATAATTGCCAGATTTGTCCAATAGTGTGATAGAACACATCCTTGGCACACAGAAGGTCCCAGGTTCAATTTCCAGCTTCTCCAGGTAGGGCAGAGAAAGCACTCCCACCTAAAACCCTGGAGAGCCACTGCCAGTCAGTGTTGACAGTACTGGGCTAAATGAGCCAATGGCCTGACTCAGTGTAAGGCAGCTTCTTATGTTCCTAAAATGTGAAGTTCAGGAACCTGAACAAGTTAAAAGTGCACTTGCATAACTCTTTATAGCAGCAGGCTTTATAAGAGACACTGTCTGCCGGTAACAATGCTTCTTACTGTGGCCGTTATCACACGCGCGGTTTTAAGCACACTCGCCGTGACTTTGATCCACTTCTTCAGCGCGGGACTCACAGGTCGTCGTCCCCCTCACGCTGCTCTTGCACCCTGAGTGCTCTGTTTTTAGTTTCTGTTTCGATTTAATCCTTAACAGACAAAGTCAGTTTCAGGCAAGCTCAGCAGGCTGAGCTGAGGTATCGGAGCAAAACCAACCACATGTGATTCAAAAGGCTACACTCGCATAGGAAACAGAGGGGGAACCCAAAGAAGCAAACCGGGTAGGTGTGCTAAAGGCCTTTGGCCTTTTTGTTACATGTCTTGAGCCCTTTAAAACAGTAGCTTGAAACGTTTAATAAAACTTTAGTTCAAGACCACACAAACACACACTATGCATTGAAGGCTTAGGCAAAATCATTTCCCATTAAAATGGGGGAAGGAAAATATTAATATTATTTTATGCACCAGTCCACAGCTATCAGTTGTTCCTAAACAACAAAATGACTTGTTTTTGAATCCCATCTCTAGAGGCAAGACAAAAAAACAAGCTGGAGGTGATTGAGGTGTCACTGTGCCAACAGCAGTTCAGCTGAGCTGGTGGGACGTGCTTTACACAGGAGGGATTTCGAGCTGCACAAAACATTTCTTCGTCCCCCTCTTTGATTACAAACCCTTATCAAGTTGCAGCTGCTTGAAATACTCCACGTGGGAAACCACATTCAACACAGAAGAGGGCTTTAATCAATTACAATATTTCAGAAGCCTACAAGGGAAGCGTATCCAACCAGGCAACACCGTATACTACAGGGTAAAAAGAAAGCTTGTAGAGTACATCTCATATTCCAGCTTCCTCTGCTATTGTGCATAACAAGATGGAAAGTGCTATTACATACTTCCTCCGGGCCTGGAAAGAAAGAAATCAGAGACCGAGGAAACTGTGTCAGAACCTGTAGTTCAAATACAACTAAAAAGCTGGTTTAACATGTGCTCCAGCTGTGTGATATTTGCTGGAAAGGATCCCTAATCAATCCGAACTATTACAAAAACTTGGGTATTATTGTATTGCCACCATTATTGCCTGCATCATGCAAATAAAAATAGGCAGACAATACTGCTTCTTTTAAAGGTTTTCCATCCCACCTCTCTACCTGATATGCTAAAGGCAATTTACAGAATATATTTTATAAGAGTTTGTCTAATTTGCATAATTGTTGGAGATGTAATTCACCAAATGCTTCTTTTATCCAGGTGGCTGTCTGTATGCTCTGGAAGCCCCAGCGTGGCTCCAAATCCATGCTCTGTTGGTTATACGACCCAGCTGCCGATTCGGAGTCACTCTGGAGCAAAGAGCCAAAGATCCGCAGCAGAAAAGTCATGGGCTTACCCTGACTTTTCTGGCCTAAGCGAGGTCAGAGCGGTTCTTCCACAGTCTGTCCTCTCTCCAGCGCTGCTTTGGGGATGTTCCCAGGTGGAAGGCAACCACCCACTGGACACCAGAAGCTGCAGGAGGGGGAACAGGCAGGCCTAGTGAACCTAATGGCTGCTGGACAGCCTGTGCTGCCTCCCTTGGTGGAGATTTTTCACCACCCCACACTAGCGATACCAAGGGGTTTGGCAGTGGAGCAGTGCCAACTCGGCACCATGAAGGGTGTTTTATACCCTAAATACCCTATTGGTATTTTAATGATATATTGGTTTTATGTATTTTTAATCAGTTTTGTGTGTTTTATGATGATGTTGTTCCCCGCCTCGATCCGGAGGGAGAGGCGGGTAATAAATAAATATATTATTATTATTATTATTATTATTATTATTAAGGGAGCCCCCAGATGTTTTTGGCAATATCCAAGTGTCGCCTCCTTTTGGGAGAAGGTCATAGTACTGATAAACATTGGATTGGAACACTGTTTAATATTCAATGATGTTCATGTCCTTTTTAACTATTTACTGGTTTCTTGGAAATTAGCGTATGGTCAGCTCAAATGGATTTTGACAACCAAAAGACTAATATTATAACATTGGAAGGATAAATGTTCACCTCCTATAATGTAATGGATTGAGGACCTAACAACACTATCAACACTTGAACAGGAGGTAAATAGGCATCAGTCACGATTGGATAAATTTATGGATATTTGGTCCGCTTTTCTTGAAGGGTATACATAATCTCTTATATGGGAATAAAAATACAAGAGAATTGATAAACAACCTCCTGACACTGGCTAGATTAATGATAGCTAAGAATTGGAAAATACAAGGAAATTATAGTATAGAAGAATGGTATAAAGGAGTGTGGGATATTGCAATTAATGATAGACTAACATGTAAAATTAAAGTTAGGATGGGATTATCCAAAAAGAATGATTTTGAAAGTATTTGGGGATCATTTATAGAATATGTTTTAGTAAAGGGGAGAGGTTGTACACCTTCAAAAGAATCGTTGCAATTTTGGAAAAATGTATAATATATTAGAGCAATGAAGGTCTCAAGGGTAGGGGAGAACGGGGGGATGTTAAGGTTTTGTTTATGTATTATGTTTATTTTATGTTTATTATATGTTGAAATAATAAATATTTTTTTTAAAAAAAGGGGTATACATAATCTCCTTTGGTTTTTTTTTTTGTTTCTGGTAGAACACTGTATTTAATGGCACATTGATATTTGTATGCATGTAATTTCTTGTCCTTTTATCTTTTGTTCTTTCATGGTTTGTTTTGTTTTGTTAAAATCACAATAAAAAGATTAATAAAAAAAGAACATCACTGAAACTAACCATGCAAAGGTAAACCCAAACCAAAATACCCCATATCCAGTCAATAATGAGTGAATGGTATGTTGGAACACTAAGAAGCCTGTGTAACGATTTTACAAGGCACTTGGAGGATAAAATCATCCATATTCATAACAATCTCAATGCTGTGATTACAACAGGTCCTAGTAAGGTGTCCTATGTTCTGTCTTGTCAGGTTTCCTAAGATCAGTTACAGTTGTTGCAACCTGAGGGTGTGGAAAAGACACTTGCATTGGTTCAACTGATCACAGAGCCTCTTGCCCCTTGCCCATCATGGCTGATTCAAACTTGCTCAGGAGGGTTGACTGGATGGGTCTAGGGAATGGTAAATGCATCATTAAAAAGGCAGTGGTACCTGAAACAAATGGGCACCTGATAGAGCTGGTACAGCATTGGTGTTATGTGCTCTGAATGCCTGGCCCCCACAAGCATCCTAGGGGCTGCATCCTGTACTAGCTGAAGTTTCCAAATCATCTTTAAAGGCAGCCCCAGGTGGTTTAGTCTGGACATAACTAGAGCACATGCAACTCAGGCAGGGTCATTTTTCTCTAGACAGGGCCAGAGCGGGCAAACCACCCCAAGCTGGGAAAAGGCCCTCCTAGCCATCATTACCACCTGCACAGATTGTTCTAAATCCAGGAGAACCCTCAAAATTGCAAACTTGGTCTTTCAGAGCAAGAGCAACCCTATTCAAAAGTGGTTGCAATGCTGTTTCTAGACTTTTGATGGCCTGTGGGCAAGATACCCTCAATGGGCCCCTCTCTCATGACTTTACATTCTGACTTTACATTGTCACCAGTTGCTGTTACGCCTCATCCTCATCATTGCTGAATCTTAACTTGGTCCGTGTTCCCAAATAGGTGCCCTACCTTTGATATAAATGCACCAGATTATCCAAGGAGCAGGGAGAGAGAGAGAGAGAGAGAGAGAGAGAGAGAGAGAGAGAGAGATGGGCTATAGGAGACGTTCCGGTTGGAGAAGTTAATAATTCTTGCATTGCCACATATTCACATGCTTCTACTATTCCTCATTGTCGTAACAATGAAAATGGTAGATCATCATTAGACTGATTGCTTTCAGAGTCCTGAGCAAGGCAGGGCAATTAATTCTGATCTGTTAAATAGCATTGACTGTTTGCTAGGAAGAGAAGATTGATTCCCACAAACAAACAAAAATCAAGGGAAGAAAAGCTCAGCTAGTTGACAAACGTCCCATCACTTGAAATAGCAAGAATGAACTTTGCACTAAAGGAGGAAAAATAATAAATTCATAAGAATAATTTTCTGTAGCTGCTATCTAAAGAACTGACTGATGAGACAATTCCAAATTAGCACTAAAGGAAATCAAGTGCTGAAATATTTTCAAGACTGCTCCAAAAGGGGAAGAAAAGACTCTTATCTTATATAAAGGTAGAGAAAGCAAGCCTTGATGAACGCATGTATTATCCCTCGGATGATCAATGAATATTACACAACTTTCCTTGATAGTTCATCATTTCTCTTGACTTTCAGGAGGAATAAAAACAGAGAGCAATTAATTACGAATCCTAAAGCACAGTTTTTCAGAGCATTCAATTTATATCACAGAGACAGGGACGGCCAATTTACCAACAGGCTGCAGATGAACAGCTACTAATTACAATAGCTCAACTTCTAAGCAAATGTTAAAATAGGAAGCGATAAATTACTTAGGCAGAACTTCCATCCAGATTTCAGTAGTGTGTGTGTGTGTGCACGCGTGTGTATGTGATGGTGGTGGTGAGGAGAATTTAAATTGTTAAAAAGCAGCACAATTGGCTTTATTTATTTATCCATGCTTTTAAGCTGCCCAATAACTGAACTTCTGTGGGTGGTGTACAGATAAATTAAAAACATAAACTACAGAATGACAATAAAATAATGGTAATAAAACGGTGAACAATAAAGCCAGCAGCAAGGGGTAAAAACAATATAGCATATAATAAAACCAGCTGCTAAAAAAATAGAATGTGCAATGTCCTGAAAGTACATTAAAATATCTTTAAAAGCCTGGGAAAGTACAAATGTCTTCACCTGGCACCAAAAAGATCATATTGTAGGCATCAGGTGAGCCTCTCTGGGGAGGGCATTCCACAGATGGGGTGCCACCACGGAAAAGGCCCTCGCTCTTAGATAGGCTGACCATCTGAAAAGGAGGACAGGGCTCATATACCTTTAACAGTTGTAGAGAAAAGGGAATTTCAGCCAGTGTCATTTGTATGCAATTAGTTCCTGGTGATATTCCCTCTTCATCACAACAGTTAAAGTTGCAGAGCCCTGCCTTCTTTTGTATATGGTCACACTAGTATAGTGCCTACACCTTTAACAGTTGTGATAAAGAGGGAATTTCACCAGGAACTAATTGCATACAAATGACACTGGCTGAAATTCCCCTTTCTCTACAACTGTTAAAGTTACATGAGCCCTGTCCTCCTTTTCATATGGTCAGCCTACCTAAGCCATTTAAGGCTTTGAAATGGGCCTAGACATGGACCGCCAACCAATGCAGATGGCAACAAATTGGCATAATGGGTAGGGTGACCAGATAAAATCCAGGTCAGGGCTCATGTAACTTTAACAGTTGTAGAGAAAAGGGAATTTCAGCCAGAGTCATTTGTATGCAAATAGTTCCTGGTGGAATTCCCTCTTCATCACAACAGTTAAAGTTGTGACCATATACAAAAGAAGGCAGGGCCCCTGCAACTTTAACTGGTGTGATGAAGAGGGAATTTCACCAGGAACTAATTGCATACAAATGACACTGGCTGAAATCCCCTTTTCTCTACAACTGTTAAATTTACATGAGCCCTGTCCTTCTTTTCATATGGTCAGCCTAAATTCCCTCTTCATCACAACAGTTAAAGGTGCATGCACTATACTAGAGTGACCATATACAAAAGAAGATAGGGCCCCTGTAACTTTAACTGTTGTGATGAAGAGGGAATTTCACCAGGGACTAATTGCATATAAATGACTCTGGCTGAAATTCCCTTTTCTCTACAACTGTTAAAGTTACATGAGCCCTGACCTGGATTTTATCTGGTCACCCTAATAATGGGGTTCATCACACCTAATTCCCCCCATGGTTTGCCTCTGTGTTTTTTTACCTCTGAGGCAGAAGCGCATCAAGCTTATCATCCCTTTCACCTGAATAGCTGCTCTTTCGCTCCTTCACTCCTTGGCTCGTTAGCTCTTTCACTCCACTCCACTCCTCCCCTCCCCTTCCCTTTCTCCCTCCAGTCAGGTCCTCTCACATGAGCACTTCAACCAGACTACCTTTCTGTTGGGCAAAAATGGAACGACCCTTTAGTCTGGCTCTTTGGGGGCATCGAGGGAGTACAATCCTGTCTCTGCAGAGATTCAGGCATTGTATGATTTTTAAAAATGCTTTCGAGCTTGGGATACAAGTTTTGGGTTTTATATTGAGGCTTGGAGCCGGCTGCTGGGAGAGATCGCTTTTCCCTGCCAGGATCTGATGCAATCCATTCAAGCCCCCAGTTCCTTTAAAACTACACAGAGGCAAACCATGGGGGGACATTAAATGTGCTTAGGGAAAATAATCCAGACTTTTAGCATTCTAGGAAAGGTCGGGGAAGAAGCGGGATGTCAGCACGACGTACCATGCTGCAAATCCGCACACCAGGCATGGCGAGAGTGCACTAAATCGCTGGTGTGATTGATGGAGCTCAATATGATTGTATCAGCCAGTCCCAGCTAACACTCTAGCCACCTTATTTAGGGCTAAATTAAGTTTCTGAACCAGTTTCAAAGGCTGCCCTACATCTATCAAAATTGCATAACTCCAAACAGACGGTTACCAGAGTCTAAATAACTGCAAGTCCTATTGGAGATTATGCATAATGCCCAGTTGTTCTGCAAACGTTAGCCATTCAACTCACATCATTGCTTACATGCATATTTCTTTATGCATGACAGCAACAATGTTATTGTTGTAAGCCACCTTGTCAGGGCCTCTGCCCTGAAAGGCGGCCAAGAAATGTTTTAAAGAACTAAATAAACAAAAAAGCTTTATAAAAAGATGTTTTTATGATGTATTTTTTCTTGTTTTTTTTAAATTTTAACTGTTGTGATTTTTGTGTTTTATATTGTTGTTGTTCCCCACCTCAATCTGGAGGGAGAGGCGGGTTAAAAATAATAATAATAATAATAATAATAATTATTATTATTATTATTATTATTATCTACTCTACTGCTTTAAAACGGTTTAAAACCATTTATAACAGTAGTGACAACTGTTGGGGCCCAGGACACACTCCATATACAGTTTTTCAAAACGTTTTCAAAGTGTTGCATCCTGCTTGGTGTAGATAGGCTCAACGTGTCAAGAATCAAAACTATCCAGAACTACAGTACGATCCCTTAACACTGAACACACAACAAAACATACAGTAATAGTCAGCCCTTCTGCAGTCCAATAGCCCATTATTCACAAATCATGATAGAATCATAGGTCATCTGGAGCTGCTGCCTAGTTAGATCATTGGTCCATTCAACCCAGCACTTAGTCTCATCTGATTGACAGTGGCTTTCCAAGTTCTCAAGCACAGGTCAAACCCATCACCTGCTAGCTTGGAGTTCTCTGACATAGTGCCCACCCAGTGTTTTGGACAACAACTCCTAACAGCCCCAGCCAGCATGGCCAATGATCAGGGATTCAATCATTTATTTTTAGCATTTTAATCTCACCCTTCAGACAAGAAAGAACAGCTTACAAAGTTAAGAAATAAGATAGTCCCTGTCTGGAGACATTCAATCTAAAGGACACAGCATGAAAGGAAAAGGGATTGGTAAGCAGAAGGGAATAAAAGTAAATTTAGGCACTAGATTCTTAGCTACAAAGTTCAGCAGGTCATGGAGTTGAACCTAAACACAGTGAAAGGGCAACGACTTCCTCTTCCTGTAGTTAGTGCTGAATTTAAGAACAAGCCAAGTATGCCATGCCTTAGGGCCTCATATTACAAAGGGGCTCTAAATATGTTAGAGATAACTAAGATGTAAGGTAACTAAGATGAAATCACTCTGACTTAAATACACTGGAAGGTCTGGCATGAATTACAGCAGAGTTGCCTTACATAGAGAAAGTGTGGCAATGCAGCATTTAGTATTGGAGACAATAAGCACAAAGTACATCCAGTTTAAAAGAAGCTCAAATCAACTTACTTTATTAATCCTTTTATACACATCTTCAGAGAAGGCTATCTAGCACCGTTTAACTACAAGCACCACCTACTATAACACTGGGTGGTGCCCTTTCATTATCCTTTTAAAAAATATATAATATACTTTTTACTGTTTAATTTGTATGCAATGGAGCCTCTGAATATTTGATATAGCTTAGCACCTGAGCATGTCTAAAGGGAGGAATGATATCAGCTGGAATTGGATCCATGCACAATTATGACAGTTTCTTCCTCCCCCTCCGATGGCCTCCGCTGTGAAGGGATGTGCTACCTTAACCTTTAAAAAAATTAAAAAACTGGAAATGCCAAAACCTGAAGCTGTGACCTCCTGCATACAACCCATGTGCTTTGCCACTAGCTATGGCCTCTCCTCATGCACCCATCTTAACTATGCTCACTGCAAATAAGAACTTGCTGCCACTGCTCTCCCTATAAGGCACCCTGGCACTTAGGGTTTGCCCAGATGGCAGCTTTCTTCCTTACTAATCTTGAGCCTTGGTTCCAAACCAGAGAACTGGGTGCCCTATTTTCCTCCACTCAGGTCTGGTGAGGCAGTAGCTGAGGGTACAATCAAGAGGCAAGCCAACCCAGAGTCCACAAACGATCCCAGCCAGAACTGAAGTAGCAAATAGCCAAGCCAAGCACTATAGACAAAACAGGTTAAGGCAGAAAGAGGAATCAAATCCAGGCTAAAGTCATTGACAGAGTGGGACCCACCAAGAGATAGTACACTGGAGGCAAACATAGACATTGTTTCCAAGAGCTGCTGAAAGCTTCTATGGGGCTTTTTCTCCTGGAGCTGACACAGCCTCACCCAAGCCCCAGCTGCAGTTACTCACTTCAATTGCAGAGAGTCCTCCATGTGAGGAGGGCCCTCTACTCACATAAGGAGCCTGTTTCCTACTGAGTAGACCTTTGCTGCAGCCTGGCACTTCATTGAGGTTCTCTGAGAGTTGGGCCTGCCTCACTGGGCATCGTCCCTCCCTGGGACTTGTGGTGCACTCAGCCTCCTCTGAGGTAGACCCCCCGCATCCTGAGAGACCAGGACTTCAGGCTCAGGCCCCTGTCATGAGGCAGGGCCGGGCCGGGCCTGGGTATCATCCTCCACTGAGGCCTCTAATTCTTCCTCGGAGAAGGGGGCATGACTCTTGGGAAAGCAGAATGGACATATGAGAATTATCAAGCAGTGCAGGAGGATTATATGTAGCAGTTTGGGGGGGAGGCACTCACGCTGACCCTCCAAGATTCCTCTCTGCTCTTAGGAGAAGCAGGGATTGGCACAGCTCTGTGTGGCTTGCGGCACTGAGGCTGAAAAATTAACCTGTAAGCATATTTAAATATGGTCAATAGTCTGGATCAAAGAGGATTTATTTATTTATTTACTTACTACATTTTTATACTGCCCATCGGCTGAAGCTCTCTGGGCGGTGCACAATTAAAAACCATAAAATATAGCAAGTTCAAATTTAAAGCATTAAAAAGTTAAAAAGACAATATAAAACCAGCTACATTAAAAACTCGGGAAAGCCTGTGTAAAAAGGTATGTCTTCAGGAGGAGTTTAAAAGGTGCAACTTTTTCCGCCTCCCGAACCGCACAAGGGAGGGTTTTCCAGAGCGTTGTTTAGTTGTGGTCAGCGCTCGCTAACTGATGTGTCAAAATGATGAGCATTTTCTTCCTTCCCAGAGGATGAGTCATAAAGTGTCCTATCTCAAGTACCCACCTGTCTTTGAGTAGCATGTAACGACAGTTTAAGTGGCCCTTAGAATCTGCAAATATGGCAGATATGCACAGTTCAGCGTGGGAGTTTTACAGCTTGTGTTTTGGTGCAAAGTAACTGACATTTTAATCATTAATGTTTCCTGTGTTAACCTAAGAGAAAGTTTACACATTTATAGAGGTAAATCAATTCCAACAATAACAACACAAAATCTCATTATTGGTATGCCCTACCCCCTCCCTATCAGGACAAGCCTGGATAAGACCTCCTCAGAGAAAGATCGTACTACTGGCCTCAGCACCTATGGGATTCAAGGTGAGTCAGACGTCATCAATCCCTACCCCAAGACCACCCGAGAAAATTCCTGCTTGGGAAAGCGAACATCCTAAGTAGTCCCAACCGCCACCTCCGCACTCGGAAGATTTCAGTGACTTCTTTGTTGAACATCTCCCTTGATAACTTTTCCACTGCAACCCTCTCCCCACCCCACAAATACACCACACTACTTGGTGGACAGGTCCCTGGCCTCACTGGTAAGGTGCAAATCTGAGCCACAAATGGTAGCGGTAGAGGAAAGATTGTCACTGTTCAAAGATATATCTCTATCTCTATCTATCTATCTATCTATCTATCTATCTATCTATCTATCATCTGTTCTATTCTATTGTTGAAATCCTTACAATAATCCTGTAAAGACTGGGATTTCTAATGTGGAGCTCTCATGGGCACCAATGTGCCCACAGACACTTCTCTTAACCCCCCCCCCCATGCTCCCTACCCTTCTTGGTTTGTTTGTTTGTTTTTTCTTAAGATGTTTTTATTTAATTAAGTGTGTGTGTGTGTGTGTGTGTGTGTGTGTGTGTGTGTTTAAACTGGGAGGCTGGCATGCTGCAAAGCAAAGAGCTGTCCTTCAGCACCAACTTCATTTGGGTTCAAAACAGTGGTTTTGTGTTTCAGAGCTCCGGCCCCACCTCTGCCTAGTATGTAGGTTCTAGGGCAAGTCACTCCTTTCTACCAGTTTGCCCTCTGGGAAATAAACATCTTTTGACTGACAATACGCACGATAACAGACATTACATGAATGGAGAAGCCCTACCCCCATGGCAGCCATTTGGTAAAAACATCGACAGCACTCTCTCAAAATTCCAAATCTGCCCACCAAAACTACAGAATTGCTGGAATTCTGCATTGTAAAATACAGAATTACAGATGGGGATGAGGCTGAGATGTTGTGGATTGCCTAAAGCTGCCTAGTGAGCTCATGACAGAGATGAAATTTGTTTGTTTATTTATTTACAATATTTAAAGATTTCCTGATTCATATTCCAGTTTTAGTCATGACACTATACTACCTCTCAGCATATTACTAACTAACTTCGCATCTGAGCAAAATAGCAAGCTTCATACAAAATCCACAATTTACCATCTAAGAAAAAATAGAAGAACATCCTTCTCCCCACCGCCATCATTTTCAGACATTTCAGTGACATGCAAGATCACACAGTGTTTGATTAAATGGATACCTGTTTTTCAAGTCACCTTCATAACCGTACTTCTTCATTACAGATAATTTCCTAGTATGAAGGAACTGGTCAAAGAAAATTAAAAGTGTGTCCTTTTATTTATTTTTTATAAGATGAGAATTCAGGAAAGACAAGATAGATTTTAATGATTGTACTAGATTGTCTGTGGTCTTCAAAAGCTCTATGATACTATGTTGCCTTTTTTAAGTTGTACTACATTTCTATCTTTCCCTGATTATAGATCCAAGATGTGCCATGAGTTCATGAAACAAACAAAGATAAATAAACAAGAACAAGACTCATATTTAAAACAAAACAAAAAACATACAGGTCAACACAGCATTACTTAGGATTAGGGGTGTGCACGGACCCCCCGGATCGGATCGGGACCCGGATCGGGACCTCCAATTTTGTCCCGGACCGGTCCGGACAAAATCGGAGGCCCCCCGGACCGGATCGAGTCCGATCCCGACCCAAAAATCGTACATTTTTGGATCGGCCGCCATTTTTTTCCCCATAGACTTGCATTGCAATGCAAGTCTATGAGGAAAAAATGGCGGCGGGTGGGTAAGGGGGGGCCTAACTCCCTCCCCCCCCCGGGGCCGTCCGCTGTGGACGGCCCCGGCAGGTAAACCCCCTCCCCCGCGCTCCCTACCCCCCCTGGGGCCGCCCGCTTCCATCCGCTGGCGCCCGCGGGCGCCAGCGGATAGAAGCGGACGGCTCCGGGGGGGGGTAAGCCCCCTTCCCCGCCACTGCTTACCTTCTCGGCCCGTCCAGCGCCGGCGGCTACTACCAGCGGGCTCCGCGGCCTACTCTCGAGTAGCGCGCCGGGTGATGACATCACCCGGCGCGCCATCCTAGAGCAGGCCGCGGAGCCTGCTGGGAGTAGTAGGCGCCGGCGCCGGACGGGAGCCGCCGGGCCGGAAAGGTAAGGGCCCCCCTCCCCCCTCCGCGCGCCCCCTCCTCCCCTCCACGCACCCCCTCCTTACCTTTCCGGCCCGGCGGCTCCCGTCCGGCGCCGGCGCCTACTACTTCCAGCAGGCTCCGCGGCCTGCTCTAGAGTAGCGCGCCGGGTGATGACATCACCCGGCGCGCCATCCTAGAGCAGGCCGCGGAGCCTGCTGGGAGTAGTAGGCGCCGGCGCCGGACGGGAGCCGCCGGGCCGGAAAAGTAAGGGCCCCCCTCCCCCCTCCGCGCGCCCCCTCCTCCCCTCCACGCACCCCCTCCTTACCTTTCTGGCCCGGCGGCTCCCGTCCGGCGCCGGCGCCTACTACTTCCAGCAGGCTCCGCGGCCTGCTCTAGAGTAGCGCGCCGGGTGATGACATCACCCGGCGCGCCACCCTAGAGCAGGCCGCGGAGCCTGCTAGTAGTAGTAGGCGCCGGCGCCGGACGGGAGCCACCGGGCCGAGAAGGTAAGTGCCCCCCTCCTCCCCCCCCCCCCCCCGCTGTCCACTTTCATCGGCGGGCGCCCGCTGGCGCCCGCCAATGGAAGCGGCGGTGGGCGCCAGTGGGCGCCCGCCGATCCGCCGATCCGCCGAACCGGTTCGGAGCTTTTTCGGACCGGTTCGGATTGGATCGGCCGATCCAGCTGCGTGATCGGAAATCGGATAATTTATCCGATTTCCCACTGGACCGGACTCGGATCGTGGATCGGGTCCGATCCAGTGCACATCCCTACTTAGGATCAGTTTGTTTTGGAATGATCTCAGCTGGAGTTGGATCCATGCACAATTACGACTGGGTCAAACGGACCCTCTGGTGGGAGGGAATTCCAGAACAGAAAAGGTGTAGTTGCCCAATTAATTTGCAAAGGAGGTGGTAGCAGAGCTATATAGAAGATCAAAGAGAATGAGGAGGTTCATATGGGAGAAGATGCTTTAGTTCATAGGCAGTGCATTTAGAGCTTTAAAGAATCAAACCGGTACTTTGAACTGAGTCCAAAGACAAACTATCCAACGAAGAGCTTTTTGTACAGGAGTAATATGATCCCTGCATCTATCTTCTATTAACAATTGAGTTGTACTAGATGAATCTTCTGAATAATATTAGAGACAGTCCCCTACAAAAAGCTTGTAAAAATTGAAATGAAAGGTTGCCTGAGGATGGGGAACAGAAACCTAATCCTTGGCGCCAAAGCCAGTGTACTTGATGAAGCCGGCAAGATTCACTCCTTGCAAAAGAGAGTGGCCTTATCCAGAGCAGAAAATGGGGTGGGGCTCTTTGACCATCTGAAACCTTTCCATTGACCATGAAGCCCCATGATTTCAAGAGCTTTGTTTTAAATCTCAAAAAAAGTAACCTCATGGGAAATGAAATTGCTGTTAGACATCGGGGGAGGGGGATGAGAAAACTGGAAAGCATTCAAAATAGATCCAAAAAGACAGAACTAGTCTCAATATACTAAAAATCTAGTTTTGTTTCTTATGAAGTCCACTTCTTAAAGAATAAAATATTTTGTTCAGCACTTGAGACTAGTTCTCTATTTTTGGATCTGTGCTAGATATCAGGGAACATCAAGATACACATGGGGGGGACTGGCCCAATACATTTTTTCCATGTGCAAAAGCTGTCCAGACTTCCAGATGAATCTTACTTCAACACTAACTAGCATCCTGTCCTCAAGTATCTCACTTCTGCCCCTAACATATGGTTTCTGAGACAGATGTTTCACTCTGGCTAATGGTAGGGCCCAGCCTGCAAACACGGAGAAAGTTTTCCGTGTGTGTATGTGTGTAACAAGGATGTTTCATTTCACATTTTTTAACAGAAGCATTTTTTTAACTAAACATGATATTTATTTATCTATTACATTTTTATTCCACCTTTTTTCCTCAGAGGAGCTGAAGGCAGTGTTCATAACCCTCCTCCTCACCATTTTAGCCTCACAACAACCCTGTGAGGTAGGTTAGGCTAAGAGTCTGTGACTGTCCCAAAGTCACCCAGTGAGCTTTCATGGCCGAGTGTGGACTAGAACCTGAATCTCCCGAGTCCTGGTCCCACATTCTAACCACTACACCACACTGGCTCTCACACCTAAACGTGATTTTACATAGTCTCAGTGATTATTACTGTCAGCTTATAAACCCTGTTCAGATAACACGGTAAGCCATGGTTACGCCGGTAACCCTTTGCATCAAATATTTAGTGAGCATGTTTAAACCATGGTTATGTAGCCACCATGGTTAGGAATGGTTCACATTACATGCTAAGCCAAGATTCACATGACACACTAAGCATAGTGTGTTTAGCTCAAAGTGCTTAACCACCATGGCTTAGCATGTCATCTGAACAGGGTCGTGTATAAATGCTTCTGACCAGAGACTCTGGATATCATGTATTAATGAAGCAGAAGATACTGGTTTCATGAAGTGGTCCAAATAGAACAGATATCAGGTGTCACTCTGAGGTCAGCTGGAAGTAACAAGACAGCCCAGCTGATGGATATTTGGGAGGAGAAATAATGGCAACAGAGAACACTCCCTGTGAGCAGAGAATTTGTCAAAAACTCCAGCTGTTAACATGTATTGCACTGCCCCACTGAGGTATATCTGTCTCTCTGGCTTACTCCCCAGCCTTATGAAATACACTCTCCCTTGTTATCTGAACTCCAGAAGGCAGTGACTTGGCATAACCAAAAACGTTTAGAGCACACACACTCTTATAAAAACATGTAAGGAAGGAAATCACTTCAGAACATTGGTGGGAGGAATGACAAAGACAGGGGAGACAAAAGACAGGGGAACGGAGTATAGCAGCCATTGTGAGCTCAGTTTTTAATTCATTGGTCACAATCTAACACAGCGTTAAGCTCATTAAAGGCCATGAAATCGATGGGCTTAGGAGTGCTTAGCTTTCTGTTGGTTTGTGGCCACTGAATTTGATTCACAGTTCTGCTACCTGTATAAGCTTCTAAAAGACATTAATGCTGTCCTTAAGCTGTATCCTCCAGAGAGGCTCTTGCCCTCGCATGAAAGAAACATCATCTAATCTGATTTTCTTTGTGTTTATTAGTTTTAAGGAAACAATCCTGAACAAATATCATCATTTTATGTACTATGGTTAGGTACAGGATTTCCCCCTTAGTACTTCTCCAAGTGCCTTTTCACATAATCAGCTGGGTAGGGCAAAAACTATCAACTTACTTGCGCCCCTTTGGTCTGTTGTGCACATATTCAGTGGGTGAATCAGAGGCAACCCCATATACTGAGAGCAAACTCATGTCCGGAGTGCAGGTCCTTATCTACTCAAAATGGCACTGTCCCTGCACAAGAGGGAGGTACCAGTAGTGGTGTAGTGGAGCAAAAACTCACGAGGATGCAGTGCTAAGACTTTTTTGGTAGCAGAGATGATGTTGATGATGGCATCTGCCGCCTCCACCCACCTCAGAATTCCCCATTCCCTCTTAGCTTAACTGTAGTCTTCACAACAGATGGGAAAAAATGAATGTTCCCAGTATTTCAGGGTGACT